>CM057455.1:284570000-285170000 GCA_016271365.2 Neoceratodus forsteri | reverse complement strand
CCAGGTACATCGAGCAGGGCGAAAAATCTGGCAATATGCTAGCCCTTAGACTGAGAGAGATGGAGAGTTCCCGTCTAATCCCGGCTCTTAAAGCCCAAGATGGTACTAATAGGATGCTACCTAGGGACATAGCTCAAATCTTTGAGTCTTTCTACACAGGCATCTATAGCAGGCATTCCTTTCCATTGCATTCCCAGAGAATAGAGCTCTTCCTGGACGAAATCAGTCTCCCTTCCCTCCAGTCACACCACCGTGATATTCTATCAGCTCCCATCACCTTAGGCGAAGTCGAAGATGCAATCAACGAGTTGGCATTAGGGAAAGCCCCCGGGCCTGATGGCTTTCCTTCGAATTTTTATAAAATTTTTTCCAAAGAACTTTCCCCTCTCCTTCTCAACCTTACGAATATATGTTCACTGCGGATTCAATAGATCCTTCTTCTCTCCTAGAAGCTACAATAATTCTAATTCCTAAGCCTGATAAACCCTTAACAGATCCAGCCAGTTATCGTCAATCTTGCTTTTAAATTATGATATCAAAATTCTATCCAAAATTCTATCACTCAGAATTAAAAGATATGGCTACACCTGCTAAGTCCGGAGCAGGCGGGTTTGTCCAGGGTAGATCATCAGCCGACCATTGAGAACTTTGTCCCATGTCTTCCGAAAGGGCCCCGACTTCATAAGATCCCATGGTCCTAGTTGCCTCGATGCTGAAAAAGCTTATAGGGTAAACTGGGAATCTTATGGCCACCTCTAAAGAGAATGGGCTTCTGACTCTTTATTCATATGATCATGGCAATTTATAAGTCCCTTCGGCAAAAGTTTATTGTAATGGGTTTTTTTCCTCCCGATTCCCTTTATGTGCAGGTACACGCCAAGGATGCCCCCTTTCCCCCTACCTTTTCAATCTATACCTAGAACCTTTACTCATCAGCATCAAGAATTCTCCACGAGTGTCAGGCTGTGTCATCTATCAATTCCCTTTGACCGTATCAGCTTTTGCTGATGACATTCTGTTGCACCTTACCAATCCTGAGTCATCCTTAACACAAGTATTACGAATCATTGACCAGTTTGGTCAGGTTTCTAATTTCAGGTTGAACGTTTCCAAATCAATTATTTTTCCGTTAAACTCTTTTACCTTTCACTGAGGCTTCACACGGTTCGGTATGAAATGGGCCCCGACTTCATTCAAATACTTGGGTATCCATGTGGCTCGGGAGTTGGAAACGGTCAAGAAGCTTAATTTGGATGATGTATTAACAAAAATCCAGCGGGACTTGGACCGATGGCAAAAACTGCCATTATCCATATGGGGGCAAATTAACATCATCAAAATAAATATTTTACCCCGACTGTTCTACCCCCTGAACCTCCTTAGTATTTGGCTTCCCAGGAAATACTTCAGTCAAGTTAACTCTTTACTATCCAAATATATTTGGAATGGGAAACAGCCTCGTCGTGCTTTTCTTAAACTCAGTGCATCTAGAGACAAAGGGGGTCTTCGTTTGCCCAATTTCTTACTATATTACTGGGCTAGTCACTTAAACAGAATTGGTAAGTGGTCCACCGCACAGTCTAACTTGCCTCAACCAATTTGGCTACAGATAGAGCTAAGTCTACTAGATCAGTTTAACCTTCGCCCCCTCCCCATATCTTTTGGCACCCCTTTTCCTCGCTGCCCCCAGATATCCGAGACTCCACTATTGGTCTCTCTATTAAAATCCTTCTTCAATGCTGGAACTTTTTCAACATATCACAAACCAAAGATCCAGGACAACCTCTCACCCTAAATCCCAATATTAAAATTGGTGGTAGTCGGGTAACCTCTGATTGGCTTCCACAAATAAACAACCTACGGGTGGAGTCTCTGTATGAGCAAGGTTCACTTCTCTCATCGGATAGAATCTTAACTTCCTTTAACATCCCCCAGAGACATATCTTCGAAGTATTTCAATTGAGACATCTCATTCTAAAAAATTTTGGGCCTGTCTCCTTCCCTCCCAAAGTAGGACCATTTCTAGAGAAAGTACAGAAGGCGGCTGGCAATCCCAAAGGAATATCCATCATATATAACAAACTACTAAATGACCTTTTTCCTAACTCCCTGGAAGGGTCCGTAATCTGGTCACTCCCTAACTTGAGCTCCCCCTTATCGTGGGAAGCAATTTGGAAGGATGTGTACCGCTACTTATCCCAAGATAACCATAGATTGATCCAATATTATATTCTAAACAATCTCTACTATACTCCAGTTAAGCTGTTCAAATTTGGTAAACTTAAGTCGAGTATATGTTCGAGGTGTGGAGTCGCTGAAGGGAAGTTGCTGCATGTTCTCTGGGAATGCAGTAGAGTGGCTCCATTATGGAACACAATCCGAGATAGTTTGATCCACTTTTTGGGGCTCAAGGAATTCTTCACCCTAGAAGTTTGTATTCTGGGAGTTTACTCTAGCATTGCGGTGAAGGAACGAGGTACCATATGTCTTTAATCTCAATAGTTGTCAAAAAGCTGGTCCTTAGACACTGGTTAGATCAGGAGTCTATCACCTACCAGAATGGCTTAATGAGATGTCCCATTGTTTCAATACCGAGAAATTATTGCTAGTTCCAGACATAATCTAGAGTCCTTAGTCGGAAATGGGGGAGTTATATGCGCCTACCTCAATTAACCCTGAGGGGGTAGTCCTTAGATATACCCTGCTGCATTGTTCACCTCCAGTGTATCCGGGTTTCTAGCCTTTATTTTTCCTTCCAGTGATCCTACCTCTTCCTGTAGCTATAAACTCTCCGAGGCAATGGGGGCTGGGGTGAGGGGGTTTGTTGTTGTTGTTAGTTTTTCCTATTGTTGTTTCCACCTAATTCGGTGTGATTGTACGTATTCTCTAGGCTATATTCTTGTTATGCTTATGTACGATCAGGAAACCTTCAATACTTGTAGGTTGTTTTCTTTGTTTTTTATATGTAAAATTCAATAAACTTAAATTTCAAAAAAAACAAAAAACAAAAGCAGTCCTTTTCGGGACCCGACGGCTGGGCTATGACCGTAGCGGTCTACTCCAACTCTCGTAAGCCCAAGGAAAGTGTGTCGAGGTCATTGACCAGTTTAGGTATCTTGGGGTTATCCTTGACCAAGAGCTAACCTACAAACCCCATATAGATGCCGTAACAAAATCTATCCACCAGAGGCTGGGCCTCCTATACCGCCTGGGAAACTCCCTCTCTGGAGAAGCACGACGAGCCATTGCAAACTGCATCCTCCTTCCCTCGCTGCTATATGGCTCCCCACTACACTACTACAGTCCCTTAGAGAGACTGAGCTAAACAAGCTCACCACCCTCTACCACCGCATTGCTCACTTTGGAACCCACTCCTCCCCAAGGAGTCGTCATTGCGATGCTCTTAAAGACCTCCACTGGCTGACACTAAGGCATAAATTATCCTTCTCCTCTGCCTGCCTTACCTACAAATTCTCCTCCATATGCCACCCACCCCACCTCCATGACCTGCTCACCCCAAAAGTCTCCATTTGTAACCTTGGTCACTACCAGTTGGCTCCTGAACATACCCCAGATCCGGACTAACCAAGGAAAGCACCCTCCAGCACACTGCCCCACACCTCTGGAATTCGGCTCTTCTACCCTGCAGGACAAACCCTCTCTCCTCTTTCAAAGCTGGTCTTAAGCCTACCTTATTGAACTGAGCCTCTGTTGCTGCAACCTCTAGATAATGCACCCAACCTTACCCTCTAAATTGGTAACTGACTAAACTCTCGCTCCCCCTGGACTAAGCTAACCTCTAAAGCTAATATCTCTGTAGGCCTGCAACAATGTACCCCACTGATAATGTATGTACTCTGGCACTGTATCTTGCTGTATGTACTCTGACACTGTCTTATTGTTCCCTTACCTCATGTACTAACTGTGTATGAATTTTTTAAACTGTCTTACTGTAACCTGATGTAAAGTGGTTGGTGTACCAACCCCGGGTCGCCCCTGAAAAAGGGATCTTTGGTCTCAGAGGGCTTACCTGGTCAACAAAATCTAAATAAATAAATAAATAAACAACGGGTTTATCCTTCTTGGAATTCCCTCTGTGCAGGACCTGCAAACAGAGCAGGCCCTTACCCACAACCTTCCCCTCCTCTAGTGCTGAAGAAGAGTTAGAACAAAAAGAAATGGTGCAAGAAGAGAAAATACATAGAGATAGAGAGATAATTTTATTTATTTAGTAATTCAGAAAATACCTTTGAGCGCAAGCTCATAGAAACATAGAATTTGACAGCAGATAAGGACTGCTTGGCCCACCTAGTCTGCCCATTTCCCTACCTGATAGATAAGCTACAGATTCTAGTTAATCAAAGAGCTTACTTCCTCCTACCCCCACTAGAATTGCTTTATGCCTGTCCCATGCATTCTTGAATTCCCCCACTCTTTCTGACTCAATAACCTCCTCAGGAAGGCTGTTCCATGCATCCACAACCTTCTCTGTGAAAAAAATGCTTTCTAACATTACCTCTGAACTGTCCCCCCTCGATCTTCAAATTGTGCCCCCTTGTTCTTGCACATCTCTTCTTCTGAAAGATACTACCCTCTTGTACTTTAATTCCCTTGAGATACTTGAAAGTTTCTATCATGTCCCCCCTCTCCCTCCTTTCCTCAAGGGTATACATATTAAGCTGCTTTAGTCTCTCCTTGTATGCTTCCACTCTGTCTATGTCTTTGTGGAGATGGGGTCTCCAGAATTGCACACAGTACTCCAGATGGGGTCTCACTAACTGTCTGTACAGAGGGATAACAACTTCCTGATTTCTACTGTTGATGCCTCTCCCTATGCATCCCAGTATCCCTCCAGCCCTCCTTACTGTCTTTTCACATTGCTTGCCCACCTTTAGGTCATCTGATATAATTACTCCTAGGTCTCTTTCGATTTTTGTTGTTTTGTTGCTCTTTTACAAAGGTTCCACGTGATTGATTGCAAAACAAAGAACAATAGGAGAAAGCAAAGGTACATTACAATGAACAACACAGCTTGGATTCAGAACTTACAGAATAACTCAAAACATAGGTAAAAGTTAAAATAACAAGAAAAACACTTTATGAGGGTGGGGGGGAATAAGCAGCCACAGAGTGCCTTGTCAGCAGTTCAGAGGGATGGGGATAGGTGGCAGTGGGGTGAAGAAAGGAGGTACGAGAGAGAGGTATGTAATGTGGTGGAGGTGAAGAGTGGGGGAAGAAGGGCGATAAGGTATAGGGATAAATGTTTTATTTTTATTTCTTTCTTAATTTTTTTATTTTAGTCTTTGGTAACCGGGTAAGGCCCACTAGGTACAAGTGCCTGTTTTCAGGGGCGACCTGGGAGCACTGGGTGGTTAAGTGACTTACTCAGAGTCACACAGTATGCAAGTGGAGGTTGTGAGAATGAAACTCAGGTCTGGTCTGCTGGATGTACCAAGCTCATTCACACCTTGTTCCTCTAGCCTCTAGGCTATACTGCCAGCCAATGGTGGGGTGAGGGGAGGCTGCGTTAGGGTTACCACCTTTTCAGAAGCCCAAAGTGGGACATTTCTTACTGAAACATGATTTTTCGCAGGACAGTCCGTAACCTCGACCAACGCAATAAACTTGTTTTCTCTATATAATCAGAATTAAGGCTGAGTATTATAGTTTCTTGGCTGTTTCTATTGTTTCTTGTCATTTTAAGGTATTTTAGTTAAGGTATTGTAGTTTTCTGCAACATTTAGAGGAAAGTTAGAAAATATTTTCTCTACTATAAAATCAGGACATGTAGTATTTTTCCTGTTTTTTTGCAGGACACAACTGCCCAAATCAGGACTGTCCTGTGAAAATCAGGACAGGTGGTAACCCTAGGCTGCATGGAGAAGACATGCTAAAGTAAATGGTGGGATGTGAGGGGGCATGGTCAGGCAGCCTGCATTAGTAGTGACTGTTAGGGAAACAAACGGGACTGTGAGTTGGGGAGGGTGGGGTGGGGGTGCTGAAGGAACATGACACAGACTGATTGGAATGGGTACCTGAGGCCTGCCTAGTGCTTGCTGGGGGGGGAAGAGAGAGCAGGTGTGGCTGGATTCAGGGGCAGGTGCTCTTAGAGAGTGTTATTAGGTGCTGTTTGAGGTCAGTTTTGAATTGTGCCAGACAATTGGTGGCCAAGAGGTGCCCAGGGAGTTCATTCATCCACAGGGGGGGCCCGGTAGGCATATGCATGTTGCCCAAGTGAGGTGCAATGGAAGGGGATAGCCAAGGCCCCTCTAGTCCTCCCTCTGGTGACCTGTTACAAGTTGGCCACCTTGATTAAATTGCCTACACAAGGTAGTGTTTTACCCAATAGAGCCTTCTTCCCTAGGATGCAAGTCTGGAATTTGACCCCGTTTCTTAATGACAGCCAATTTGCGTGTTCGTACAGTGTACCAACAGAGACAAAGAGAATATTAAAGAGACCAGACACACAGAAGGAAGAGGGGGGATCTGAAGGTGCAGCTTCACAAAATGAATTAAATGAGGATAGCCAATGGAAAGAGTGGTATACCCTTTTGGAACAACGCATCTTTGAATTGGGAAAAGAAGTTAGAGGTCTAAAGGCCCAAAAAGAAGACACCAAAAGTAAAAATCATGTGAGACTATGAGCATCTGAGGAATCATGCCCAGATGACTTTTCCCCTGAATAGGAATATTCTGGTTCAAAAGAGGAATCACGTGAGAAACCTAAAGGGAAACACAAAACTAATCAGAACAGAAGTTCTGGTTCTGATGATAAGTCACCTGATTTATCCAAAAGAAATAAAAAGATGTCTGAAAAGGAGCAGAGGTATTTACTAGCTGGACAAAGAGAGATGGAGTTGGAGGAGGCCACCTAGATATTCACTGGCAGGGGATAGGCACAGAGAGGCAAAGAATAGGGGGGCTGAGGGCAGGGGAGGCAGATGTAGTAGTAGTAGTAGTAGAAGTAAGCAGGGAGGGAAGGGACACCATGGTCGAGGGTGCTAGGGATCTGGGCAAGGGGTCGGGAGGGAAGGCTAGGGATTAGGGCAAGGGGTTGGGAGGCATGGCCACAAGGGCTAGGAAAATGGAATGGACACCGGTACCTTGGGGGAGGAGAACTGTGACACAGGTGAATAAAAACAAATAGGGGGCAAGGTGCTGCTGATTGGAGATTCTATCATAAAGGGAATCAAGTGGGGGGGCAGAAATAGTATGGTGTGGGAGTGCTTGCCAAGAATGTCTGCACTGGAGGTAATCCACCACATTCCCTCATGGGGTAAGGATCAGGATAGGAATTTACATCTGGTGTTCCACTTGGGAATGAATCACCTGGAAGGCAGCAGTCTCCTGGAGGTACAGGCAAGATTTAAGGCACTGGCTAGGTTCTGTGGGGGGCTAAGCTTTAAATCTCTAGCTTTTTCAGAGGTGCTGCCGGTACCCAGGGCTAGTACAGAGCAGAAGCAAAAAATAAAAGAATATAATGGTTGGCTAGTGAGATGGTGCAGGCAGATGGGATATGGACTGATAGGGGACTGGGGGGTAACTTGGGATGTTGATGAGAGTCTGCCAAGGAAAGATTGCATCTCAATAAGGAGGGGGCAGCTGTATTGAAGTGCAGGCTAGGAGAGTTCTTCAAGAAAGAATATAATTTAAACTGAGAAGGGAGAGGCTGGGAACAAAGCCATGCCCACCCCCCCAAGGAAGAGTTGAAGAGATGGGCTCTGACAAGCTCTTGGGGGGAGCAGAGGTGGGGGAAAGATGGTGGAAGGGCTTAGTGGTTAATGCAAGGAGCCTGGCAAACAAGATGGAGGAATTGAAAGCCATAATTGAGCACAACAGGCTGGACATAATCACAATCACAGAGACGTAGTGGACAGAATTTCACATGTGGGAGACAGCTATTCTTGGATTCAGACTGTTTAGGAAGGACAGGAGGGACAAGGGAAGGGGAGGGGTGGCCTTATACATCAGGGAAGACATAAGGGTGATGGGGGCAGGAGGGCAATGGGGAAACTGAACTCCTTTGGGTGATGCTAGGCAGAAGTACAGGGGAATCCTTGAGACTTGGAGTTATGTACAGACCACCCATGCAAGGGGAAGAACAGGACAGGATGTTGTTGCAGGACATCGCAAGGATGACTCTCAATGGGGAAACGCTACTGGTGGGAGACCTGAACATCCCAGATGCTGACTGGACCATCCCAGACGCAGCTTCCACCATAAGCAGGAAGTTTCTGGAGATGCTGCAGGGGGTGTTCTTCAACATTTGGTCAGAGAACCAACTCAGAAGAACAACCTGCTGCACATGGTCCTGACTAATGAGGAGAATGTGAAGGAGGTGGTGGTGGGGTAGTAGTTGGGGAATAGCGACCATAGGACCCTTTGGTTTAAGGTCAGGGTAGGAAGGGGGTGTGCCAAACCAGCATAGCAGTGCTGGACTTCAGCCGAGCAGACTTTGGGAAGATGAGAAGATTAGTGAGGGAGGTGATGGAAGGGATGGGGGAAATAAACTAAGTGGAGGACTTATGGGGAGCTATTAGAGATCAGGTTATGGAAGCCACACAGGTGTGCATAAGGAGTGTTAGGAAGGGTGCAAGAAGCAGGAGGCCACTTTGGTTCAATAGGGATGTAGCATGAGTGGTCAAGAGCAGGAGGAGTGCATTTAGAAAATACAAGAGAATGCAGAAGGCAGAGGACAGGGAGGTTTACAGTGCAACGAGGAGGTTAGTGAGGAAGAAAATTAGGAGAGCAAAGGCCAAAGCAGAAGAAAGGATAGCGAAGCAGGCCAAGAGTGGTAATAAAGCATTTTTTAGACATGTGAGAGATAGGAGGAAGACTGGCTAAAGGCATTGCAAGGTGAACCATCAGAAGAGGACTGGGAGAAAGTGGAAGAGTTAAACAGGTACTTCTGCTCGGTATTTACAAAGGAGAGGGAGAGCAGAGGACCAGAGTTGAAAAGTGGGGGGGGGGCATAGGGATAGAAACAAGACCTTTCAGTACGGAAAGAGTTAGAGAAGAACTAGGCTGGGTTAATGTAGACAAGGCCATGTGGCCGGACAGGCTGCACCCGAGAGTGATCAGTGAACTGAGAGAGGTGTTGGCTGCCCCACTGGCAAGACTGTTCAACCTGTCTTTGGATACCGGGAGGGTGCCAGAGGACTGGAAGAGGGCAGATGTGCTGATTCATGGGGGGGCACAGAGATGAGGGAGAACTACTGCCTGGTCAGCCTCACTGCAGTGGTGAAGATCATGGAGGCACTCCTCCGGGAAAGGGTAACAGAGTGCCTGGAGGTAAATGGGCTGCTGGATAACAACCAGCATGGGTTCACTACAGGGAAGTTATGCCAGACTAACTTAACTGAATTCTTTGACTGGGTGATGCAGGTAATAGATCGGGGTGTGTGGTGGATGTGGCCTGTCTGGACTTCAGCAAGGCCTTCGACACTGTAACCCCACAGAAGGCTGGTCAACAAGCTAGAAAATATGGAGGTGGGGGACAAAATAACTAGATGGGTAGAAAAGTGGCTGGAGAATAGAAGCCAGAGAGTGATAGTTAATGGGGAGCACTCAAGGTCAGGGTAGGTGATGAGTGGGGTACCCCAGGGGTCGGTGCTGGGGCCACTCCTGTTCGGTATCTATATATGTAACACAGCAGATGGACTGAAGGGACATGTGGTCCTCTTTGTGGTCAATACAAAAATCTGCAGCAGGGTTGACACTGAAGGGGGGGGTTGAAGAAATGACAGGACCTGAAGATGCTGGAGGGGTGGGCGGAGACCTGGCAACTAAAATTCAACATCAAGAAGTGTGCAGTCATGTACCTGGGGCACAGAAACCCGAGGACAGGATGCACACTTGGGGGAAGGGGGAAAGTCAGGGTTACAGAACAAGAAAGGATCTAGGGGTGGTAGTCTCCAGTGACCTCAAGGTGGGGAAGCGGTGTACAAGGGTGGTGGGGTAGGCTTACGGGATGTTTGCAAGTATGGGCAGGGGAATCACTAGCAGGAGAAAGGAACTCCTGCCGCCCCTGTATCAAGACATGGTGAGACCGCACCATGAGTATGGAGTCCAGTTTTGGAGGCCTTACTTGCACAAAGACATTGACTGGATTTGAAAGGGTTCAGAGCAGAGTGACCAAGATGGTGCAAGGGATGAAGGACATACCATATGAACAGAGATGTAAGGAGCTGGGGCTCTACACATTAGAGACCAGAAGGGAGAGAGGGGACATGATCGAGACCTTCAAATACATCAAAGGGATAAACAAAGTTGACCCAGGGCAATTACTCCACATGAGGGAGGGCAACATTACAAGGGGGCATGGCCTGATACTTTGGGGGGGCACTTCAGAGGTAACACGAGAGGAAGGTTCATCACTGAGAGGGTGGTGGATGCCTGGAATGGGCTTCTGGAAGAGGTGGTAGGGGCTGAGACTGTTGTGGGCTTCAAGAGGGCATGGGACAGGCATAAGGGTTTGCAAGGGAGCGGGAATGCTCAAGGTTAGCGGGGGGGAAGGGGCAGACTTGATGGGCCAAGGTGTCCTTTTCTGCCATCGAGTTCTATGATTTAACATCAAAGACTGTTAGTCAAGCTTTGAAACTGGTAGGAGAAAGGTATAATTCTAATCTGCGAAAAGAGACATTGAGCAACATATTCAAAAATTGAAAGAATGGTCTGAATCTTTGTCCATAACTGATGAGGGAGAACAGAGTTTGGTGATCAGGTGGTCTGTTGATAATCCTCAAGATGAGTGGTCAAGAATGTCTAGAAAAAGTAGGAATAACAAGATAAGCAGTAGAAGTTCCTGAAAAAGAGTTTGGTAAGTAGTCGCACAAAGGGGGCAGCCAGGCATGCTGCCTATGTGATGCGGTGTGATATTGATCAAAGCCCCAGGGAATATTATTGTAGGCTGAAGGATGTGTATTTTAGGAGCAGAGGATCACTCAGTGATTTAGATGGCTTCCAAGATGCATATTATCATGATCTACCCTCTTCTATTAGGACGTAATTGGCACTCGAGCTTAAAAGGAGGCCCAGGGACATCCATTGGATTGTCAGACAGGCAGAAAACATGTGGGACTCTGGAAGAGGCAATGATTGTCCTCCACTGAAAAAGGAGCAAAAGGGGGAGGAGACTGCTTTGGTTTACAAAGGAGGTTACGAGGGCAGTCGGGGAAAGGAGGAGGGCTTTCAGAAAATTTAAGAGGACACTCAGTGAGGGAGATGAAGAATATAAGGAAAAGAGGAGTACGGTGGGGAAGATCAGAAGGGCAAAAGCAGATACTGAGGAACAAATAGCAAAAATGGCCAAGGGGGGGAAGCTTTTTCAGATATGTGTGGAAGAGGAGAAGGTCAAGGCAGGAAATTACTAGGCTGAGGGTGGAGGGAGAAATAAAATTGGAAAGGGACTGTGAAAAAAGAGTTATTAAATAAGTACTTCAACTCTGTATTCATGGAGGAGGAGGACGGTAGGGGACCTGAGCTAAAGTCGAAGGGGAAGGAGGGCAAATGGGTGGATCTGAGCCTATTCACTGTGTATAGGGTTAGAGCAGAGCTCGATAGATTAAGGGTGGACAAGGTAATGGGGCCTGATGGGTTACACCCCAGGGTGATCAGGGAATTGAAGGAGGAGTTGGCTGCACCCTTGACAAGGCTCTTCAACTTGTCCTTGGATACAAAGAGAGTGCTGGAGGACTGGAAGAGGGCAGATATAGTGCCTTCACACAAGGGAGGTAGTAAAGAGGTGAAGGGGAACTACCGACCTGTCAGCCTCATGTCAGTGGTGGGGAAGGTAATGGAGGCATTAATCGAGGAGAGGGTGGTGGATTACCTGGAGGAGAGTGACTTGCAGGACTGCAGACAGCATGGTTTCACGAAGGGGGAAGTCTTGCCAGACAAACCTAATTCAGTTCTTTGATTGGGTGACTCAGGTGATTGACCAGGGGGTGCAGTGGATGTGGCCTATCTGGACTTCAGTAAGGCCTTTGACACTGTCCCCCATAGGAGGCTGGTGAGCAAGATGGAAAGCCTGGGGTTGGGTTGGAAAATAAGCTGTGTGGAGGCCTGGCTGTCAGGAAGAACTCAGAGGGTGGTACTCAATGGGGTGCATTCCAGGATGGCAAGGGTCAAGAGTGGAGTGCCACAGAGATCAGTTTTGGGGCCACTTCTCTTCAACATCTACATCGGTGATATTGCTTAGGGTTTGAGGGGGAGGGTGTGCCTATATGCTGATGATATGAAAATAAGCAATAGGATGGACACCCCGGGGGGGGGGGGATGGAGGATATGAGATATGACTTAGATGCTTGAAAAATGGTCTGGGAAATGACAGCTGAAATTTAATGCCAAGAAGTGCGCTGTGATGCGCTTGAGGAGTAGAAACAGAAGAGCAGGGTACATAGTAGGAGGGAAGGAAATTAAAGTAACAGTACAGGAAAGGGATCTGGGGATCATAGGCTTCTTCTTGAACCTTAAGTAGGAATTTAATGTAGCCGGGCGGCAGGAAAGGTCAATGGAATGTTGGCATGCATAGGCAGAGGCATTACTAGCAGAAAGAGGGAGGTAATAATGCCCCTTTTACAAAGCCATGGTGAGACTGCACCTGGAGTATGGTGTTCAGTTCTGGAGGCCTCATCTCTGTAAGGATATAGATACGTTGGAGAGCGTTAAGAGCAGGGCAGTCAAGATGGTGCAGGGTATGCAGGGAAAGTCATATGAGCAGAGGTGTAAGGAGCTGGATCTGTACATGCCGGAGACTAGGAGGGAAAGGGGAGACATGATTGAAACTTTTAAATATGTAAAGGAGCTCAACAAAGTGGGAGAAGAGTGTTTACTTAAGAGGAAAAAGGGGATCAAAACTAGAGGGCACAGCCTCAGACTGTAAAGAAAAAGATACAGGGGCAAAGTGTGAGGCCATTTCTTCACAGAGAGCATGTTGGAGCCCTGGAACAGACTACCAGATGGGAGTGACGGGGGCTAAATCAGTGGAAGAATACAAGAGGGCATGGGGTAAGCATATGGGGCTGAGTGTCGGGGGGGAATGTGGGGGCTGGCAGGGAAGGAGATGTGTAGAGGGGAAAAAAGGGGCAGACTAGATGGGCCGGTATGGTCCTTTTCTGCCATCAAGCTTCTATGATTCTATGATTCTGCTCCTAAATTCCAGATGTCTGAGGTAATCGCCTTGAATACCTCAGCTGTGGAGGGGGTGAACTATCTACTCCCAAAAACAGGAGGCAAAGGAAGAAAAAGGGCAACAACACTCAACTAGGAAAAGCTGTGGAGCAGCCCAAGTCTGTTGCCTGAGCCTGCAGTACTGGTCCAACCTACCAACCCTGCCCAAGCTTCCCCTATTATGGTCCCGCCACCTGGTCCTGAGCCATAGTCCTATCAAAGCCCTCAGCCTTTCCCACAACCTCAGCCATACCAAAACCAGGGGCCCTCCTATGGAGGCTATGATCTGGTAGAGGATGTGGCCGGGGCTATGGGAGACAATACTACAGAGGATACAGCAATGACTATAGAGTTGCCTATAGGGGATGTCAAAACTACAACGAGTAAGATGGTTACAGGTTCCAAGATAGACTTCGATCTAGTTCCCCAAACACGGAGGTGATGGTCAAGAATTCACAGGAGGAAATACAGGGAATAAAGGACCAGATGGGAGACTTAAGTGTTTCTTCAATGCTAGGCTCCACCTCTCCCTCTGCCTTCTGGTTTTCCTGCATCCATGCAGAACCCATTTGCACTTTCCGATGCCAGTGGAACCAGTAATAATGGCAGCTGACTAGTGCTGCCTATCCTTCCTAATGTTGCCAATGTAAATGAAATTGCAATTGCTGACAATGGTAATGAAACTGCCATGGAATTTGAAAATAAGTGTTAACTCAGAACCTGACCTTTCCCTAGAGGTATCCTGAGTTGCTGCTGCAAGCAGTGTAGAGTGTCACAGTGAGCCTGTCATATTGCCAGGAGTTAAGAAAAACAAATTCTGCCTGGGTAATTTAATCCCTCAAAGGGGGGCAGATAGGTTTTACTTTGACATAAACATTGAAAACAGCCTAAGCCATGAAGCTTTGGTAGACTCTGGAGCTGAAGTAACCCTGATGTACAGACGTTTTTATGACAAACTGGTTGATGTGGGTAACTCCAAGGTGATGAAAATCCTCTGATGGCTTACAAGTAGTAGGTTATTGAGGGGAGGACTCGGACCCTAGGTAAAGTGTGGCTGAAGTTGAGGTTTGGCAAGATGGAAGTCAACCACCCAGTGTATATTCATTTTATTTTATTTAGTTTTGTTGACCAGGTAAGTGCATTAGACATATTCTGCCTATTTTCAGGCATGACTTGGGGGATACAGATGAATGCCAACTGATCTTGAACCAGATTAAGCTGTTGGTGGTATTTTTAGTGAATGGAGGGAAATACGGACCAGGGCACCAGAGAAATTCCCCTACTCTTTTTGAGAAGTAACAGAGAAACACAGAAACATAGAATTTGACGGCAGATAAGGACCGCTTGGCCCACCCAGTCTGCCCATTTCCCTACCTACTGGATAAGCTGCAGATCCTAGTTAACCAGCAGCCTACTTCTTCCTACCCCCACCCCCCCAGAACTGCCTTATGACTATCCCATGCATGCTTGAATTCCACCACTGATTTTGACTCCACAACCTCCTCCGGAAGGCCATTCCATGCATCCACAACCCTCTCTGTGAAAAAATACTTCCTTAAATTACCTCTGAGCCGCCCCCCATCTTCAAATTGTGCCCTCTTGTTCTTGCACACCTCTTTTTTTGAAAGATGCTACCCTCTTGGACTTTGTTGATTCCCTTGAGGTACTTGAAAGTTTCTATCATGTCCCCCCTCTCCCTCCTTTCCTCGAGGCTATACATATTAAGCTCCTTAAGTCTCTCTTCATATGTCTTCCGGTGTAGACCCTGCACCAGTTTAGTTGCCCTCCTCTGGACAGCTTCCATCCTGTCTATGTTCTTTATGGAGATTAGGTCTCCAGAACTGCACACAGTACTCAGATGGGGTCTCACCAGCTGTCTGTACAGTGGGATAATAACTTCCTGTTTTCTACTGGTGATGCCTCTCCCTATGCATCCCAGTATCCCCCAGCCTCCTTGCTGCCCTCTCTCACATTGCTTGCCCATCTTTAGGTCATCTGATATGACTACCCCCAGGTCTCTCTCCATTTTTGTTGTTGTTAGTATCTCACCCCCCATTATGTACTCTTCCCCTTGGTTTTTGTTTCCCAAGTGCATTACCTTGCACTTCTTAACATTGAATGTAAGCTGCCATACATTTGACCATTCCTCTAACCTTGCCAAGTCCCTTCTCATCCTTTCCACCCCACCCTGTGCATCAACTCTGTTGCAGATCTTAGTGTCATCTGCAAAGAAACATACTTTTCCTTCCAGTCCTTCTGCAATGTCGCTTATAAAGACATTGAAGAGGACCGGTCCTAATACTGAACCCTGCGGTACCCCACTAGTAACCCTCCTTTCTTCTGAGTGGACTCCATTTACTATTATTCTCTGTGTACTATTCTCCAGCCAATTCTTTACCCAGGCTGTCATCTTGGGACCCACACCCAGGCTGGCTAACTTGTATGTTAATCTTTTGTGTGGGACTGTCAAATGCCTTGCTAAAGTCTAGGTAGGCCATGTCCACAGCCCCTCCCTGATCTACTACTTTGGTCACCCAGTCAAAGAAATCTATCAGATTCATCTGGCATGACCTTCCCGCTGTGAATCCATGC
Source organism: Neoceratodus forsteri (assembly GCA_016271365.2). NCBI lineage: Eukaryota > Metazoa > Chordata > Ceratodontiformes > Ceratodontidae > Neoceratodus > Neoceratodus forsteri. Next base: position 285,154,238 of record CM057455.1, on the reverse strand, counting down.
TGCCTAGGGTCCTGTGCCCCTCTGGCCTCTAGATACTCAACAATTCTTTCCTTTAGAAGTGATTCCATCATTTTCCCTATCACTGAGGTCAAACTAACAGGTCTATAGTTTCCTGTTTCTGCCTTGCTCCCACTTTTGTGAAGGGGAATCACATCTGCCTCCTCCAGTCCTTGGGTACCACCCCATCCTCCCATGATTTGTTAAAAGGGTAGTCAGTGGTGTCACTAGTTCTACCTTAGTTCTTTAGAATTCTGGGATGAATCCCATCAGGCCCCATTGCTTTGTCCACCTTCAGTTTTAAGAGTTCTTTCAGAACCCTTTCTTCTGTAAATGGCCGGTATCAACTTCTGTATCCAGCGTGTTACTACTGTTTGTTTTATGTACCTCCCTCTTCCTTTGTAAATACTGAGCAAAATATTTGTTTAGTATCTCTGCCTTTTCATAGTCTCCTCTGCCCACCCTCCCACCCCTTTATTAAGCCTCACTATCCCTCCCTTGGTCTTCCTTCACTCCCTGATGTACCTATAAAAGGTTTTATCCTTCTTAACTGAGTTGGCTATCTTTTCCTCGGTTTGGGCCTTTGCTGTTCTGACTGCCTTCCCAGCTTCCTTTGCTTTAACTGATACAGTTCTCTGTCCTGCTCCTTCTGCGATTCCTTGTACTTCCTGAATGCTTTTTTGTCTCTGAACCTTCACTGCCACTTCCTTTGAGAACCATAGTGGTTTCTTAATCATCTTGTTTTGTTTATTTGCTTCACACAAAGGCTGTTACTCTGTGATGGCAGTTTTATTATTCCCCATTGTTCTTCCACCCTCCTTCCTGCCCATTTGCTAGTGCATTCCTTAGGCACTCACCATTTTGGCAAAGTCAGCCCTCCTAAAGTCCAGTACTTTTGTCTTTGTATGGCTTGACTCTATTGCTGTGATTATTGTGAACCATACTGTTCGATGGTCGCTAGTTCCCAGATGGCTACCCACTTCTACATCTGTAATCCTCTCCATCTCCATTTGAGAGAATCAAGTCTAATATTGCTCCTCCTCGAGTGGGCTCCAGTACTAGTTGTTCAAGGCATGCCCCTGTAGGGCATCTAGAATAACTGCACTCTTCGAAGTGGCAGCTGCAACTGCACTCCAGTTAACATCCTGCATATTCAGATCACCCATCAGCAATATCTCCCCTTTTTCTGCCATTCTAAGTATACTTTCTATCATTTCCCTGTCCATTTCCTCCCCCTGAGAAGGGGGTCTGTATATAACCCCTGTGCGTATTGTGGTGCCATTGGCTGTCTCCAAATTTACCCACAGTGCTTCTTCTCCTCCCTGTTTACCCTTTTGTTCTGTTGCTTTTATTCCTTCCCTTATGTAAAGAACTACTTCTCCTCCTCTTTTACCCTCCCTGTCCCTCCTGCAGACAGTGTATCCTGGTATGTTTATGTCCCAGTCATGGTTTTGTGTGTACCATGTTTCTGTGACTGCCACGATATCCAGAAGTGCCATGGGATCTTTAACATCCACCTGAACTACCACCTGAACCACAGATGGGACCACGGTTTAACGTCTTATCCGAAAGATGGCACCTCAGAAGTGCAGTATCCCCCTTCATGCTGCACTGCAGTGTCAGTATTGGGATTTAACCCAAGTGCCTGGTGTGGGGATAGAACCCACAGCCTTCTGATTTCCCGGCCTATGCTACCTGCTGAGCCACCGACACTGACTGATATCACTGATAGGACTGGGGATGATTTCTTAGTTGGGAATGACCTCTTAAAAAGATTATTGACTATTTTCATGGACTCCTGTGGTCACAGTTAAACAGGCCCATTCCATTTGGGAAGAGTCTTAAGGCTGCTAAACAATCATAATCATGCTATCTTGTGAAAAATGATGCAACGATTAAATTGAATTTTGTACATTCTGATGTATCTGATGTATCTGTACTAGGTAATCCTGAAATTTGGCTCCATGGAGAAGCAGAGCTCACATGGTTTGTTTGTCAAAGCATGATGTGGTAAAGTCTGAGGTTAATGCAAGAGGCCTTATTTTCTTCACCAAGGAAGTGAACCCTGTTATCTCAGAGACATGTCCTGCAGCTGACACAGAGACATTGGATTCTGAGACTCAACCCCCTCTGGGGATGATTGAAAGGAAACGGTGCCACTAAATCATGGGTCTCTGCTTTGCAACATAAGGCCAGAGGAAGGCAGATTAAAGGTGCCCATCAAAGCAGAGTTTGCAGACCATAAATTCTGTGTTATGTTTACGCTATGAGCACTGTCTAATCAGTGAACTGTTTTACAAAGTGTTAAAAAGGTGAAGGCCTAATTTCACATATGTAAAGAAACAGGAGTGGTTGGGGAATGCCCCATACCAGAAAACTAGCATGAGAAGCATAGGAATCTGTGCTTTGAACCTCCAAATAGGGCAAAAGGAAATGCAACACCCTGTGAAGGTAGTACGAGGATTAAAATCTCTCATGCACCTTGGGCTAGACATCCTTGTACAACTGGGTGTGTATGTTGACCTAGCCAATGATGTTCTGTGGTCATGAATAAGGGGAGACCTTTACCCAATAAAAGTGACACCACAGGCCTTGCGGTCTGGACAGACTGTTCCTCAAGTGTGCCAGGTGAGTTCACTACAGCAGTTCCAGGTAAGGTAATAGAGTGCTGTCTTAGGGTTATTATAAAGTTAAGGCCAAGAAATGCCTGATGAGACTGCATTACTTGTGCTTGACAAGCGACTTAGTGATGCGGGTTTAGAAATCCACTTCACACCTTGCTTGGACATGAGCAGCAGAGTAATGCACCTCTTGGTACAAAACCCAATGGTAGAGCCCATAACTATAGGGATAGGGGAATCCTTTATGATTTGGAGTTAGTTCCAGTTATTGGGGAATTACCAGAAGACGTTCAAAATGAAGCAGATGAAGAATTTAGGTCTATACCAAAAAGTTTAATTGTTCTACAAGAAATTTGTCCAGTTAATAAGGAATGTAGAGTTGAATATTATTATCTTGTTCGGTCCACTATGGTTAATGAAACAGAACAATTTAAAGAGGTCAATGCAATTGATATTAAAAATGTTTATGATAACAGAATATGAGGTTGAAATAGATAAAAATTTACCTTTCCCTGATTTTTAAAGAACAAGTTGACAAGCTATGCAAGACTGTAGTTGTGAAACTGAAGCAGAATAAGAAATAAATTCATGAGATGGTCTTCCAGTTTAAGGAAATGTTCGCAAAAGATGCTCATGACTGTGAGGTAACTCACCTCCCTGTTACCAGGGTACCTACCAACCTAGTAGAGGGCCAGCACAGAATATCACTAGCATCTTATGAACATATACAAGACATATTGGATACCTTGGTGAAGCAAGGAATTATAAGACAGGTGAATTCTATTTATAATTCCTCCATTTGGTCTGTATTAAAACCTACAGGACAGTGGAGGCTCACAACTGACTATAGAAAGTTAAACCAACAGGTACCTTTATCGTGTTTGCCCATGACATATTTGGACCAAAGTCTGGCCAAAGTTCAGGGTGCCAAATATTTCACTACCCTAGATATAACAAATGAATTCTGGACATTAAAAGTAGATCCAAAATATCAATATTAATTGGCATTTACCTTTGGAAGGAGACAGTACACATGGAATAGGTATCCTTTTGGGTACTTAAATTCACCAGCAGATTTCAATATCTTTCTACGTAAAGTCATGCCTGTTGCTGAAAGTAGAGCGAATCTTGTTTACATGGATGCTGTTTTAATTAAAAGCAACACTTTTGAGGAACACCTAGTGAAAGTAACCTACTTTATGTGTTAAACCAGCTGAAAACTGCTGGTGCCAAGTTGTCCTTACCAAAAGAGCAGTGGTTCAGAAATAAGGTAAACTATCTTGGGCATGAAGTTGGTCCTGATGGGCTACGCCCTCAGCATACCAAAGTTGAGGCAGTCCAGAAACTTGGTTCACCTAAAACTTTAAAGGAGTTACGCAGCTTCCTAGTAATCTGTAACTACTCAAGACAGTTTATCCAGGACTATGCTGAAATTGTCTGTCCCCTCACCAGGCTACTGAAGAAGTCAGAACCCTGTGTGTGTGGGGAAGGGAAGGGAACATTGTTTAACCAGGAGTAGCACACTAAGTCGAAGCTTGTTTCCAGATGTGACCTGGGAGCACAAGAAAGTTAAGTGACTTGCTCAGGATCACACAGTATGCACCTAGGCAGCTGTGGGATTCAAACACAGGTCTCTAGAGCTGAAGCTCAGATCCTTAACTCACTGCACTATACTGCCGGGGAAGAGAAAGCCATGCAAGCTTTGAAAGATAGTCTGAGTCAAGCACTGTGCGTTGCTTACCTACAAATGGACAAGGATTTTTATCTAGAGACAGGACAAACTAGTAGCAGCATCAGTGCAGTGTTATATCAGAAACATGATTCAGACAAATGTGTTGTTGCTTATGCGAGTAAAACTTTTAAGTGATGTTGAGAAAAAGTTTTCAGACTCTGAAAAGGCATTGTTTTCCACCATATGAGCAGTACAACAGTTCAAAAACTACATCTGTGGTAAGAAAGTTGTTGTAGAGACTGGTCACCAACCCCTTACATTTCTGGGGAGCCAGAAACTTAAGGGTGGGAATGTGTCCAGCAGCAGGATTGTGGCCTGGACCTTAGCACTCAAGGGCCTACTCCTAGAGGTTAAGTATGCAAAGAAAAAAAAAATACAGTAGCTCAAGGGTTAGCAGACCTGGAGACACATGAATGTACTGTAGATGAACATCTGGTACAAGAGCCTGACCCATCTCCTGAATTAGAAATGATATACAAACATAGCAGGCACCACCACTACTGTACGATGAGAATGCGTGTGAGTTTGCCTATAACATACGTTGACGATTGTTCATTCCAGCAAGATGAAGACCGGTATTCTGGTTTAGGAGTGGTATACCATGATAATATACCATGTACTCCTACCAAGTACAAGCTCTGTCCCAAGTCTAACCAATATGCAGAATTTGCAGCCACCTATATAACGGTACAGACTGCAGTACAACATAAGTTAAAAGACATTGTAATTTGTACTGACTCTGATTATGTTAGGCAGGACTTCTTACACATTTACCAGGATGGAAGGCATACAGTATGTCAAGTCAAGAGGCAATAAGGTGATGCCTGCGGATCTTATCTTAGCCATAGATCAGTTGGTTCAGGAGCATAGCTAGGTTGTTTATTGGAAAAAGGTAAAAAGATACTCAAAGACTCAGGGACCAGACAAAACAGGAAATGACCTAGCAGATGCTATGGCTAGAGAGGATGCTTTAAATGGAGAAGAATGGAACTTTGTTCCTCCTGTCCAAGCTAATGTGGATATGGTTACCTGCAGACAAAAGCTACAGGAACGGGAAAAGAAGGTCTTATACTTGTATAGTGATAAGCTCTCTTTTGATTTAGTGACAATGCAACAAGGTGATGAAGTGCTAGGAAAGTTTTATCATTTCATCAAGGATCCCACTAAAAACATGATTTCTGACAGTGACCTACAGAATAGTTGTGACCCGAGAGCCATGTTAGGCTCAGCAGGTAGCACACTCACCTTTGAGGCTGGGAGATCAGAAGGCTGTGGGTTCTATCCCCACACCAGGCACTTGGGTTAATATCTCAATACTGACACTACAGTGCAGCATAAGGTGGGGTGCTGCACTCCTGAGGTGCCGTCTTTTGGATGAGAGGTTAAACCGAGGTCATGTCTGCCTGTTCCGGTGGTAGTTCAGCTGGATGTTAAAGATCCCATGGCACTTCTCGAAAAGAGTAGGGGAAGTTTTTATTTAAAAACCAAAAATAAACATTTTACATTTTAAACTCATAAACATAATTATCCAATACCAAACATTTCCTTCCAGAGTTCCTTTGCTCTTTCTTCTCCAAATATTTTACATTAATCCTGGTATATCTTATCTATTTCATCTTGTATCTTAATTAGCAAATCTTGTATTGTCCTTTCTTTGTTCTGTAGAAATCTTTGACACCTATTCTGCCAAATGGTCCATTTCAGTACAGCAAATATAACATAGGTCATACTCCTATTCATTTTTTCCAATTCTTTAGTTAACTGTCCATATCTCAGAATGTCATATGTCATATTTTTAAAGCATTCCATCCACCAAATATTTGCCAAAGCCTCCCAGAATGTACATATAAAATGACATTCAAAAAATAAGTGACATGCCTTCTTCCTGAGTGCCACATTAATTCACCCCATACTCTTTCTTCCAGTCTCTTGTGTTTCTGATTTCCTTTCACATTTAATTTCCCATGACCGCACATCCAAACAGTTTCTTTCATTTTTTTGTGGGATTCTTTTTTCTAGTGTTATTTCTAATATTTTATTCTTATCTCCTCTCCTACCTTAAATTCAGGCATCTCATAATAGTTTTTTCCATAATTTATTTATAAACATGCTTTCTGTTCTTTCTCAGTAGTAGGTCTACTGTTATTCCCCATTGTGTTAAATATTTCCTACCAATCTCTGTATATATAGGAAGCTCTTTCTTTCCTTTTATATTCCCTTTTTTCCCCTATATTCTGTTAAAAATAGGATTCCATTACTGTACTAAAAACGTCCATATCTTTTTTTCCCCTTTTTAGAATTGGTACTATGTTTGCGAAAAAGAATGTGTTTAGAAAAAATACTATGGGCTGTACCATATTCAAGCCACCCTCTTTAATAGGTCTATATGTTATCCCCCTTTAACTGGATTTATTTTGTATTCCCATAATAATTGAAAAAATAGACTCAATATCTTTACATTATTTGTGGCAATGGGAATACATAAGCTGTGTATAGAAATGGGCACAGTAAAGGCCTTTAGTAAATAGATCCTTTTTTCCTTCATTCCTTCCATTTATTTCTTATTTTGTGCAATGTTATACTGTATTTTTTCTCCCAGTTCATTCTTGTAGCATCCTGTCCTGTCCTCCAAACCATATTCCTAAGATCATAATGCAGTCATGTACTACCTCTAGCTTCCCTTCCCTCTTATTTTTGGCTTTCCCTAATTGGTATATTTGACGTTTTCCTTTATTTATTATTATTTCTGTATATTTACTGTACTGTTCCATTACCTCTATTGTTTTTTTCCCCAGCTTTTTGATCTTTTACTAAGATTACACAATCATCTGTGTATGCACATTTTTTGAATATTTTGTTTGTTCCATTCAATATTTCCTATGCCGCTATCATTTTCCACTCTGCTTAAAATTGGATCTAAGCATAATACAGCAGCGGAATTAATGGACAGCCTTGCCTTACCCCATTCTTAAAATGCACTGAAATCCCAAAATGTCTATTTATCATTGGCCTCGTTTGTGCTTCTGTATATAAGGTTTTAACTAGCATAATCATGTTGCTTGGGAAATTATATTCCCTTAAAACATCCCAGATATAATTATGTTGAATGACATCAAAGGCAGTTTCTTGATCCAAGATATATAAATACCCTTCTAACATATTTTCTTGCCCTTTATTTATAATTTCTCTTATAAACAATAAGTTCTGCCTTGTATCTATCTCCACCAGGCACTGCACAGGTTTGTGTTTGTAAGATTAGTTGGTCTAAGAAAGTCATTATTCATTTATTTACTATTTTCACTAAGATTTTGTAGTCCGTCGTTAAAAGACTTATAGGCCTCCAATTTTTGATATTTACTTTCTCACCTTTCTTTTTATATATAAAAATGGTTATGCCTTTTGTCATACTTTCTTTCTCCTTTTTCATAAAAGTCATTGTATACTGCTAAGAGCATGGAAGTCAATTGTTGTTTAAACATTTTATAAAATATATTTGGTATACCATCTATGCCTGGAGCTGTGTTTGTTGTTAAGGACTGTATTGCTTCTTTTACTTCACTTTCCTTAATTACCCCATTTATTGATTGTGCCTCATCCTTCCCTAATTTGAGAACCTTTGCTTTTTGAAATAAATCTTCTATTATCTCTGCTGTTTGCCTTTGATATTTCTGTTTAAAAAAATGCTTGTACTGTACATTTAATATTTCCTATTTCTGTATGTATGTTACCTTTGTTGTCCTTTAATTCATATATTACTCTTTCCCCTACTCTATCTTTGTTACTATCAAATGGGTTAGTTTGATATTCGGTCCCTTGTGTACCACTTTTTTGTTCCATTATCAAAGACTTAATTTGGCTATATTGATATGTTTTAATTTCTGCTTTAATCTCTTCTGTTTGCTGTGTTTTATCTATTTTATTTTCTTCTTGAGTGGTTATTAATCTAGAGAATGAGCGACTCATTACGCAAAGAGTCGAGCAGATATAGAATCACGATAGAGAAAGAGGTTGGTCCATATCTGAGTAAAGTCGGGGCCATTGCTTTCTGCAGTGCTGGGTGCCATTAGCACCCTTGCAAACTGTGTGAGAGGCCTTCGCACCATGCAATTCTGCTGAAAGTTGGACCAGCATAACAGTCTGTGGTGATTTGCATATGCAGCCATGATGCTTTTGCATTGTGGGGGCATGTGGTGATTTGTATTTTCGAAACTTGGCTTCCCAGCCAAATGCCCTTTGGGTAACCCTTGCCTCAGTGTTTGCGCATAGAGGTTCTTTTGTCTTTAAATAGTTTTTAGTTTAATGGGTTCACCACAATATATCCAAGGCACACTGCCTCTAGGGTAGCTGGTCCATTCCACTGGGGTGTCAAACAGACGAGGCATACTGATGAGTCCTGGTAGGACGAAACACGTGTCTATGTCTTCTGTTAGCAACCTTTGCAAACTGTGTGAGAGGCCTTTCGGCACCATGCAATTCTGCTTAAAGTTGGACCAGCATAACATTCTGTGGTGATTTGCATATGTAGCCATGATGCTTTGCATTGTGGGGGCATGTGTGATTTTGTATTTTCTTGAAACTTGGCTTCCCAGCCAAATGCCCTTTGGGGTAACCCTTGCCTCAGTGTTTGCGCACAGAGGTTCTTTGTCTATTAACTTGTATAGTTTAGCTCTTAAGCTTAAGTACTTTCCATAGTTTGTTGTTTCTCTTCTCCTGGCCTCCTCTTTCATTAGCTGTTTAATATCATATGTTGTGTCCTCCCACCATTCCAATAAGCTATCATATAGTTATTTTACCATCATCCTAGCCTCCAGCAACTCTTTTATTTTATAACTACATTCCTCTTCTTGTAGTTTTTCAGTATTCATCCTCCAGTATCCTGACCCAAATGTCATATTTTGTCCTAAATCTATACTTGGTTTAACTGCCACATGATCTGAAGTTTCTATTGGAACCACCCCTACGTCTTTGATTCTGGTTCTTTTTGGATCCATCCAGAAATCTATTCTAGTCAATAGCTTCCCTTTAAAAAAAGTATGTTCCCCTTTTTTCTCCTTTACCTTATAAGCATCTTCCATCCCTGCTTTTTCTAAAATATTTTTTAAACAGTTTGTATCACTATAGATTTTTCCTACTTTCCTTCCCCAATCAGCCTTTGTTAACCCACAATTAAAATCCCCCCATATAACCAATTTAGAAGTGTGTAAGTATGGTTCTTCTGTTCCCGTAACTGCATTCCTTTCTGCTTTCATTTGTGGGTTATAAATCAGTATAATCCTTACATTTCTTTTCTTTATCACCACATCCACTACAAATTCCCTACCTGGAACAAGATCCATTGTTTTAACCACTTGTACCTCATGAGTTATAAAAGCCACACCCAACCCTGAACATCTTTCTTCCCCTATTGTCCATAGTGATGGTCCCCATCTCCAATCCTTTTGTGCTTGCTGCAGTTCTTCCAAGGTGTGCAACCTTGTGTTTTGCACTATGACAATATCATTCTTTAACTCACTTATTTTTTTTTAAATGTTATTAATCTTTTTATTGTATTCTTAATACTGTTGACATTACATGTAATACAGTTTAAGTAGTTCATGTATAGTTGTTTGAATTTTCCAGTTCCTTTTTTTTCTTTTATCCTCTGTCCTTAGATTTTTTCCTTTTTTTCGATACTTGTGTATCTGTGGTGTCTCCACCTGCTGTTTCTTCATGGTCTGAAAAATAAGTACTTGTTATATCTGACCCTTCATCCGGGGTTGCCCACTCCTTATCTTGCAGTTGCGTGTATCTGTTTGATAACTGTACTCCTTCTCTATCCTTTTCCTTTACTGTCCATTGTTTTGTTTGTTTTTTCCTTATAGACCTTGTTATCATAGTAAATTTTGCTTCTTCTGCTTTTCCTCTCCCTTTCATACCATCCTTTTGTGTCTCTTCTTTTTGATCTCTCCTTTCTTTTATTTCTTGTCTCTCCCCACTTCCTTCCTTTGTTTGGTGTGGGTCATTAATGTTTCAGCTGTATCATTTTCTTGTATTCTTTTTTCATCATTTAGAGCATCTATGACTACTTTGTCCTGTTTACATTTCTCTTTCTGTGCTACTGCTAAATAGACATCCTGTTCCGCCCTTTCCGTGGGGTCTGGGCAGCTCTGAGACCCACGGACAGTTTAAATCAGTGTGCCCTTCTTCCTCACATTGGCGACACTTTGTTTTGTTTTTACAATCTGCTCCATAGTGTCCTATGTTTCCACACCATCCACATTTTATCTTTTCACATGCGTTACTCAGATGCCCTCTTTCTCCACATCTGTACCATGCTCGCGGTTGACCAGCATAAAATACAATTCCTCTGTCTTGGCCTAAAAAGTAGCAATTTGTTGGGTGGTGTGTTTCTCCATTATTTTGCTTTAATGTTACTTTATATCTCCACCCTCCAGTCCATAAACATTCCTCGTCTAATATTGGTTCCGGTGGCCTATGTACCACGCATCTTTGTCTCAGCCAAAAAGTTATGTATGTTACATTAACACCTTCATTCCTGAAGAGTACTGTTACAATTTTAAAACTCTGGTTTAGTTAAAGGAATTGCTATGAAATCTCTCCATAGTATCGTATTTTTCATTTGATGGCATAGCTTCCAAAATCTATCCAGTCCTCCTGGGTGTTTGAAACTGACATCATATTCTATACTCCCTGGTACATGTATCGGAGCGTATATTTCATAAGGGTAATACTTCATGCTTTCTTTTAAAAGCTGACTTCCTACATATAACCTATCTGGGGCATCTGCCGTTGCCCCTCTAAACCTTAGTCTCACAGCATTTCTCCTTTTAGCCTGCTGCGGCCTTGCTTCTCCAAGGAATAGTCTTTCATTTGTATTTTCTCCCTAAACATTCTCTTTTGTTTATGTTCATCTTCACTCTGTTTATCTGTTTGTATAGTTTTTTGTTCAATTTCCATGGAGGTTTCCCCAATTTTTTTCTTCTGTTATGCCCTCAATCTCCTTAGTATCATTATGGTTTTCCCTGTTCTCATCTTGATTTTCATTTTCTTTCCCACTTTCTATTTCAACTTCTGTGTGTGTTTATTTTGAGGTACTAGGCCTGTTAGGGTCCCACCCTGTGCCATCCTCTCTTTGTTTCCATCCTGCTTTCAGAAATGCATCTGTAACCCAGCCTGGAGTGTCCTCAAAGTCCTCAACTTTGTCTGCATCTGAAATCTCTGTTTCATTTTGTTCTGTTTGCTGATCTTTTTTATCTTCTTTTGCAGTTTCTCCTATGCTTCTGTTTTCTGTTGCCCTTCTTGGCTGAGCCATTTCTGAATCATTCTGGCCTTTCCCTTCAGGGCTTGATGTGCAGAATTATCTTCTGCGTATGTTTTTCCCTTAGAACAGGGCACGGGTTCCATCTGGTGCTGCCACGTCAGCTGCTTTTGACAGGTCACTACTGTTGCTTCTCTCTCTGCCTTTGCCAACAGTTTTCTGCACTCATACACCTTCTTTCTCTTTTTTGCTTTATTCTTACTGTTTCTTGTACTTGCTCTTGTACTCACTGTTTTTTTTTTCCACCCTCCATCTCCACGGAAAGCATATCAGGTTCCTGCACTTCATCTTCATTTCCTTTCCTGAGTTCTTCCATCCTTTTCTTGCTGTCGGTCTTGCCCCTCTCCACATCCTTTTTCTGATCGTCCTGCTCTGCATTCTCTTCCATAGTTTCTAATGGCATTTTAGGCAAGGGAGGAGACCAACTCCCCTACCTCCCACACATCCTCACTCTCACACCTCAAACTCAAAACTGACAGTCTTCCGTCAGGGGACTAGGAGTAGGGAAATTTCCCCAGTGCCCTGGCCTAATATTCCCCCATTCACTAAAAATACTATAAACAGCTTAATCTGGTTCAAGGTCAGTTGGCATTCATCTGTATCCCCCTCCCCCAGGTTGTGCTTGAAAATAGGCAAGAAATTGTCTAGTGCACTTACCCATCCAACACAAACTAAAAGAAAAGAAATAAATGTACAGCCAAAAGGATAAATTCCAATTAAGGAATGATCTCTTGGTAAGAGCTGGTAAAAACCCACCTGAGGTACAGTGGATGGTTCCATTAGGCCATAGGGGAATTATGTTATGACATGCTCATGATGAACCATCAGGAGCACATGGAGGGATAGAAGAACTTATGAAACCTTAATGGAGATAGCCTACTGGCCCTACATGTACAATGATGTTGCAGACTACAGTATGTGCAAGGGTGTATAACATGCTGCAAGTTCCAACCAGCTACACCCAGACATAGGGCACCACTGCAGTCAAGCGGGATTGGCATATCTTGGCCAGATATCCAGATTGGCTGGCTTGGCCTTGTTACAAGATCCTCAAGGGATAACCTATACCTTTCCACAGTTACTTGTCTGTTCACAAAATGGGCCGAGTGTATACCTGCTCCAAATAACACCGCCAAAACCACAGCCTTCTTATTGATAAACCATGTGTTTATTCATGGGGGAGTACCATTAAGAGTAGAACCTGAGAGGTCCTCATTTCATAGAAGTAATAGAAAATGTGTGGAAATATCTAGGGGTACAGAGGAAACTGCCTCTGCATGTGTCCCACCACCCACAATCATCTGAACAGGTGGAACACGCTAATCAAACAATTGTGTATATACTGAAGAAATGTATCAGTTCTTCAGGAAAAGATTGGGATGTGAAGTTACAACTAGTATTAATGGCCATATGGGCCACTCCTAATAAGTCTACAGGTGTATCCTCTTTTGAGATGATGACAGGAAGACAGATGTTGTAGCACGAGGAAGGAGCTACTGGTATAAATAAAACTTCTCTACTGAGACTAAGAACTAGAACTCTTGTACTGGGACCTTCAATTTAGGGTAAAAAAAAGAGTTAGTGTGTTTGTCAGAGGTAGTTGAAGTAAATTGTTATATGTTATTTGTGTTGCCTGTGTACTTATCTAGGTGCTTGTCACAGGTGTCAGAAGGGAATTGTTATCTGTGAAATTAACTAAGTGTAGAAAGATTTGCAAAGTAGGGGGAGTGGCTTAGCTAGAAGGAGCCAGGTTAAAACCAGATTTAAACACTGCCCTAGATAGCTTCTGCCAGAGAACAGACAGAACACCAGGAGGAAGGAGCTACTGGTTTAACTAAAACTTCTCTACTGGGACTATATTGCCCTCCTTCCCTCCCCTCCACCCCCAAGCCAGTTCTACTTTTATAGGCACAGGATTTAACTGACAACAGGAACTTCCTGTTTGGGAGCAGGAAGTGAGTGATCACAGAGCCACCAAAGACTCACCATCCTAGAAGGGCAAGAGTAGCTCTCCGTCCCCCCCAGCCACTGGAGGTCTGACTCTGAGCAAGTAAGGAGACTACTGAGAAATATAGGAACTTCTTGTCTCAGAACAGGAAGATCAGGCGCTAAAAAGGGCACAGAGGCAGTAAGTAAGTAGGGAGAGAAAAGAAAAATAAACAAACAGAGGAAAGAGTAAGTATTCCAAACAACAGTTAGGGGGTCAGAAAAAAGACATGATGGGAGTGGTGTAGTGCAGTGGCTGTGGAGCAGCAGTCTTCTGGGAGATGTTCCGGAGGATGCAGTGTTGTCCGATCTGCAGGCACCTCTCTGGGCTGAGGGAGGAGGTTGCTCATCTCCAGGCTGAGTTGGCCAGGATTTATGGGACCTCCTCTCCCACCCAGGGACCACCAGGGTCACTGCCATTGCCTCAGAGGTTGCCAAGAAAGAGGAGTGGTTGGACCATGGTGGGCTCAGGGAGGGGGAGGGTGGTGGAACAGAGATGCATCCCTCCAGTTGTACCTCTCCACAATTTCTATGCTGTTCTGCAAAAGTGTGGTTCCTCTTTGGAGGCACCCACAGTGGAGACCAAGGAGGATGCTGGGGACCTCCACAAAGGGACCCACAGGAGGGTGGCATGGGACTTCACAGGGGAAGGAAACAACTCCTGGTGGGGGACTCCATTGTTAGGAAGGTAGAACTGGGGGAGGAAGGGGAGAGGGAGGTAAATTGCCTGCCTGACGCCATGGCTTGGAGGGACAAGGAGCAAATCCTCAGGATCGCAGGAGCAGCTGCACAGGGGAGGGAGCTGGATGTCACTGTCCACCTAGGGAAAAATGACCTGGCTAAGAAAGGGATCAGAGCAGTGCAAGAAGCATTTGTGGAGATGGGGAGGGGCCTTAGACAGATAGCACACATGGTAACCTTGTCGGAGGTGCTGCCTGTCTATGGCACGGGTGAGGCTAGGGTGCTCCACACCATGAGATTCAATCAGCGGTTGAAAAACTGGCACAGAGCACAGGGATTTGGCTTCATTGGGGACCGTGGGTCCACCTGGAGGGATGCAGGCCTATGCTGGCATGATGGTCTGCATCTGTCCAGGAGGGGAACCAGGATCCTAGGTGATAGGTTTAAATACTTCATTGGCAAGCATTTAAACTAGCCAAGGGGGGAGGCACTGGAAAGGAGCAGGGAAATCCTAGTCCCCAAAAAATCAGTGTACTAAGTGAGGTAGACACCAACATAGAAATGTCAATAGGGAGAAGCACAGGGGTAAATGGAGAAAGTGACAAATGCAATAAGGACAGGGATGGGGCAAAAAGGAGTAAGGCCATCAAGAAATGGAGGGTAATGAGTACCAACGCCCATAGTCTGGGCAACAACATCCACATCAAAAATCATGTCAGCACCTAATTCAGCTGCTGGCATTGATAAGTAAGTAATTATTTTTTTCTTACTGATTATTTTATGTTAAATGAGCTCAACAGATCTCTGTACACTTTTACTCCTTTTTTATTTAATTTATACCTTTTCAAACAACAGAAATCCATCGATGGGATGCCTTACAAATAGCATCAGTCCTCAAGAGTGTGCTGCCCTGGAGATGGAATTGATTCAAATGAGTAGAATTTGGAACCAAGTTCAAACATTTCGCTGTGGTCACACAATCCCGTCTGACATAACATCAGATTTGTTTCTCCCCTGAAGAGAGCAGTCACCCCAAAATCACCTCCAGTCTTCTGGTTTACAAAGTTTATAATTTTATATTATTGTTTCTTGTTTTAGTTTACTTCATCAGTTTTTCAAATAATTTGCATTAGGTAGGGCGTTTGTTTAAATACTTTAATATGTTTCTGAAGAGCAACTGTCATACTCTTTATTGAATTCTCCCCTCCCCGTGAAGCACCAAGAACCCTTACCTGCCCCCAAATCAAATTCTTTTAAAAGTTTCTTTACTGAGTGCCCTGATTTAGGAAGGGAAGGGAAGGGATCGTATTTTTGCTCCATGGAGCTCCACCATGCTGATCCCTTTCACTTCCTTGTACCTCTACTGACTGTGATCCACCCCTGATCTGCCCCCATGCTACTGAGTTTTGTGACATCACTATATGAGGAGCACGGGAGCGAGCATCCATTGACATGAATGGGGCTGTGCTTTAAAAGTTAACTTTTAGTAGTTTAGATGGCCTTTAACTAACAAGGACCTCATCCACTAGTTCCTCCAAACATCCACATCAAAAATCATGTCAGCACCTAATTCAGCTGCTGGCATTGATAAGAAAGCTGAAAAAAAGTGTCAGGTGGACAGACGTTGATGGAATACCCATATGCCCATCCTGATCATGAAGTAGGCAGCTGCTTGTGAGAAGGCCAAGGTGCCTGCACAACCTTCTGAAAAGAATTCCATGAAACTAGATACTGTTGCCATGAGTGTACATAACAGCTTCCGTGCTCCTAGGCCAGGCAGCTTATTTGGAATATGCAGCCCAGTACCAACAGGCACTGTGGAATGCAGTGCTGGTGAGTGATGAGATGGATTGTGAGGTGGCATAGGATCTGGCTGCCACAGCAAAGTCCGCCCTGGATGCTACTAAATACCATCTTCACACATCTGTAGACACTAATGACTCTGCTTCACGAGTCTTGGCTCATGCAGTAGCACTGATGCTGTTTGTCTGGCTGAAGGTTCCCATCCTTACCCAGGACACTCTGACTAAAGCCATTAATTTCCCCCTTGAGGGACATACCTTACTTAGTGACAAGACAAGTGTGTACATGAAAAAAAAGTAGACTAATACAAAACCACTTTTAAGAATTCCACTAGGAAAGAAAGGGCCTCCACTTTGTGAAGGCCTTATAAAAAGGGAGGCAGTGGCATGGATTACTATCCGAGACTCTGTTACCTACAAGTACCAGCATCAGAAAGGTTTCTACAGAGGCAGAGGCAGGAGGGGCTTGGGAAACTAGAAAATCACTAAGAGGTAATTGTTTTCAAGAAGATTTCAGGTCTCCTCTCATTGTGTATCTGAGAAAGGGAGTAGGTGTGGCCTCAGCTTGCACCACAGAACAGAGAGAATGCTCTTGTTTCTGAGTGTCTTGAGGTAACCCCCCCTCCCGATACCCAGCTACCTCAAGTTTTGCCCTCTTTACCAAATACCCTGTAGGTAGCTTTGAGATGAGGTTGCTCCCTCATAGTTTAAAAGTATTCAGTACAGAATCATTACTAGAAAGGTGTGATTTTGTTTAGGACCACAGACACAGCAGTACTTTTCTAATACTGTATTTTGTTTCTTTTTGTCTACAGAAAATGGTACACCTCTGACCATATGGGGAACAGGAACATCTAGAAGACAGTTTATTTATTCACTGGTAGGTAACTGTTTGCAGCTCTGCATTGTTAGAAGTGACTTAGGAGTGCTGGATTTCTGGAGAGGGAGGATATGAGCTGTCAGAAATTTGTGGACTTCCAACTGTCCAGTTGTGGAGCAGCACTGGTGTCAGCTGGCCAGTTGAGTAGTACTGGTGTCAGCTAGCCAATTATATAGTTGCATTGGTGTCAGCTGGCCAATTATTGAGTGGCATTGTTGTCAGCAGCTAGCCAGTTATAAAGTTGCATTGGTGTCAGCTGACCAATTATGGAGTAGCATTAGTGTCAGCTGGCCAATTATGGAGTGGCATTGGTGTCAGTTGGCCAATTATGGAGTAGCATTAGTGTCAGCTGGCCAATTATGGAGTGGCATTGGTGTCAGCTGACCAATTATGGAGTAGCATTAGTGTCAGCTGGCCAATTATGGAGTGGCATTGGTGTCAGCTGACCAATTATGGAGTAGCATTAGTGTCAGCTGGCCAATTATGGAGTGGCATTGGTGTTAGCTGGCCAATTATGGAAAATAATCTGACAGAAGGTGACAGATGGTCCATCAAGCCCTAGTTGGTACTACCATACCCAGAGGCCTAGTGCCGCAGTGGGTTATTCATGCCGTCCCTCCCTTTTGCTTCCTTCCCAGTCCTGGTTCCCTTAAGTGGGACTGTGAGTCCCCTGGCCCTGTCCCACTTATATTTGAACCCATTAATTGCCTTTGCCCTTACAGTCTCCACCAGTAGCCTTTTCAAGGTTCCACCACCAAAACTTCCTCACATTCTTCTTGAATTTACCTCACATTAATCTCCAGTCATGTCCTCTTATGACTGCATCTCTGTTTCTAACAAACAGGTTCTCACAATTTACCATTTCTATATCTCTTAGAAACATACATCTCATATGTTCCTCCTCTGCTGTCTGGCCTCCAGCAAGTACATGTTCAGGGCCTTCACCGTTCCCTGTGTGATCCGTCCTGCTGGCCCTGAATCATTTTTGTGACCCATTGTTGTACTGGCTCCAGTCTATCTGTGTCATCTTTCAGGTGAGAACTCCACAACTGGGAACTCTAGGTGTGGACTCACCAGTGATCCATATAGATGCACTTCCTGGCATTGAATCTCAACTGCCAGCTTTCAGGCCTTTCTAGATACCTCTGACACTCCCTTTCCCCTTGTCCACCCTGCCACAGAGCTTTGTGTTGTCAGCAAAGAGACACATCTTATCAATGATATGTTTCCCTATGTCACTAATAAACATATTAAATAGGACAAGTCCCAAGGTTGACCCCTGAGGCAACCCTCTTATGACCCCTCCTGTCCCCAGATTTGACCCCGTTAGCCACCAACCCCTTTGCTGCCTTTCCCCCTAACCAGTTTCCCGCCCACTTTACTAATCCCTTCTCTACTCCTAGGTTCTCCAGCTTTGTCAGCAGCTTCCCGTGTGCACAGAATCAGTCTTTGCTGAAATCAGAGAAGAGAAAATCCACTTCCTGACCCTGTCCACTGCCCTGATGGCTCAGTCGAAAAACATAATCAGGTTTTTCTGACACGATCTTCCCAACAAACCTGTGTTGCTTGCTGTCCTGCAGCCTGTAATTCTCTAAGCAGGCCACTAGTCTTTCCTTCATAATTGCTCCCATCAGTTTTTCCAGGATGGAACTAAGGCTTACAGGTCTGTAGTTGCCTGGTTCTTTCTTGCCCCCCCTTGTGAAGTGGGACTATGTCTGCAGTTCTCCAATCCCCTTGCACTGTACCTGACTCCAGGGGGTTGTTAAATATCTATACCGAAGGCCCTGCTAGCTCAGATTTCAGTTCCATAAGTACTCTTGGGTACAGACCATCTAGGCCTGGGGCCTTTTCCACACAAAGGGATGCTATCCCTTTTCCTTTTCGTTCGGCTGTCATCACAACCCTCACCCATGTGACTGCATTGATCCTGCTATACAGTAGAGGTCCATTGTCCTTTACTGTGAACACTGAGCAGAAGTAATTGTTTAGGACATTGGCTTCTGCTCATCGTCTTCCACCACCATCCCCTATCCTTCATTTTCTCCAGAATGTATCTAATATAATCTTTATTAAATTTTTTGTGGTCAATGCAGTACAAATATAACAGCAGTGCAGATTTTAAAGTACATTTTTATTGGGTACCAACAGTTTCACATCCTGACAGCCTGAGTAACCTCTAGCCTTAATCTTTGAGCCACACCACTTTCTTTAGTACAGCTCAAGGCTGGAGGCCTATTCTAGAACTGTTCAATGAATACTGTTGCCTGAGTGTCTACTGGGTAGTGAAAATCTATGTAATTGAAGTAAGTACACCAAGGTATGGCATAGTGGGGTTGGGGCAATGCCTGAGGGGGGACTATATATCTAAGGGGCATGAACCCATGTTGTTTTATTGAAATGGAACCCTCTGGTTACCAAATAAGTTACCCAGGGTTTGATAATGGTATTTGGGGGTATCTTTGCAGGTTTAATGTAGTTTTTGGGACTAAAGTAGGATCTCACTTCGAGAAAGAGCTCTTGCAGCAGGCAATAACCATCAGGACTATGCCTCCAGGCACTAGGACCCCATGGAAAAATTTCTAGCTAGCAGTCCAAGGCAGGGGACCCCCATGATGTCAGCTCCATCCCTGATGTCACCCAGTGGTATAGAATGGCGGTCCCCAGCACCACCTCAGTTTTTTCCCACTGTCAACTTGTGCATCTCAGCTCCACAGATGCCTCTTAACAGTCGACCATTTTTTTGCGCTTCACGTAGTTACTGTTTATCGAGTTTTTTGACTTTGTTGTGCATATCTAGCCAGTCAACTTCATCTACAGAGTGGTGGAAATCGGAAGTGCACATGTGGCAAGCAAATCCCAGTGAAAGACAGCCATTCGGCCTGCCTTCTGTGCCTGGGCCCTGACCACAAACCGGACACCTGCCCACATTGCCTCAGCTTCAATAGGAAGATCCGTATCCTCTGCCTGAAGATCTTGAAAGTCTACCTCCTAGAACAAGTGGCCACCATGCAGAAGACCCACTCGGGGCACAGCTCATCCTCTTTGGCCAGGGACACCTCCCCTAGAGAGAAGAAATCTAGCTGGAGGCACCATCACCAAGACAAGGACAGATCCAGGTCAAAATCCCGGTCCAGGTCTCCTCACAAGGCCTCCAAGAGTTCCACCTCTAGCGTGAGGTTGGGCTCAGCCACTCCAGTTTCCCTTACTGTTCCTGGGTCACCGTTGAGGAAGCCTCCTGCCTCTACCCAGATGTCTGGTGGGGGGGTCTTCCAGGCTAGGGCCTTCTAAGGCCTCAATTTCCTTGGCTATCATGCCCCACAGACACTTGACTGGCTCTCAGTCAGAGGGATCAGCCCACTCTTTGTTGGGCGGCAGGTCGGAGCATGCCTTCTGGAAGACTGTTCCCTCAGGGTCATCTGACAAGACAACCGGGTCTGATGACACCAAGAGACGTCAGGAACATGAGCGCCACAAAAAACCGCATTCGTCTTCTAAGCCATCATTGGCCAGGGCTATGGACCAACGACAGATCACAGCTACCTCTGACTCCACCTCCACGGAGCTGGATCAGATGACACCCTCTATACCATTGCTGGAACTGCAGGGATCCAAAAAGTCTCCATCCATGGAGCAGACAATAGAGGACCTAACGCCAGGTTCTATGGAGCTTAAGGACATGGCCCCACACACTCCACCTCCTCCACCATAGGAACCTGATGAACGGATGCCAGTGCACCTGACGCCTGGGAAGGAGACACAGCCAGACCTGACGTACAAGACTGAGCCATCAGGTCTGATGACGGGGGAACTAAACCGAAAGGCCCAATGCCAGGCACCTTGGGCACTCCTACCCTGATGCCTGAACTGCTAACAGCCCCTATGGTACCTCTGACTGAGGTTGGGACCCTGTTTACCAGTTGGAACACAATCAAAGGGGATTTGTTACCCAGACTGCTGGAGCTGAACCTCATGCCAGCTCTGCCTAGACAACCTGTCCCCCCCTCCACACAGACTGCCTTCACCACTCCCGATGCCAGCCCTCCCGACTCCAGGTGGCACAGGACAGGAGTCCCATGAACAACGGCAGCATGGTCACCACCCATCTGCCCCAATCTTCCTTTAGACACTGGGGTCACTCTAGCAGACACTGGTCCACATCCCCAGAGGAGTCCAGCAGTGATTCCTCCTCCTATGACTCTTCAGAGGATGACTTGTCTCTTTTATCTCCGGATCCAAGGAAGGATTCCCCAAGGTCTCCTCCGGATGATCCCACTTTTCTAGATGTGATGAGGCACATACAATTCCTTAGCCAGTGGGAGACTGAGGACGTAGACCTCAAGAGACGCCATCTGGCCAAGTTCTTAGGGGCCAGTGACCCAAAACCTTTGGCCATCCCACCATTATTGTAGCCCTTCCAGGACATGATGAAACTAGCTTGGAAGCACCCTTCTGCAACCCTGGTGGTCCCTAAGAAAGCTGACTGTTTACACAGGACCCCGAGTGAAGAACCACAATTATGTGATCAACCGAAAGCAGATTCTATGGTCCTTATGGCTGCATATGGAAGGACTCAGCAACCCAAGCATATGAGCTCCCAACCACTGTATAAGGAGTCCAAAAAGATGGACCACTTTGGCCACGTGTACGGTCCGGTCCCTAAATTTTCTGGCACATATGGTTATGTACCAGAAGTTTCTCTGGAACAAAGTTATGACCTTCACCATGTCACAGCCTGACTCCCCTGATAAGACAGAGCTCTTAGCCATCCTACAGTTTGGTGCGGACATCAGTAAACACATCCTCAGGTGCTCATATGATTTGGCAGACACTGCAGCAGGGGCAGCTGCCAAGGGGACATGCCTCCGATGCTACTCTTGGTTAAGGGTCTCAGGCTTCCGGCAGGATTTGCAGGATGCTATCCTAGATGGCCCGTTTCAGGGACCAGTACTTTTCGGCCAGGAGGCAGAGAAAATGATCAGAGGTTTGCAGGACTCAGGAATTGGACCTCAAATTACTACCCTACTTGGGGAAAAGTTGGAGTTCATAACTAAATTTAAGCACTTAGAGTTCTGGGTCAACCATAAGTTGTCCTTTACTGTTTATATCGATGAACTTGCAAAAAAAATTGAAGCAAAGGCTCGGTCTGTTCTTCCGCATCGGGCACCTACTCACTCATGAAGCTAAAACCAGTCTGGTCCAATCCACCTTCCTTCCTGTCCTCAATTATGCGAATTTCATATGTGGACATGGCCCCAGTACCACTTTGGCTAAGCTCAACACTCTCTACCACTGTGAATTGAGATTTATTTCTGGTGCCCCATTCTCCACCCATCACTGCTCCTTATACTTAGAGCTTGGGTGGCTATCCCTTAATCTTAGACATCAGAAAAATGCAGTCTCCTGGACATATCATGCAATAACACATAGTCTGCCCCAATATATTGTGGACTGTCTGCCTGCCTGCACCACGAGGAACTACCCCCTCAGGAGCCTCTCGTATATCACCTTAGTTGTCCCTAGGGTGAGAACTCGCCTTGGTGAAACCTCCATAAGCCATGTCCTGCCTATTCTCTGGAACAGCATACAAAAGACGCTAAACATAGCATTACCTGTCAAGCTGACCACATTTAAATCCCTGCTTACACGATTCTTCATTGAGACCTGTAACTGTTTTCAGCGCTAACCTTTCTCCTTCTATTGCCTGGGTCTCCCCACTATTATGTCTCTACTTATTACTCTCCTCTCAAGTTTCCCTGTACTAATGTGTACATAATAAACCTATGTATATAGTTATTGTTCCTTAACTGCAAATTGTTCTATATATAATTTTGTGCTACCTGACACGTTTACTTATGATTGTTTTACTCCCTGTATTTTATTATGATTTCCTTATGTCATATATACATTACCAGGTCCATCTTGCAAATGAGTTCTACTCAATGGTGTTTTGCCTGGTAAAATAAGGACTGATTTATTGAAAGACAATTTCTGACGTCCACAAGATGTATGTCAGAGCCAACCCCATACAGACATCCGCCCTTTCGAAGGCAACAAGGCTAGCTAGTGAAAACCCAGCAACACAGAGGGGGATACAAAAGAAAAGCTACCTCTCTGCAAGCAAGGGCACAGGGTCCAAAAAGTGCTAAAAACACTAGAGCCCCCATGCCCACTTTAGCAACCTCTGCATGACTCCATGCCTGCCCCCCCTCTTCTGGTGGAGCTACGAGGGAAGGCAGTAAGGGGGCATTTCTCCCTTTACCTCACAGGTTGTTCCAACATTATGGCAGATCAGTGGGTACTCCAAATTATAGAAAAGGGTTATGCTCTGGAATTCACCCAAATTCCTTCAGACAATCCACCTGTTCCCACCTATTGCTCTCCATCCCATGCAGGCCTCATTCTGGCAGAAATTCAAGCCCTCCTGAACAAATAGGTGATCCAGGCAGTCCCATTAAGCCAAAGAGGAAGTGGTTACTACTTCCACTTTTTCTTAATGCCAGAAAAGACCCGGGGACCTTTGTCCCATCCTGGATCTCAATTAGCCAAACAATTTTATCAAATACAAAAGGTTCAGGATGGTGACACTGCCTGGATTACTACCCATGCTACATTAGGGGGACAGGCTCTGCTTCCTGGACATGCAAGATGCATATATGCACATAAAAATCCTTCCGTCCCACAGGAAATACCTTCACTTTACCTTCCAGTGAGAGCATCACCAATTTTGAGCACTGCCGTTCGGTCTTTCCTTGGCACCTCGAGTATTCACCAAGTACCTGGTGGTGGTAGCAGCAGCTCTCAGGAGGCAGGGACATTACATCTACCCCTACCTTGATGACTGGCTCCTTACAGCTCCCACAAGAAAACAGCTTTGTCATACACTGGAATGTACTTTCCAACTGTTCCAAGACCTGGGGATCACCTTGAATTTTCCCAAGTTATCCCCCTGGCCCAGTCAGAGATTACACTA
This sequence comes from Neoceratodus forsteri, assembly GCA_016271365.2. Lineage (NCBI taxonomy): Eukaryota > Metazoa > Chordata > Ceratodontiformes > Ceratodontidae > Neoceratodus > Neoceratodus forsteri. The sequence goes on along the minus strand of CM057455.1, from coordinate 285,130,251 downwards.
CATAGGAGCCATCTTGGACACAGTCCAGTGAAGAACCTTTCTCCCCTCAGACAGGGCAAATCACCTATGAGTGTTGGCTTGAAAAGCGCCTCCACAAGCCAGGTTCCAGCCAGAATGGTCCTGCAATTTCTAGGCCACATGGCAGCCGCCATCGTCACAGTGTCCTTGGCTTGTCTCCACATGAGATTACTCCAGTGGAACCTCAGAGTACAGTGGGATCAGCGTTCAGATGACCTCGAGCAGCAAGTTAGGATCTCCAATGCAGTGTGTCAGACTTTGGAATGGTGGCTCACCCCCTCCTGTCTAGAGACTGGGAACCCCTTTTAAAGTCCCAGTCCTCAGCATATCCCGACAAAAGATGCCTTGGGACTGGGGTGGGGCACGCATTTCAAAGAAAAACAGACCACAGGGAAGTGGACTCCTTTGGAAAGCAGCCTCCGCATAAATGTGTAGGGGATGAGAGCCATTCTGTATGCCTTACAGGTGTTTCAGACAGACCTCCTTCCAGGCCCCTTACTGATCCAGACAGAGAACATGCCGGTTGTTTTTTATATCAGCAAGGAAGGGGCACACACTCCTATCCCCTTTTCAGAGGGGCCATGAGGTCTGGTACTGGGCAGTGGAGCACAGTCAGGAACTTGCAGCAGTTCATGTTCCAGGAGTACAAAACACCTTGGCTGATGGCTTAAGCCACTCTTGGTCTCAGACTCACGAGTGGGAGCGGCAACAGGACATAGTAGATTACCTATTCAAAAGATGGGGACTTCCAGAACTGGACCTCTTTGCGTCTCCCCTCAATGCCAAACTGCCCAGTTTCTGCTCACTAGATCCATGGCCTGGTGTTTTCTGGTGAGACGTGTTGTCCGTCTCTTGGACAGGGAGGTTTCTTTATGCCCCCCACTACTTTGAATACTGCTCAAGTTGCAATTGGAGTGAGCAGGCATGATTCTGATAGGGCCATTCTGGGATTGGCAGATTTAGTTCCTGTTGCTTCAGCAATTGGTGATAGAACCTCTGCTTCCTCTACCCCTGTCATCTCACTTGCTCTCCCAGGAGGAGGGTACTCTTGTACACCCAAATCTCAAGTCTCTGCACTGCAGGCATGGCTCCTGCAGACTTAGTCAGGGACCAGTACAGGGTGTCAGCAAGGGTAGCAGATGTCATGGTGGCTGTGAGAAAACCCTCAACTAGGGCCACTTATGCCATGAAATGGAAGTGCTTCTGCCTATGGGCTTCTGTCCATCATGTAGACCCGTTCACCTGTCTGGTGAATGCAGTCCTGGAGTATCTGCTTTCCCTGTCTGGTTTGGGTCTTAGCTACTTGTCCATTAAGGTACATCTTTCTGCAGTATCAGCTTCTCATGTACCAGTGGACAGCAGGACCCTGGCACAAATGGATCTGTCTTGCACTTTTCTGCAAGTTATAATACATATTAAGCCCCCCATTCAGGACCCTATTCACCATGGGATCTTTTATTTATGTTAGAGAAACTTACGTTACCACCCTTTGAACCACCCACAAGTTGCAAGCTACACTTCCTGTCTTGGAAAGCGTATTTTTAGTTGCCATTGCTTCAGCCCAGAGAATTCCCAAGCTTCAGGCTCTGATGTGTAAAGAGCCCTATTTAATTTTCCACTGGAACAGGGTATCCCTGTGCACTAATCCCTAGTTTCTCCCGGAAGATGGTGTCCGAGTTCACTCTTAACCAGGATATTAATCTCCTAGTTTATTACCCATAGGACTTGAACAGAGAGGTCTTGTTACACACTCTGGATATTCACAGCACTCTTCGTTTTTATGTAAACTGTATTCAGACTTTCAGAAAATCTGATCAGTTATTTTTATCCTTCACCCAGTGAATGTTAGGGACTTCTATGACCAAGCAGACCTTGTCTAAATGGTTGGTCAGTTGCATTGTCTTTTGCCATCAGAAAAATGTCAAGGGGGGCGCTAATGAGCAGCTAAGAAGCAAGATGTGATCTCCTCGAGCTCCGCATCCCGGAGGCCAAAATAAACCATTTTTTATTGAAATAAAGAACCAAAGCGCCAGATATAAATATATAAGAGGATAGAGCTGCATAATGATGGATGATTACCTTACTATACGCCGGGAAAACCCACAAGAAATGCGGAGAAAAACCAGAAGAAGCAACCGACTGGGCCTACGCCAGAAACTGCAGGCTCCATATCCTTCTCGACGGCAGAGCTGACAGTACTGGGGCGTGAGGTGACCACACAGGTTTTGGCTGCTTTAAACCCATGCTTGGAAAAGCTAGAAAACAAAATCGAGGCGAAGTTACAGGAAATCGCTGAAAGAACAGCGGCACATGGGAAAAGGTTGACGGAGGTAGAGGAGCATACATCTAGAGTGGAGGATATGGTGCAACCGCTGCCTGAGAAGATAGTTGCGCAGGAGAGGGAGCTGGAAGACCTCAGGGAGGCCCTCGATTACCAAGAGAATTATTTTCGATGCACTAACCTGCATCTACAAGGACTTGCTGAAGGTCAAGAAGGAGCAGACATATTAAAGTTTTGTGCTGAACAGTTGCCAAAAGTGTTGAAGCTGCAGCCCAAAGGGGGAAAGCACAAGATTGAAAGAGCACACAGGGCTGTACTGCCAAATCCAGGACCAGATCAGCCTCCCAGAGGTATTGTGATCTAGTATCACAATTTCCAGGATCGGGAAGCAGTAATTAAAGCTTTTAGGCTCAATCAACCAGTCGAAATAAATGGGGCACGAATTCACGTTACACAGGATTACTCGACTAGGTTACTCAAGAAACGACAAGTATTCAGCGCTGCGATGGCCCAACTAAGAGAGATGCGGGTGGAGCACTTCGTGATCCATCCAGCCACCCTAAAGATCAAACACGAAGGAGCAGTGTTTTCGTTTTGGGAGGCAGAGAAAGCAAACATCTTCATAAATGAACTTAAGAAGAAAACAGGCTGAGGCTGAAGGCGAACCGATGGAAGGAGTAAATGGGACTAGAGACATTGACAGTTTCTCTGGTTGGGGATAATACCCCATGTTTAAATCTTTTTGAATTTTCTGTGTTAAAGTTAGATGGACCTCAGAGAGAGCGGCGGATGTCTTGCCCTACATTGTTGGTCGAATGGGGACTCAAAAGATACCTCAGCTGTAGCAATGGAAGCGAGGAACAGGAGGGGCAGAGAAGCGTGGAAAGACATACAGAGAGTGCTTCCTGCAAGGTAGGATGGGAGGGATGTTTGGTGGCCTGGGCCTAGCGTGTATATTGTTTTTAATTGCGCAGCCTACTCTGCTGACTTCCAACTGGGCCAGCCATAGAATTGAAGATCTACAGTTAACTGGACTGCAGGGGTTGCTAAGCGGCGGGAGGGGGCTACGTAATGGCCACAGGCAGAGACATCAGGAGGTCGAGTCGGATTGCTAAGATCCTGACTGAAGTAGTTTGATGTTACATCTATGTTATGTAGGGTTTTTTTTCTGTAAATGGTAATTCATTATGCCATATAGAGGTGGGTTTGGATCTGTTCTACGCAAAGTGGTCTCTGCGGGGGGGGGTGAGGGGAGGTAGCTGCTCAAACAGCAAATAATGGGATATGTAGCCATGATGGAAGATGGCAAGCATGGTAAAAGAGGATTAAGGGGGGAGACTTGGGGCTTGTGTCAGAAAAGGGTGACATGCTTAGGGATTAGCAGTATGAATAATGCTGGAAGAGGGGGGATAAAGGGGGAGGTTAGGGAATGGGGGTGAAGATAAAAGTAATCTGGGTTCACAAAAAGGGACTAAGAGTGAAGGGTTTTGCTCTGAATTAGAAGCTACTGGTATTGTTTCTGTAGTGGTGGAGGCCATGGATAAAAGATTCACGTTGGAAAATACGCTGTCAATAATGGGAGGGGAGAGCTTAAGGAGGTTTGGGAGGAGAAGGGAAAAAAAGGGAAAAATGCAAAGAAGTAATGGTACGAAATGATTTAGTTGTACAGTCCTGGAATGTGTGGAGCCTCTCCTCCCCTATTAAGAGGAGTGCTGTCCTGACAGCTTTACAAAGGGCATAGGTGCAGGTAGCTCTTTTGTAGGAAACACATCTGACGTCGGTGGAGTATGCTAAACTTAAAAGTGGTTGGGTAGGAGCTTGTTATTCATCTTCCTTTAATTCTCGTAAGCAGGGGGTGGCGGTTTTGATACATAAACATGTACCTCTCCAAGTTACAAAAGTACTTATGGATCCAAGAGATGGCAGATATGTTTTTGTAACTGGGACTCTCCATGGCGTGAAGGTCACATTCGGGAGTATATATGCACCAACAAATCTAGACCCGGAATTTTTTAGTAGTGTCCTGACTATACTAGTAAAAGAGCAATTTGAAAATCTAATTATGGGAGGGGATTTTAACTGCATGCCCGATGCTGTCCTCGATCACTTGGAGGGGAAGGGACGCAGGGACCCATGTATTAGGAAATGGAGGAAGGGGGTGGCAGAGCTGAATATGGTGGATGTCTGGAGAACGGCATACCCGCAAGATAAGGAGTTTACTTTCTACTCCAATCCACATAAAACATGGTCGAGGATCGATCATATTTATGTAGCACTGAGCTGGTATGAAAAGCTGAGAAAGGTGACACATGGGCCTATACAAATTTCAGATCATGCAGGGGTGGTGGCGTCCTTTCAATCTCCGAGTGAGAGGGGGGGAAACACAGACATGGAGATGGAGATTTCCTACTTATATGTTAGGCTCACAGGAATTTCGGGATTATCTGAAAGAACAATTTAAGTTTTTTATGGACACAAATGCACCAACTGCCACTTCCAAACAAATATCATGGGATACTGGCAAGGCTTATATGAGAGGGGCAATTATAAGCTTTATGGCAAAGTACAGAAAGAATAACCTGGAAAAACCGAAAGACCTTCAACAGAAACTGAGAGTATTAGAGGGGAAGGTGGCAAGGGGAGAGGGGGGCGAGGAAACGAGGCAGGAGTTGGTGACAACTAGACAGACACTAAACACCCTTTTGTTAGATGAAGCCCAAAAGGAGTTATATTATTTGAAACACAGGATATATGAGTGGGGAAACAAGCCAGAGCCACTGCTGGTAAACCTAGTAAAGGGTAGAAAAGGCACAGTACATATTTTGGGTATTAAAAATGGAAGGGGGCAGGTTGCTACTAAATATGAAGAGATAAGAGAGATATTTAAGGAATATTATGAGGCCCTGTACAGAACAGATGGGGAAGGAAAGGAAGGATGCATGCGAGATTTCCTTGGTAGGCACCAATTGCCCCAAATAACAAAACAACAGCAGAAAATGTTAGACAAGGAGATTACCAAAGAGGAAATTATCCTAGCCATCAATACATTGAAACCTGGGAAAGTCTGTGGTCCTGATGGGTTGCCTGCAGAATACTACAGGCTATTGAAGGAGGATGTAAAAGAAGTTATGTGGGAACTGTTCAGAGAGGGAAGGGAGAGTGGGGAATTGCCTGAAACACGTGGTAATGCTATGGTGTGTGTGATTCCCAAACAAAATAAAGACATAATGGAATGTGCATCATATAGACCCATATCCCTTCTAAATTGTGATGCCAAAATATATGCTAAAATCTTGGCCACCAGATTGGAGGTCATCCTTCCTGACCTGATCCACCTGGATCAAACCGGATTTATAAAGGGCAGGCATTCCTATCATAACATCAGAAAAGTCCTTAACGTCCTAGAGCAAGCTAATAGACCGGGGCAGGGGAGGTCGACAGCCGTGTTGTCTATGGACACTGAAAAAGCATTTGATAGGATTGAATGGCCATATTTGTTTGAAATATTAGATCAATTTGGACTGGGAGAGAACTACAGTATATTAGAATGGTGGGGGCATTATATCGAGTGCCTAAAGCTGCAGTGTTGGTCAATGGGAATCTGTCAGAGTAGTTTACACTGCATAGGAGGACAAGGCAGGGATGCCCTCTCTCTCCTTTGTTATTTGCAATGGTGGTAGAACCGTTGGCCGTAGCTATTAGAGAAGATCCAAGAATACAAGGGGTGGAAGGGAAAAGCGGAATGCAGCACAAAATTACACTGTATGCTGATGATATGATATTATACATGACGAAACTCCCTCAATCCATGCCAGCTTTGCTGAAGGTTATCTCACAGTTTGCTATGTTCTCTGGATACAGATTGAATTTAGGAAAGTCTGAGATTATGTTTCTAGGAAAGGAGGTGGATGGTGGAGGAAATGCATGGGGTCTGCGTAGGGTAGGATCGTATTTTACTTACCTGGGGGTTAAAATGGGAAGAGACCTCTGATCATTATATAAATTAAATTATAGTCCACTATTGAGATCAATGAGAGAGGACTTGGGTAGATGGAGGACATTACCCATATCATGGCTGGGACGTATTAATCTACTTAAGATGAACGTACTACCCAGAGTGTTGTACCCACTACAGATGCTGCCCATAGGGCTAACGGGGAAGGACATAAAAGAATTTGAAAAAGAATGCTCTAAATTTATCTGGCAGGGAAAGAAGCCAAGAGCTAGCCTAAATAAATTGAAATCAGACCAAGCTAGGGGAGGGTTAAACTACCCGGATATGAAGTTGTATTTTTGAGCGGCGCAAGTTAGGATTATCAAGGATTGGGTGTATAGGCCTAAGGCGGCTAGCTGGTTGGATTTGGAGGAGAAGGGACAAGGTGTCCGGATATCATCTTTCTTAGCTGAAGGAGGGAGAAAAGTGCTGCGGTAGAAAAAGGATTACAATATCTTGGTGAATAGTGTAATATATAGTTGGGAGCAAATTAAAAAACTGGTGGGGCACCAGAAGGGGGAGTCATTTATATTACCACTGGTCGGAAATCCTTTTTTTATTCCAGGGTAGGGGACCCCTCATTTTGGATATGGGAGGAGAGAGGAGTCCTGTGCCTTAATGATATAAGAAAGAAAGTGGGGGTTTACCTATTTAGTGAACTTAGAGAAGGATTGGGCTTGCCAGCTCATCATCTGTTTAGATATTTCCAAGCGAGGAAATATGTCCAGGACATAGAGAAACAGAGGGAACCGGGGTCTCAGGTCCAGGCCCTTGAAGAGTTGCTACAACAAGTCAAGCAGAGACCCAAAGGTATTATAAGGAAGGCTACTTCCCTGCTACGAGTCCAATTACCAGACATGACAGGTAGAACTAAATAACTCTGGGAGAGGGATTTAGGTAACGTACTAACAGAGGAACAATGGACCTTAATGAAAGAGATACATCAGGGGCTCCTATTGTGTAATAAATATAAAGAGGCAGCATATAAATTTGTGCACATGCTCTATAACCCACCAGTGGCAGTTAGTAGATGTAACACAGCAGTATCGGCTATTTGCCAAAGATGTGGCAATGCCTTGGGCACATACATCCACTCATTCTGGTCATGCCCAAACCTCCAGTCTTTCTGGGAGGAGGTGGCGGAAGAACTGTCACACATGAAAGGGTACCGCATAAGAGTGGATCCACTCCTAATGCTGTTTGGCCTAGATGACACACACCAAGAGGAGTGGGGGGTGGTGGAAAGATGGTTGAGAATACTCCTAGCGCTGTCAAGACAGTGTATTCTAAATACATGGGTGTCTGGGGGTAGACCTACACTTAGGCAATGGAGAAACCTAGCATAGGAAACACTGCAGCTTGAAAGTTTAACATACAAAGCTAAAGGACGTGAAAATCAGTTCATGAATATGTGGGCACCTTTTTGGCACACTATGAACCCTATTGAGCAAGAAGTGTTAAGATGATTGCAGGGGTTAAGAGAGCAAAGGGACATAGAGGCTAATTATAGGTTGCTGTAGGACAGCAAAAGAAGTCATGGACTGTTGGACACTCTGTATATTCCAGGGATAGCTGATGTAAAGGAGTAATAAAGGAAAAGAAGCTAAAGGAGCTGCGATTAGATGTTATAGAAACAATTCTCAGTGTATATATTAGATAAAGTGAGCCCTTGATTAACTGGGAGGGGAGGGAGACGGGGAATGGGGGAGGAGGTGGGAGGTCCTGTACTGGGAGGGGTTGGGGGATCAGGGGGTTTTTCACTTTTTTTTTTTCTCCTTCTCTTTTTCTTTCTTCCTCCTATTTTCTTAAAGTTAAGTAATAGGTATGTGTACTTGTTGTGGTGTGTGTATAGTTGGTCTGCAATAACACTGAAATCAATTAGAGAAGTATAACTGACGTAAATGAGAAAGACCTGTAAATCTTAGAAAAGGATTGTTCTGTGTACATTGATATGAGAGCTGTTGCTTTTGTTATGGTTATAATAAGATAAACTAATAAAATGGTTATGCAAAAAAAAGAAATATGTCAAACCTTTACTGGTCTCTGTTAAAGGTCAGTCCACTAGGTGTGTGGCAACTTAGTTTGCATCCCTTCAAAATGTTTCCGCACCAGATGTCTGTGCTGCTGCCACCTGGAGTTCAGTCCATACATTCGTTAAACATTACAATTTGGACATTGCTTCCAGAAGGAGGGCAGGGTTCGGTCTTGCTATTCTCCAAGGACTGCTCTGAGGGTTTCCATAGCCACCACCCTACTGGTCTGGATTTTCTCTGAACTGCTTTGGACTCAGTCCTAATGGTTATTGCCTACAGCAAGAGCTCTCTCTTGAAGTGAGATAGTACTGTTACACAAGAACTTATCTTAACAGTAGACCTTTGAGAAGTACTCATGCAGCAGGCATGCTTTCCCTCCCTCCTTCCCCCGGTTATGTTTTCTTTTTCCTATTGGGATGTTTGGACCTCCTCAGTTCTCCATCCTTTATGCAAGCCGAGTCTCCGGCAGACAAACTGAAGTGGTGCCTGGGGGGCCACCCCTTTATACCATTGGGTGATGTCGAGAGCGGGACCGACACCAGAGGGCAGTCCACCGCTTTGAACTGCTAGCTAGAAATTTTTCTGTGGGGTCCTAGTGCCTGGTGGCATAGTCCTGATGTTTACTGCCTGCTGCAAGAGCTGTTCTCGAAGATCTACTGTTACCATAAGTTCTTATGTAGCTGTACTATCTTTGTTCATGGCGTGTAAGAGCCAGGCTGTCCATTGGGAAGAGCACAGCTCTGAGCGATCGTTAAGAGAATTAGTTTTTTTCATCTGATACATACTGTTGATAATAGTCCTCCTGTCTCCACATCAGCAATGCTGGGAGTAAGCCAGCACTTCGTTATAGCTTTTTTAGCCACTGTTATAAATATTCTCAACAGGTATCAGGAGTTTGGATCATTAAAACCTCTTTGACACTGTAGGAGGAAGTAAAGAGCAGGAATGAGTTGTAGCAGTCTTCAAAAGAATTCACTGAGCTCATTTCTCTAAGCCCTGGGAAAAGGGGTAAAGGTGAGGACACGCCCCACAGCACATGATAATGAGTTGCCCTAGGTTCTCCACAATTCCTCCAACAGGATGGGAGTACGTGGGGAGCTAGTATGCTGTAATTACTGGTGAACAAAGCGTATCATGTTAGATGTTTCCAAACATACTAACTCCATTGATGGGAGTTTGTAACTTTGGCCATTGTCTGTTATGCCTGCATCCAATATTTCTAATCTATCAGTATGCCAATTTCCACCTTCCATCTAGATACTACCTCAAAAGAGTTTGCACCTCTTGTAGATTATAAGTAGCAATAAAGCTTGGAAATCATGTGCAGGGTTGCCCCACTGCAAAGAAAGGTGATACAATAGGTGATTAATGAAGGTTGTCGGTTTAGGGTATGCACACCTGTTGATAGTGAGAAGATGGTAGAGAAACAAAAATCAGCACTTGCTCAGGAGCTCAGAATAACTCAGCTTTAATGTAGAAAGTAAATAAATTGTCTGCCATACAAAACAGCAGCAGCATCAAAGAACGCCAACACCCTCAGGTTGTTGGCATTCTTCGATGTTGCTGCTGTTTTGTATTGCGGACGTTTGATTTACTTTCTACATTAAAGCTGAGTTATTCTGAGCTCCTGAGCAAGTGCTGATTTTTATTTCTCTACCATTGGACCTTATCCTGAATTGTGCACTCTCCTAGTGCGGTCACTGAGCTGTTTTGCTTGCTCTTTCTACTGTATATTGACAAGATACAGTGACGGAATTGTAAAAATCTATAGAACCCCATTGGGTGGTGATTGTATTGGGTTTGTAACATGGCAGACTGTTGGACTATATTATCCACTAGAAATTGGTAGATATACTGTAAGGAGTATCATTCCCAGTTACAGTAGCCATTGTCCAAGATAAGGGAAGGAAAGCCTTCCAGCTGGAAGATTGGGTATTAGACAGAGAGTAATGGGGTTAAATGTAATCACATCCTGATAGTCTGCCAAACTTGTATTTGAAAATTTAATCAATGATTATATTACTCCATTATATCAGGTGGAGGTGAGCGATGGTACATGGACTTCACAAACTGACTGCTAGGAAACCTGGCACGTTCTATGTCTAGCCACGCTGCAGTACATCCTTCTAGATGCCTGAATAGTTGTAAGCATAGATAGGCTGCCCAATAATACAGTTCCAGCTGTAGGAGTGCCAAGCTTCCTGCGTCTTTGGGGGAAAAAGAGCTGCTGAAGTTTTATGCGGGGTCTTTTACCTGCAAAAATAAATAGAGATCTCTTTATTCATAAAATAAAAAGTTCAAAGGCGCTCTGGTAAGCTATGGCGTGCCTGCAGCATCCAAAGAAACATAACAACCCAGACAAAAAAAAGGAAAGGGTGCACAAAATGAGCCACAGAGAACTCTGTGAATGATGCTAGTGTAAAATTCATTGTGCACAGTGTACAGCGTGCAGTTTAAAGTGATTTTGTGAGGTTTGCCATAGCAAATGGGAGTAGTCACCTTTAGGAGCTGTGATTCAATCTCCTACCATTCAAACTGCCAAAAAGTGCTGTTTTCCCTGGAAAAAATGCTTTTAATTTCTTCGCTCTGCTTCATTTGCATAACCCGGCCCTTCTTTTTCTTAGTGCTGCAACCCCCAACCATGACATCATGCAAGGGAAACAAAGCTGGTTTGAAACAGAGACCTATGTTGGTCAGTCTTGGTATTGCAGACATCTACACTACCAAAATAGGGGACTACATTTCTCAGTAAAGAAATCTTGTCAGCTGGTTACTATTTGCACAACGCCATGTTGAAAATAAACATATTATGAGAGCTTTTATTGTTGAAGCCACTTCAGAAATATAAGACTGCGTTTCACAGTAAGAAAATTGGAAAACAACTTATTCTACCAACAGTGCCTTACTACATATGGCTACATATGAGACGTTAAACCTAGGTCCCATCTGCCTGGATTGGTGGTAGTTCAGGTGGATGTTAAAGATCCCGTGGCACTTATCGAAAAGAGTAGGGGAATTTTTTATTGAAGAAACAAAACAAACACAATATGAAAACAATGTTACTTTACATTCCAAAAAAACATAATCATTATAAATAAGATTTACATTCTTATATTTCCAGAAAATAAACTCTAATAAAGAAAATTTCCAAAATTCATTAAACAGAAATAAAGCCAAAAAAAAAAAACTTCAGAAAACAACTCTCACCTATTTCATTTCAACCAAACAATGTGTTTCCAAAGATTTTGAAAAACTTTGTTCTCCAAGGTTCGCTGCTCAAAAATTTTTGTTTACCTACTGCTAATTCTATACGGTTAAAAATTACACTATTAAGAAGAAGAGTATGTTGTAAAGAGAATTGGCATCTAGCTTGCCACAAATGATATTTAATACATGCAAAAATCAAATTTAAAGTACTTGGATGATATCTTCGCAAAAAACCTGAATAATCTCTCAAAACAAGGCTCTGATAAGTAATATGTCTCAAAACACCCCAATCCCATCGAATAGCCAAATCTGACCAGAAAGCAATTACATGTGGACACAGAAGTAAGAAATGTTCTAATGTTTCTATCTGATCTACACAACCTGGTCTAAGACACATCCTATCCGTAATTTGTTTGTGTTTTAAATTACCCCTAACTCCTAACCTTCCATGACAACAGAGCCACTGCACATCCCACATATTTGGTGGTATCCTATGATCCATTAAGAGACGAAGGGCTTGTGACAGATTAGTAGGGGTACAAAAGAGGAAATCCACTTGAACATAAAAATAATTTACCATAATTTCTGAATAAAATTATTTTCTAGGAATGTCATGTAATTGAGCCTTTCCTAACTTCCATTCTCTTAATTTCCTTATTGCTGAATCCGCATAAGAAGGTGCCATGGCCGCCCTACTTTTTTTTGGAACTCCCCCTCCTTCCCAGTTAGACATAAAAGGAAAAAATAACAGCTGTGTCCATGCTGACCACGGATGATCCTGAGGTTTGATCACTTTTTGAAAAGTCGTAATCATAAAAAAGGAGTGATAAAACACAATCGGGTTTATCATCCCCAATCCCCCTTGATTTAGCTTCAAATAAGTAAAAGCCCGTTTAATCGGGTTTAAACGACTACCCCACACCATTTGAAAGAAAACACTATATAATCTTGTTTCTATTGAAAATGGCACTGGAAAAATAGAACATACATGTAAAAAAATGGGTAATAAAAATTTTTTAATAATTAATACCTGCTTCTTTTTTGAGAAACCCCAAGATTTCCATTGTTGAACCTTCCTTTCTGCTATAATTAAAACATTCTCCCAATTTAACAGGGCTAAGTCCCCTTTACCAAACAGAAGGCCTAGAATGTTAATTGAATCCATAACTATAATACCCCCAACATTCTGAAAGCAAGGAGCCTCTCCAATAGCCAAACATTTGCATTTTTCTAAATTTAGCTTAGTGCCATTTAAATCCGCAAAACAATTAATCACTCGGATAGCCTCAAACCCTGACTGGGCATCCGCTACCAGTAGACAGATATCATCTGCATATGCTGAAATCTTCTGGACCGGTAAAGTACAAGATGGAGATAACCCCTGAATTGACCTGTTATTTTCAATTTCTCTTAAAAGCGGGTCCAATACAAATGCATATAATAAGGGACTGATAGGACAATCCTGCCTCACCCCACATTTCAACCTAATTTCAGAGCCCAAAACATTATTAATACTTGGGCAAGAACCTGCCTTGTAATATAAGGTTTTCAGATACTGAATAAAAGTTTTAGGGAACCCATACCTACCTAAAACCTGAAAAAGAAAATCATGAGACACGGAGTCAAAAGCTCTAGCTTGATCTAAAGCCAAAATAAATCCTGACAGTTTTTTTTGTAATCCAAATTCCACACATCCGTAACAGTTTTAGATTCTGTTGAATTGAATGATGAGGAATAGAACATGTTTGAGCTGGATGAAGTACCCCTTTTGCTACCTCTTGCAATCTTTTACATAAAATGGTAGAAAGAATTTTATAATCAGTATTCAGGAGACTAATTGGTCTCCAATTACCAAAATCTGTACTGTCACCTGCTTTAAAAATAAACGTTAAAATGGCTAAATTAAATTTCAAATCTCCAAAACCATAATGAAGAATATCATTAAAGACTTCCATCAGTATAACACCCATTTCTTCTGAAAAGGTTTTATAAAATTCATTAGTTAATCCTTCTATCCCAGGAGAAACCCCCACCCGAAGGGAACCTATAACTAGTAGTACCTCCTGCAAAGTAATAGGCCCTTGTAAAAGCTTAACATCAGCCTGAGAAATAGTAGGGGCATCAAGTGCAAAACATCCTCCCAAGCCGAGGAAGGAACAAAACCTCCCAAACTGAGAAACAACCCATCCCTCTGCCACCACCAACATTTCTGCTATAGAAGTTTTAAACTCCCGACAGAATCTTGAAGCCCTGACATAAAACCTCCTCTCAATCTTATGTTTACACCTCTATGGATCCTGAAAAGGTTGTTGCTGAGTACCAAACTTTAAACCAGCGTGAAGTGCTGCAGCCCTCTGGTATTGATAATTCAACATATTTCTCTTTACCAACTTTATCTGAGATTGGATCTCTGTATCTTTACACCTAAGGTGTGATTGTAATTTGTAATATTGATTTCTAAAATCTAAATACTGTAAATATTCGATGAACCTTTCAAGTCTTCCATAAGCTATAAAAATCCTTTAAAGCTATCTTAGTATCAGTCCACCATGTGATCCAATCAGGGAAAAACACCGCCACTGATTTTCGAAGAAACAAAAAATCCTTCAATTGAGCCAGGAATACAACTTCCGATAGTAACAGGGAATTTAACATCCATCTACTAGCGAAAGCCGGAAATGAGGCCGGAATCTGATGCAAGCTTAAAGAACTAAATAATGCATTATGATCTGAAAAATCACATGGCACAACCGAACAAACCAATGGTATTAAGTATTTAGAAAGAAAAAGGTAATCAATTCTTGTTTGAAAAGAGGCCCTTTTATAAGTAAAGCCAGTAGATGAATGTAATTCTCTAAAAGCATCTTTCAATTTAGCTACCTCTATTGTCTGAGAAAGGGCATGTGAATCACAATAAGTTTTTTGTTGAATCCCATTTTTTATACGAATATCTAAACTACAATTCATATCCCGTCCCCAAATTACATGTTTGGAAGTGAATAGATATGGTTTTAACAGATTAAACAAAGCAATCCGCTGTTTTAACTTGAGGGGCATAAGTATTAATCAATCTGAAACTAAAACCATATACTAAACAATCCAAAATTAATACTACTCAGGCTGGACATCTATCAATCTAGTTACTTGAACTGCAGGGTGAGAAAACAGAATACCTACCCCGTCCACACATCTTCTCCAAAACGACCAAAAGAAGGGCCTTCCACCATAGTTTCTAACCTGAGACACCTCCAGTAAAGAAGATAAATGTGTCTCTTGAAGAAAAATGACATCAACTTTAAAATCTACATTGCTGCAGGCCAATCAGACGTCTCTTATAGCTCTTTAAGCTACAGCAATTTAGTGATATAATTTTCAAACAGGCCATTGAAAATACAGTTCGTCAATTCAGGGTTTCTCTTGCTTCGCTTTCTCCTTTTTCTTCTTCCTTCCAATAATTCCATACCACCCTCCTCTTCCATTTCCATACAAGGGTTTTCATCAGTTTTTAATAAATCTGAAACCATCTCCCCCTCTAAATCCGACAGGGCTGCAAAGGAATTCTGAGTAGGACAAACCCCTCCTGAGCGACTACTTGCACGAGTGACCCTCCAAGGGGTCTGAAAAGGGATTTCCGCCACAGTTTCCACCGTCGAGTCTTCCCTAGAAGGAAGCTGGACAGAGGATTCTGTAATTAAAGTGGGGGGGGAGGACCGAACTCTGTTGTAGGGCAAAAAATGTGGATTGATCTACAACATTTCTCTTTTCACAAAGGTCCACACCTGGAACCTCATGAACCAATGCCTGCCCTTTATCTACCCTAAGCATATTCTCTTTACTTGACTGGAGAGGCAATCCTTTAACTTGAGCCTGAGCAATCAAATCCTCTTTATTTAAACCCCCCTGTCTATTTTGTTCAGCCCAAGGACATTGATGATAAGCATGCCCTAATTCATCACATAAATTGCATTTAAATTCGTTCCTACAAATCTCACTATCATGATCTAATTCACCACATAAGGCACATTTAACTTTGTCACATGCACTACTTAAGTGCCTACGGCTGCCACATCTGTAACAAGCTTTAGGCTGCCCTGGATAAAAACAAACTCCACGATCTCTACCTAAGAAAAAGCTACTCGGGACATGCATAACTTCATTATTCACCACATTCAATTTGACTTTAAATCTCCATGCCCCAGTCCAAATTCCTTCTGTGTCCAGAATAGGCTCCGGAGGACCCAGAACCATACATTTTTGTTCCAACCAATACACGATATCCCCCACATTTACCCCTTCATTCCTAAACATAACATTTATAGTTTTAAATAAAGGTTTCGTGATCGGAATAGCCAAAAAAGGTAACCATAATGGCAATGACTTATAACTATCATATTTATGCCAAAACTTTTCTAAACCAGCCATTTGTTTAAAGCTAATGTCAAAAGTATCTTCCCCCCGAATATTAATTAGTGCATAAATATCAGTAGGCAAAAAGTTCATTGAGTCCATTAACAATTTCCTTGCCACATACAAACGATCAGGATGTTCAGGTAATCCCCCTCTATAACGAAGCCAAACTGCATTTCTTCTTGGGGCTTGTTCCAGTTTGTTTCTTTTAAAAAGATCCGAGAAACGCAGGCCCCTCCTCACCTCCTGTTCTTCTAAAAACAGTTCAGCAGAGCTTTGTGCAGGTGAATCCCCCCCCAACCTCCTGCACACTTTCAGCAGAAAAAAAAGCCTGATTTAAAGTTTGCCCCTTCTCAGCCTGTTTAACTAAAGTCATGGACTCACCCTCCTTCGCTGCTTTACTAGTAGGACCAGTTTCCTTTGGGGAGAAGGACAACCATTCCGGATCGGGAATCCATTTCCCGTTTGCTTGCTGAATCCATCCGGCCTGCGATAGTGCTGCCTCTTCGGACCATTCAGTCATCGGACCTTTTTCCTGGCTTGTACCTCCTGTCCTACTTTCAATCTCGGTCGACTTCACCACTTCCTCCGTTAGCACCGCAACCCTCGCGATGACAGGAGGCTCACACTGCAATCTGTTCCGGTTGAGCTCTGCTGCTCTGAAACCGCAATCTTCCTCCACAATCGACTCCTTCTGCAACCGGCTTTCCACCGAATCCTCCCGATTCATGGCAGCCGCCACCTCCCTTCACCACACGCTCCCAATTATACCGTTCTGGTCCTCATTTCCTCCAAGGACCATATACTGTAAGCTCCGTAGCAGGCCTCGCCTGCATCTCAGTATTCAAAAACTCCATCTGCAGCTCCTTTGACTGCGAGTTCTCCATTTCCTCGGTCTCCATCTCTCCGTTTTCCTCACCATCTGCACTCACCAGTGCGTCAGTCCGAGTGGCCATCACGCGGGTCAGAGGCTCCCCTACTGGCCACAACGCTGCAACAACGAAGCAGCCTCAGAGTAGGGGAGTTTCCTCGGTGTCCTGGCCAAATTTCCCTCATTCACTAAAAAAAAATACCACCAACAGCTTAATCTGGTTCAAGGTCAGTTGGCATTCATCTGTATCCTCCTCCCCCGGGTCGTGCCTGAAAATAGGCAGGATTTGTCTAGTGCACTTACCTGGTCAACAACAAAAAAAACTAAAAAACTAAATAAATATATTTTTATTTCATTTATTTATTTATTCAAGTGTTTCACCAGGAAGGCATACTGACCAATAACTGTTCATTTCCAGATGCGTCCTGGGGCAGGGAAGTGGAGTTACACAAGCATATACATGGGTACAATTGAGGAGACAGTAATACAACAGTTACACAGGATACAAGGGCAATTTACATATTAGGTAGATGGCAGTAAGCAGATACAGTAGGGACAATACGGTGGGTAAATACAATGATTAGAATAGTGGTACACATGAAACTACAACAAAAATACAATAGGGAGTTCTTTGGATGAAGAAACAGAGACCCCTGTTGGTCAATCTTCATACTGCAGACATCCACACTACCAGTATATGAAACTACATCTCTCAGTAAAGAAATCTTGTCACTAGATACTGTATGCACAATGTCTTGTTTTGAAAATAAACATATGCAAGCTTTTATTATGTTTGCTTGCATGCATGTGCAAGAAACATAGTGCGATGATCCAAAATGCAGTGCTGTATAGTTGAAAGGGAGAGCACCGCTTGAGTGAGCAGCGCTTCCCCTCCCCACACACACACACATGCACGCGTGCCTGCACATTGCATGCTTATGTGCTCCTGCCTCCCCCACGCACACACTGTATGGCCGACGGGGGTGCCCAATCCCCTGTCGGCTCTGCTGTCCCCCCCGTAGTCTGTATGGCCAACAGGGGTGCCCAATCCCCCGTCAGCTCTACTGTTCCCCCCAGACTATCGGGTGCCACGGTGGGAGCCCACCCTGCATGGCAACAGGTCCTATGGCCGATGGGGGTGCCCAATTCCTCTGTTGGCTCCACTGCCCCCCCAACAGCCTTCCAGTTGCCATGCTGGGAACCCACCCCAGCGTGGCAAACGTCCCGCGTAGTCCAAATAAAAAAAAAAAAAACCTGAAAGAAAAAACCTTCCCTTGCTGCTGTCTTCACCCCCTCTCCCACCCGCGATCACCCACTGCGCACCCTGCCTCCTCACACCCTCACCTCACCCTATACTTTCCTCTGGAGCTCGGCGCGACGATCTTTGGTGGACTGGGAACACGTCTGCACTCTTCAAAGCCAACTGCGAACTGAGGAAATGCTAGTAAGCCGTATGATGTAATGAATAGGGTTTTTTTCAACTCTGCTGCATATCTCAGACATTTTTTGGAATTTTGGCACCAAATTTTCAACATGTGGTTTTTGAGACCCCTCCTCATGAATTCTGTCACTGTCATGGCATTAATTGGGCCCAAAGGGTGATTTCCGGTCACTGTGCTAAATCACCTTTCGGGACCGATTAATGAAACGACAATGCCAGTCTTCATAAGGTGGGCCCTCAAAAAGCCTATGTTGAAAATTTGGTGAAAAAATTCCTTAAAATGACTGTTTTACGAGCATGCATTGCTCTGCTCCTACGCACGCTCATAGGTTTGCGAATTTTCAATATTTTCACTCTGGATTTTCAAAATTGCCATTTGACCACACTTCCTTATGAGCAGTACAGCTGTCACTTTTCAGATCTCGCCCAAAATGTGTTTCCATGCATGTAGCGCACAATGGCACAGTCAGTGTGCGAAATCAATGTTTGGGACACATTAAGAAAATCACAGTGACACTGTTCATGAGCAGAGGTCTTAAAATGGCTATGTTAAAAATTTGGTGAAAAAATTCCCAAAAATGACCGTTTTACGAGCATGCGTTGCACTGTTCCTACACACGCTCGTAAATTCGTGAATTTTCAATATTTTAACTCCAGATTTTCAACACTGCCATTTTACCACACCTCCTTATGAGCAGTACATCTGTCATTTCTCAACTGTCACCCAAAATGTGTTTCCACTCATGTAGCGCACAATGGTGCAGTCGGTGTGCGAACTCAATGTATGGGACACATTAAGAAAATCACAGTGACACTGTTCATGAGCAGAAGTGTTAAAATGGCTATGTTAAAAATTTGGTGAAAAAATTCCCAAAAATTACTGTTTTAAGAGTGTTTGTTGTGCTGATCCTACGCACGCTCATAAGTTCACAAATTTTCAATATTTTCACTCCAGATTTTCAACATTGCCATTTTGCCATACCTTCTTATGAGCAGCACAGCTGTCATTTTTCACATCTCGCCCAAAACATGTTTCCGACCATGTAGTGCACAATGGCGCAGTCGGTGTGCAAAATCAATGTATGGGACACATTAAGAAAATCACAATGACACTGTTCATGGGCAGAGGTCTTAAAATGGCTATTTTGAAAATTTGGTGAAAAAATTCCTAAAAATGACTGTGTTAACAGTGAGCATTGCGCAGTTTCCGCTACCCTCATAAGTTCATGAATTTGTAATATTTTCAGTCCAGATTTTCACCAGTGGCATTTTTCCACACTTCCTTATGAACAATACAGCTGTCATTTTTCACAACATGGCTGAAATGTGTTTTCACACTTTCAGCACAGAAATGCGTGGTCGCTGTGGGAAATCATTGTTCGGGACAGATAAAGAAAATCACAGTGACACTGTTCATGACTGGAGGTCCCAAAATGCCTGTGTTGACAATCTGCTGTAAACAATCTCCAAACTAATTACATTACGGGTGCATGTTGCACAGTTTCTATGCATGCTCATGACTTCACCAGTTTTTTTAATATTTTCACTGCAGATTTTCAACATTGCCATTTTTTGCACCTCCCCATGAACAGTACAGCTGTCATTTTTCACATCCTGTTCAGAATGTGTTTTTGCACCTGTGGTGACAAATGCTGTAGTCGCTGTGCAAAAGCAGCTTTCAGCTAACAAACTGATATTGCCACTGTTCATGAGGTGGGGGTCACAAAAAACATGTTGAAAATTTGGAGTGAAAATACCAACGAATGCCTGAGGCGTTAGGGTTTCCAACCATGATGCCCCACCCTGTAGAGAATGACAGGCATCAGGGCTGTGACTTGGGATTGTCACCTGCAATGCTCATACCATTCCACCCCCACCCATACCCTGCAGCCACTGAGAGGCATCGAGGTGTGCCTTGGACTCTTCGGCCCCAAAGTTCACCCCATTCTCCTATACCACACCCATCTCACCATATTTCCTGATGGAGTGGGGTGCGCATAAGGGCCAAAGACCCCAAGGCGCACCGAGACACTTGTCGGTGTCTGCACGGTAGGGTGTGGTGAAATGGCATGGCCGCTATGCCTAATGACCCAAAGGCACACCCCAATGCCTGTCACTGTCTGCAGGGTGGTGATGGGGTTGGCTTCAGTTCAATACTTCACTGCCATTCCTATTGTGCAGCTCTGTAACTCCTACACTACCAATGCCAATGCCAGCAAGCAAACATTCGGCATTGACAAATGCTTGTTGTTGAAGCCACTACAGAAATGTGATATTACACCTCACAGCAAGGAAATTGGAATACAACTTTTTATTGAACACACAATGTCTGGCTACATATATCTACATATCTTTTTGTAAACTTCATTTTAAAACATCAGTAGATCAAAATTGTTGCATAATTGTTCAAGACACAAGTCTACTCAGACAAGAGTGTGTCAGCATACTACCTCTTGCAGTCACCACCAACAAAATAAGGGACTGCACCTCTGAGTAACTAACATTTAAATCAACTTTGTAATTTACCCAGAATGCCTCGGTGCTGTATGTAAAACATTGACAGTTCCCTTGCATGACATCATTCTGGGGGTGTGGCCACACATAGAAAACTGGAGGACAGAGTGTTAATAAAACAAAATGACTATGACAGATTTTTTTTACAAAATAAATTGCAGCTTCACCATCCGAAGCATGAGTGGTAATGGCATATTGTGTGAAAAAGGCATCTGCGAAACCTCACAAAATCACTTTAAGAGCTCTAATTTAAAGTGACAGTATTAAGTGAATATTTATTTATTCATTTTATTTATTTGCTTTTGGTAACTGGGTGAGTGCACTAGACATAGAGATGCCTATTTTCAGGCACGACCCGGGAGAATACAAGTGAGAACAAAAATACACGAACTGTACAATGTGACGCAGCACAAGGAAGAGATAAACAAAATGGAATTTAGTGCAATACGAACAATTGACAACTGGCTGAAACGGGGTAAGATAATATAAAAAAAAAATGTAAACAGTACTGTAATGAAAAAAAACAAAACAAGTGCTAACAAATTTGTACTGGAACTGGCTGGCAAGTACACTAGAAATAGTAATTCCCATTACAAGGCTTAAATATAGAGAGAAAGAAAGGAAGGGGGAAGGGGGAGATGGGAGAACAGGAGAAGGGGTGAGAGGGAAAGAGGGAGGGTGAGGAAAGAACAAGGTGGATGGATTAAAAGGGTCAAGGTGGATGGAAGCATGTGCAAGGATTTGAGGCCAGTAGATGTTCACGGTGGAGTTTCTTGAAACCAGCATGGGTAGTAGCAAGGCAAATTGCTTGAGGGATAGAATTCCAATACTTAGGGGCTGAGTAGGAGAAAGCCCGTGTACCCATAGAAGTTTTGCATCTGGGGCTAAAGAGAAGGGCATTGTCACTAGATCTGAGACCATAGGAGGGGGGGTTTGGGGGTGTAGCAAGGAGGCGAGGGATTTGGGGAGACCTGATCTAGTTATACCATCTAATAGGGAGCCAAAGGCCAGTAGCCGGTGGGCAGAAGGGTTGGGCCATTTTAGGTCAGCATACAGCTGACAGTGATGTTTGAAACGTGGAGATTGAGAGGCATAGCGGCAGATGTTGTTATAGGTGGTGTCCCATTTATGTAGAGAGGTATTTGATGCTCCAAGGTACATTGACCGAGCCATAAGCAAGGGCTGGGAGCAGTAGGCCTTGAGCCACTGCAAGCCGAGCAGATGGTGTGAAGGGCATAGCTAAATGCGTATGCACCTCCAATTTTTGCGTTGACCGATTTGCAGGTGGTGGTGACATGGAGGTCAGAGTCCAAGGATTCATCAAGGAGGATACCCAGGTATTTGAAGGAGCTAGTGCTAACTACCGGGGAACCATCAGCACACAAAATCTGAAAGGAGTTTCGATTAGATTTGAGTCTAGCTGGGGAGCCGAAAAGCATAGAGTGAGTTTTGCTAGTATTAAGAACAAGATTGTTTTCTATTTGGCAGGACTGAATACTTAAGAAGTCATTAGTAAGTGAGTGGTTTATGTCCACGATGTTACTTCCACTGCGGTAATGACAAGGTTGTCGCATACAGCAAGGAAGAAAGCATCAAAAGCACACGATGAGAGAGGTGATTTATAAAATAGAAAACTAGTGGGCCAAGTATGGAGTTTTGAGGAACTCCCATATGTATGGGAGAAGTATTGGACAGGGCTGAGTTGAAGGTGACAGCTTGCTTCCGGTTGGATGGGTAGCACTTGAACCAGGCAACTGTTTCAGTGGAGAAACCAAACGACTGGAGTTTAGCAAGGAGAAGGGTGCGGTTTACCAGGTCAAATGCCTTAGTTAAGTCAATAAAGAGAGCACCTGTCAAAAAGCCAGATTCCAATGCACCATAGATGTCATTTGTAAGTTTTAGGATGGCAGTGGTAGTACTATGGCCTTTGCGGAAGCCATGCTGAGAAACAGCAAGGAGGTTATGCTTCTGGAGGTACTCTGTGGTTTGGGTTGCTACTAATTTTTCCAGAATTTTACCGAGCACGGGGAGTATGGAAACAGGTCGATAGTTAGACATGATTTCAGGATCACCTTTCTTAAGGATAGGAGTGATTCTGGCCATCTTCCAGATGTTGGGAACAAAACCCTGACATATGGATAAGTTAAAGATTTTCGTAAGAGGGGAGGCAATGAGAGGGGCAGCAATTTTCAGTAGCCTTGGTTCCAGTCCATCTGCACCAGTACTAGTGCTGTCAGAGATGGATAGCAACAGCTTTAGGACCTCTTGTCTGGTGATGGTCCAAAGCCGGAAAGGTGAATAAGAGAGAGCCGGTTCTGTGTCAGAAGAGCTGGAAGTGGAGGGACAAGGGGAAGGGCTGAAAAGCTCGATAGATCCGAGAAATGGTTGTTTAGTGCGTTAGCTATGGTCACTGGATTATTACAATGAGTGTTGTTTATCAGCATGTCATTTGTGGTAGGAGTATTGTTTTTTCCAAGGAGAGTTTTTATGACGGACCAGAATTTCTTGGAGTCACCAGCAGATTTCATTAACAGCTCCTTACAGAAGGAGCTTTTTGCTAGACGAATATTCCTTTTACAGGAATTTCTCTTGGCTCTATAGTCATTAAAATCTGCTTGTAGCCCTGAGGCCTTAAAATGCCGCCAACTTTTATACCTTGTCCTGAGTTGAGTAAGAAGGTCCTTAGTAAGCCACTTTGTTTGTGTTCTCCATATGCTGCGAGTGACTCTAGGGGCATGGATGTCCTGTAGGTATCCAAACCTTGTCAGGAAGTAGTCAAGGGCTAATTGAGTATCACAGGAGGCAAAGATGGGAGACCAGTCAATAACTGAGAGGTCAAGCAAAAAATGTGCCTGATTAAGATTGGCCAGGTTACGGAAGGTGATAAGTTTGTGAGGAGGAGATGGTTGTCTAGCGGCACGCCAGATGCAGAAGATTGGGGAGTGATCACTTATAGCATCTGCCAGAGTGCCGGCAGAGACTATGCTGTCAAGATGATTTGTGAGAGCCCAGTCAATTAGTGAACTAGAATGAGAGGGGGCCATGGCCCTAGTTGGGTCTGTGATTAATTGGTGGAGGTTGTGGCCATGTACCATGGTGTGAAAGGACTGGTTTACTTTATTAGCCCAATTTAAATTTAGATCACCCAAAATAAGGACCTCATTACGACCAACAGCTGAGCTCACCTGGGATAATAGTTCCTCGAGTCCAGTGATGCCCCCAATAGGGGGGTTATAGGCACACACTATGTGCAGTTTCTTTGAGCCTAATTGTAGGGTAGCATGAATGGCTTCACAGTGAGAGAGGGAGAGAGAGAGACATTATGGTGAAGAGATAGGTGAGCTTTAAAGAGGATGGCAACACCACCACCATGCTTAGGTGTCGACCTATCTTGCCGGAGTATTTTGTAGTTGGGTATCGTACACAGGTGATCAGGTGTGGAGGGTTTTAGCCAGGTTGCAGAGAGACACAGAATGTCAGGGTTATATTGAGTAGTCCAGGCCTCTAGTTCAGTTAAGTTGTGGAGAAGACTCCAGGTATTTAGGTGTACAATACGCAGCCCTATTAAATCTTTCCAAGCAGTATCATAATGTGGAATTTTATCAGCAGGACCTGGATTGAGTTCAATGTCTCCCGCTAATCTTAATGATAGGAGGAGCAGGTACCACAGTTTGTGATGGAAGAAAGGTGAGGGCAAGGAGTAGTTTGAAGGAGAGGAGTTAAAAAGCGTAAAAGCAACATGGTAGGTGATCTTATTTGAGACAATGAGAGGGAAAGTGGCCAAGGACGAGTTGGATAGTGAACGCCTATCGGAAGGCACATTAGGATGTAAACAGGTGCCCTCCCAGGACAGGGGCAACACTAGGAGAAGAGCCATAATGGGGAGTAATAGAAACATAGAAACATAGACTTTGACGGCAGATAAGGACCGCTACGCCCATCTAGTCTGCCCATTTCCCTACCTACAGGATAGGCCGCAGATCCTAGTTAACCAACAGCCTTTATCTTCCTGCCCCCCACAAGAATTGCCTTATGTCTGTCCCATGCATTCTTGAATTCTCCCACAGTTTTAGACCCCAACTTCCTCAGGAAGGCTGTTCCATGTATCCACTACCCTCTCTGTGAAATAATACTCTCACATTGCCCTGAACCGCCCTCCTTCTATCTTTAAATTGTGTCCCTTGTTCTTGCAAGTCTCTTTTTCTGAAAGATGCTACCCTCTTGGACTTTGTTGATTCCCTTGAGGTACTTGAAAGTTTCTATCATGTCCCCCTCTCCTTCTTTCCTCAAGGGTATACATATTAAGCTCCTTTAGTCTCTCCTCATACGGCTTCTCTTGCAGACCCTGCACCATTTAGTTGCCCTCCTCTGGACTGCCTCTATCCTGTCTATGTCCTTGCGGAGATGGGGTCTCAGAACTGGACACAGTATTCAGATGGGGTCTCACCAACTGTCTGTACAGAGGGATAACAACTTCCTGTTTTCTGCTGCTGATGCCTCTCCTATACATCCCAGTATACCCCGGCCCTCCCTACTGCCTTCTCACATTGCTTGCTAACCTTAAGGTCATCTGATATGATTATCCCCAGGTCCCTTTCCTGTTTGTTGTTGTTACTACCTCCCCACCCATTGTGTATTCTTCCCTGGGTTCTTGTTTCCCAAGTGCATTATTTTGCACTTTTTGCATTGAATCCTAGCTGCCATACGTCTGACCATTCCTCCAACCTTGCCAAGTCCCTTTCATCCTTTCCGCCTCCTTGTGTATCAACCCTGTTGCAGATCTTTGTGTCATCTGCAAAGGCATACTTTCCTTCCAGTCCCTCTGCAATGTCACTGATGAAGACATTAAAGGACTGGACCCAATACTGAACCCTGCGGTACCCCACTAGTAACCGCCCTTTCTTCAGAGTGGACTCCATTTACAATTACCTTCTGTGTCCTGTTGTCCAGCCAATGTTTTACCCAGGCTACCACCCTGGGACCCACTCCCAGGCTGGTTAATTTGACTATCAATTTTTGTGTGGGACTGTGTCAAATGCCTTGCTAAAGTCTAGGTAGGCCATGTCCACAGCCCCTCCCTGGTCTACTACTTTGGTCACCCAGTCAAAGAAATCTATTAGATTCGTTTGACATGACCTTCCCGCTGTGAACCCATGCTGCCTTGGATCCTGTGCTCCACTGACCTCTAGGTACTCCACTATTCTTTCCTTCAGAAGTGACTCCATCACTTTCCCTACCACAGAGGTCAGACTGACAGATCTGTAGTTTCCTGCCTCTGTCTTGGTCCCACTTTTGTGAAGGGGAATCACATCCGCCTTCCTCCAGTCCTTGGGTACCACACCATCCTCCCATGATTTATTAAAAGAGTAGCCAGTGGTTTCACTAGTTCCTTCCTTAATTCTTTTAGAATTCTGGGTGAATTCCATCAGGACCCATTGCTTTGTCCACCTTCAGTTTTAGGAGTTCTTGCAGAACCCTTTCTTCTGTGAAAGGACTGGGATCGACCCCCCTATCAAGAGTGCTTCTGTTAATTAGATTAGGCACTTCCCCCTCCTCTTTTGTGAATACTGAGCAGAAATATTCGTTCAGTATTCCTGCTTTTTCACTGTCCCCCTCTGCCACCCACCATTCATTCTATTCAGCCTCACTATCCCTCCCTTTGTCTTTCTACGCTCGCTGATGTACCTATAAAAGGTTTTATCCCCCTTCTTAACTGAGTTGGCTATCTTTTCCTCAGTTTGGGCCTTTGCTATTCTGACTTCCCTCCCTGCTTCTTTCTGCCTTAACTGGTACAGCTCTCTGTCCTGCTCCTTCTGTGTTTCCTTATACTTCCAGAATGCTATCTTTTTCTTCCTGACTTTCACAGCCACCTCTCTTGAAAACCATAGTGGCTTTTTCTTTCATTTTGATTTGTTTATTTGCGTCACACAAAGGCTTGTTGCGTCTGTGATGGCAGTTTTGATAATTCCCCATTGTTGCTCCACACCTCCTTCTAGCCTGTTTGCTAGTGCTTTTCTGAGGCACTCTCCCATCTTGCCAAAGTCAGCCCTCCTAAAGTCCAGTACCCTCACTTTTGTATGGCTTGACTCTGTAGCTGAGTTTAACATGAACCACACTGTTTGATGGTCACTTGTCCCCAGATGGCAACCTACTTCTAGATCTGAGATCCTCTCACTGCCCCCGTTTGAGAGTCACGAGGTCTAAGATTGCTCCCTCAAGTGGGTTCCAAAACTAGCTGTCTAATGCCTGCCACCTGTAGGGCGTCAAGAATGGCCCTGCTCTTGGATGTGGCTGCAGCAAATGTGCTCCAGTTAACATCTGGCATATTCAGGTCTCCCATCAACAGTATCTCCCCTTTCTCTGCCATTCTAAGAATGCCTTCCATCATATCCTTGTCCATTCCTTCTCCCTGACATGGGGGTCTGTACACAACCCCTGTGCGGATTGTGGTGCCCTTTCCAGTCTCCAAGGTGACCCACAGTGCCTCCTCTCCTCCCTGTTTACTCTTTTGTTCAGTTGCTTTTATCCCTTCCTTTACATAGAGAGCTACTCCTCCCCCTCTTCTCCCCTGCCTGTCTCTCCTGTAGGTTATGTACCCTGGTATGTTAACATCTGGTATAGAGAGATAGCACAGGGATTTAGGGTAATATAGTTAAGAGTAGTAAGCCATAATCAGGAAATAAGGTATAAGACAGCTAGATAGCTATCTGAAGAGGAACCAAAGATGCTGTACAGATCAGAAAAATCAGGGCAGAAAACACTAACTGCACAACAGAAAAGCAGACAGAGAAAATGAGATACTGATAATATTGGAGAGGTTTCAGAGAGCCCTCTAGTGGCGAAATGGTATAGGCTGCAAATGACAAAGTGAGGAGATAGTTAAAATCCTCACGTTCTAAAGGAAGGCGATCTACAGTAGAAGCGGGACAGGGACCACTATAGAAATGCCGAGAAAGGGTGGGTGTGGTGGGAGGCGGGTGGGGAGCAGCAGCATGCTGCTTGGGCAAACACGTTGACTGATAGTCTAGTCTAAATAGCTCCTGCACAAGCTCATACAGATATATTTAGTTTTAGCTCCACCGTCTGTATCGGTGTCAGCAGTGTTAAACTAACCCAGGATGGAGCATTACAATTGGTTGAGTTGATCAAAATTACAAAGAGAATCTGATTCCAAGCTTAGTCTAGTTGTGAATTGAAAAATACAGCGCTTAACAGCGAGGGGTAAAATATCCTGGTCCCGGAGAACCCTGCAGCTCTGTTGCGAGTGCTGCTACGTATGTAGACTAGGTCAGATTAGAAATGAGGGTCAGAACACTTTTAAATTATAGCGAGAGCTCCACGCACGTCTGGTGAGCTGGAGAGGGCACTTTGAAATAACAGCAGTCAAGCAGAGTTTAAAACTGGTGCCCAGGTAGCTCACACTTGTTTGGACCAAAATTGACTGCAAAAAAGGCGCCAAGGTTCAAACAGACAAAGGCTGACGAACGTTAGGAGTGGCGCAGCTTCAGCGGAGCCAACAGCTGATCAAAGATTACCTTGAGGGTGGACGGACAGCGGCTCGGCTTGCTTCAAGGTAGGGTACCCTCCGGCAAGACTGAGGAGAGAGAAGAGTGTAGGGTTTAAATACAGTTTCAGAGAGAGGGTGGGTAATTTGAGGAGGAGTAGGAAAAAGAGGTGGGGAAAGGAGGAGCTTGGTAGAGCAGCAGAAAATAGAGAGAGAAAACACAAGGAGGCAAAATAGTAAATCAGTAAAACGCAACTGTAGGCACAAATCATTCATCTAGCATTTTATGTATATTACATGGAAGGAAAAAAGGAAAACCCTCCGCAATGGCACAGGTATAAGGCAGTTTCAATATAGGTAGAAGCAATAGCGATTTATACAGACACATTGAAACAGTCGTCTAGTCTAAATAGCTCCCTGCACAAGCTCATACAAATATATTTAGTTTTAGCTCCACCGTCTGTATCAGTGTCAGCAGTGTTAAACTAACCCAGGATGGAGCATTACAATTGGCTGAGTTGATCAAAATTACAAAGAGAATCTGATTCCAAGCTTAGTCTAGTTGTGAATTGAAAAATACAGCGCTTAACAGCGAGGGGTAAAATATCTTGGTCCCGGAGAACCCTGCAGCTCTGTTGTGAGTGCTGCTACGTATGTAGACTAGGTCAGATTAGAAATGAGGGTCGGAACACTTTTAAATTATAGCGAGAGCTCCACGCACGTCTGGTGAGCTGGAGAGGGCACTTTGATATAACAGCAGTCAAGCAGAGTTTAAAACTGGCACCCAGGTAGCTCGCACTTGTTTGGACCAAAATTGACTGCAAAAAAGGCGCCAAGGTTCAAACGGACAAAGGCTGACAAACGTTAGGAGTGGTGCAGCTTCAGCGGAGCCAACAGCTGATCAAAGATTACCTTGTGGGCGGACGGACAGCGGCTCGGCTTGCTCCAAGGCAGGGAACCCTCTGGCAGGGCTTGTGGGCGGACGGACAGCGGCTCAGCTTGCTCCGAGGCAGGGAACCCTCTGGCAGGGCTTGTGGGCAGACAGACAGTGGCTCGGCTTGCTCCGAGGCAGGGAACCCTCCGGCAGGGCTTGTGGGTGGACAGACAGCGGCTCGGCTTGCTCCGAGGCAGGGAACCCTCCAGCAGGGCTATATATAGTAAACATTATACAAACACTCGTAACACTTGTAAAAGTGCTAAAAAACAGTATCATCATCATCATCATCAAGTTTTATTGATTAACCATGGTGGGTTAACACCAAGGTTGTTACGATACGACAAAATATAAAAATACATAAAAATTTACAACTGTAACTCACATTGAGCCATCAATAGTCCAGCACAAATATCTCATATAAAATACAGAGATTCATAATTGAATTTAACCATTCATAAGTTACAAAATTAGCCCTTTATTTAAGGTAGACCTTTTTGATTTATGAGTTATATCATAAAATATAGACCCCTTTAAGATTTTTGCTAATGATAATATAATAGTTCATCATTTGCTAGTATTCAGTTTAGAGCTCAGACCTAGAGCCAACAGTGCTGTCAGCTGTTATAACTATTACAGGATCAATCCATATAAGTCTTCCAGAACATAGACCAATGAGGAGGCCACAAAGCATTGTACTCAGCTAGAACAACCACCAGCCCCTCACAAGGATGGGGCCAGGAGCCAAACTGCAGACTCCAGACCAATAAATAGGGTTACTGCAGGTACTACTTTGTCCCATTCAGATTAACCAACCTCTGCCTCTAGGACTGAACCATAAATATTAAAACTCTTTCAGCTTCAATTTAAAAATGAGTGAACATTGAATGCCTGATTAAAAAGATGTTCCTTAAGGCCCCACTTAAAGAGCTACTGACACCTCAAAGAAAACCTTGAACACTTTAATAATTGGGTGCAATTCTGCTTGCATTCCATATGTAGCCCACTACAAATGGGGGTTCCTAAAATGTCGTTCTGGGCTTGTCTAATGCCCACTGCCAGGCTGGTGTTCTGTATCTAAAACCATTTTGAATATGCCTGCATGAGAGTTCTCTGTTAGCTCTTAAAGAGACAGACACAAAGACTATCTATTTCATAGGATATAATTAATCTGGGTGGGAGCTGAGTGGTTTCAGATTCGAGTCCTGCCCGGGCTGTGGTACAACTGCTTCATTCTGACATCGCTAAGTGCGCAGAGGGAGCCCTTTTAGGATCTGTGATTGTTTGCTGATTATCTGCTTTAATAATTATAATATAGAAGTTTGTCTAACCTGCCTTCCTTTGTAGCACGGACTTTCTGCTTAGGGCCACCATTTTGGTTCTGGACTGCCAGTTTGGACCAATTGGTACCTCGGGGGACCTTAAAATGGAGACTGTCCCCACAGGTCTTGTGGGACTGAATTTCTGTAGGAATTGTAGTTTTCACTGGTGCCTAAATGGACCTGGAGGGGAAGCCCTTTCTGTGACAGACAGATGGATCAACCAACTGATCCTTTTGGATCACTCGGAAATCCTAGAGCTGCCTGCAGCAGTGTGTCAGTCGAGAGTTGGAGTTTGGAGAGTGAACAGCTTGAGTAATTCAAGCAGCTGCTCCTGGCTGGTATCGCGTGGATTTGGCGGGAAGGCTGTATCTGGCCTGCCTGCTACCACCTTCCAGTGTGAAGAAGCCTGCAAATTGAATCAGACTATATCCGAATCTGTTCTTGAAACCTGAATTGAGAGAGAGAGTGAATTTCACCTGAGTGTGGACCAAAGACTTGCTCCAGAAGTGAGTGGTCTGTCAGGTACCGAATAGAGTCTCAGAACAAAAGGTTTGCACAGAGATCCTGTAATATTGCAAACAGACTTCATCCGTGCTGTGGCTGAATATTTGCTTACTTATAAATATGTTGAATGTGTCGTGTGGTTCATGATTAGTTTCCCATGTTCAAGTGTTATGCTAGCTGGAAGCTGCTCCAGCATTGTTACAGACTTGCATCCGAACTTTCCACCAGGTCTAGGCCTCACCATCTTGGCCTAGACTGCTGCTCCCACCACAGAGACGCTTGCGACGAAAGACCCGCCTGGGGATTCGGCTCCCTGCTCAACACCACTGAACAGGATTGGCCACCATGGTGCATCGTGTGGGCTCTGCTGCTTCTGGCCAGCCAGAACAACATCCTGAGGTCTTCATCTCGTCAGTCCTGCCTCCTGGTCTGGGTAGCGTGAGTAACCAACAGGGTAGCTCCCTGCAACAAAGCTGCAATCATTGTGTGTCATTTGATTTTATTGTTTGGGTAGATCACAATAGACTGAGCCATCCGGCTCTGGAATACAAATTTGGGTTGTAGTGCATGTTGCTTGTTTTCTTTCCTAAGGGCCCCAACAACCGCTGCAATGCCGGCCTACCCCGGGCAACGCTTCAGGCTAGCCTGAATAACACCTGGGTACCCAGAGTGTGTGTGACTGTGCCACAGGGACTCTTAGTGCATGCATACTTAACCTGACTAATTCAGATCTGAAATCAAATGCTAGATTGCTGCCCCCACCCTTGTCCACGTCCCCTGAATAAATCAGATTCTATTCTTTCTGCATTTAACTTGACTAGTGTGTACCTTTGTGGAGGGGATACTGTATTGCCATTGAACTGTTCTGTTGCAGGTCTCGTTTTACAGGGGGTCTCCGTGGCCATTACAGCTGATCCAGCCCCGGTGGTTAGTGTACCAAGTGTGGGTTCAATATTGTATTCCTACGTCAAATGTTATTATCTGCTGACCTGTGTAAGCCACTAGAGGGGTTAGAGGGGGAGTATTAGTGTCCTGGAGGGCTATACCCATAGAAGCTGTGCTACCCTTAAACCAACCCTCTAGTTGGAGGCCCCCGTTCACCAAGCTCAGGCCCCTCAACCTCGCCTAGTCACGCAGGCAGGGGTAGTATCCCTTGGAATAGCGCCACCTAGGGATTACACGTATATACTATGTATTTTTCCTCCCCTTTATTTATTGCAAAGAAAATTTGGATGAATACATGATCTTTATAGCGTAGAGTTCATCTGTTTCTATAGCTTACTCCCTACTTCAAGTCATAATCCTCTGTTTTGACATCACAATATGTTGCCATGGGTGTAACTGTGATGTCACAGGCAATGCATTATGACCTCAGGTAGGGAAAAAGCAACAGGACTAGATGAACTGTTCAGGAGCAAATATCCTGTTTTCATGCAGATGACCTCAGTAATAAATATTGGGGAGAAGAAATACAGAACTAATGTGAAATACAAGCTGAACTGTGGCTAAATATTATGTTCTGTTAAAGTTCTCCTGAAAGGGAGGGCTGCCGAGCAGGAAGCAGCACTTTCCTTGTGCTCCAGAGAAATCTTGGTTTGATTAATATTAAAAATTATTTTGGGGGCACATTTGAGTTAATATTGACCTTCTCTCATCTCAGTGATCCAGCCTGAAGTGTGAAATGGGGGGAAAAAAGGAGCTGCAGCAGTCTTGGCTGACTTTTTTCAGCCAAAGCGGCGACGGACCAACGAGAGGCCTGATCAGAAAGCTAAGGTGGGGACCTTGACCACTACTGCAGCGGAGGAAGTGACTTTTACCACAGTGAATGCTACACTGGGGCAGTTGATCTGATTAGTGCAGGAGCTGGACCGCAAATTTGACATCCTCACTTCCCCGAGTTACGGCTCTAGAGACGAAGGTGGACCTGATGGAGCAAACGGTCTCTAAATTGGAAACTAATGTCAATAAGACCATGGATGTATCCATTAAACTTATTAAAGAGAACACTCTTATGCATCAGAGACTTGAAGTTTTGGAGAACCAGACTCTGGAGAGGAGGGTACTGAGCTTGTCAGAATCGATGGAGGGAGACAATGGTTTGTACTTTGCCTGCGCAGTGTTGCTGATGCTCCTTGGGCTTTCCAAGGATGATCCAACACTTTCCTTCAAAAAAGTTTATAGGATTACCCCCCACAGATCGACTGCAGAGCCATCCACTCCTAGAATTCTACTTCTTCGCTGCACCGGAGAGGGCAACAGGGACAGGATCCTATCATTGGGGAGGAGCATACCTCTCAACTGTACCACATTACGAGGAATGTTCCTCATTTTACTTCACAAAAGCTCCCTGTTCC
This sequence comes from Neoceratodus forsteri, assembly GCA_016271365.2. NCBI lineage: Eukaryota > Metazoa > Chordata > Ceratodontiformes > Ceratodontidae > Neoceratodus > Neoceratodus forsteri. The sequence goes on along the minus strand of CM057455.1, from coordinate 285,096,867 downwards.
ACATTGTGAGGACTTGTCCCACATTCAGTGTTAACATTTGAAAGCAAAAATCTATAGCAAATGATGCAAAAAATATATAATTCAATTAATAACAGACTTTCTGAACATAAATGCAAACATTTGAACAGTGTTCTGAGTTTCTTAGGTAAAGATTTGATTAAGTGTTCCACATTTTGCTCATTTGTTTCACATTTTGAGAGGCAATGTTCCACATTTGGGAGACAAAAGGTTGAGAGGTATGGGGAGGAGATGCCACCAGCTCTAATATGGGGACACAGACATCCACTTATTTATTTATTTGTTTTTGTTTACCAGGTAAGCACACTAGACAACTAGGTGCCTATTTTCAGGTGCGACCTGGGAGATTAGAGATTCATACAAGATATTGGATTACAGAGATACTGTACATACATGATAATAAGGATACATTCAGGTACAGTAGGCAGACAATAAGAGCAGGTACAAGTATGAGCATCAGTCATAAACATAAACATGGTAAATGCAGCAACACCAGAGGACCTTAGCTACCCTGTGGTGGGAAGATCATAACATCGTACATAGGAGGCCGATCGACGGCGGAGTATAGCAGACAACACGGCATTTGAATGGTTAGGGGTAGAAAAGTACATCAAGGAGATAACAAAAGGGTGATAAGTGAGGCCAATGAAACACCCAGCTGGCCTAGTGCAGCTTGATCCAGAAGAACAAGGAAGGATCCTTACAAGCAGATTCATTGATCCTCTATATGTTTCACCAGAGGGGAAAGTCAGGATACCAACCCTATAGAGCAGTAGGAAACAATGGGGCAAGCGGGAGGAGTTATTCCCTGACTTGCCTTTTAGCACCCGCTAGCACCGTCAGCTGTTTAATGGGGTCCGGAATCACTTGCACCAGTAAAAAGTACAACATCAGCTGCTCTTCCCAGCTAAACTTCTGCTATCCTGGAATGGCAAAGTGTACTTGTTCAATGAGCCCAAAGATGCCAAAAGAATGCTCTCCATTATTGAACAGGAGCTGAACCATGGTGATGAAGACAACTTCATATGTATACCGTATGTATGCTCCTTTTGCTTGTTAACATTAATGGCGAATAGGCTGGCCCAGTGGCACTGAGGGTTAAGGCGCTGGATGCCACACCTCGTGCCATGCCAGCGACCCAGGTTCGGTAGCGAACTTGGGTTGCCGGGGGTCAGCAGGGAAGGGAACGGATAGAGCATCTGACAGACAGCTCTCCTATCCCAGGGAGAGGGTATAGGGCTACCCAGTGTCCCAGTGACCCCCGATGGAGTTCGAGGGTACTGCAGGACGACCGGTTCGCAATGTGGGGTGAGCGTGATGATGTCGGCAGGGTTGCCATGTGTCATGATGTCATTGCACGTCGCGCTGTGGGGGGCACCTCAAGGAAGAAAAATCTCTCCGGAGGACTGAGGAGATGATGGGGACTTTTGTGGCATGGCCTACATCCCACAGCCTGCCCAGTTCACTAGGATCACCCCTGGTGCCAACCCGTAGGCCGCGCGGAGCCCAGTTTGCCGGAGTACTGGGGTCTGTTCTGGCCAATTTGGGTGCGGAGATCCTGGATGTGGGGGCTCAGGTTGGGAGTGAGTGGCCCTAGCCCAGCAAGTACCCCGGAAGGATGCCCTGTCCTCCAGGGTGTATAAATAGAGTCCAAGAAAAAAAACATCAATGGCGCACACCTTTGGGGGGCATGGAGTGGTAGAGTTTGTGAAGCTTGTGGCGGCGCCTCCGGGAAGAATTCTGTGCTACAACTCTGAGCTTGGTGAACTTTTATATACAGTATTTTAATATTCTCCCATTGGACTGTTTAGTTTTTGCCTTGGATTGCTATTTGATATATTGAATCTGTGCTCCCTTGGGTTGGGGCAGGAAACTGTTGTTCATATTATCTTTTATCTTCGTTTTTGCATTCAGGGCTTTTTTATATGCATTACAACCCTCTGTTTAATGTTATACTATGATATGCAGCTTGAGCTCCCTTGTTATATGCCTATATTATTGGGGTTTACATCTGGGAAGTAACTGTGTGTGCCCCTTAATGTATTCCTCTTGGGAAGTTTTGGGAACGTTTCTTGGAAACTCTTCTCTTTTTGTTATTAATGGAAATTTACCTGGCCACCTCATCAGGGTGGTATATTTTACTTTATTCTTTATTGGTATATTTTACTTTATACTTTACCTTTGAAATGTTTTCTTTTTTAGTTTAACTTTAATCCCTCGGGACCTTCCTGGGTTGCATGTCATGGATAACGTTTATATGATGTTTTTAGACCCTATCTGTTATTTCCCTCCATGTTGTATCAATTGGGGTGACACCGTCTTTGTATTTGGTATGTTTTTCCATTGCTTCTTTTTTTTTTTACTTACGTTTTTTTTCCCCTCTCTCACCACTGCTGCCCTTTGGGGTCCCAAAGCGCCCAGGCCGGCTCCCCCTTTGAATTGCGAGATGCCAGTTTACCCCCTGGTTTGGGAGTGGAGAAGTCCCCTTTCAAACAACATGAAGTCTTGCTGTATTCTGACATATTGCAGTGAGGTCCAACCTTCAAACTGCCCCGGAGATGAAAGAGTTAACTTTCCATGCCAGGCATGGAACGCTGAGCTCGAGCTCGGTTGAGACTCTGTCTGCTGCTGTTTGAAATTAAACCGTCAAATTCTTTACTCCGCCTCACTAAACAGTCGCTCCGGAGATTTCTCCTTTGCTCAGTTCAAGTTGTTGGTTAAAGTACCGTTTTTCTCGGTTTTCCACCGAATTTAATCGTTTACCTGTCGGTTCAGACTCTGTTTGTGGTATCGTGAGTACTAGATAGGTTATTTTTCCTTGTTCTTCTGTGTGGAACTTGTAAACGTGGGATCGGTTAGGTTTGAACCAATCAGGTTGTTTTAAAAAAAAGTTTATTCTACTTTTAGAGTGTGGTAACCAGTCCTTATCGGTTCTAAAAAAAACGGATTTCATTACGTTTTTTTCCACGACTCGTAACACGGTCAGGAACCGATAAGGGTGTCTTGCCTGGCGGATTGCCGGAAAAAGGGTAAGTTGTTGTTAGGGCTGGCCATGTCTAAGAAACCCAAAAGAAAAACCCGGCCCACTGGGTTTCAACACTGTAGTGTGTGTGGGAAAGTCTTTGCTAAGGCTGATCCTCACACCACCTGTGTTTATTGTCTGGGGTTTGACCACCTCGATTCAGACTGCCAGATTTGCAAGAATTTCCTGCAGCTACCCTGGAAAAGAGTTGGTAGGCTTAGGAAGAAGAGGCCAAGTTCGCTGACCGGATGGCCAGCCGGTTTGGTTCAACCGAACCAGAAGGAGTGCCCTCTGACCAGGCGAAACTTCTTCGGCAAGGAAAACCACCTGAGGAGTCGGTCTGCTAAAAGGAAAGAAGGGATAAATCAGTCAAGTGCGGATCCACAAATTCTTTCTCCGACCGCTGATGAAATAGCCAAAGCGATAAGGATTGTTCAGTCGCTAACTTGGTTCCGACGAACGGCACCATCTGGAAGGGGCTCGGTTGATTCGGTTCCGAGTTCTAGATTATAATTTGGAAGATTTCTATGAACCGGAGGAGGAGGAAGAGAGTATGAGGATAGTGATGGTGATTACGAAAGTCTGGATGTGCCTATTGACCCTGACATCTCCCCAGACAGACCTTCAGGGGTTTCTCCTCCTAGGCTTTCTGAGTCCCCTTCCCATTTTATGTTCTACAAAAAAGTGGCTGAAACTCTGCAGCTTCCTATGGAAGAAGCTGTGGACGACCAGGAGGAGCCTGACTATGTTGAAATGATGGATATCCCAGAGTCCAGGAGGCTGTCTATTCCGCTTCATAAGTCCTTTGGGAAAGACAATAAAAATTTTAAAGACTCCTAATTCTATACCTCCTGTGGACAAGAGAATGGACAAGAGGTATACTCTCTCAGGCTCAGATACGGAGTTCCTTACCCAGCAATGCAGCCATGTTGGGGTAGTGCAGGCTGCTGCCTGTGATAAGGTAAATATACCCTTGGCTTCACATTCCCCAGATAAGGACTCCAGGAGGATTGATGCCATGGCAAAAAAGCAGTACATGGCAGCATCCTTGGGATTCAGGCAGGCTAATTATATGGCCTTTACAGCTAGATATCAGAAATCTAGGTGGGACACTGTAATGGCTTTAGCTAAACAAGTCCCTGGACAGTTTGCCAAGGAGCTGGAGCAGGTGGCTGCGGATGGTATTGAGGCATCCAAGGTGCAATTCCATGCTGCAGTGGATTCCAATGATGTTTCATCTAGAGTCATGGCTACATCTGTGGCCCTTCGTAGGATGGCTTGGCTCAGATGTACTAGCCTGTCTCAGGATACCCAGACTAAGGCCATGGATTTTCCTGTTGTAGGTAATTCTTTGTTTGGGTAGCAAACAGAGAATTACATGAAGAAAATGGATGAATACAGGACCACCTATAGGAGTGCTCAGGCCAAGGAAAGGCAAGCCACTCCTCAGAGGCAGCATTCCAGGGGCAGGGACAGGCCTTTTCATAGGCCTTTCTACCAAGCCCAGGCCTCCTCTTCTGCTTCTGCTCAGAGGGGGTTCTTCAGAGGGAGAGGCAGACGAGGTGCAAGCAGGCCTGCTTCTACCCCCCAGCCTAAGGCCCCTGCCAAACAGGTACCCTGATGGGATTGCCAGGGCCGATTCTCCACCACCTGTAGGGGGCAGGCTGGCTTACTTTGTCCAGGACTGGATGTCTTTAACATCAGACAAATGGGTCCTGGAAGTAGTAAGCCAGGGACTGGTTCTCAGCTTCAAAAAATTTCCAAAGATGAGAACCAGATCCTTTCCACCTGCAAATTCCTCAGAGGCACTTGCCCTAGAGGCAGAGGTCTCTTCCCTCTTGGCTCTGAGAGCCATAGAGAGGGTTCCACCCCTACACAAAGGGAAAGGATTGTACTCCAGGTACTTCCTAACACCCAAAAAGACAGGAGAATGGCGGCCCATCCTGGACCTCAGATATTTAAACAAGCACCTTTTAAAGCCAAAGTTCAAAATGGTGACTCTGGGAATGATTCTACCCTCTCTAAGGCCAGGGGACTGGCTAGTCTCCCTGGACCTCAAGGATGCCTATTTCCATATTCTCATCAGAAGCTCCCACTGAAAATACCTCAGGTTCGAGCTGCCCTCAGGCCATTACCAATTCAGAGCAATGCCCTTCGGCCTAACCTCTGCTCCAAGGGTGTTCACAAAATGCCTGGCAGTAGTAGTTGCCTTCCTAAGAAGAAAAGGATCTCCATCTTTCCATACCTGGACGACTGGCTCATAGTAGGCCAGTCTCCAGACAAGTCAGTTACACCTACAGATAACTCAGCAACTGCTCACTTCTCTAGGTTTCCTTCTGAATCTTTCAAAGTCAGTTCTAGAGCCTGTACAGCTCCTCACCTTCATAGGCGCAGAGCTAGACACAGTAAGGGCAAGAGCCTTTCTTCCCTTAGACAGGGCAAGGACCCTGATTTCACTGGCTTCTTCATTCAGCCTCCAGGTGTCTCGACCAGCAAGGCATTTTCTGCAGCTCCTGGGGCACATGGCTGCTTCTATAGCAGTGGTGCAGGGAGCAAGATTTCAGATGAGGGACATTCAGTTCCACTTGAGAGCCTTTTGGTCTCAGAAAAAGGACCCTCTGACCAAACTGATTCCAGTGACTCGAACCCTGATCCAGGCATTACAGTGGTGGCAGGATCAGGACAATCTAAGACAGGGAGTTCCTTTTGTCACTCAGTCTCATTCTCTAATCCTTACTACAGATGCCTCCCTCTTGGGCTGGGGAGCCCACTTGGGGGACCTGACCACCCAAGGGTTGTGGTCTCCTCAGGAATCTCTGCTTCACATCAGTCTGTTAGAACTCAGAGCAGTGTTTCTAGCACTTCAAGCTTTTTTCAGGTCTGTTCAGAACAAAGTAGTTCAGATCAGAACAGACAATACCACCACAATGTGGTATATCAGCAAGCAAGGGGGCACTCGGTCTACGGACTTGTGCACAGAGGCAATGAAGTTATGGTCCCTGGCCTATTCCCTGAACACCTCTCTTACAGCAGTACACCTCCCAGGCAAAGACAATGTCCTGGAAGATGCTCTCAGCAGGATATCTCAAGGCCATCACGAATGGTCCCTGGATCCCCTAGTTCTGAAGGTGATTTTCTCCAGATGGGGCACTCCACAGATAGATCTTTTTGCAGCCCCAGACAATCACCAACTCCCTCTCTATTGCTGCAGGCCCCCAGTGTTGGGCTCAGTCCCCCCGGATGCCCTAGTTCTCAATTGGGAAGGGAAGTTCCTGTATGCCTTTCCCCCCTTCCCTCTCCTGTACAAGGTGTTAGTCAAAATCAGGTCTCAACCCTGCAAGGTGATTCTGATTGCTCCAGACTGGGCCAGAGCCCTGGTACCCTCTCTTGTTGTTCTTAGCAGTCCACCTTCCCCTGTCTCTTCCCAGGAATTACAGCCTGTTAACATGTGCTCAGGGGAGGGTTTGGTATCCGAATCTCAAATCTCTCAACCTCAAGCCCTGGCTCTTGAAGAATTAGAGTCTGCTGACTTACACCTCTCTCAAGGTGTTCTGGCTATCTTGAAGGCTTCTCGTAAACCTTCCACCAGAAACACTTACAACTCTAAGTGGAAAAGATTCTCTATATGGTGCTCTGGCAAGCACATTTCTCCAGAGTCTGCTGGCCTTCCCACAGTCCTGGACTACATGGTTCACCTTAATAGCTTGGTTCTCAGACCAGCTACACTAAAAGTGCATCTGGCAGCTGTCTCTGCCTTCCTTTCAGCAGGCAAACACTCTTCCCTTTCAGCTCATCCTGTATTTTCTAAATTTTTCAAGGGATTGCTTCATACCAATCCTCCCTTCAGGGACCCTGCCCATGCTTGGGACCTTAATGTTTGCATTGCTCAGCTTATGCAACCCCCTTTTGAGCCTTTGTCCTCATCAGAGCTTAAGTACTTTGACTTGGAAAACTGTTTCCTTGGTGGCCATCACTTCTGCCAGATGCATAAGTGAGTTACAGGCCCTGTCAGTGGAGCCTGATTTTATCTCTTTCCATAGAGATAAGGTGGTCCTCAGGACTAATAGGAAGTTTTTGCCTAAGGTGGTTTCAGATTTCCACCTTAACCAGTCTATGTCCCTTCCTGTTTTCTTCACTGACCGTTCCTCTGCTGGGGAGAGGAGGCTGCACAGTTTGGATGTGAAAAGGGCCCTTAGCTACTACATAGAGTGCACCAAGGGTCACAGGTTTGACTCCCTCCAACTGTTCCTCACTTATGGTGAGGTTAGTAAGGGAAAGCCTGCCACTAAGAGATCTATTGCCAGTTGGATTGTCTCTTGCATTCAATTTTGCTATGAAAAACTAGGTAGGATCCCACCCTCAGGCCTGAGGGCTCACTCTACCAGAGGTACAGCTGCTTCCCTGGCTGCGGCCAGGGATATTCCTATCTTAGAGATTTGTCAAGCAGCCACCTGGAAAACAGTACACACTTTTACCAAGTATTACTCCCTGGACATCCAGGCTAGGAGTGATGCTAGGTTTGGCACAGCAGTGCTTCAGAGCCTATTTCATAAGTAAGTTCTGCCCCTCCTCCATGGAGGTACTGCTTGGTAGTCTGCAATATGTCAGAATACAGCAAGACTTCATGTTGTTTGAAGAAAAAATTACTTACCTTAGTAATGTTGTTTCTTCTGATGGAGTCTTGCTGTATTCTGACCTCCCCCCGCCTCCCCTCTCAGAACCTGGGTTTTTGGGATGTGGGTGGGCAGATGCAGTGTTGACACCCTAGAGGTGCCCTCACCCTTCTTCTCATCCCTTTGGTTTGGGTGTGTGGGTGTTGTGTTTTTGTTTTATTTTTTGGGTTTCCTGACTTGAGTCTTTGCTTTGGGACCAAAAAATCTTTTTATTATATTTAATAGCCAGTTGGCTAGTGTAAGTTTACAGTTTCCACACAGGGCACCCAGTGAGTTTAGCTCGTAAAGATCTGACGGTTTAATTTCAAACAGCAGCAGACAGAGTCTCAACCGAGCTCGAGCTCAGCGTTCCATGCCTGGCATGGAAAGTTAACTCTTTCATCTCCGGGGCAGTTCGAAGGTTGGACCTCACTGCAATATGTCAGAATACAGCAAGACTCCATTAGAAGAAACAACATTACTAAGGTGAGTAATTTTTTCTTCTCCCCCATGCCTCAGGAAGGAAGCGTGCATCTGGAGCTGCTGCGCAGGGGCCTGTCTACTGCCGCAGCCATGGGGCTTTTTCCTTGTTCTCCCCCACCCTCATACAAATGTCAGCATGCACACATGGAGGACCAAGGAGCCGGAGGCACGCAGAGACGTACCTCCATTCCAGTCCTCAGCCAGAGTCTGCCTCTCACTTGATTTCAGCCTTGTCTGCTACATCGGCACCACCTGTGGTCACCCAGGTGTTGGAGGTATTGTGGCGAAGAGAGCTGCCCACCTCCCAGAAGGAGAGCAGCCCATCAGGCACTCAGTCCTTCTCCCCTCCCCCCAGCAGCCCTCTGATGAAACGGGCTCGCTACCGAACCCGGGTTGCTGGCATCACAAGCGTTGGCGCTACCACTGCACCGGCGGTCTAGCTTTCCATTGCTTCTTTTGAATGTAAAATGGTATTTGGATTCACCTGTGGTTCTATGATTTTGTAAGCATACCTTGCAAAAGTTGATAAATAAATAATACAAAAAAAAAAACATTCTCCTGAAGGTGTCAGTTGCTCTTTAAAAGTTTCCACAGTAGGGGCCTCTCTTAATGATCGTGGCAGTGAACTCCATAATGTTGGTCCAACCACTGCAAAGGCATGATCTCCAGACATCTTTATTCATGCCCTAGGGACCACAAGGAAGCCCTCTGTGGAAGAATGTAGTGAGCATACCAGGCGGACTGGTGTCAGGAGGTCTAACAGATAGCCTGGACCTGAGCTGTATAGGGCCTTATAGGTCAGCAATCCCTCCTTGAAGGCAGTCCTCCACCTGACCAGCAGCCAGTACATTTCGTGCAAAACCAGGGTTAAATGCACAGACCTCAAAAGGCCTGTCAACAACCTGGCTGCAGTGTTCTGCACCAGCTGCAGCCGGTGGAGGTTGCCTCCACTCACCCTGAAGTACAGAGCATTACAGTAATCGAGTCTCGATGTAACAAAAGCATGCACCAGTGAGGGGCAGGTCATCAAGTGGGATTAAGGGCTTACTCTGGATGACATTCTTTTAAGTGGTAGAAACCACTCTGGATGGCGGCAAACACCTAAGCTTCAAGTGTCAAGCTGTCATCAAGGATGACGCCCAGATTCACACCTTATCGGCCACCACCAGCGCAGTGGAACCCAGGAACAACCCTGTTCCTGCATCGGTGGCTTCCACATTTTGCTGATGACCTGGCTCAATCACTAGTACCTCTGTCTTATCTGGGTTGCACCTCAGCCAGTTAGAGGACATCCAGTCCTGGATCTTGGATCTGCAATTATTTAGCACGTCCACAGCATCCGATGTTCACGGAGCAAAGGACCAGGGACCATGATTTTACATTTTTACTGGTAACACCGGTAACAATCATGGTATCCTGCTTGGTTTGAGGATTTTGAATTCTTGTACCGGTGCCTCATGGAAATTGCATGTCACTGCACAGAATCTCTAAGATTTCAGCATCTTTAAAAAAAAAAAAATTTTATTTTCTCTTTCTATGTCCCTTTCTCACAGCATCAGTCTCCACTTTTCAGAGAACCCTAGGCTGGGTGTCCTCTAACTTCACCCCCAGGTAATGCTCAGGAGCTCCTGTGGGCCTGCCCCTATCCTGCCTGGGTTGTACCCCCCCCAGGTGGGAAGGGAGGAGACCCCAGGTCACTCCTCCACACTCCCTTAGTGTGTGTCGGGCAGCCCAGTGGGTCCTTCATAGAGCCTGGTTGTGAAGTCTGGGACACCGGAGTCCCTTCTGCCAGTGGCTGATGTAGGGTGATTGTTCCTGGTTTTCTGGTCTCTGTCCCTGAGGGCACCCTCACTAGAGGAGATCCAAGGAGGTAGGTCACATAGAGACATGCCACTGCTCCAGATCCTGGCTAGCATCCTCCCCTCCCGATCACTCTACAGCATCATTGCACCACCACCCAAGGTCACACAGGCGGTGGTAAAGCAGCAGGACCTGCATCCCACCCTCCCCAGAGGAGGAGAGCAGTCCCCCGGGTGCTCGATCCTACACCCCTGGCCAGACCTCCAGCAACCCAAGTTTGCTTCTGACTCTGGGTCACTGGCATCGCAAGCAGTAGTGCTACTGCAGCACCAGCGGGCCCACCCAGATTTCAGCATCTTAAAACGGATGCTGCTGTGCTTCGCATTCTTTGTGCTTTGCTGCGTAGAGTCAGTAAGGAAATCACACGCACTGCTTTGTTGTAATCAGCCATTCAGTTTAACCACCCATGGTTCCCACCAATGTCTCCATCACCTGAGGACTGCTTTCCTTCCTGAAACCACAGTTTTCATGTAGTATGTGCCTAAAAGTCTTTTACGATTTATATTACACTGTAGGATACAAAACAACTAGCTTATACAAGTTTATAATCAGCAGGGCCATCCAAAATCCTCAGCTGTTTGAATGAAAACTAGTCTGAATGAAAGTATGTTCACAAGGGAAAAAAACCGCCTTACTTCTTGTGAAACCACTTCACAGTCAGCACCCCATTTAGGTGAATTGGATCATTTGCACCTTTTCTCCCACCTGCTGTTTCAGTCTCTGTGATAACAAAACGTTTTCTGATAGACTGCTTCAACAAAAAGCAAATGTTAAGTATTTAAGTGTACTTATATTTGGCCAGTGGATTTTGAAAGCTCATTCAATGACATATAGATGGTAAGACCCCAGAGGCTGTATGATGCTGGTGGGCAGAGTGGCGCTCAATTCACATCTGAGCTCAGACATGAAAACTGGGAGACACCCTTTTCATGGACACCAAGTAAAAAAAAAAGGCATCCACATGTCTGGGAGATGCATGAATCCATTTGAAGATCCTCCACTAATCACCTGTGGATTTTTCAGGTGAAGACATTATTTTAAAGAAGCAAATTCAAGCAGTGTTTTTTGCTTCTCCTAACCACTGGCTATCCACTGCTTCAGGCCTGCCAAGGCCCCCTACCTCTCTGCTGAGTCCTGACCACCATCCACTGACCCTTACTGCTGTGCTACAAGGTAACCCAAAGTAACCCTTCATTGAGTGGCCCCTACCCCTGTGGGAGGCTACCAGGGGAGGAGAATTGCCCCAAAGAGCTTCCTGTGTATCCTGGGTATGGCAGGGGTCAGAACGGACACATGTCTGGGGCTTCCGGCTTATGGAGGGACCAGCAGCTGTCCTTCAGTTGGCCAGTGGGTGTTTTCCCGTTTTCTTGGGAGCGTGACAGGCCACATGATGTCAAGGCACAAGCTGACGTCCGTTACGCTCCCTTCTGCAGTGAGGGCCGATGTGTTGTCATGCCTCTGTCCTTCACCAGGGACCAGCAAATGCTGAGCTGTTAACCCACCCTCCCTCCCAGGAGAAGGTGAGTGTCCACTAACTGGCCCTCCAACACTCAAGTCTGTTTCCTAACCCTGGTCAGCAGTGTCACAGGCAGAAATCCAATTCAGGCAGTTAAATTATAGATGGGGAAAAAACAAAGGTAGTACACCTTAGCAGTGATGGTTCAGATTAATTCACATCTGAGTTCTAACAAACAAGAGACCAAGTAATTTGTAACTTGTGCATTTGGGGTGTGGGTGTTGAAGAAAGGGGATCATAGTGCTGTCACTACTGCCATCACCCCAGAGGAATGTGGACTGCATTGTTGCTACTCCCATCACACCAAAGGGGCGGGGGCTGTAGTGCTTCTACCATCACCACTGATGGATGGGGAATGTAGTACTGCTGCCATCACACCTAAGGGGTGGGGGCCGCAGTGCTGCTGCTGCTTCTGTCACACCTGAGGGAGGGAGATTATAGTGCTGCTGCTGCTGCCATCACATCAGAGGGATGGGGGCCATAGTGCTGTTGGTGCTGCCATTGCACCTGAGGGATGGGGCTGTAGTGCTGCTTCCATCACACCTTAGGGATGGGGGCTGTAGTGCTGCTGCTGCCATCACATCTTGTACCAAAAATAACCTTAAATTTGTACAAGGATGGAAGGATGTGCAATAGTGGAGGTCAAAATTGCTAAAATGCATGTTAGCAGAGTTAAAAATTGTTGAATAAAGTACACAGAACCAAATACCGGTAAAACCGGATTTTGGCTTAGCAGACACCGGTGACAATACCGTCTTTTACGATATGCAAAACGGAATATACCCTTTCTCAATCCCAGTAAACCAGTGTCCCTGCAAAGGACATATACAGCTGGGTATCATCTGCCTAGCAGTAAAAACCCAGACTGTACCACCTAGTGATGTCACCCAGGGGCAGCATGTACACCGCAAACAACATGGGCAACAAGATCGAACCTTGAGGCACTTCGCAGGTCAGGGGCTTTGAGCCAGAGGAGAAATTTAATCCTGTTGCTTCCTGCTTGTCAGAAAGGACTCAGACTAGCTGATGACTTTGCCAGTTAGTCCACAGAGCCCTCTCAGGCTATCAAGCAGCACCAAGTGGTCTACAGTGTCAAATGCTGAGGAGAGATCCAGGAGAATGAGAATTGACCATTCCCTTCTATATCTTGCCCTGAGCAGATCATTCTGCACCCTAACCAAAGCTGTTTCCATGCTGTACTTTCTCCTAAATCTTGACTGGAGTGTCTTGTAGATGTCGAAGGCCATCAGGTGGCCTCGTGCTGCAAAGCCACTACTTTCTCCACTACCTTGCTCAAGAATGGAAGATTGGAGACAGGTTGGTGATTCGCTAAGATGTCAGGGCCGAGTGATGGTTTCTTCAGTAGGGGCCTTATCAACCACTCCTTCAAGGCATCCAGAAAAAGCCCCGTTAAGAGCAAGCACCAGAAGATCTCAGTGAACACTGAGCTGACAGACTCAACACATCCCACCAGGAGATGTGCCGGGCCCAGGTTCAGTTCACCAAAAGTGTGTCGCAGCTTTGAAATCACCTCGATGACCTCAAAAACCCCCACTAGCTGAAACTCATCCCAGACAGTTGGAGTGTTTCTGTCACTACTGGGCTGTATACTGCGGGACAGATCATGCTCCACTGGAGATATTCCAGTTCTAATAAAGGACACTCTGTCATACATATGAACATATGAAGAAGCCAACAGAAGAAGGCCATTTGGTCTATCAAGTCTGCTCGTGTTGCAGGATCCACAGCTTGAGCTAATGTCCCTGCCCTCCCCCCCACTCCTCCCATCCTCCCTACCCATGATCCTTACATTCCCCTAATGCCTATCCCAACCTTTCTTAAAGCTGCCCACTGTCTGTCTTCAACGAGATGACCTCTTCCAGCAGCGCATTCCAAGTGTCCACCACCCTCTCTGTGAAGAAGTGCTTCCTGAACACCCTCCTAAACCTCCCACTCTCCAGTTTGACTGTGCCCCCTTGTGTTATGGTTGCCACTCAGCTTAAAGAGACTCTCCTTATCAACCTTATTTATCCCTTTCAAGTACTTGAAGGTCCCAATCATGTCCTCTCTCTCTCTCTCTCTCTCTCTCTCTCCTCTCTCTCTCTCCTGTCTTCCAGGGAGTACATGTTCAGTGCCCTCAACCTCTCTTTGTATGCCTTACCTTGCTGACCGGCTGTCATCTTTGTAGTCCTCCTCTGGACCTTCTTCAGCAGGTTAATGTCCTTTTTGAGCTGTGGGCACCAGTACTGAACTCCATACTCCAGATGCAGCCTTACCAGTGACTTGTACAAGGGCAGTATAACCTCCTGTCTCCTACTACTGATCCTCTTAGATATGCATCCCAGCATCTCGTCTGCTTTTGGCCTTTGATGCTGCTTTCTTGCACTGCATGGAGTGCTTCAGGTCACTAGTGATCATCACTCCCAGGTTCTTCTCCTCCTCTGATGCAGATACTTGGACTCCACCCAGATAATACTCTGTCCTGGGATTCTTGGCTCCAATATACGAACATACGAAATTGTCAGCAGACACAGGCCATTCAGTCTATCTAGTCTGCTTGAGTGTACAGCACTTCAGTCCATTAGACTGCAGCTGCCCCCCCTTCTATGCCCTCCCCCATCTCACGCTTCCCTCCCAGTTTGTACCCTCCCCTTGAATCTGTCCCACCCCCTCTTGAAGCCCCCAACACTCTGCAGTGATACAACTTCCTCTGGCAGAACGTTATGCCCTGCTAGCACCCTTTCTGTGAAATAATGCCTCCTCCGTTCTCTCTTGAACCTACCCCCTTCCAACTTCATAGAGTGTCCCCTAGTTTCCCTTCCACCCTTCATACTGAACATATACCTGGTGTCTACTCTGTTCAAACACTTCAGGTACTTGACGGTCTCAATTATATCCTCTCTCTCCCTTCTTTCCCCCAGGGTATACATATTGAGCTCTCTGTCTCTCCTCATATGGTCTGTCCCCCAACCCCAGGATCATTTTTGTTGCCCTGCACTGTACACCCTCCAGTAGTTTGATGTCCCTTTTCAAGTAGGGGCTCCAGAATTGCACACAGTACTCTAGGTGTGGTCTCACCAGGGACCTGTACAGGGGCAAGATGACCTCACCACTCCTGGAAGTAATCCCCCTTGCTATGCAACCTCGCATCCTGTTTGCCTTTGCTGCTGCCTTCCTGCACTGAGTAGAGTGGCTCATTTCCCTGGTTACCAGCACTCCCAGATCCTTTTTCTCCTTGGATTTTATGCATAACTTTGCATTTCTTGGCATTGAAGCCAAGCTGCCAGACCCTGGGCCACCTCCCAAGCTTTTTTAGGTCTTCCTGTAGGTCCTGTATCCCTTCAGCTGTGTCCACTCTCCCACAGAGCTTGGTGTCATCCATGAATAGGCACATTTTTCCCTTAATGCCATCCCCAATGTCATTGATGAAGACATTGAACAACACCGGCCCCAACACCGAGACCTGTGGGACCCCACTGGTTGCCTCTCTGGTGCCAGATAACTCTCCCCCCACAACCACCCTCTGGGTTCTGTCCGTCAGACAGTTTTCCACCCATCTGGCCATCTTTTCCCTAACCCCAAGATCCACCAACTTTCCGATCAACCTTTTGTGGGCACAGAGTCAAAGACCTTGCTGAAATCAAGATGGAGGATGTCTACCGCTTGGCCCCTGTCTACTGTCTTAGTGACACAATCAAAGAAGTCAATCAGATTTGTTTGACACAATCCCCACCCCACCCCCATGAACCCGTGCTGCCTCGCATCCTGGAGACCATGCTTCTCTAGATATTCCACCAACCTTCCTTTAGTATGGTCTCCACGAGCTTGCCCACAATGAATGGGACCACTTTTGTGGAGGGGCACTACATGTGCTGTTCTCCAGTCCTATGGTACCCCTCCTGACTCTAGTGAACTATTAAATAGGTCTACCAGTGGTCCTGCCTGCTCTTCAGCCAGTTCCTTTAGTACTCTTGGATGTACTCTGTCTGGCCCTGGTGATTTTTCCACCTTAAATGCTAGCACCCCTTCCCTCACTCTATCCTCCTCTATCATTACATCTTTGTTCCCCTTCCCCTGCTTCTCTTTTTCCCTCCTGAAGACACTAGTCCATCCTTCTCCCTGGTGAAGACGGAACAGAAGTGGGCAAGCAATGTGAGAAGGCAATAAGGAAGGCTGGGGGGATACTGGGATGCATAGGAAGAGGCATCAACAGTAGAAAGCAGGAAGTTGTTATCCCTCTGTACAGACAATTGGTGAGACCCCATCTGGAGTACTGTGTGCAGTTCTGGAGACCCCATCTCCGCAAAGACATAGACAGAGTGGAGGCTGTCCAGAGGAGGGCAACCAAAATGGTGCAGGGTCTGCCAGAAGACATACAAAGAAAGACTAAAGGAGCTTAATATGTATACCCTTGAGGAAAGAAGGGAGAGAGGGGACATGATAGAAACTCTCAAGTATCTCAAGGGAATCAACAAAGTCCAAGAGGGTAGCATCTTTCAGAAAAAGAGATGTGCAAGAACAAGGGGGCATAATTTGAAGATAGAGGGGGGATGGCTCAGAGGTAATTTAAGGAAGTATTTTTTCACGGAGAGGGTTGTGGATGCATGGAACAGCCTCCCTGAGGAGGTCGTGGAGTGAAGAACAGTGGGGGAATTCAAAAGTGCATGGGACAGACATAAGGCAGTCCTAGTGCAGGGGGGTAGGAGGAAGTAAGCTGTTGGTTAACTAGGATCTGCAGCTTATCTGTTAGGTAGGAAAATGGGCAGACTAGGTGGGCCAAGCAGTCCTTATCTGCCATCAAATTCTATGTTTCTATGTTTCTATCTCTGCTTTTCCCCCATTATTCTCCATCCACTCCACCCCATTCATAAGCCTAATAATCCCTTCCTTCTTGTCCCTTTTCTCACTTATGTAGTGAAAGAAAGCCTTTTCCCCTTCTTAATCCTTTCAGCTATTTGCAGCTCCTTTTGTGCCTTTTCTCACTGGACTTCATTACTTGCCTCACTAGCCAACCTTAGGTAATTTTCCCTATCCACCTCTCTCTTGGTCTTCCTGAATTTTCTATAGTCCAGCCTCTTTTCCCTTACTGCCTTGGCAACCCCAGAACTGAACCAGATGGGCGCTTTGGCCCTTATGTTCTTCGCACTGAGCCAAATGCACTCATCTGTGGCAACCAGAATTCCTTCCTTAATGACAGACTGTTTTTGGTCCACCCCCATATTTTCTCTGATGCCCACCAGATGGCTCCTTAGCACTTCGCCCATTTTTCTGAAGTCCGCCCTCCTGAAATCCAAGATTTTGGTCTTAGTCGGGATGCTTTCCCTGCTCATATCCAACTGGAATCACACTGTGCAATGGTCACTTCCACCCAGTGACTCCCTGACCATAATTTCCTGTACATGGTCCCCATTTGTGAGCACCAGATCAAGAATTGCTTCAGCTCTTGTTGGTTCAGTGATGCCCTGAATCAGCAAAGAACTGAGCAAACTCTTTGCACTGTGCGATTGAAAATGCTCTTTTCAGCTGCAGACAGGCTGGATGAAGTAGCTTATCTACAGTCTGAAAGAGCAAAGCTGGTCTGTTCCTTCCTGTAGCAATCTCCCTGGACAAGAACTTTGCCTTTTTACGGTTGATTGCCCTTTGATATTCACTGTAATGAATTCTCAAAGCCAGTTTGTCATCCAAAGCACCAGTCCTTCTCCAGCAATGCTTTAACTTCTGACCCGTGGTCTTCATCTCTTTGAGAGCTCCATCAAACCATGGGGATCTCAAGCAAGAAGACCTGGATTGTATTTGGATCGATGCCACATTATCAAACTCCTTGGTGATAGCATAATTATAAGCTGCCACTGCCTCATCCAACCCCGTCGCACTTGCAGCATTTACACCAGAAAAATCTTCTACTGCCAGCAGTCCTTCTTCGGATAAACCCCTCAAAGGGTGGTAGCAGACCATCTCAACAGGGAAGGGACTAACAGGGGTGGGTCCCCCGAGAAAAATTCTACCATGCAGTGATCCAAGAAGAGATCTGACCAATCTTGAGATCAGTGATCTCAAGCCCCTGTGAGAATACTGAGTCCAAGGCGTGGGAGTGGCAGTGGGTCACAGAAGAAGTTCTTGTGCAAGGCCCAGTGATGTCATGATCTGGAGGAAGTCTTTTCCAAAATGCGAGAGTTTGTCATTGATCCAGGCAAAGAAGTCCCCCAGAATCAACCATCTGGGGGACTCCAACACCCTGTCGGTGATGAAATCCACAACCTCCTGCACAAATTCCCCCTCATGCCCCAGAGAGCGATAAACAAGGAGGAACCTGCACCTGGACCCCCACACACCACCACGCATTCAAATGATGATGTAAACTCCACTGGGTGCCCGGAGAATTTCAAGTCAGATCTAAAACATTTAGCCACACCCGCACTCCTGCATTCCCTCCTCTGGCAGTGCACTACAGAGTATCCTGGTGAGATGGATGTCTCCAAAACTGGACCTACATCATCTCCCAGCCAGGTCTCTGTAGTGCAAGCCAGGTGGACCAAAGAAATCAAGTCAGCCATAATAGCTGTCTTGTTAGGGCTTAACCGGTGGCGTTGAGGGTTGAGGTGCTGGGCGCCTTACCTCACGCCAAACTGGTGACCCGGGTTCGGGAAAGGACTCGGATTGCTTGGGGGTCAGCCAGGGGAGGAAGTATCAAGCGTCCGGAGGACTGCTTTCCTTCCTCAGGGTGGGGGATTTGCGCTGCATGCTGCTAGCAGTGGGCACATGTGCGCAGCCACTCAAGGGGCTGGCCCACATCTAAGGTGATTGGCTATCTCCACTGAGGTGGAGACGGCCAACCCACCAATTGTACAGATGTGAGTGCGGGAGAAAATGGAACATTCCAGGACCCAGTAGGACCCATGATGGCCAAAAAGGAAGATGTACCCCTCCAGGGGAAGGGTCATAGCCACTGCTGGGTCCGCAGCAGCAGAGAAAAGGATAATAACAAAAAAAAAAGCTGTCTTGTTTCTCATCAATGTAGCATTGTATAGCACCATCCAAAGTGGACCAGTGGAGGCTGCTGGTCCATTGGCTACCTGCCCACTCGGTCCGGTGGGAGCCCTGGGAATGGGAACCAAACACATCTGGCCTCACAGGGCGCCTCCTGAACCTGACCACCCTGATCACCTCAGCTGCATCACCAGCATATTGCCACTTTCCCTTCCGTTCCCTCACAATTCTGACCTCTTTACAGCACCTCACTGCTGTTCCTGACACCGGGAGGTTGACAAAGGGGTCAGAGTCATGCAGCTGAGATGCCAAATATGAATTTATGTGATAATGGCGATTGCCATTAGGGCGATGGCTCATTGCCAAAAAATTTCATGAAGTACTCCTGCACAGCAAAACCGCCAGGCAGGAGTTGGGATTTTCACTTTGTGGGGCTGCGCCTACGCACCCTCCTACTTATGGATTCTCAACTCCAGGGAGTGCATGGGGTGAAACATGGAAAAATAAAAATTTGGGCTGGGCACAACAAAGACCAGTGCCAGGACCTGAACCCAGCACCATTTCCACCCCAGCCCTGAACCCACCCACCATGCCATGGAAGCAGCTTGCTGCGGCACCACCCCTACAACCCCTCCATCCCTCCCACCCTCAGCATGCCTCTCTGTGCACATAGGCATGTAGCAACAGGATGTCACTATTTCGTGCACCTACCCCATCCGGTCACCCACCTTCCCCAGTTGCCCTGATGACAGGTGCCACTATTGAATCACCCTTTCAGTAGGCACCCAATCGCGGTTGCCAAAGTCACGGGATACTGCCAACTACAGTATGTGATGCAGCTGCAGCTCATGCCCTGGTACATCCTGTCGAATTCTATGTCACACTTTCCCTCTTAAAACTGGCTAGTTTCCCCTCCAAATAAGTCCTCCCCACAATTAACAACCCTTACCCACTCCTAATCTTTCTAAATAATCAATCTCACACTTACCCACTTAACTATCCATTATGTCTTACATTTGCACTCCTTCACCTTTCACACACTGTCTATACCCCTGTACCCCAAATTATCTAAATACAATAAACCCAATCAAATAATAAAATAAAACAGAGGAGGAATTATAATTCTTCACACATATGTAAATGATGCTCTAAATAAGAATAAATATTGAAACAAAGGCGATTATTTAGTGCTAACAGCACTGAAAGATGTTATTGCCAACACCGATATGAATGGATGAGCTATTGATGGTAAATAATACTCTCTCACAGCACTTCTTAATATGTAAAAGTCATCAAAAAAAACATGAGTCCCACTGCCAGCTGTTTTGGCTCTAGACCGACAGTCACAACTTCGAGTATGTATACTTCTGCTCAGAAGCTCTCACCTCCTGGTTTATGCTCGAGCAAAACTTAGCCTTGTTTTGAGAGCTCGCTCCAGAGTCCAGATTCACGAGAGCCCCCCTGCAGCCACAGTAGCAAATTATTCCATGAGACGGCCGACAAAATCTTATATCCACATCAGAGGCTCTTGCCCCCTGCGGTGAATTCTGGCAACACTGTCCGATAAAGGCTGATCACACTAACCACCACAACGGTCTCCTTTGCACTCAACAGATGCCTCCACTTTTTGTTTCTGCAGTGTCTTTAGACTCTATGGGCAGACTAGATAGACCGTATGGTCTCCTTCTGCCACCACTTTCTATGTTTCTGTTGCAGCCCTCCCGGCAGCATCTGAATCCAGCCCAACCCATGGATACTAGCTTCCAGAATCCAGGCTGGGTCCACTCCAGAGCTGCCAGCTACTGGGCTGTCCGTTGCCAAATTTCTGTCTGTTTGAATGGATTATTTACATTCCGACTCTCCAGATCTCTTCTCATCATCACAGCTCTCTCCAGACACCAGTGTGACTACAGCAGCTTCCCACAGATTTTCATTTGACTCCAACGGGTCTTGTCCTATGACAGTCCTCCCCACCTTACCAGATTGCTAGGTAAGCTATTGCAGGCTTCCACAGATGCCGTTATCAACAACAACAATGTTTAATGATAAAAATGACTCCTCTGTGGTACACTCGAGTTTCCTAAAAAATAAAAAGCTAGCTCCTGATCTAACTCACCACCCGACCCTAACTAATACTGGTTCCCTACACCTCACGACTATCTCAACTTATTAAAATCCCACATTAAACCCTTGGAAGTTCAGGCACTTTGCTGAGTGAAAATACACCTCAAACCTGCAAACTATCTACAGGATTCTCCAAGCTGTGTAAAAATCACTGGGAAATGAAGCCACCCCAGCACTGAGTACAGAAACAGCCAGGAGACCCTTTCAAGGGCTTTGTCTGCATCTGTGCTCAGCAACAGTGCCTGTAATATACAACATGGAGCATTCAGCAAGTATTGTCCGTGGTTGTACGTGAGCGAACAAAACCCATTTGATCCCTGTGGACTTACAAGGATAGTAACTTCTCAAGGCAATTCGCAATTATGGACATAAAAAATTTGTAATCTGTATTAAGTACTAAAATGGGGTGGTATGAGGGACATTGGAAAGGGTTTTTACCTGGCTTAGGGATGACCGAGATCTTCACATAGGACCAGGAGGGGAAGGTGCACCTTTCTTTAACACTTCATTAAATGTGCTTCATAAGTCTAACACCATCTGACATGACTATCAGTAACTTAAACTGTAATAACCCTAACACTGTTGCAAATGCTTTTAACTCCCACTTCTCCAGCCTAACAAGATTTCAGTCCATTACACCATGCTCTACTGAGTCCCCTTCCCCAACAGTTTGCCTTTCCATCCCACCACTGTACCCCTCTGTAGAGTCTCTCACAGTAAGGTTCTGCATCTCCTAAACACTATCTGACGCCATCTGTGGGGGGTGCTACTTTTATTTAATAAATTATTGTGATTATAGTACGCTAACCCATGACATTTCTTATTCAGCCTTTGGAGGTGTAACCAAGAGTTTGTTTTTCTGACCATTGAATCTGGATGCTTGTATTTCGGATCCTCCTTTCTTGCCCTGCAGCCGTGTTCTCTTTGGATTGCATTTATTTCAGCTTGTGGCAGCGCTGGCCCTGATGGACTAGAGACACAAATATTTAGGCTGGCTGCCCTTTCTTGCCTCCCCATCACCAAAATGTTCAGCTAGTCCCTTACTACTGTTGCTATCCCTAACAACTGGAAGGTGGCTAAAATAATCCCAATATTTAACAAGCATTTGTCAATGCCGAATGTTGTTGTGCTGGCATTGGCATTGGCAGTGGCAGAGCTAGAGATGCATAATAGGAATGGCAGTGAAATATTGAAGTGATGCCAACCCCACCCCCACCCTGTAGAGAGCGACAGGCATTGGGGTGTGCCTTTGGGTCATCAGCTATAATGCTCATGGCATTGTACTTCACCCCACCCTGTTGACACTGACAAGTGTCATGGTGTACTTTGGGGTCTTTGGGCATTATACTTACCCCATTCCATAAGGAAATACGCAGACGTGGGTGCAGTGTAGGAGCATGGGGTAAAGTTTGTAGCCAAACAGTGCAAGACACACCACGATGCCTGTCAGCAGCTGCAGGGTGGGCGTGTGGGGTGGAATGGTGTGAGCATTACATCCGATGATCGCAAGTCACAACCCTGACACCTGTCAGTCCATACCGGGTTGGGTGCTACAGTTGGAAACCCCAACACCGTAGGCGTGTAGTGGTAGTTTCACTCCACATTTTCAACATGGGCTGCTTGTCAGGCCACCTCATTAAAAGCAGCACAATCACTTTGTTAGCTAAAATGTGGTTTTGCACAGTGGCTGTGCCATTTAGCGATAGAGGTACGAAAACACAGTTTTGGGCAGGATGTGGAGAATGACAACTGTATTGTTCATGAAGAGGCGTAAAAAATGGCAACGTTGAAAATCTGGAGTGGCAATATGAAAGATTG
Organism: Neoceratodus forsteri; assembly: GCA_016271365.2. NCBI lineage: Eukaryota > Metazoa > Chordata > Ceratodontiformes > Ceratodontidae > Neoceratodus > Neoceratodus forsteri. The sequence continues at coordinate 285,074,387 of CM057455.1, read as the reverse complement.
GTGAAGCAATGAACATGCATACAAACTGCGCAACAGACGTCTACGACCCAATTATATGTGGGAGTTTTTTAGGCACATTTTCGACATAGGTATTTTGGGACCTCCCCTCATGAACAATAGTGCTGTGATTTTGCTAATGTATCCCAAAAGGTGATTTCCCACATCGAGCACGCCATTGTGCACCACAGTTGCGGAAACGTGTTTTGGCAGGCCGTGAAAAATGGCAGCTGTACTGTTGATAAGGAGGTGTGCACAAATGCCAGTGGTGAAAATCTGGCATGAAAATATTGCAAATTTATGAAGTTACAAGGCTGCGTGGAAACTGCGCAATGCACGCTTGCAGCACAGTTATTTTATGGACTTTTGGCACCAAATTTTCAACATAGGCATTTTAAGACCTCTGCTTATGAGCAGTGTCATTGTCATTTCCTCAAACTGTCCCGGAAACTGATTTTGCACAGTGACTGCAATTCTGCAAAAGACATGCGAAAACACATTTTAGCCAGGATATGTAAAATGACAGCTGTACTGTTCATAAGGAGGTGTGGAAAAATGCTAATTTTGAACATCTGGAGTGAAAATATTGCAAATGCACGAAGTCACGAGCGTCCGTGCAAAGTGCGCAACACACGCTCATAAAACACTAATTTTATGGACATTCAGCCCCAAATTTTCAACATAGGCATTTTAGTACCTGTGCTAATGAACAGTGTTACTGTCATTTTCATAATGTGTCTCGAACATGGACTTTCCACAGCGACCGTGCAATTCTGTGCTGGAACTGCGAAAACACATTTTGGTCAGGATGTGAAAAATGACAGCTGTACTGTTCATAAGAAGGTGCAGAACAATGGCAATGTTGAAAATCTGGAATGAAAATATTATAAATTTGTGAACTTACGAGCGTGCATGTAAACTGCGCAACGCACGCTCGTAACACAGTCATATTATGGAGTATTGTCACCAAATTTTCAGCATAGGCATTTTAGGACCTCTGCTCATGAACAGTGTAACTGTCATTTTTGAATTTGTCCCGAACAGTGATTTCCCACATCGACTGCGCTATTCTGCACTAGAAGTGCGAAAACACATTTCGGGCAGGATGTGAAAATGACAGCTGTACGGTTCACAAGAAGGTGGAAAATGCCAATGCTGAACATGCGGAGTGAAAATATTGCAACTTCATTCAAGTTACGAGCGGCGTGGCAACCGCGCAACGCAAAGACGCCATAAACAGCAATTTTTGATGCCCACCAAATTTAGAATATAGGCTTTTTGAGAGCCCCCTCATGAAGATGGCACCGTCATTTCATTCCTCATTCCTGAAAGGTGATTCCGCAGTGACTGCAAAATCACTTTTCGGGACCAAATAATGCCATGACAGTGCAAGAATTCATGAGGAGGGGTCCCAAAAACCCCAAGTTGAAAATTTGGCACCTAAATTCCAAAAAATGCCTGAGATATGCATCAAAGTTGAAACCCCCCTATTTATTCCATTATACAGCTTACCGGCATTTCCTCAGTTCGCGGTCGGCTTTGAAGAGTGCAGACTTGTTCCCGGTCCACCAAAGATCATCACGCTGTACTCCGGAGGTAAATATAGGGTGTCGGTGAGGGGGGTGTGGGGAGGCAGGGTGCGCAGAGGATGGGTGCGGATTGCGGGAGGGGGGCAGGGAAATGGCGCAGGACAGTTTTTTTTTTTTTTTACAGGGTATTTGGCACACTGGGGTGGGCTCCCAGCATGCCACCTAACTGTTTGGGGGAGTGTTGCAGCCGACAGGGGATTGGGCACCCTTGTCAGCACACAACAAAAGGGGGGGTTAATTTATGCCGATGGGGATTGGACACCCCGTCGGCACACAAGGAAAGTGGGGTCAGAGCTTAGGATTGAGAATTCTCAGCATATAACAAATGGGGAGTGCTTATGCCAATGGGTGTGGGATCCTCGTCGGCACACATACAATGGGGCCACGGTAAGCCAGCAGGGGATTGGGCACCTCAAGTCGGCAGTTACGGGCCGCTTATGTATACAATGTGGCCGAAAGACATTGGAGGTCCGCTACGGCCTGATGAGCTTTTGCTCGGATTGCAGCGGACCTTTCCTTAGATGTGCTCACCGCATTATGTATGCATGGTGTGGTGCCGGCATGCTGGCTGATTGGGGAATGAGGGATGCACCTACTGATGCGTGTCCTGCATTCGCCCAACAGTGACCATGCCTCCAAATCTGCACTACCGCAAGATGTTGGCTGCGCAAGCACACCAACATAAAAAGGGGGATTCAGAAAGCATTGAGAACTACTGACCAATCACAGTCCTGCCCATCCTTAGCAAATTGCTGGAAAAACTCATTGCCTCCCAGGTCACAGACCATCTCCATAAACATAACCTACTATCCCCTGCTCAGTATAGATTCAGGCAGGCTCACAGCACTTCCACCACCCTTGCTCAGTTCGCTAAAGATGTGAAAACTACGTTAGACAATGTAATGCCAAATTTGGCCATTTTCATAGACCTTCCAAAAGTGTTTGACCTGGTTAACTACACTCTGCTAAAACACAAACTATCATCCCTTGGAGTTTCCCCACTGCCATTCCTTAGCAACCAGCAGCAACTTAAGTTTAGTAAGGACAACTCTTCTCTAAATATTATCAGTGTCTGAGGCTCCCAGGGTTTCATCTTGGGTCCATTACCATTTTCCATCTTCATTAATGACATCCTCAACACCCCTTCCCACTGTTACCCTCTACAACATGCAGATGATATGGTGCTGTACTCAAGTTGCAAGTGTCTGAGTGACATCAGTTCTAGGCTCAGTGCTGACTTCGCCAGAGTACAGAACTGGCTCATCCCAAATCACCTTGTCCTGACAAGACTTTAGCCATGCTTTTTGGGTCCATTCATAAATTATGGGCTTGCCCCACTGGTCTAGACATACATTGCTTAGATGGCTCCTATGTCTCTGTGGCTCACATTTTCAGATACTTAGGCATTACATTTCAATTTTATTGGTTATACTGGAAAGGCATGTGAGCATTGCTACCCATTTACACAAGCGTCCAGTTACATACAACAATCATGAGAAATGACACGGGCTAAAACATTTAAGAGCAAGAGTTAATACAATGGTACATAAAATCAGGATAATATAGACTAAAAGGCAAACCATGAACTAGCCTTGTTGAATTAACAAATACAAGGTGCAAAAACAGGGGGAACTAGAAGAAACAATATGACGACTTAAAAAAAAAGGTAATTGAAAATGGGGGCAATCGATGAAGGAACTTCAGGCAGCTAGAGAAGCCCTCAATACATGCCTAACTGAGGAAGCCCAAGTTAAACAGATGTTTGCTCGACAAAAACTATATGAATGGGGCAACAAACCGGGGCCATTACTTGTGAACCTAATTAGGGGAAGGAAGACCTCTAAAATAATTATTACCATAAAGGATAAAAGGGGAAATTTAGTACAGGCAGACATGCAAATTAAACAGCGCTTCCAAGAATTCTGTGCAGCCCTGAATACTGCGGAATGCACAGGTAAAGAGCAGCTGGGAGAGGATTTCCTCAGGGATCTCCCTATCCCAACACTCACAGAGACATAAACTTTTCTGGGCAGTACGATCTCTACAAAAGAAGTGATGCAGGCTATAAATACACTTAAAGGGGTAAGGCTGTAGGGTCAGATGGATTCATGGCTGAGTACTTTAAAGAGCTTAAAGAGAAGGTGGCAGAGCCCATCAGAAAGTACTTGAGGAGGCGAGGGGGGGAAGGGCCTACCTAAGTCATGCTGCTAAGCATTTATTTGTGTACTTCCCAAACCAAACAAAGATCCCATGGATTGCTCCTCATACAGACCTATATCACTTTAAAATTATGATGGTAAAATAATGACAGAGGTTCTAGCACTAAGATTGGATAAATTATTACCCCCTAATAATCAACCCAGACCAAACTGGCTTCATACAAGGAAGAATGTCGTACCACAACATGAGAAGGCTACTTAATGTTATATGGTGGGGGAACAAACATCTGGGGCAGGAATGTGTCTTATCCATGGATGCTGAAAACGCCTTCGATAGAATAGAATGGGAATATCTAATTAAAATTTGTGGGAGATTTGGTCTGGGAGAAAATATATCCAATTGGTTAAAGCTTTTTACACAGCCCCCACAGCAAGAATATTAATCAATGACTCACCATCAGAGGAGTTTCAGCTTGGGAGGGGCACACAACAGGGCTGTCCCCTCACCCCCCCCTCCTATTTGCCTTAGCCATAGAACCACTGGCAATTAGGATCAGGGAGGACCCTCAGATCCGAGGCATACTGGACAAACAGGAAGAACAGCATACTATAACTTTGTATGCGGACGACATCCTACTTTTTTAACCCAACCTGATAGATCTGTACCCGCTCTTTTAAAACTGGTGGGGGACTTTGCCAAGTTTTCAGGTTATAAACTTAATCTAAATAAATCAGAAATAATGTACTTGAAAACTGGGAGAGACCAAGAAAACTTAAACACCTGGGGACTCAAGTTAGAACAACGGGCTTTTACTTACTTGGGTATCAAGGAGAGCAATAACCTAGGGAGGATGTACGATCTAAACTACAAACCTGTGGTAGACACGATCCTGAATGACCTACAAAGGTGGAGGGCACTTCCAATATCTTGGTTTGGCCGAATAAATGTGCTCAAGATGAATGTACTCCCCAGGATATTGTATATCCTTCAAATGATGCCAATAGGTCTCAAAAATAGGGATATCCAAATTCTGGAAAGGGAATTTGGATCTTTCATATGGCAGAGCAAAAAAACATGAATTAGTTTGACAAGGTTAAAAGCTGTGCTAGAGAAAGGAGGCCTTAGACTACCAGACATGAAGGGCTATTATTTAGCCACCCAGTATAGATATGTCCACAACTGGGTCAACAAAGGGGAGGCACATAGTTAACACTAGAGGAGAGTGGGTGCTATGGCAGACAACCTGCCTATCTGAGAGTGGAAGGAATGAAGTCATACAAAAGACCGGAACATCCAAACCCACTGGTAACTGCATTTTTGGATGCATGGGTCTGCATTAGACAAAGAAGGGGAGCTAAACAAGAAAACACAGTATGGTACCAGTAGCTGATAACCTGGATTTCTTACCAGGGTTGGGAGACGATGGTTTCAAACTCTGGCAGAACAGGGGTGTTAGATGTGTAAGGGACCTGACCTCCCGGATGGGAATGCATTCTTTTCAGGACCTCCAGCTAGGCCTGGGAATTCCAGCCTCACATCTCTTCAGATTCTTCCAGATCCAGACATATTGGCAGAGTCTGAACAGGAAGACCAATACGGATTCTGCATTGGCAGAGGTGGAAAGAGAAATCTTAGGGGCCCAGACACAGGAGAAGGGTTTGATTGACCGGGCAGCCAAATTAGATAGGGTGTATTTTAAAGGGGATCACCATAGGGCAAAACAGAGAGGGGAAAGAGACCTTAATATTGTAATTGAAGATAACTGCTGGGAACTGATACTGATGATACTGACCTCCCATATGGGATTACTACTTTGTAATAAATATAAAGAATTGCAATATAAATTCCTACTTAGACTATACCATCCTCTGGCTAGTGTGCACCGGTTTTATCCGGAAGTATCACCCACATGTGGGAAATGTGACGGGGCCAGGGGTACCTGGATGCATTACTACTGGGAATGCCCAGGAATACAGAAATATTGGAGAGGTGTGGCTACCGAGTTGAACAAGATAGCAGGATACCCATTGGAAATATCCCCAAGATCACTACTGCTAGGGATGGCTGGACAGGAGAATGGGGAATGGGAATTACACCCCAGACAGATTAGGATCCTCCTGGTAGTAGCAAGACAAGGAATACAGAACCTGTGGATCACTGGGAATGTTCCCACAGTTGACCAGTGGAAAACCCTCACCCTAATGGCATTTTCAGTGGACAGGCTAACATATGTGTTTAAAGGGCACGAGAAAAGGTTTCTGAATACATGGGCAACATTTATGACTACTCTAACCCTAGGGGAAGTCGCACTCCTTCGAGAGGGATGGATGTCCTAGCGAGTCCCAAATGTACCTATCAGAGGGAGGCATATAGTGTACCTATAGTGGCTAATTAAACAAATGACCTTCTGCATTATATGATGCTTATGAAAATTCTAGAAGAAATAAAACACAGTGAGACATATATAGAGTCAAGGCAAAGGACACATTTTTATTTCTTTATTCTTACATAGATCACAGTGTAGACTATTGGGTAATAAACTTGTCTGCTTTAGCTCTGTCATTAAGAAGCTGTAGCTGAAGTTCCATGTGATTCTATTTTTCTTTTATTCTTAATGATATGCCATGTGAGTATTAATTTAGTAACAATACGTAAGTAAGTGATTGAACTGTACTTCAGTTTGACATCCCCTCAGATGGAGGAGGATGTTCTGTACTTACAATGCTGTTTCACTGTATATGAATATACTTGTATGGTATATGGAAAACCACAATAAATATATGATACAAAAAAAAACAAATACAAGGTGACATTAAGCATTCAGTGAGGGTTTAACAATAATATAATATAATAGTGGGAAACAAAAAATTTAAGTGCAATCTAAAAACTAGCCTAGGTGGATTGACCTTACTACAAGTGCTAGAAAGAGAGGGTAAGTGCCAGAGGTGGATAACCAGAGAGTGAGGGGAAAACAGTGCAGAAGGGGAGCCAGATTAGGGCTGCAAGCAGGTGCAGGTGGGAGAGAAATGTCTCCTGATATTGTGTTTGAAGGTATTTGTGGAGGGACAAAGTTTTAGTTCAGGAAGGAGAGCATTGAAGAGCTTGGGGTCCCATAAAAGAGTGTTTTCTGGCCTTGAGTGGTCCAGCAGAAAGGAACAGTGAAAGAGAGAGTGGAGGACAGTCTAATGGTCCTGGTGGTGGCAGCTGTCTGGAAGAGAGTGACGAGGCAGTCAGGGAGCAGTCCACAGGAGAGTTTGAAGAAGAAGGTGCAGTTGAGGTGGGCCTTAAGGGATGGCCGACTAGTGAGCTTATAAAGGTCACAGTGGTGTGTGAGTTCAGGGAGACCAGAGGCAAAGCAGATAGCATTGTGGTGGGAGCTTCAAAGTCTGGAGAAATTTTTGATGTAGAGGTGGGGGAGGGAGACAAGTGAACCATAGTTGAAGACAGGAAGGAGGAAGCTGGAGACTGAGGGATTTGGATTCCCTGTTAAGGTAATGCTTGGTTCTGTGGAGGATACTGAGGCACTGATTGTGAGGCTAGTGTGAGCATTGAAATTGAGGGGGCTATCCAAGAGTAAGCCAAGGTACTTAAATTTACTGACTCTTTCAGTGGAGTTACCAAGGTTGCCTTAGAGGGAGAGGTCAGAGTCAAGGGGCTTGCGGGGGCTGTAGAAAACCATTGGCTTAATTTTTTTGGAGTTGAGTACAAGACCTTTGGATGTGAATTAGGTGAGAAGTCTGCTGAAATCAAATTAGAGTTTGTTAATGAGAGCATTAGGGTTTTTGTCCTGACAGAAAAGGACTGCATCATCAGCATAGAGAATGAGTTCAGAGGTGGTGCAGACGTGAAGCAGGGAGTTAATGACCAGAGGGAAGGGAAGAGAAGAGAAGAGAAGAGGGCCCAGGATGGACCCTTGGGGGATGTTGTATTTGATGGGGCAAGATTCAGAGAGGACACCACCAATAATGGTGTAATGAGATCTGCCCGTTAGGTAATCCTTGAACCAGAGGCAGACCTCAGGTGAGAAATGGAGGCCAGCCAGGGTACAGATGAGGATTTCATGATCAATGAGGTTGAAGGCTTTGGTGAGGTCTATGAACACAGCACCAGTGTAGAGGCCTTCGTTGTTACCTTTGTCTACGGAGTGGGTGAACTTGATGAGGGCAGTTTCAGTATTGTGTCGAGCATGGAACCAATGCTGGGCCTCTGTGAGCAGGTTGAATTTGGAGAGGAATTCTGTGATTTGCCTGTAGACCACTTTCTCTAAAATTTTGGAGAGAGGGGCAAGGAGGGAGATGGGACAGTAGTTGAATACTAGATCTTTTGAACCAGATTTATGAAGAGGTTTAATAATGGCACACTTCCAAGCTTTCAGGAAGGACTCTGTGTAGAGGGAGTGGTTGAGGATGTTAGTAAGAGGGGTGACCAGGGAGTCACAGACAAGATGGAGAACTCTGAAGTTAATGTTGTTGGCACCCTTGGAAGGTCTTGGGTCATTTGTTCTGATTAACCTGACCACTTCACCAGGGGTTAGGTACCTGAAATGGAACTTAGGGTGGGAGACTGGGAGAGGTGTGGGGGTAAACAGGGTAGGAGTGGAGCTGGGCCTGTACTGGTCAAGGTCACCAAAGTATTCATTGAAAAGGGAGGCAATTTCACTTGACTCAGTGGTGTTGTCCCTTCAGAGGTAAGACAAATATGTTCTTCAGAAATTCACCTACCAATAAGGTTGTTAAGAATGTTTCAGGTTCTCATAGGATTCCCCTGGGCAGCAAGTTGTTTTTCCAGGATGAAGGAGGATTTAGCAGATCTTGTGGAAGATCTGCACCTGTTCCTGAGGGTTTTGAAGTCTTGGAGGGTTGGGGGGGGGTTTATGTTTTCTGTACAACTTTCAGGCTTGGTCCCTCATTAGTTTGTGAAGCTCGGGGGTGACCCATCCTTGGCTACAACCCTTAACCCAGATGTTTTTCCCATATACATTTGTCTTTTTCTCTTTGCTCCCCTTCTCCCCCCCAGGCCATGGCGCACACATGCGTGTATGTGCGTGTAGGCACACACACACACCAGGATCCGGTGGCCCCTTCTGCCCCCCCAAACTCACATCACCACTCCTAACCACCTATGCTATCCACCAGGACTCCACACGGTGGGGGCAGGACTACAGCGGAGCTGGCGTCCACCCCATGGAAGGGAGAGCCGAGGCTCTTTCCCATTCTGACCCCACCCAAGCCAGCACCCTGGTGGCCCGAGGTCATTCCTGAACCTGGGTCACTTGAGTCGCATGAGGTAAGGCACCAGTGCCTCAGTACTCTGTGTCACCGGGCCAGCCTAACCCATATTTTTTTAAGCAGGATGAAGCAGTCACAGCAGGGCAAGGAGCTTATTGCTAAAGGCTTTAAGTGCTTTGTAGATGTCAGAAATGTTTTCAGTGAAGGACCAATCTTGGGCTAGGGCAGCTTTTGAAAACTCTGAGACATCCAGCTTCTTCAATTGCCTGGTTTGGATGAATTTGTGTGGGTGGGGGGTTGTTTTTGTGGACCATCAGCAGAAAACAGCACAGTGGTCACTGACTGAGTCAGGAAGAACTCCAGAGGCAGTGACATGGGAGGGGTGTGAGACCAGGACCCAATCAATGAGGGCCTGAGATCCAGTTTTGTAGTTGGTTCTGGTAGGTTCAGTGATGAGCTGGTGTAGGCCAAGGCCAAGTATGGATTCCTTGGTGGAGTCACAGTGAGGGGACAGCCCGTTTAGGCTGAAATCCCCTAGGATGATCCAATCTCTTCCTTGGGGAGGGAGGTTTTGATATTGAGGAAGAGATCAAGATCACGGGGTAAGGAGGAGGGTGGCAGGTACACCAGGCTGACTGTGATCATTTTATCTGCTCCAAGGAGGAAGTTAATTGAGATGGTCTCCAGGGAGGAGGTGGGAAGTGGGGGGTTGAATTCGGTGGCAAGGAGGTGATCAGCAACCCAGATGAGGCAGCCTCCCCCACGCTTCCCCACTCTGTCTTTTCTAAAGACTGAGCAACCATCCAGGAGGAGTTTATTGGGGGAGATGTCCTCCTTCAGCCAGGTTTCAGTGAGGGTAATGACATCAAAAGCATTAGCTGTCACCCAGGACTCGATTAAGGTTTTGTTTGCCAAAAAGCTTTGCACATTGAGGTGAGCAGAAGTGAGCTGTTTAGTGGGTTTGGGGGAGGAGTGAGGGGGTGAAATCGGTAGAGGGTGTGGGGCCAGGGTTGGGATGAATAGAGCCTGAGATAAGGAGGAGTAGGAGGAGGAGCCTTAAGTGCCTGCAGTTCACAAGTGAAGATAGCTTGGTGGTGTAATGCCTGGTGTAGTGGTGGATGGAAAAGGTATGGCTGTGGTAGGAAGGAGAGAACTCATGGAACAGGCAAAGGCTGATGAAGGGGTTCATGTAGAGAGGGGCAGGGATGGATTTGGACCTGCAAATGGGGCTTGTGGGGGTGTGTGACAGGGTTGAATATGACCCTGTTCCAGTTGTTATGGAAAGTGTTGAAATGCAAGGATCTGTTCTATTCTCCCCTTTACTGTCTTTTGTCTATCTGGTTGCACAACCAAATTTTCCTGTGAGACCTAGGAATTGATCACCTCAATGGTCTTGCAAATCTTGCAATTCTTTGCCATTCACTGTCTCTCGGTCTTCCCTTGCTGTCTGTCTTTTCCTCCCTTGCAGATCTGCTGGAATAAAAATATATGTAAATCATTATGTGTAAATGCAACTGATATTGGGATCCCTTTGTTTAGAAATTATATAGTGTTCGTTTTTGAAATGTGTATAATTATAGTTTGAGATTATTGCAGAAAGCTATTGAAAACTCAAGAGGTTACCAGAGTGCAATTTTTAAGCCTTTTGCAGAAGAGCTGTGAAAAAGGGACCTCAGTTCTGGGACACTGTGTTCTTGCAGCACCTGCCTGAAATATACAAGGACAAATTAAAAAAAACAGGATGCTTTTTGAGAAGGTGGGGTTGCAAGGACTTATAAGACAGAGCTGCAATTGCTTGCAAAAGGGGGACACAGAGATTGAAGGAAAACTCAGATGCATTCTCTGTTTATTCTGCCTTTGTAAATAGTTATTCTGAATAATTTTATTTTTTTATGTTACTACTAGTAATTATAAAACTCTTGCTGTGAATTTTACAACTGCTCCTGGTTTTTCCTATGCTTCCTGACCTGTGCCTCAGTGATAGGGGGGAAAGGGAGGGGAGGTGAGAGAAATGAGGGAGGGTGTGAGAAGGATTGGGGGCAAAACAGGTGGGGAGGGGGATGGGAGGGAGGCGGAGGAGCAGGGTGGGGGGAGTTGAGCAAAGAGGGGCAGAAGGGAAGAACAAGGAGTGAGAGTAAGTACGGGAGGTGGAACCGCTTGGAGCACTCCATGTTGGCAGCAAGAAAGAGGGAAGGTGACAGGACAGTAATCAGTGAAGGAGTAGGGAAGTGGGGTACAAAGTTGAGTGTGGTTGAAGAAACTATGCCCAGGGGTAGAGCAGTGGTAAGGCACTGGTAGTGGGAGGCTGTTGGAAAGAGCATGTGATTAAGATAGGGCAGTCAGCAGTATATGTAAAATTTTAACACGAGAAAGGAACCGCACTTTTAAGAAGTTGCAGGAGAGGAGAGCCCCTTTAGGAAGTTGCTTAATTGACTAGTATGAGGCCTCAGGGGGCGGGAATCAGTGGGGAAGTGTATTTAATAAAGGGGGGGGTGAAAAACCTGTAACCTGTCCAGAGAGTAGTAGAGCAAGGCAGTGGCTGAGCTGTGATTTGAAAAAGACACCTTGAGCGCTTGCTTTCTCAGTGGGGATCTGCAGCGTCCAATTGGGAAGTGGCCACAGTACCCAGGAGCCAGTCACATTATGGGGATTGAAGCCTGGCAGCTCTGGGCTAGGAGCTGACCAATCATACATTGCTTTGGTCAGGGCTGTATGCAGGGGTGTGGCCACTGGTAGGGATCAGCGCCGGGGCCACTCGGCTGAAGTGGTGATCCCATGATCCAGTGCTGGATTTCTCTCAGCATATCTCTTAATATCTGCAAGTATGCTATGCTAAGCTTGGACATGCCAGCAGGGTTAGTTATGCTCCAACTCCCACATTGAGGGTCACAGCTGCCTCGGGAATCCTGCTCCCTAGCCACTCCTATGAGCTCACCTCTTTCAGGCAAGTGCGAGCCACCTAACTAAATGGGGCGTTGCCTACAATAATGTTTGTAGAGTTGCCTTATCAGACCCTCAACTGACTAACCACTGCAAGCTACTCCAGCTTTATTTGGCTACCTTCCCTCTCAAAACTCTAACCTATGCTGCATCATTGACAATATCATCAGGTCATCCAAATCAACCAACCTGGCTGCTACGTTAACACCCTCAAACAAGTCTATGCCCTATGCTCAAATGATCAGTCTCTCCTGCCCTTCCCAAGTGCTCCTCTAAAATCAGTGAATAGGCATTTGCCTCATTTGCTCCAGGGGCTTGAAACTCCCTTCCTCCCCATCTTCGGGTTTCAGTCAAAAGAAAACTGTACAACTTTCTAAGTTTCACAGGTATATGCTATTGTACCTAAATCTGAACTGCCATTGGCTGCATTACGTCCATATTTATTATTGCTCTTATGACTTTTTTTACCCCTTTGTGACATCAGTTGTTTGCTGTACTGCAGTTTAGTACTATTGCTCATTGTTTTGTTTTGGTTCGACTTGCTGAGCGTTGCCTGTTCTTTGTGTCTGTTATTCTGACATATCAAATTGTTTTTACTGTCTGCCTATTCATATGTAATTGTGACCCCACTGCATTTGTATTTTCCAATCTGTAATCTCCTGGGTCATGCTTAAAATAGGCATTTTATTGTCTAGTGCACCTACTGGGTCAACAAAAACTAAGTAAATAAAATGGGTGGGGTGAAAGGTCTTCAGCACATTTCCCCATACTCTTCCCCTTACCCATCTGGTCCCGGGGCTTTCATGATTTTAGAGAGGTGAATAGTTTGGTCAAGTTCTGCAACTGCAATAGGCAGGAGTAGCCTAGCTCCTTTTTCCTGGGTTAGCTGTTGGACTTACAATGGGCAAAGAAAGGTCTCTAGAAGTTCCTGTTGCGGAGGCTGCTCTGTGGTATATAAGGCCTCAAAATAGGCCTGAAAGGCCTTTGCAATATCTTGGTAACGGGTCAGATGCCTTCCTAATGTTGGTGTTCCAGAGTCACTATAGTAGCTACTTGGTGCTTTTTTTCTCAGCTGGTAAGCCAGCAGACTGGATGACCGAGCATCAGCCTCATAAAACCTTTGCCTATAAAAGGTTAGTGCTATTTCAGTATGTTCCAGGCAAAGGTTGTCCAGGACTGCCTTTACTTTGGTAATTTTTGTGGTGAGCTATGCCACTGTTAGCCCTTATTTGTAGATATTCTGCTGTACTGTATATATGTTTTTTTAATTCTGTGTATGTACCAGCATCAGCAAAGGCATAGGGAAAAAACTAGATAAAAAAAAAAAGGGTTTTGACCTTCTGATCAGGGGGCCAGCTGCTTGTAGGAAAATGACATGCTATTGTCAAAGGCTTTGGGGGTAGTTGATCAAAGAGTATTTTCCTGGTTAACTGAGGGAAGCCAAGGTAATACATTTCTTACGGATATGGAGGGAAATTATTTCCTGTTGTAAAGTTCAAAGCCCAGGATGTGTTAAACAGGATTTTGGAAAGTAGCCATTCTTTACAGGACACTGTGAAGTAGCATACAGGGTGTTACACCTAGAAAGCAAAGTTTTAACTCTGAAGTGATGTTCATGGTTATTAATATCTGCCAGGAAGCTGTGATGGCAGAACCTTAGTAAAACATTCGGACAGCGCAAGAGTGACATCTACTGGCCTAAAAGCTGACTTACAGAATGCCTTGGGCCTCAGTTATATATAGGCGGTCCACAGAGCAGTTTGACACATTCTCTTCTGGACACTGTGCTTGACACACTCCAAAAGCTAAACTACTGAGTTTACAGTGTGGTTGCCAAGGACTTTGAAATCTTCATATTTAAGGTAGAGACTTGGTTAACCTGTTTTTAGTGCATTTTTTTCTATATACTTTTCCATTTGTTTCTTATACTGTATCCTAAATTAGTATGTGTCCTCTTTTAGTTGTAACTGCATTTATTTAATTATTGTAGTAAAAACCTTTGTTTTTCTAAAGAAAGTCTGCCTGTGTGAGAGTCCTTACATTGTGTGTGTGACTGTAGAAGGTGTATTAAAATCTGTGAAGACTGCTATTGTCAAAAGGGCCACACTAAAAACCAAATTGAGAAAGGTATGTATGGGATCTAGAAGTGTAGGGAGAATACCAGAGTCTCATATGAGTCTGCAGGGATTTTGAAAAAGGCTGTTGCATGTCCTGTAGGTAAAAGGCCAAATCAGGTTTGCGTTGCTACCCCCGAAGAGAGTGTGATACCTGGGTCTTCCTCCTGGGTGTAATAGCCAAGGAAAGGTTCATATTTGGCCACAAGACCCAAGACTGATATTGTGCTCTTATCAAGAACTAGAGGGATGCCTGGGATCCTCGTGGCAGAAGTGCAGTCATGACCTCGGTGAGCATTCTAAAGGATAAGGAGAGTATCCTTGTCCCCACCCCACCCCGTCATAGATTGCACTTAGGGATGGCACTGTGAGCTCAGTGAACCTGACCTTCAGGAGTGGGTTCATGACAATTTTGTCCGTAACTGACCTGTCTCCCTGCTGGTGTGCCTGCTGGAGGAAATGTAAAGTCTTTCCTAGACGCTGTCTACATTCCTGCCTTTGTTTTTTATGCCTCGCTGAGTACTATATAAGGTGGCCTCTCAGGACTGCTTTGATGATGTCCCACTGGATTGCATGTGGGGTGTCAGTATCTGGATTGTGTTGGAGGAGTTCCAATTTTTTATTTACAAATTTACAGAATGGGGTAGATTTTAACAGATACATATTCAGCTGCCACCTAGTCACTCTTTACTCTAAGCCAAAGTCCCAAAAGGAACTAATCAGGGGGTGGTCAGAGAGATATATGTCTCCTGATGTCTAATTAGACATCCATGCGGCATGTTCAGTCTGGGTAAAACAATAATCAGTCCTACAGTAGATGTAATGTACAGCTGAATAATGGGTGTATTTACGTTGTCTAGAGTTTAAGGAGCATCATGCACTCCCGAATGTATCGGGGGGGGATCCTTTTCCTCTCCCTATAAAGACCTTCCTCTTTGCCCTCACAACCTCCTCCACTTCATGAGAGAACCAGATTGTTCTCTTATGCTTGTTTCTTTTTGCAAGCTTTTTGGTGCAAGAGTCTGTTGCCTCCAGAACTACCCCCTTGATCATTCCCCACCTTTTCTCTACCCCTTGATCTAATCTACCCCACCACATTTTCCCTGACCCTTTTTCTCATCCGGGTAAAATCTATCCATTTGTGGTCCAGAACCACCGCCCTTTGGGAGGGGGGAACCAGAGTTCCCCAGGTAGCATGTGAGGTGGGTGCCTGAATTAAGGCGCCATCCAAAATGGCGATGCAATGTGGGCAAAAGCCCGAATGGCAAGGGGGGAAGGCGACCGGATGTGGTGGAGTGGGTGACCGTAGCAACAGGATGTCGCTATATGTACATACACACGAGCGTGTGGCCTGGGAGGGAGCAGCGGGGATGTAGGGGGTGGCACTGCAGTCGGCTGTTGAGCTGCATTGTGGCATCGGGGGTTGGCCTCTGCTTGCGGTGCTGGGGTTCCGGGTTTGGGTCTGGGCGCTACTGTGGTTTTGTTGCACCCAGCCCAATACTTGCATTTTTTTTGGCTTTCACCCCCCCGACATGCACCGCTCTGGAGTTGAGAATCTTTATGTAGAGGGGTGCGGGGGTGAAGCCCCCTCCCACAGAAAGCAAATGATTTAAGTTCCCAGTGCCATTCTTCTGTGCGCCGAGGAAGTCAGGGTGGCGAAATTGTTTTTGCTGCCCTGATGTCGCGATAATGTGGGTTGCCGTTCGATGTTCGCCATTATCACATAGAACCAGTTCCCCATAGCCATCTCAAACCACACAGAATTGTGTTTCCTGCACCCCAATGGTTCCAACTGCCACCAAACCCCCTCCTCTGCGTTGGTGATTACCAAGGCAAGGATAGAGTCCTGCCATGTTGGTTTCCTAACCTGCTGCACCAGCAGACTGTCTTGAATCACATCTAGCAGCACCTGACTCCTGAAGCTTCAGGCTGCTAGGGATTCCCATTCAGTGTTCAGCAAACTCAGATCTTCCACCATCACTAGGTCCCCTTTTGCCACACACACCTTAATTTCCTCACCCATTTCCCTATATTCCTCCTTATTTTGCCCTGATGGTCTGTAGAGTACTCCCATCCTAAACTTTTTACCAGCAGCCATGATTAGCTTTACCTAAATTGACTCCAATCCCCTTCCTTCCTTCTTGATGGTCCCATCTTCCATAGCTTCAATACCTTCCCCAATTTATAGGACTACTCCACCTCCTTTACTCCTGCCTCTGTCCTTCCTGTGCATGGTATACCCTGGAACTGCCTAATCTCATTCGTTGTTCACTGTTGCCCATGTCTCTATGATGGCTACCAAATCCAACTCTGCCTCCACCACCATTTCCTGTACATCACTGATCTTATTATTCTGGCCCCTGGAATTTAGGCAGACCCCCTTCCAACCTCCCCCTTTTATTCTCCTTCTCATTAACCTTTTCCCAGATCCTTGCCCTCTGCAATCTTCTTGTACTTCTCTTTTCTCCTTCAACTAGCTGAATTTTGACCACCAACCTCTTTCTTCCTTCCTAAACGTTTTTGGTGCCAGCTGTTGCCATCACTGACACACCCTAGTCTTCTTCCAATTTTTTTTGGGTGGGGGAGTCCCTGCTATGCATTCCTTGCCCTCCCTTCCTTCAATAGAATTCCCAGCTTCTGTCCCCCCTCTTTTCAGTATAAATGATGGTCCATGACAAAATCAAACTTCTGCTCTAGCACACCTGCTCCCTCTCTCGTGAGTTGTAGGCCAGTCTCCTCAATTAACCTTTTATCTCTGTGGGGGAGGTCGGCATTCTCGCTGCTGAGAAAACTTGGTGCTTCTGTCTTCCACATATCCATATACCTCCTCCTGACACCACCACCCCCCCCACCAGGCACTGAATGCCTTTGTGTTCTCCAGCCTCACCATACTCTCTCTGCTCTCCCCTTTGCCCCAGACTGGTAGCACTTTTGAGAAGGCTAGCAAGACTGCCCTCCCTTTTGCCTCCCTTACCAGTCTCCAGAAGTTAGATTTAACTGCATCCAAGCTTTGATATGCCAGGTTGTTTGTACCCAAGTGTACAAGGCCATGTGGTATATCCCCCATCCTGTCTAGCGTCCTCCCCATTCTTTCCCAGTCTCTAATGACTGGCACAGTCTCTTACCGGTGCACCTGGCAGGCATCTGACCTCCCTCCCCTTCCCTCCTCTCCTTCTTTTTCCCATAAGCCACCCCCTCGGCTCCTAAGGTAGTCTTTTTAACTACTGAACAGAATATCCCTGTTTTACATAAAACTGTGATCCCTTCTAGCAGTCTGAGAATTTTTTTTAAAATGTTGACCAGCTCTTCCCTGTCCCAGAGATCACAAAGCCCACCTTAACTCCATTGTTCCCATAGATACCATATGGCTTCAGAACCATCTATTGCTGGATCCAACCTAAAATAACCACCGGGAGCAAATGAGTTAAATTACTCAAGACAAATTTTCATATGCCCTAAGGTTTATCAACAAAAAAAAACAAGTGCTAAACATTCTCCAGGGTAATCCTGTGCTGTTGCGTTTAGGACTTTTTTTCCCCTTAACACTGAACAGCACTTGACTGTCCTAGAAATTGTTTTTCATGGTTTATCCCTAATTACTAGATGTAATAATAAACATTTTAAAGAGAGCAGTGATCATAGTCTTATTTATTTTTTTTTTATTTATATAAAAGTTACAGAAATACAAGATATCAAGCAAGTCTCATTTACGGAACGTCCTCAGTTATAACAAATTACGACGAGACAATAAATATAAGTCAAACATACACAAATCAACTGATAAACATTTGGGACCAGATTGTTCCTGCAGCAACAATTTTTAAGCCAAAAGTGCCAAGAGTAGAGGAATTTCTAAACTGAGGGGACAAGTTTGTCCAAGAAAGAGGGGCTCCATACAATAAACATTCTCTGCCAAAACATGTACGGAGTTTGAGTACAGAAAAGTCACATTGTGATACATGTCTGAAACAGAGTTAATTAACTGTGTGTTATGTAACACCAAAATATTTAATTGTTTTTTTCACAATTACTTTACTAGCACAGTTTGTATCACCAAAATATTTTATTAACTGCACTACTGGCTCTGGGAGCACTTCTCTGCTCAATTCTGTTCCTCCCCCTGCTAGGCCAGCCCTCTCTTCCTTACCTGCTATTAAATGAGCTCACCTTCTGCTCCTCTCTCCACAGCTCACTCCCTGTCCCCACCTGGAGGTCACAAGGGCCCCTGAAGCTGCCCACCCTGATCAAAATGGAGCCTCATGCAGCTACGCCCGATGGTTACAGAGCTGCTCACTCAAGCAAAAGGACTGTCCTGCTGCCCCCGCCACCACCCTTGGTGATCTACTCACTATATAAGGTTTCAGCCAAATCTCCCCTTTGCAAGTTATCTTCTCTCAATGCTAGCTGCTGCTGCTATTAAAGAAGCATCCACTAGAAGCAAATCCTAGTCAGCAATGCTGCCGCTCTACCTAGCTATACTCACTTCTCTTCTACCCTCAGTATCACTCCTTCCCTCCAGCTACCCTAAAGAACAGTCAGGTAAATAGCCATGTAGTATCATGACAGCACTGATGCCAAACTCTGAGACCTCTTCCACTGTGCTCCCCACTGCACCCCACCTACCCTTATGGATGGTTGGCTACCCGATTCTACCACCCAGTTTTCACACCGGTCTCCTAGCCTTAAATTCCCCCACTGAGCGTCCTCTGGCAGTGTCCTTGCAGCCACCCTCTCCCACCCGCAAACCTCAATGGCCAACGCCTTACACCAAGCTCTTGGTAACACCACTACTCCTAATATCTGGGGACATTAAGCCTAAACCTGGACCTTCTACCCCCCCCCACCCATCAACTTCCATGAGGCCTAAAAGTAGTACACCTTAATATCTGCAGCCTAATGCATAAACTGGCCTTGCTGCAGCCTACTATTTTATTCCTAAGGCCAGATAGCTTGGTCATTTCTGAAACCTGGCTAAAGCCTCACAATAAGGATTCTGAAATCACCATCCCAGGCTATATCGTTATCCGCCATGACCGCCCAGGCAACAAGAGAGGAACTGGCATAGCTATGTATATCTCATCCTCCCTCAAGTTCACCCCTGTCAATATTCCCCTGCCTGCGCAGTCCATTGATGCCTTGGTGATCAAACTCTCTGTCCCCCACACTATCCCCATCTTCATAGCTGGATCCATCTGCTCCCTTGATTTCCCCCATGCCCCCAATCCTGGTTCACTGGGGCACTTTGAAAGCTAGTGCATCAGGGCAGAGTGCCACATCCTTGGTTACTTCAGTCTGAATTGGCTCTTGTGTGCCACCTCCAAGATTTGTAACCAGGTGGTCACCCTAAACCTAACTCAGCTGACCTCTGAGCCTTCACGTCTGAACCTCAAAATGCAGAACCATTCCCTGCTGGACTGGGCCCTCACCTCACACCAACACCGGATTACTGCCTCAGGCCTCCTACCTGATTTCCTAAGCGGCCACCACAAGATCTACTCAGTTTGGAAAAATTTTCGTCCCAAGGCCTCCCATCCAAGAACCATTCTTACCTGGTCATACAATACCTTGGACCTTGCCTCACTGCTAAGTGACCTGGCAGCCACAGATTGGTCTTTCATCCCCATGGCCACTTCCATTGACTCTGCTCTGGAATACTTCAAGACCAAGTTCCTTGCCGTCTGGGACTACTATGCCCCACTCAGACATACTCTAGTTAGTGGTGCTCAACTGCCTTGGATCACAGCCAACATCATGACCCATATCAGAGCCAGGGACCAGGCATGGAAGTCGTTCAAATTCTTCAGCTGTCCTACAGAGCATGCAAAATATCACTCCTTATGCGATGCATGCACTAGGCTAATCTGCCAGGCCAAAGCTAACTACTTTAAAACCACCTTCCAAACCAATCTAAATCACCCAGCAAAATTCTTGAAGCTGGTCAAATCGCTTTTCTCCTCTCCCTCCCAGTCTCCAACCCCTGTTTTAAAAGTAGGTGGCACCTCCATAATGGACCCACTTGAAGTGGCATCCAAATTTAACTCATTTTCCACGAATCGTACCTCCTCACTTATGCCCTCACTCCCTCCTTACCATCAAATGCCACCCCCTCTTCTGCCAACGCACAGGCCCCATCTCTCGCCCCCTCTTTTTCCTTCCATCAGGGCACCCCGACAGAAGTTCACAATGCCTTGACTGTTCTCAACCCATCTAAGGACAAATGCCACTCTGGGTTGGATGCCAAAATTCTCTACCTGGCTGTTCCTGCCATCACCATCCTCCTGGCCACTCTTTTCAGTCTGTCCTTCTACCTAGCTTCTATCCCATCAGAATGGAAGCACGCAATAGTTATCCCACTTCTGAAGGACGGTGACCCCTCTTTCCCTGGAAACTACCACCCAATCTCTCTTCTTCCGTACTGGCAAAACTCCAGGAGCACCTTGTACTCACACAACTCTCCTCGTTTCTCAACTCCTCCTCCTCTTTCTCACCCTACCAGTCTGGCTTCAGGAAATCCCACTCCACCACCACTTCCCTTTTACGGGTCATGGATTCCATTCTTTCTGGTACTGACAAATTCTACATCACCTCTGCCATCTTCATTGACTTGGCCAAGGCCTTCGACACCATCTCCCATGCTCTCCTCCTAGATGAGCTCTCCCTTGCAGGGCTCTCTACTGAGGCTACCAGCTGGTTCCACTCCTACTTGGTAGGCAGGTCCCAATCTGTTAGAACTGGAAGCTTCACATCTACCCCCCTTCCAGTCACTACTGGTGTCCCTCAAGACTCAGTCCCTGACCTGCTCCTTTTCTCCACTTTCCTAAACGACCTGCTCACCATCTACCCACACACATCCATCCACATGTATGTGGACAACACGATACTGTATACATCAGGCCCCTCAACCATTGATGTGGCAACCAGACTACAGCAGGACTTCAATGATGTTCAGCTCTGGTTTCACGCAAATCAGCTTTTTCTTAATGCCAAGAAGACTGTCTCCATGACCTTCGGCATGCGGCAGAGACTCTCTCAGCTCCTCGCCACCCCCTTTTCCATACTCTGGATGGGACTACTGTGGAGGCTTACTCCTCCTTTAGATACCTCGGGGGCCTGGCTGGACTAGCACTTCGACTTTTCTGTACATGTTGATGCCATCCACAAAAAGCTTTACCCTAAGTAGGGTGCCTTATATGCAACCGTGGTTGCATCCCGCTGCCAGCCCGCCGCTCACTTGTACAGAAAATGATTCTCCCTATCTTCAGCTACAGGGATGTAGTCTACAGTGCTACTATTAAGTCCACCCTTGCCAGACTGGACACATTTTTTCCCTCGTTCTGCCATTTCGCTCTTGTTTACCCGCCCTCCACTCCTCACTGCACTCTTTACCGGACACTAGACCTCTTCTTGCTTCAAGATTGTAAATTATCCCACTGCATGAGTCTCTTGGCCAAGTTCTGGTCCCTGCTCCTGCCACCCTATCTCACCTCTGCCCTATCAGCCCAGACCCCTCCAGCATACCTCCTCAGAAATTTTGACACCCGTCTCCGGGCTGTACCATGCACGTCCTCCTTTGTTTGTCAGGCTGCCTTCAGATATAGAATGCCTAAACTGTAGAACTCCCTCCCTGCTGACATCCAGCACACTTCCCCCAACTCAGCAGCTCAATCAACTCATCAAAGTGCACTTCTCCACCTGTACCTGTGTCATCTGATCAGTGAGTATGCCCAACTCTGCTGACCCCATTCTGTTCAAATGACTAGTCCACTAACTTATTGCAGGATCTGATTGAATATTTCTTGCTCTGTCTCATTACCACTTGTACTAATTGTTTATGTACTGATTGTATTATCCTGTTGCTGGTGTACATACTGATTGTATTATTCTGTTCCTTGTGTTATAGTCATGATTGTATATTGAATATTTGTATCTCCACTGTCACCCTTCCCCAGGACACACCTGGAATCGAGCAGTACTCTGCTCAGTGTGCCTTCCTGGTAAAACTTTTAAATAAATAAACTGTATTTGTGAGCAGGAAAAATTAAAGCAGCAGTACTAGATACAAAAAATAGGATCTTTTGCAACAGTTTGTTTCCTGTGCTCTGTTGAGCACTTGCCTGGACATCTTTTTTGTTTTCACTGTACTGTACTATCCTCCCATAATTTGCTCTATTTTTCTTTGTTTTTGTTTGCATTTCTCCCACCCGCAATGTTAAATTGGAACACTCTGCAGCACCTGCATATGCGCATGACTTGCAGCACTACACAGGGACAGTGGGAATGGCTCGGCCCAGGGTCCCACGGAAGTAAACAAAAGAGGTGGTGCAACATGAGGGGGGGAGTTCAGCTACAAATTAGGCAGCAGCCATATTTACTGTGGATCCACAACAATGGAAACACATTTTAAATATCTAAAAATGTAAAGATCGCTAGAAGAAAATATTTACAGATATGGAAACTAAAACTATGGCTGCATGCTTCCAGACAAAAAGCAGAATTTTTATGATCACTTCCTGATTATCTAGCACTGCTGCTTTAATCTTTCTGATAAATAAATGGGGGTTTGATTATTGGCCTATTCATAAATAATAGATAACCAGTGAAAATTATGTATGGAAGAATGAGATAACCTATTTAATTTATTTATTTCAATTTAAACCAGACAGATGCACTAGAAAAATAAATGCCTATTTTTCAAGCACATCCTGGAAGGTTACAAAAGCTCAGAGTCAACAGCAATAGGCACATACAAAATGGAAGACATAAAGAAGATAAGTAGACTATATATACAGAATACATGACCACTGAAGATGTTGGCGAACATATGAGCAATATACCTAGCATAAATGGGTTAGCTTTGCCATGAAGAGCGCAAACATGCTTTAGGAACTACAGGAATACACAACCAAATCAAAAAAGTAAACTATGCACAGGAACATACAGATGAATTAAGGAGGTGGCTGAGGTATCCCTCTTTGAAGGAGGCCGCAGTCTGACACAAATGTAAATCAGCCAGTATGGAATTCCATAGCAGGGTTAGAACAACAGAGAATGCAGTATCCCATAGACATGTTCTAGTTCTGCATATGGTTAGTAGGTCTAGATTATTTTGCTCTTAGTGGATAGGCACCAACGGGGGACTGGAGAGGCCTTGTGAGTGATTGAGGGAATAGCTGTGCAAGATGCTTAAAATTTCCCCTCCTTGGATTCAGTCATGCAGGGCAGCAGGAGGAAGCCATCCCAATTTAGGGTGTAAAGTTACAGTAATGGATATGGTGAATCCGAGGCAAGGCAAAGTGACTGATGTTATCCGAGAACCTTTTCACTACTTTATCAAAGTTACCCTGAAGGATCGTGACAAGAGGAGATTTGTGAGCATAGAAAATGACCGTGTCATCAGCATATGAAGCCTGACAGAGCAAAAAGCTATAACACAGGCTAATGGATCTACAAAAAGACAAAATACGGCCAAGTATAGACTCCTATGGAACCCCAGTAGAAACAGGGAGGGGGAGATGAGACAGCCATTCCAGGAAACAAATTGAATTCTCCCTGGTAAATAAGATGAAAACCAGTTAGTGACATTTGAAGAAAACCCATCAGAAGACAGATGATAGAATATGATGGCAGATAAGGACCACCTAGTCTGCCCATCTGGACTGCCTTTCCCCCACTCTGCTGTTCAGCAGGGTGCCTTTATGCTTATCCCATGTACTTTTGAATCCCCGTACTGTTCTCACTTCCACCATCTCTGCTGGTAGGCTGTTCCATGGATCCACCACCCTGTCTGTAAAAAAAATACTTCCTAGCATTCCCACTAAGCCTCCCTCCCTCCAGCCTCATGTTATGTCCCCTTGTCCTTGTGCACTTTCTTCTCTGAAATATGCTCCCCTCCTTTACCCAGTTTATTCCTCTAAGTTATTTGAAAGCCTCTGATTATATCCCCTCTCTCCCTTCTCTCTTCCAGTGAATAGATGTTAAGTTCCTCGAGTCTTTCCTCATAAGGCAGTGCATGAATCATTTTTGTTGCTCTTCTCTGGACTACTTCCATTCTGTCTATGTCCTTCCTCAGATGCGGTCTCCAGAACTGGACACAGAGTTTAAGATGAGGCCTCACCAGTGATCTATACAGTGGCATCACCACTGCGCTCCTCCTACTGGTTATGCCCCTTCCTATGAATCCCAGCATTCTGTTTGCTTTCCCCACTGATTTTTCACATTGTTTGGATGACTTCAGTTAAACGCAAAGAGTGTTTGATCACGTGGAAAGCTTTCGACGGATCAATAAAAACAGATCCCACAAGACACCCCTTGTCCAATGCCCTAAAGTCAGAATTATGAAAGTCAATCAGTGCTGTTTGGGTAGAAAATGTAGGTCTGAAGCCTGATTGAAAACTAAAAAGGAACCTGGTAGTTCGTTAAATAATCATTAATGTGAGTTAAAATATTTTTCCATTAATTTTGAAACCATGGGAAGCAGAGAAATTGGATGATAACTGTCTACCAAAGTTTTATCCCCCCCCCCCTTTATAGAGAGGGATGACTAGAGAGGGTTTCCAAGCTGTAGGAAAAGTTTGGGTGGTAAATGATAAATTGAATAAAAAAGTTAGAGGTGCCAAAATGTCATCAGTCTTAGGTTGTTTTACAGGCTGTTTTTTTTTTTTTTGTTTAAACAGAACTGCATTGTCAAATAGATCATTTGTTTAATGCATAGGTAAACACAAGGTTTTGATTAAGTACTCAAGATGGAGGCTTTTTTTCTTAAATACATTAATTCCCCCATGGAATTTCCCTGCACACCAACAAAGAGGTTTCCCCCAATGCACTCACATTTTATAGAGGCTGATATGTTCTAGTTCAGCCACAGTAACACACCAGGTATTACACTGTGCCTCCCTTCACTTCAACTCCTCCTCTGATGACACTATAATGCCTGCTCAACAACCTGCATAACTGTGCTGCTGTCTCAGACCTGCACCCACTGTCAGTCACACTATCTCCATGCTGTTGCTGCCTCAGACTGCCCCAGCTATTGCCTACACCCAAAATGGCAAATACATTTCCAGGTGGAAATGCAGCCTCGAACAACACATTTCCTTTATTAAAAGTGCTTTCCTCATATATACGAAAAGGTTATATTTCAAGCCCTGTGCTGTGGGGGGCAGGGATATAGAGTTTCCATAGTCCACTTTTAATCAGCTTCTTCGAAGATATCTCCCTACATTGAGCCACATAATGGAAGTATAAGCTGTTGGCGTCAGCACCACCTGGAAGATTTTGCTAGCTGGGGCTGCCCACTTCAGCATGCATCACTGCCACTTTTATAACATGGGCAGCCCCATTGTGCCTCAGTTCTTTCTCCTACCATCCACCACTCATCGGGCCATGGCTGCTAAAGAATGCCATCGAACTTTGCAGGTATCGTTAATGCTGCTATTTATTTTAAAACTTTTATGTCTCCATAGAAAGAAAAGAAATAATTGTTCATTATTGTTGATGTGGTGATGATAAGATATTCAAGGACGATGACCAATCCATGTGCATTTGCTGCTTTGGCTTAGCTCACAATATGAAAGCCTGCAGCATTTGCCAGGGCTTGAAAAAGGCCACTAGGAGATATTGGAAGAAGGCCTTGGACTTATATTTATAAATCAAGGTGATGGAGGAGAAGCAGTGCACCTCAAAGGCAGTTTCACCCATTGTCATTTGCTCCCTCTCTCCCAGGTTTGCCATCAACACACCGTTCTCTGCGGTCAGTGTCCACCACCGATTCAGCAAAAAAGAGGGACAAATCTGCTAAATCGGTGGACAGACACTGCCACACAGGCAGGGAGAGGAGGTGCAAAGAAAAGGATGCCTCTCCAGATCAGTCCTGATCTGCTGAAAAGAGGTATGTCAAGTTAAAAAGACAGGACCAGCTCGGATCTACTGGGGCTGGCTAGTGGGGGGGGGGGATTGGGCATCCCAGGGGATGCTGTGCTCCTCCCAGGTGGATTGATTACTGTCCCTGCTGCAGTATTGCCACCTGGGTGACCACAGGTGGCAGTGCAGTCGAGGATGCTGTGGGAGGGTAAGACGCAGGTTGAGGTCTGGAGTGGCAGCATACACTAGCGTGCATATGCTTCTTGGACCTCCCGCACATGCCTGTGTCTCAGGTGAGAGGTAGAAATATGGAATAACTCCACTGCCAATGTTGATGATGGCCCCGGTGAACCGAACACAGACCGTGCCTGGAACTCATAGTGTCTTGCCTGACAAGGATTACGTTCAGGTAGGAAGTGGTCCAGCCAGTCCTTCCCCACCAGTGGGGGAAGGGGGTCTGCTTCCAGGATATACGGAGGCTGGAAGCTGAAGGATCCACGTATAGGGAGAGTCAAGCACCTTTGGAACCTCAAGGGAAAACAGAGGCAGTGGCATCAAGGGGGCATAAACACAAAATGAAAAAAAAGGACTGGACCCAGGCCAAGGCCTCCAGTTCTACTGCCCCCCCACCCCCATCCGTCACTCAGACACCAAGGTCAGAATCTAGCACAGACTCTAATCCCCTGCCAGGAGATTCACAGCCATTTCTACTGTCAGGCACTGTCCTGTTGATGGTTCCATCGCTGACGACCCCATTGGGGCCCATTGAATCCCAGATACTGTGAAGTGATGCCTCGGCAGTTTCAAAGGCTAATACCCTTGCTGCAATCCGTGTCAAAGCCCTCAGAGCTGCCGCCATTGCCCTCATTGATGACACAGGAGTTCTTTTTGCCTGCCATATTGCTAGGCAAGGATCATTCTCCATCAGTAAGTCTATTGACGGTACCTCCTTCACAGCCTCCTCTGCTCATCGACCCGCCACCAATACCCATCAAGCGAGGAGGAGGAACCGGAGTACGGTCCAGAATATATGGAGGAAGAATGTGAAGAAAACATGGAGGAAGGTCTGGATCCCTTGGATATAGCTGTTCCAGCTCTGCTTTGTTCTCCTGTAATGAGGGTAGTGTGAAAAACATTCAGAGGTCCCCTCCTGAGGATGCCTCTTTTCAGATTTTGTCAGTCCAAACTGGGATTTGTGACAGAGGAGGATTCTTCTAAGAGAAATCTTTGAGTTCTTGGAAGTGTCTGCGTTCCCTACAGTAGGTATTCCTCCAGTCCATTCCTCTCTGGAGGATACGACTCTAACTGCCTGCCACAGACCTGGTGCTCTGCCTGTAGTGCCAAGGAAGGTGGATAAACAATATCCAGCACCTTCTGGTAAGCCATATTATTGTCAGCCTGATTCAGTGGTGCTGATGGCTGCCCATGATGGGTCAAAATCTCCAAAACACGTGAGCTCGCTTCCTCCTGATAAGGAGTCAAGGAAGCTTGATGTCATGGGACAAAAACATTTGCTTCAACATCTCTTGGGTTCTGAATTGCAAATTACCAGGCATATATGATTAAATATCAAAATTGCCTGTAGAAATGTATTACTACAATGACTGACAAGCTACCAGATGGTCTTGATAAGCTCATAGTCCAGCATACTGTGGCTAATTGCCTCATGGCTAGAAAGCATATGCTAAGTTAGATTTAACTGCATCCAAGCTTTGATATGCCAGGTTATATCACTGCCTGTGATACCGCAGATGCGGCTGCCTCTGGCATTTGCCTTCATCGTCACTCTTGGCAGCATGTTATGGGTTTTGCATCTGATGTCCAACAGTCAGTCCTTAATGCTCCCCAGCTTTTTTGATACCTATGTTGAGTCTGCCCTACGGGACTTTCAGATGTCCAGAATTATCCTGAGGGCTCACACACACACTGGACCATGAGCCCCGAGGTAGGGACTGGGGTTCCTTTCAAAGGACCTATACCTGTCCCAGCAGGGGTTACTGTAGGGGTTCAGGCCATGGCTCTCAACATCCACAGTAGTCCCCTCAGGCCAGTGTGCCTCCTAGTGCACATGCCATGCTCACCAGGAAGGAAATGACCAGCTCCACTTTTTCGAACAGGGGACAGACTTCTTCATCCGGCCTGTCTGGAGTCTGAAGGCTGCTTCATTCGCTAAGTGTGAGGAGTTTACTTGGGTCTTTTCAGACACAGTATTCTCTATTTGATCAGGGATTTCACCAAGTGGGCTGTTATGACCCAGCAGTATCCGAGCCAGTGAGACGCGCTGGCAGTCAGTGGTCCTGGCATAGTTTTTGCCAGTGACGACGAATGAGGTTGGAGAGGTGATTTGGAGTTGTAACTAACATATTGTAAACTGGATCTAGGCCCAACCTAGCTACTAGTGAGCTGTGTTGGGCAGCTGGGCCTGGTGTTCACCGACATTATCTGGTGTTCCTTGTCAGAGGCAATTTTCCCATCTGCATTGAAAAATGCATTGGTGAAGACCCTCTTGAAAAAGCCATCTTTGGACTTGGACATCTTGAAAATTACTGACCCGTCTCTAATCCCCCCTTTTTAGATAAGGTTATTGCAACTTGAGGCACACATCACAACCTTTGGCATCTATGAGCCTATCCAGTCTGGGTTTAGATCAAAGAGCAGCACAGAGACCATGCTGGTCAGGGTGCATAATAACCTGCTCAGGGCAAGGGATAAAGGAGAGCTGTCAGTTTTTGTTCTCCTCAATCTGTTCTCAGCATTTGACATTGTGGACCATGGGCTTTTATTGAACCAACTTATGGAGTATGTAGGACTCATCGGCAAAGTCAGCTGCTAGTCTGAGTCCTTTGTCACAGACAGGACACAGAGGGAAATGGAAAGTTTTTTTCCTTGCTCTACTAGTGGACCTGCATTGTGGTGCACCCCAGGGATCAATCCTTGTGCCCATGTTCTTGGTGTACATACTACCCCTGGACAAGATCATTAGACAGTTTGGAGTTGTTTTGTTGCTATGCAGATGATACTCCGCTCTGTCTTTTGCACCTGAGACGTGTGGCACAGTGGATGTGCTAAATCAGTGCTTGGCTGAGATCCAGGACTGGATGTTATCGAGCTGGCTGAGACTCAACCTGAACAAAAATGAAGTACTGATGAGTGAGCCGGGTCAGATGGGGGAAGCAGCAGCTGCTGAGAGGGAGATGGGGCTTTGGTTTGACACCTCTAGGCTTTTGGCTGCTGTAAAAGTGAAGAATCTGGGTGTCATTCTGGATGAGGGGCTGACATTTGAGGTTCAGGTATTGGCAGTGGTCCAGAATGGCTTTTACTATCTGAGGAACATCAGCCAGATTCAATCTCTTCTCCCCCCAGAGGACTTGCCCTCACTGGTGCATGCTTTTGTGACCTCATGGTTTGATTACTGCAATGCTCTATACCTCGGGGTCAGTGGAGGTACACTGTGGCACCTGCAGTTTGTGCAGAACACAGCTGACTAGGT
This sequence comes from Neoceratodus forsteri, assembly GCA_016271365.2. NCBI lineage: Eukaryota > Metazoa > Chordata > Ceratodontiformes > Ceratodontidae > Neoceratodus > Neoceratodus forsteri. Next base: position 285,045,010 of record CM057455.1, on the reverse strand, counting down.
TGTTGACTGGCCTTCCGTGGTCGAGTCATTTCTCCCCAGCACTGCATTAACTGCACTGACTGCCAGTTAAGTGGCGTATCTCCTATAAAGTTGGGTTACTAACTTATAAGACCCTAACGAACCGGGCCCAGGTTATCTGTGTGATCTTCTGCACCCTTACATGTCTTTGCACCCCCTCCGCCTCACCAAGGAAGGTCTTCTGGTTGTCCCCAGGCCTAGACTTAAAACCCCGGGGGACTGGGCCTTTGCAGTTGCAGGTTTCTCGCAGCTTCTTCAGAGGTATTACACTTTTGAACCCTACCAGTCTGCAAATATGGTTCCGGTGTGGGATTTTGATTTGGTTTTGGAGACTATATTTGCACCTCCCTTCAAGTCTTCTGCTACTTGTGATCTGCACTTCCTCTCTTGGAAGACACCGATCTTACTTCGAGAGGGCTTGTGCAGTAGGTAATAACCTTAAGGACTGCGCCCCCTGGCATCAGGACCACACAGAAACTTTAGCTAGCAGTGTCTGACAGGGGACCACCCACCCGACGTCACGTGACCATCAGCATGACCCTATATAGTGAGCGGTCCCAACGTCCGCCTTCCAGTTCTTTCCCGCCATCGTCCTGTGCACGTCTGACCTCGTGGAGATCATACGCTGCAGTTCGACTGCTTTCAAATGGATGCGTATTCATTCGTTCTTTTTCCAACTTTATATTTTTTAGTGTTTGTGCATGTTGACTAAGGTTGTGCATAAAAATAAGTGCGCTTCGTGCGGTGCGCAACTCCTGCACAAAGACTCCCACACTCTTTGCCTCTTCTGCCTAGACGCGGAGCACAAGGTCAAGGACTGTGAGGCCTGTGCCAGCTTTAATCCGGCCACACGGAAGCATCGCCAGCAGGCTCTCGAAGCCCACTTGCTGAAACAAAGGATGGCTTTGATAGAAATAGTTTCAAAAACTCTGTAGCACATCCTCCTCACTTACTGACACCTCCAAGCACAAAAAGAAGGATAACGAGAAGCATCGGGACCAGGACAGGTCCTCCTCTCACCCGTGGACGCCCTCGGGTGGTCTTCTTCCTCAGGGAAGTCTGCTGCAACCAAGCCTGCCCTGCCACAGGAGCAGTTCTTGAGCCTCCCGCCACCACTGGTAACGGAGGCTGTGGGCACCTCAGACATGTCCGAGGCCTCTGCCACTCTTGGGCTCCTTTCTACAGGCGGGCCTAAGTTGCCTGACGGGGCTGATAAGTTGCTTGTCGGACCCTCTGAGCACCCGGCCCAGGCTGTGTTGTTGGGCACTGGAGCTTCCAGAGCCCAACTGGCTTTGGTGGATAAGCTGGGTGTCAGTTTGTCCAATGTCTGCACGACCAGCCTGGTCGATAAGGTGGGTGTCGGGTTACCCGATGTTCGCCCGATCAATCTGGCAACAGGGTCTGCCGAGGGCCCTGACAACTCTTTTGCCGGATGTTACACAGCTCTTCCTAGTTGGGTCCCCACACCAGGGCATCCCCTCCTCCCCCTTGGAAAAGCTTCCTCCACCATCCCCAGACAAGAGAGGTACGGAAGAAGGGGGTCGACCATCAGGTGGTGCCTTTCCACGCTTGCCTTCGGATGTAACATTGGGTGTCCCATCTAACCCTCAGGAGCCCCCGCTGCTGGATATTCTGGCGGGGGTTCCGACTCTGACCCCATGTCTGCCACCTGGCGGTCCAACATTGGACCCAGTCCTTCGGGTTGTTCATTCAGGTTTCTCAGGGTCCTCCTTCAGGCCCTTCTGCACCACCATCAGGCCTGCCATCAGGTTATCCTCTGTCGGGGTATCCACTGCACTTACCAAATCACACCCCACTGGGCTACCCACCATCGGGATACCTATCCATTTATCATCTGTCTGAGTACCCGGTGCATGCCTTCATATGCCAGGTTACCCAATGTCGGCATTCCTGCTGGGTTACCTGCCGGACTGTCAACCCCCTCAGCCTCCTTCACAGGCTCCGGCAGATTTTTGGGCTATATTTCAGTCCTGGTGGTCTGCAATGAAGGCTCGGCTTGTGTTGGAGTGAGAGAGCTGCCATTCCTCTCAGGAGGTTCCCTGAGGTCTGTTGGATCAGTCACATAGGCCTTCCCCCATGCCAGCCATGCATCAGCCAATGGGCACCCACAAAGAGCCTTCTTCAAGGTGGGCACCAGATAGAGCCCCCCACCCAACTTCTGGGAGCCTCCCTGGCCTGACGTCCGGTCCTCCAACTTGGAACCAGACCTGGAATCTGACTCCTCTTCCTCAGTGGCATCGGGGTTTGAGACTCCTCCTATCAAGGATCCTAGTTCCAAGGAGTTCTCAAAATCTCCGCCAGAGGACCCCTCCTTTACAGACCTCTTTAAGAAAATTGCAGAGGTCTTCGAGTGGAAGTCTGATGCTCAGGACCCGAAGCATCCGTGACTGGTGGAGCACTTGGACATACAGGAGGCGGCTCATGTCCTCATCCCCCCCCCCCGGTTGGAACCCCACGAAGGCCTGGCAGCCACTATCTGGATGATGCCCTCATCCATACCGGTGGAAGCAAAAAAGGCCAACTGGACTTACCGGACACCTGAGGGGAAAGATCACCTCAGCATCCACCCCAAGGCCAACTCTGTGGTCATTGCAGCAGCCCACGATAGGCCATCCAAGCCCAGGCACATGAGTACCTCTCTGCCTGACAGAGTCTAGGCAGCTGGACCAGTTTGGCAGGAAATTTTATTCTTCATCAACATCGGCCATGTGTGCCTTGAACTATGTGGCCCACATGTTGCTTGACTCAATGTCCACCTTCCCTCCTCCAAGCCTCTCAGAAGAGCTGATGGAGGAAGGTTCGCCAGTCACCTGCCAGGATGGTGGGCCGTAACCACCGACCAATGGGTCCTTCAGTTGGTAAGACAGGGCCACACCCTGGAGTTTTAGGAAAAATCTTCAGCCAGGCTCCCAGTAGTGTCCCACTACCTAAAGGCACACATCCCTCTCTTAAGGGAGGAAACAGAGGCTCTGTTACGAAAAGAAGCAATAGAGCCAGTTCGGCACAACCAGATAGGAAAGGGGTATTACTCCCACTTCTTTCTGGTACCCAAAAAGACAGGAGATTTACATCCAGTTCTGGACTTCAGTGCTCCAGACGCTGTACATGGAGTACAAACAGTTTTGAATGCTGACCCTCCCAGGTCTTCTGCCCCTCCTGCAAGACACTGGATATGCAGGATGCCTACTTGCATATCTCAGTCTTTTAGGCCCATCGCCACTACCTCTGATTCCCCTTTCAGGGGATGCACTACCAGTTCAAGGCCCTTCCCTTTGGCCTGTCCTCGGCACCTCAAGTATTTACCAAGTGCCTGGCGGTAGTGGCAGTGGCCCTGAGGTGTCAGGGCCACTGTGCTTTCCCATACCTCAGTGACTGGCTTCTGTCAGCCCCATCACAGGAGCAACTGGAGTTTTCCCTCTCAGCTACCCTGGAACTTTTTCACAGGTTGGGATCATGGTGAACCTCTCCAAATCCCAACTGGTTCCTTCCCAGTGTCTCCAGTATATTGGGGCAGTCATGGATACAACCCAGGGTACAGTTTCCTTCCTCTAGACAGGGCAGAAACATTGCAGAGGCAGGCTCACCTAGTAGCCTCCAGCAGTAAGGTCTCGGCCAGGGTGATTCTATGACTGCTTGGCCTCATGGCAGTGGCCATCCCCACTGTTCCTTTAGCCAGGCCCCACATGCGGATATTGCAGTAGATGCTCAGGGCACAGTGGGATCAGAGGTTGGCTGACCTGCACCGCATGGTCATGGTCCCCAGTTCGATGCAGTGAGATCTGCTATGGTGGCAGGATCTCGACAGCCTCTCCAAGGGGGCTCCATTCCGGTCTCCTCCTCCCACCCAGACCCTGACCACAGATGCACCAGGGACAGGTTGCGGTGCTCATCTGGGAGACCACAGAACCCAGGGTTTGTGGTCTCCATCAGAAGTCTCTCTGCACATAAATGTGTTGGAGATGAGGGTAGTGCTGTATGCCCTTCAAGCTTTTCAGCACCTGCTTTATCAGGGCACTCTATTGGTCCAGTTGGACAATATGTGTATAGTATGGTATTTCAACAAACAAGGAGGCACTTGCTCATATCCCCTCTGCAGGGAGGTAATGCGGGTGTAGAACTGGGCAGTACTGCATCGAAGTCACCTCACAGTCATTCACGTTCCAGGCATGCAAGACATCCTAGCGGACAGTCTCAGCCACACCAGAGTAAGTACCCATGAGTGGGAGCTCAAGCAAGAGGTGGTCGACCAAATTTTTGACCTGTGGGATCATCTGGACCTGGATCTGTTTGCCTCCCCATACAACTCAAAACTACCCAGATTTTTCTCGCTCGCTCCCGAGCATGGTGTTTTTGGTGAGACGCACTCTCTCTTATGCTGGACAGGGAGGTTTTTAAATACCTTCCCTTCCTTTCCAGTTCTTCAGAGGGTACTGATTAGAGATGCAGCGAATTTAAAATCTGTCGGCGAAGTGAATGTGAAGTGGCCATTTCATGTTGGCACTTCGCTACGTGGAGTGCCCTATAGGAAAGGCTCACTTCACCTTGTTATTATTACTTTGTGTTGTCATTCCACCTTAAACGCAAAGTAAGGCGGAGTGACAACAATATTGGCAGCATTCCACCCACACAGTCACCAGAATGAATGTGCATCCCCAAAGTGCTACTGTCTTGTGTCCAGAAAACTCCCCAGTGCTGATGAAGTGAAATGAGAGTGTAACAAGAAATGCAAAGTCTCCCAGAATTAATGGCACACTCAGTCATGCGCGCAGTGGTCAGGTCACACACAGAGTCACCAGAATTAATGTGCATGCAGTCTCCCAGAATTAATGGCGCCATCCAAACGCACAGACAGATTAAGACCGCGCTGCACACTCAAGGGATGCATACGAAAAGGCACAGCACCACCTAACCAGTGCTCACAAGTCACAAATCCAAATCTGGAAAGGAATACATTTTGCCAGTTGGGGGATTAGTGCACAGCAGTAACAATCCACTACCAGTAAAGATACCACAAAGCAGTATACAAAATTCATGCAGGTGCGGTGGATAGCAGGTTCACACTGCTGCAATTACTCTAACACAATAAAAGGTGTCCAATTTAATGGCATGCATCGCACACACACTCACACGCACACTCAAGTAATGCATAGCAAACTGAAAACCTTTAATAATATAACCAAATGTTTTAAACAGACAAATTGTACACTGCTGCACCACAACAATCAGCAAAAGATTGTCAAGAATTACTGAAAATATTACTGTGTGTACATTATCACAGTTATACAAGAAAAATATAACCAAAACAGAAAGACTGCCTTTTTCTCCCAGTTAATCTACCTACACCACAAATACGCCCCTTCCCCAAAGCACATTTGATAGTACACAGACTGACTGTTCTAAATTAACATTCAAAATCCACACACAACAATAAACACTCAATGATAGGAGCACAGAAGGGTTTCCTACAATCGATGTACTAAATTTTGAGCAAAAAATATTACTCAAAAAGGCATTTTAAACAGCTTTTAGAGGTTTTGAATCGCAGAGCTCTGAGAGCAAACTGTCTCCAGCTACCACTGCACACACACTACCCAGGCTAGAACTGAGGCTATGCAGAACAATCTAGAGCCCATGTGACCTGCAATCCCATGAATAACTGCAGAATTTCATTTGGAGCTCATTTACAGGGTGAATTGAGGTGAATTACATTGATTTCAATGTACTTCGTCTTAAAATTAGTGGAGAAGTGGTTTGGGGAAGGCGGAATAACGAAAAGTCATTGGTTTCAATGGACTTCCCATTCCTCATTATGAAGCGAAGTACTCCACTTCACATTGTGGAGTTCTCCACGGATTCTGCGTTACTCAGTGAATCACTTTGCGGAGCAAATTGGGGCCACTTCACTCACCACTACTTACAGTACTGTAACTCACGTGCTGTATGGGAAAGAACACTAATGCCTATGGCTGTACTTCCCTGACGAGCTGTAGCACAAAACTCCCTGACTTAAAAACGCTCATTAATGAGTACAATGGTGGAGTGGTGAAGCCTGGAGAGATGCTTACAAAACGTCCAAGTAACTAGTAAAAAACGTAATGTTGTGATTCGTGATGTGATCGTGAATTGTGATTTGTGACTGCATTTGTGACCGTGATGATGAAGAACGTGATTCAGTGTCGACGGTGTGAGATAACTAATATGGAACTGTGTTGGGAATGCGAATGCCTACGGCTGTACTTCCCCAATGAGCTGTAGCACAAACTTCCCGACTTAAAAATGCTCATTAATGAATACAATGGCGGGGTGGTGAAGCCTGGAGAGATACTATAAAACATGCTTACAATACATCCAAGTAACTAGTCAAAAAGTGAGTGTTGTGATTCGTGACATGATCGTGAATCGTGATTTGTGACTGCATTTGTGACCGTGATGATGAAGAACGTGATTCGGTGTCGACGGTCTGAGATAAACAATATGGAACTGTATTGGAAACGCGAATGCCTACGGCTGTACTTCCCTGATGAGCTGTAGCACAAACTCCCCAACTTAAAAACGCTCATTAATGAGTACAATGGTGGGGTGGTGAAGCCTGGAGACATACTGCAAAACAGGCTTACAATACATCCAAGTAACCAGTAAAAAAATTAATGTTGTGATTCGTAACATGATTGTGAATCGTTATTTGTGACTGCATTTGTGACCGTGATGATGAAGAACGTGATTTGTATCACAAGTGACTCGTGATAATGGTCCTGACTTAAAAACGCATATTAATGATACAATGTTCATGCAGAATTATGCGCCACACCAGTCCAGTACTCTGAAGGCAAGCCAAAGAAACAACTGTGACTTAAGTTACAGATGGAGATTGGGCCCTAAAGAGATGCAAATGCACAGATAGATTAAGATTGCGCTGTGCACTGAAGAGATGCAGATGCAAAGGTACAACACCTAACCAGTGCTCACCATCAAAAATTCAAATCTGGAAAAGAATACTTTTGCCAGTTGGGGTGGGCTGTGGGGGCAGTGTAAACAGTCACTAGTACTAGTACCAGTAAAGTTACCACAAAGAAATACAAAAATCACACAGCTGCAGTGGATAGCAGGTTCACATTGCTGAAATTACTATGTGGCACAATAAAAGGTGTCTGATTTTATGACATGCATCACACACATACTTTCACACACACTAAGTAATGCGTAGCAAATTGAAAACTTCAGTAATATAACCACGTATTTTAAACAAATTAAAATTATGCACTGCTGCAACACAACAATCAGCAAAAGAATGGCAAGAATTATTGAAAATATTACTGTGTGTACATTAACACAGTTATATAAGAAAAATATCACCAAAACAGAAAGAACTGTCTTTTTCTCCAAGTTAATTTACCTACACCAAAGATACGCCCCTCCCCAAAAGCACACTTCCACTGTCTCTCAGTACACAGACTGAATGTCGTACATTAACATTCAACGGGGTCCCTCCCCATTTCTTGCCCATAGCCTTGACAATGTCCGTTGGACTGCTTCCCTTTTTTTTTTTTTATACGATTTCTATTTACTGCATGTAACTTTATCCCGTAAACCACTGTTATATTGTGTTCTTTTTATCTGTATTGCACCTGTATGTTACCACTGTTGTATCTCACACTGTAGCCATGTATACCCTCCCTGCAACAAGGTGCCTTTGTAAATGAGTCCCTGACTCAAAGGTTGTAAATCTGACTTTCAAAATAAATAAATAAATAAAATCCATACACAAACAATAAACGCTCAATGATATGAGCACAGGAGGGTTTCCTACAATCGATGAACTAAGTTTCAGCAAAAAAAATTGCTCAGAAAGGCTTTTTTAATAGCTTTTAGAAGGTTTGAATCACAGAGAGCTCTCAGAGCAGACTGCTACAGCTTCTTACACACACTACCCCAAACTGAGAATGTGCAGAACAATCTAGAGCCCATGTGACCCGAAATCCCATGAATCACTGCAAAATTCACCCTTGGAGCTTAAAAACAAGGAGAAGTACATTGCATTCAATGTACTTCACCTTAAAAATTGATGGAGCAGTGGTTTGGGAAAGCGGAGTAACATGAAGTCATTATTTTCAATGGACTTCGCGTTACCCATTATAACGCGAAGTGCTCCGCTTCATGTTGAGAAGCACTCTGCAATTCACTTTCACTCCATGATCCCATCCGTGAGGTGGGGCCATAGCCCATCTCTAGTACTGATCAGTTGCAGGCGGAAGGGCTTACATGGCTTTGATTGCCCCATATTGTCCTCAACAAGTGTGGTTTTCGCTCCTTCGGCAGGAGGCAGGGGAACCGGAGGGAGAGGGCTCACTGGTCCATCCGGGACTGAAATCCCTTCACTTTCATGCATGGCACCTCAGGACATAGCTGCTTCACGATTTGGAGTTTCTTCCAGAGTAGCGCAGGTCCTGGTGGGAGGCCAGAAAGCCCTCTACCAGGATGTCATATGCTATGAAGTGGAAGCATTTCTCCATTTGGGCTACATCAAAGGGTTGGGACTCTTTTTTCCTGTCCCATTCCTGCAGTCATGGAGTATCTCCTGCACCTTTATGATCTGGACCTGAGTTACTCTTCCCTGAAGGTCCACTTGTCAGGTGTGTCTGCCTACAACCCTATTGGTGGAAGACAAAACTGTAGCTCACCTGGAGGTTTCCAAGACCTTCCTGAAAGGAATCCTCCACCTAAAACCCCCTGTGCACAGTCCAGTGCCACCCTGGGACCTTAATTTTATTTTGCAAAAGCTGACCTTACCTCCTATCGAACCAGCTGGTTCTTTTCATATGTGCTATTTATCTTGGAAAGCACTATTTTTCATTGCAGTCACTTCTTATCGGAGGATTTCCAAGTTTCAGGCCCTGATGTGTATGGAGCCTTGTTTACTTTTTTACAGAGACTGGGTGGCTCTGTGTACCAACCCTAAGTTCTTACCTAAAGTGGTTTCTGAATTTACATAAAACCAGTCAGTTCAACTACCAGTGTGCTACCCTAAGCATTCTAACCAGGGAGAGGCAATCCTGAATACCTTGGATGTTCATAGACTCCTGTGTTATTGCACTAACAGAACCAAGTCTGTCCAGAAATCGGACCAACTTTTCATTTCTTTCACACCCAAGAGAGAAGGTGCCGCAGTTTCCAGACAGTGCTTATCCAAATGGTTGGCAAACAGTTTTTTCTGTTACCAGAAGTATGGTAAAACCCTCCCGGGGAAGTTAAGGGGCATTCTACCAGAAGCATGACTGCCTCTACTTGTTTGTTTATTTTTATTTATTTATTACAAGGATTACAATACCTGTGAACCAGAGGTTCTTTTACAAAGGTTCCATGTCAAGTACAAACAGAGACTGGGAGTAAAATACAGAAACAGGTAACACAGATGAACATAGAAAATAACAAGTTAAACAGTACATTAAAAGTACAATTATAGCAACTATTTACAGTTCATAATTGGGAATACATATGTTCAGGGTATTTACAAATAGATAAAAGACATAAATACATAAGAGTATGCATAAATACACATGTGGTTCAAGTAGAAGAGGAGAGTGAGAGAAAAGAAAGGTGGAAGTCAAGGATATGTGGGAGGTACAGCAAGAAGTAGAAGGGTGGGACGAGCAGCAGGGCTACGGTGTAAGACAGGGATGAAGGGGAGGGGAGATAGGAAAAGAGGGAGTAGGACTGGTTGGAAAGGAGAGGGAAGTGTGTAGGAAAAGTAAAGGGCTGGAGTGGAGGGAAAGATGGGAGAAGAGTGAGAGGAGGGTTGATGCAGTCTAAAGTGACATAGTCCGTACAGAGTAGGGGTTGAGGGAGGTGCATGCTGAGGTCAGGGAAAAAGAGGGGGAGAGTGCTCAGGACAGAGGCTTAGGTCTAGGACAATATAGGAGCTAAGCTTGGGGGTTACAAGAGGGCACAGAGGGGTTGATTTGTTATAGGGGGCAGTCACAACTATTGAGAGAAATCAGGTGTCGTTTCAGGAATGTGTCAGCTGCTAACATGTACTGTGGCTACTTGGAGTTCTGTCCATACTTTCACAAAACATTGCAGTCTGGACATTGCCTCTAGGTGCAGGGCAGGCTTTGGCCTAGCTGTCCTTCAGGGACTCCTATCCTAAATTTCTGTCTTTTCTCAAATACTTTCCTGCTTCCCATATTTCAGTTTTCTTCTGATTCACTTGCTTGGGACTCTGTCCTCAAGGTTAGTGCCTAATGCAAGAGCCCTCTTGAGGTAAGAAAGTACAGTTACATAAGAACTTACTGTAACAGTAGATCTTCAAGAGAGGCTCTTGCAGTAGGTAACCTTTTTCCCTCCCTCCATCCCGCAAGTTTCTTTGCTGCTCTTTTTCTATGAGCTCATTTTGGGCTCCAGCAGCCTCTTCATTACTTTCTCCTGTTGCTGTTCCGTGATGGTCTCTGGTGGGAGAACTGGAAGGTGGGCATGGGGACCGCCCACTATATAGAGTCACGCTGACGTCGGTCATGTGATGTCGGGTGGTTGGTCCCCCATCAGACACTGCTAGTCAAAGTTTCTGTGTGGTCCTGATGCCAGGGGACACAGTCCTCAAGGTTATTACCTACTGCAACAGCCTCTCTCGAAGATCTACTCTTATTGTATGTTCTGCATAACTGTACTTTCTAGTGGCTATCACATCTGCTCATCGTATTACTGAATTACAGGCTCTAGCTGCAGATCCTCCTTTTCTTATTTTCCACAAGAATAGGGTTACCTTGAGTACCAGTTCTTGTTTTCTGCCGAAGATCATTTCTGAGCAAACGCTAAATCAGACTATTGACCTTCTGGTTTATTTCTCAACTCCCACAGATAGTGGGGAGTGTCGACTTCATACATTTGATGTCCGTTGGACATTGCATTGATACCAATCTTCTCAACTATTTATGGCTTTCACTCACATCATAGTGGGCTCCCCTGTTTCTAAGCAGAGCTTTTCTGAATGGTTGGCCTGTTGCATTTATTTCTGTTACCAAAAGAATGGTAAGCAGCTACCTGGTCCTGTCTGTGCTCACTCCACTTGTGGGTTAGCTACTTCCATGCCTTGTTTTGACAGTATATCCACAGCTGGCATATGGGCTGCTGCCACTTGGAGTACTGGTTGTACATTTATTAAACATTTCAATCTGGGCATAGTCTGTAACAGATGTGCCTGATCTGGCCTTACTGTCCTGCAAGGCCTCTTTATTGTGGGCAGACTGTTCGAGGACCGACCTGCATACCACATGCATTTACTGCCTGTGGCACGATCACGATCCCCAGGCCTGTGACATTTGTCATTTGTTTCACCCTAATGTTCTGGAGGACCATCTCACCTGCCTTAAATTGGGCCACCCGGTGCAACTGAATTGGCCAGTCAAGTCTAAGGATGCCCATTGGGTGGTCTCTGCAGCCACAGGGTCCATTGAACAGCTTGCAACCTTTAAAGAGAAGGCGGCCCAGGCCGTGACCCACTCCTCTTCGGCATCTACTTTCGTGCCATTTCAGTTGGGCTCGACTTTCACGAGTTCCTTCAAAGAATTGTGCCAGTCTCTGCCAACCCTCGGTCAGGGACCCTACAGGCACAAATCAAAATCCAAGAAAGAGTCCAAAAAAGGAAAAAGAGAGGACTCATCATAGATTATGGGATCAGGAGCGCTCTCGGCTGAAGGCCTCAGATTCCCACACTTCTCTGGATTTAACTTTGTTCAAATCCTTGGCCCTGGCCGCAGGCTCCATGGTAACCCCATCACGCCTGTAGGTCAAGACACTGGTTGAGGTCCCAGCCAAGATTTTTCTCGAGCCGACCAACCAGTTGTCGACCAAAGAGACAAACACTTCCTTGTCTAGGACTCTGGTTCTGACACACTGTTGGAGGGACAGATCAGTCCACCAACCCGCCGCCTCTGGTCCCTGACCCTGACCAGGAGGAGCCTCTGTGCTCACTGACTCCCACCAAGCCCCACCTCCATTTCCCCCCCCCCGGCAGTTGAGGGCTTCCTCCTGTGCATCAAGCCGATCCCACCGACATCAGCGCTCTGACTCTTAGTACCACAGGAAGCAGTGCCGCCACTTTTCTTCGTCATTGTCCTCCTCGGGTTAGGAGAGGCTTCGGCACAAGTTGCGTTGATGCTACGAGGGCAACAGTTTGTGCTTACTGACCCCAAACTAATCCTTGTTTCTACACCAGTCATCACCTGGTTGTCACCCGAAAGGCCAACACCATCTTCTTCAACAGAGCTGACCAAAACGTCCTGGCTTGGCTGCCTCCGGTGTCTCCACTCATCACGGTGGAACCACCACCTAAACAGCCACTGGTTGGTGCTCCAACTAAGGAGTCTAGACCAGCTAAGTGGCTTTCCCATCAGCTGTCAGTCACCATCACCCCTGACCCTCCGTGGAGGGTCAGTGGGGACTCAGGTGGTTGACCAGTCTTTAACAACTCTTCTGAGTCCAAGGGCAAAGGGTCCTCCCTGCACTCCTGTCTGGCTGAGGTAGAGTCTTTGGGGGACCTCTTGATGGATGAAGGCCCATCTTTTTTCATGAGGCTTCTCCGCTTGATCTCTGAGTGGACAGGTATGAAAACGGGGCCCGTCCAGAAGCGGGCTCATTACCCATTGACTAAGATCCTTGACTGGGGAGACACTCCAGAGGATTTCCCAGTGGAAAAAGCCATTCTTGGCCTGGCTCTGGAGCTTTGACAGCACCCCACTTTCTGCCCTGCACCTCCTGCCTGGATGGCCTGCAAACACAAGTGCCCACCGGTTCCCTTTTAGGATTCACAGAGCACCCATCAGCTGAGGGATTGGTGGCTGATTCTGTGTTTAGGTGCAACAGCAACACCGGGGATGTTGACAAACCACCTGATAAGAAGTCCAAGAAGTCATCTAAGAAAGTCTACACTGCCTCCATGCTTGGTCTCTGCCAGGTGAGCTCGGCCATCCTCATGGCCCACTTCTCCCATGCCCTGCTGGGCACCTTAGATGAGGTGCTTCCTCATGCGCCTGTGGACCTTCTGACCACAGTCAAACAGCTCCGGGACCAGGGCCAGGCTGTGGCCAAACAGCTCTAGACAGCCATGGACATTGAGAAGTCCAGTGCCCGCTCTGTGGTGGCCTTAGTGATCATGTGCCACAGGGCTTGGCTGAGGATCTTAACCTTCATGGTGGACACTCAGCACAAGCTGGCAGATGTCCCTTTCCTGGGCACTGACCTGTTCTGGCCTGGGGTTGAGGGCCACCTCACCAGCATCGAGAAGTCCAGTGCCACCTTGGACTCCATGACATCTGCCAAGAAGGACCCCAAGGGCTCCAAGCAGCAACAGAAGAGGAAACCCTTTTGGTCTACCTCCACTCCTGTGGCCAAACCAGCCCAGCCCCCAGGCTGGACAGCAGGCTCAGGCCTGGCAACCTCAGCCCAAGTTGGTGGCCTCGGTTGGCTGTAAGCCTGGAGGGAGAGGATCAGATGGCACCTCCTTAGGATGGCATCCTTAGGATGGCAGAGGAAGGCATCCTTAGGATGGCAGAGAAAGGGGAGATATTGCTGATGGGGGACCTGAATATGCCAGACGTTAACTGGAGCACCTTTGCTGCAGCCACATCCAAGAGCAGGGCCATTCTTGATGCCCTACAGAGGGCATGCCTCAGACAGCTAGTTTTGGAACCCACTCATGAGGGAGCAATCTTAGACCTCATACTCTCAAATGGGGACAGTGAGAGGATCTCAGATCTAGAAGTGGGTAGCCACCTGGGAACAAGTGACCACCAAACAGTGTGGTTCACGATAAACTTGGCTACAGAGTCAAGCCATACAAAAGTGAGGGTACTGGACTTCAGGAGTGCTGACTTTGGCAAGATGGGAGAGTGCCTTAGAAAAGCACTAGCAAACAGGCTAGAAGGAGGGGTGGAGCAACAATGGGGAAACATCAAAACTGCCATCACAGAGGCAACAAGACTTTGTGTGAAACAAATAAACAAATCAAAATGAAGGAAAAAGCCACTATGGTTCTCAAAAGAGGTGGCGGGGAAGGTTAGGGAGACAAAAATAGCATTTAGGAAGTATAAGGAAACACAGAAGGAGCAGGACAGAGAACTGTACCAGTTAAGGCAGAAGGAAGCAGGGAGGGAAGTCAGAATAGCAGAGGCCCAAACTGAGGAAAAGATAGCCAACTCGGTCAAGAAGGGGGATAAAACCTTTTATAGGTATATCAGGGAGCATAGAAAGACAAAGGGAGGGATAGTGAGGCTGAATAGAATGGACAGTGGGTGGGCAGAGAGGGGCAGTGAAAAAGCAGGGATACTAAATGAATACTTATGCTCAGTATTCACAAAAGAGGAGGAGGGGGAGGTGCCTGATCCAATTAACAGAAGCACTCTGGATAGGGGGTCGATCCCAGTCCTTTCACAGAAGAAAGGGTTCTGAAAGAACTCCTAAAACTGAAGGTGGACAAAGCAACGGGGCCAGACTGAATTCACTTCAGAATTCTGAAAGAATTAAGGGGAGAACTAGTGACACCACTGACTACCCTTTTTAACAAATCATAGGAGGATGGTGTCGTACCTGAGGACTGGAGAAAGGCAGATGTGATTCCCCTTCACAAAAGTGGGAGCAAGATAGAGGCAGAAAACTACAGACCTGTCAGTTTGACCTCTGTGGTAGGGAAAGTGATGGAATAATTTCTGAAGGAAAGAATTGTTGAATACCTAGAGGCCAGTGGGGCATAGAACCCAAGGCAGCATGGGTTCACAGTGGGAAGGTCAAGTCAGACGAATCTAATTGATTTCTTTGACTGGGTGACTAAAGTAGTAGACCAGGAAGGGGCTGTGGACATGGACTACCTAGACTTTAGCAAGGCATATGACACAGTCCCACACAAAGATTAATAATTAAATTAACCAGCCTGGGAGTGGGTCCCAGGGTGGTAGCCTGGGTAAAACATTGGCTAGACAACAGTACACAGAAGGTAATTGTAAATGGAGTCCACTCTGAAGAAAGAGAGGTTACTAGTGGGGTACCGCAGGGCTCAGTACTGGGTCCAGTCCTTTTTAATGTCTTTATAAGTGACATTGCAGAAGGACTGGAAGGAAAAGTATGCCTATTTGCAGATGACACAAAGATCTGAAACAGGGTTGATGCACAAGGAGGCATGGAAAGGATGAGAAGGGACTTGGCAAGGTTGGAGGAATGGTCACAAGTATGGCAGCTTGGATTCAATGCAAAGAATTGCAAAATAATGCACCTGGTAAACAAAACCCAGGGAAGATTACACAATGGGGGTAGTAACAACAACAAAATGGAAAGGGACCTTGGGGTAATCATATCAGATAACCTTAAGGTTAGCAAGCAGTGTGAGAAGGTAGTGGGGGCTGGGGATACTGGGATGTATAGGGAGGCATCACCAACAGAAAACAGGAAGTTGTTATCCTCTGTACAGACAGTTAGTGAGACCCCATCTGAGTCGGCATCCAGTTCTGGAGACCCCATCTCCTGAGGACATAGACAGGATGGAGGCAGTCTAGAGGAGGGCAACTAAAATGGTGCAGGGTCTGCAAGAGAAGCCACATGAGGAGAGACTAAAGGAGCTTAATATGTATACCCTTGAGGAAAGGAGGGAGAGGGGGTCATAATAGAAATTTTAAGTACCTCAATGGAATCAACGAAGTCCAAGAGGGTAGCATCTTTCAGAAAAAGAGATGTGCAAGAACAAGGGGACACAATTTGAAGATAGAGGGGGGACGGCTCAGGGGCAATGTGAGGAAGTATTTTTTCACAGAGAGGGTAGTGGACACATGGAACAGCCTTCCTGAGGAGGTTGTGGGGTCTAAAACTGTGGGAGAATTCAAGAATGCATGGAACAGACATAAGGCAATTCTTGTGGAGGGCAGGAAGAAATAGGCTGTTGGTTAACTAGGATCTGCAGCTTATCCTGTAGGTAGGGAAATGGGCAGACTAGCTGGGCCAAGCGGTCCTTATCTGCCATCAAAGTCTATGTTTCTATGTTTCCCTCTCATGGGCTGGAGTGCCCACATGGGAGACCAGAGTCCACAGGCTCTGGTCCCCTGAGGAGTCCTGATACCACATCAACCTGCTAGATCTCTGGGCAGTCCAGCTAGCGCTGACTGCATTCACTCCACACATTTGGGGTCAGGTGGTCCATGTCCAGACTGACAAACACTGCAACCATGTACTGCCTCAACAAACAGGGCAGAACGCACTTCCTGCCCTTGTGAAGGGAAGCACTCCGGACCCTCGTGCAAAGACTGGAGGTGCATCTCCTAGCCATCTTTGTGATGGGAGCCTCCAATCAGCTGGCGGGCACCCTCTGCCAGGTGGTTGAGGTGTCTTACAAGTGGTCTCTCCACCCTGACATAGTTCACAGTCTGTTCTCCCAGTGAGGCACCCCTCAAGTGGACCTGTTCACCTCCAGGGACAATGCAAAGCTGAGGCTGTTTTGTGCCCACCCCCTCAGCAGGGAGCACTGCATGGGGATGCCTTCTCGAGGCCCTGGACCCCAGGCCTCTTCTATGCCTTCCCTCCACTTCCCTTGATCCACAAGGTACTTCTCAAAGCCAGGAGCCAGGAGGGACAAGGCACAGGTGAACCTGGTGGCTCCAGACTGGTCATGCCAGTTCTGGTACCCCGCTCTCCTTCGTCTCCACAGCAGGCTCCCAAGGCATCTTCCCTTATGCCTGAACCTGCTTTCCATCAGTCAGGGGAAGGTACTCCACCAGGACCTTCTATCCCTACACCTGACAGCTGGGTTCCTGAGCGGCTGGAGTTCCAGGCTTTTGGTCTCTCCAAAGCTGTCTTAACTGTTGCGGAGGTACCTCGGAAGTAGTTGGTATCAGGGCGAGGGGTTTGTCAGGGTGCTAACCCTGCTTAGGTTCTTGGTGGTAATAAACCAGCAAAAGAAATGGACAAGCGGCACATTCATTAATAAACCTGTTTATTACACAAAATAGATGCCCTAAAACAGGTCTTACCAATAGACACTGAGCGCCAAATGTTTCCCAATACCCCTAGGGATGAAGATGGTCTTGGATGATCTCAAAGAGGATAAGTAATTTATTTATTTAAATGTTTTACCAGGAAAGGCATGCTGAGCAGGCCACTGCTTGACTCCAGATGTGTCCGGGGGGGTGGACAAGGGAGAGCATACAGGATATATACAAGCACTGTGTATGAGAGCAGTACATGAACAATCACAAATTATCTGCAATACAGAGTCAATTAAGTTAGACAAGCACAATCACGTCAATTAAAATTAGACAAAATACAATCACGTGGAGTTAAAATTTTGCAGCTAGTCCGCAGTGGTCAGCCTTAGCGACTTCAGCAGCACAAGAGCAAGATGAGCAACAACACAAATATTTACAATAATGTCATAAAAAATCAACACGTACAACAAATTGAATTAAAATTTGCAGCTAGACCACAGTGCCTAGTTCAATGACTACACCCAGTTAGCATAACCTGCCTACCTTGCCCAGCCTGGTGTGTAAGGCTCCGGTCTTAGAGAGGTAGAGTGTAGCATGTGCAGGAGGAGCAGAAGTGTGCCTTGAGGAGGGCGAGGAGATGAGTGAAAGAGGCATGGCGAATGGTTGAAGGGAGAGAGTTCCACAGTTTAGGCATGTGGTATGAGAAGGCTGCCTGGCCTGCGGAGGTTGACCTGTGGGGGACCGATATGGAGCGGGTGTTATAATTTCGGAGTGAATGTACAGGAGGGGGTGTCATCGAGGCACAGGTCAGGAAGCATAGAAAAACCAAGAGCAGTTGTAGAATTCACCAAAAACTATTTATTTACACTAGTAATATCATAAAAAAACTTGTTCAGTATAACTATTTACAAAGGCAAAATAAAATAGTTTTCTTTCAGTCTCTGTGTCCCTTGTTCTCCTAATCTCTATTGCAGTTGCAGCTTAGCTCTTATAAGTCCTTTCAACTCTCACTCTTAGCAAGCATCCTGTTTTTGTAAATATCAGGCAGGGCTGCTAGAAAACGGTGTGCTTGCGCTGAGAGGCCCCATTTGCACAGCTTTTGCAAAAGGCTTAAACATTTGCACTCAAGTAACCTCTGGAGTTTTCCATTAGCTTTTTACAGTCAAACTATAATTATATACATTTCAACAGTAATGCTATATATTTTCCAAACACAAGGGATCCCAATATCAGTTACATTTCCATACAATGATTTGCACATATTTTTATATTAGCAGATCTAGATATGCAAGGGAGTGACCAGCCATAGGACTATCATGTGCTATCTGTAACAATCTGTTCTATACTTCTGTGATATAATCAATTGTTCTGTCTGTTCCTGTGTCTGAGGTTTAACCCAAACTATGTCCAGTAACCCATTACATTTTTTAAACATTGGTCCACCCTGTTTTGGTTTCACCCCCAGTTGCTTAAAATATCCTTGGAGAGAAACATCATTAGCTTGTTCTGAAAGAAAATCACAATCTGTTATCAATTTAGTTTCAGCATTTTCATATTTTAACCCTTCACGTCCATCAGTCATTTGTTGCCATAGTTTTTTTCAGGCTTTGTCTTTCTTTCCTGGATTTCAGGATCTTGGAGCTGTGCTCAAACAAGTCCGAATCAAAATCTTTGAAAGGAAAAGTGCCCCACCATCTGAAATTTTCTTTGCCTGAGCTATTGTCACCAGAGCTGCTGAAACATCAGGATTTACTCCCCCTTTGATCAACTCAGTAAATCATGGAAAGTAATTTCCAATAATCACAGGTGCAGGTAGCTTAGGTACTACTCCCACTTTCATTTGGTGCAACACACCCTTAATGGTCAGAGTCACTTGGGTGGTGGGATAGTATCGAGTGTCCCCATGGATGCAGATGACACCAGTACCTGGTCCTTTTGCACAGTGTTTTCCCAGCACTTTAACATGCACTAGGGTCTGTCTGCTTCCTGAATCAATGAGTCCCTTCACAGTCTTATGCTCCACCTTCACATCTGCTAAGTACTTGCCCCAATTTGCCAAGGACAAATCTGCTCCAGTGCCACTCTCCTTACTACAGCAGTTTCTTGCAAAATGACCTGGCTTATTATAGTTATAGCAGATAACGTCTTTGGGCACAGATTTGTTACCCCTACCAGAGTTCTTATCAGACTTGGAGTTTAAATGGGAAAAAGAGTGTTTTGGCTGTTACCTCACTACTGTGGCATCTGTCTGGCCATTTGGTAGTCCTTGGCCAAAGAAACAGCCTTTTCCCCAATCTCTAATCGGTGTTCCTTTACCCACAGCTGCATATCAGTAGGCAAGATGTTGAATTGCTCCTTGGCAGATGTGTCAATGATCTTTGGGACTGTTTTTCTCTCTGGTTGGATCAATTTTATCAAGAGTTCTCTGAGTTGGGTGAAGGATTCTCGACCAAGTTGTACCTCAGAGATCGAAATCTCTGCCTGTAGGTCTCTCCAGATATGTCATACCTTTTCAGGATTTCACTTTTCCCCAGGTCATAGTTTTCTGACTGGAATGTCCACACTGCTGTAGGCAAGTTGGTCTTTCCCTGTCAGGTAGGGTACCAGCCTGATTGTCCATTGCTGTTTTGGCTCAATATCATCTGAGGGACACAACTTTGTAATTTTAATGGCTTTTAAGCTGCTTGGGTTTTGTTGTTTGTCTGGATATGTGCCAGATCCTCTGCCTTTGATAGCTTGCAAGGCATCCAGCCATCGCTGCTCCTGTCACTGCATCTATTCTCTCATCTGCGCTTCTATACATTGCTTCTCTTTTTCTCTCTGCTTCTCAGTCTCTTTTTGTTGTATAGCCCACCATTTGAAAAAGTTCAAGCTTTCAGGTTCTGTCACTGCCTGTTCTTTTTCCATAACTTGTGCTGGCTGTACAATTTCAGACTGGACTTCTGTCTCTGCTATTTTGGCTGCCATTCTCCTGGTAACCACTCCTGGACTTGCTGCTGTGGAATCCATATCTTCCTTTGTGCTTCCCTGGTACTAGATCCAGTACCCATGCACAAAACTTCTGTCTTAGGGTATGCATGGCATAAATCCCACTTAGGCTGACACCATCTATCATCGAGGCACAGGTCAGGAAGAGTAGGAGAACCTGGAACAGTTGTAGAATTTACCAAAAATGATTTATTTACACTAGCAGTATCATAAAATAAACTTGTTCAGTATAACTATTTACAAAGGCAAAATAAAATAAAGTTTTCTTTCAGTCTCTGTGTCCCTTGTTCTCCTAATCTCTCTTGCAGTTGCAGCTTAGCTCTAAGGCTTTTCAACCCCCATCCTTAGCAAGCATCCTGTTTTGTAAATATCAGGCAAGGCTGCTAGAACACAGTGTGCCTGAGCTGAGAGGTCCCATTTGCACAGCTTTTGCAAAAGGCTTAAAAATTAGCTCTCAAGTAACCTCTGGAGTTTTCCATTAGCTTTTTACAATCATCTCAAATTATAATTATATACATTTCAACAGTAATGCTATATATTTTCCAGACACAAGAGATCCCAATATCAGTTATATTTCCATACAATGATTTGCACATATTTTTATATTAGCAGATCTAGATATGTAAGGAAAGAAAAACAGACAGTGAGAGGCAAAGAATTGCGAGACTGTTCGGGTAGATCTAGTCCGAGATCTCACAGGAAGATATGGTTGTGCAACCAGACAGAGAAGAGACAGAAAAGAACAGATCCTTGCATTTAAACACTTTCTCCATAACAAATGGGACTGGGTCTTATTCCACCCTGTCACTGTGGGGAAGGAAGATAGGGCAGAGGAGAGGTACAGGGGCAGAGACTGGGACCAGAACTTAGCCGTGAGCCTAGCGCAGTGGGATTGCCTCTGGTCCTGCAGTGAGGGGAGGCCCAGGATCTGGTAAAGGACACAGTGGTGAGTGGTGGGGTGACAGTTGAGGGCGAAGTGACAGAAGGAATGGTAGAGGGTATCCAATCTGGCTAGGGTAGATTTAGGTGCGGCACTGTAGACTACATCGCCGTAGTCAGAAATGGGGAGAATCATTTTCTCTACAATTTCTCAGTGGGCCCGGAAATGGGATGCAGCCATGGTTGTGGAACAGGGCAAGGTGCAGCTTCTTGTGGATGGCCACAAAGTGAACAGAAAAGTTGAGGTGCTTGTCGAGCCATATCCCGAAGTATCTAAAGGAGGTACAGTACTCTAGCTTTGTTCCATCCAGGGTGTGGAAAGTGGGAAGGGAGGGAGGGGAGCCAAGAAAGTCTCTGTCTTGTGCCGAAGGACATGGAGACAGTTTTCTTGGCATTCAGGAAGAGCTGATTGGAGTGGAACCAGAACTGGACATTGTTGAAGTTGCGCTGAAGTCTGGACACTACATCAAAGGTTGAGGGTCTGGATGTATACAGGACTGTGTCATCCACATACATGTGAATGGATGAGTGTGGGCAGGCAGAGGGCAGATCATTGAGGAAGATGGAAAACAGGAGCAAGCCAAGGAAAGAGCCGTGGGGCACACCAGTCGAGACAGGTAGGTGGGCAGAGATGGAGTTTCCCATTCTGACAGCTTGAGTCCTTCCTACAAGGTAGGAGTGGAACCAGCTGGTGGCCTCACTCAAGAGCCTAGCTAAGGAAAGCTTGGACAGGAGGAGAGGGTGAGAAACAGTGTCCAAGGCCTTTGCAAGGTCAACAAATATGACAGAGGTGATGTGGCCCTGGTCCATACCGGTAAGGATGGCATCAGTGAGCCTTAGGAGGGAAGTAGTGGTGGAGTGGAGCTTCCTGATCCCAGACTGGTAAGGTGTGAAGAAGGAGGAGGTGGAGTTGAGGAAGGAGGATAGCTGGGAGAGGAATAAGTGTTCCTGGAGTTTGGCGAGGATGGGTAGGAGGAAGATAGGGCAATAGTTTCCGTGGGAGGAGGGGTCGCCACCTTTTGGAAGGGGGATGAATGTGGCATGCTTCCATTCAGATGAGATGGAGGTGAGAGAGAAGGAGAGGTTGAAAAGTGATGGCAGGGGCAGATAAGAATAACATTTTGGCGTCCAGTCCGAAGGGACATTTGCCCATAGTGGGATTTAGTGCAAGCAGGGCATTGTAGACATTGGCTGGGGTAACATTATGGAAGGAGAAGCCAATGGGTGAGGCTTGGGCCGGGCGGGGTGTGGTGGTAGGGGCCGGAGTGGTGGTGGGGGTTGGAGTGGTGGGAGGGAGAGAGTAGAGTAGTGATGCAGTACAGTTTGTGAAGGAGTTAAACCTCATGGCTACAGCGAGTGGGGCAGTTACAGTGGAACTGCCTACACTGATGACAGGTGTGGGGGACTGGGATGGGGGGGTAATATACTTGGGTCATCACCAGAGGTCGCTGTGGTGCATGGCAACTCCTCTAGCAGTCTTTCACCAGGGGCCGGCCACCGATGACATCATCATCATGTTCCTATACAGGAGTGGGCGGTGGGTCTCTGGTATCCTCAGTTCATTTTCTCTCTATTTTCAGCTTGCATGCAGCAGCTAGTGAAAAGTGTAAGCAGTCATTGACAAGAAACTGAGCAAAGGGAACAGTTTTTTTCCTGTTCCTGCTCCTTCATTGATGGATGTCAGAAGGGTCTCAAGCAAATCAGCTTTATTTTGTTCCTGTCATTGTGGTAGAAAGATCTACCACTTTGACAATCATACAGTCTGTGCCCAGTGTTTGGGATCCACACACGACTCATCCTCCTGTGAACTTTGTCAGGAGTTTAATCAGGCAACTCATCAATGTGTATTGCTTGATATTCAGGCTTACCTCATGGAACAAAAAGCTGCTCTCTTAGAGGAGCAGGTTGCCAGTCCCAAGGACCCCCGCTGAGCCAGTGCTTCACATAAGAAGCACAGGCATGACAAGGATGCTCCTGCTTCAGCATCCTGCTCCAAGCGTTCGTCGACGACGACCACTTCAGGTCTTTCCTCATTGAAGACACCCTCAAAAAAGTGCCTCCTGGTTGACAGAAGTTTACTCCCTCTCATCAACAGCGCTTTCTAGCTCTTTATTGGCAATTTCAGCGGAATCCTATACTACTGCCATTGGTGCCCTGTCGACGATGACACGTCTCTCATCTACGACAATGGCTGTCAAACATGTAAAATTTTTCTCTCTTCCCGCCTTGTCAACAACAGGCCAAGATGCATTGGGAAATACCATGGATTTCACTTTTTCGGCTGCCCCTCCTCCTTCAAGGTCTTTTGTGCATCGGGGCGAGCCTGAGTGGGGCTGGGACCCCGGATTGTATCATCCAGGTTTCAGACCAGCTTATATTTCATATCCATGTTCCTCTATCATTCCCTTGGTTTCTCAGAAGCCTTCCACCCTTCTCCCCCACTACTACCTCAATGGACATGTCCACAGTAGTACAGCAGGTTCTGGACATAATGAGGCATTCACAGCCTCCGGCTCCTGGTGATGGGGGTCATCCATCCCGGTCATCCTCACCTCCGCCAAAATGTTTTTTTGGTGAGGGACTAAGTTCTTCACCTGGTTTCCCATCTGACTATGAGGAAGAATACTATTCCAAGGATCTAGAATTCCAGAAGGCATCCCAGATGACCTGGAGAATATCGAGCTCCAAGAATGGGACTTCCATCTTCCGTCCTCCCTCTCCACTATGTCATCTCTGCACAAAGCATCTACCCACCATGCAGCGGCCTCTCTCCCTGATGACCCATCATTTCATGACATGATGGTCCAGATTAAAATAATTATGGGTTTCACTACCATTGAACATGATAAGCAGAGAAAAGATATGGCAGACTACCTTGAACTGCTGGTGGACCCGGTAGTTGTGGTACCCCCACTCATCCAAACCTACCAAAATGCAGTACTGGCCACCTGGGACCAGCCTTCAGCTCTTCTGGCTCTTCCTCAGAAAGTGGATCACCTTTACCAGGCTCCCCCGATCACCCCTTCTTCTCATCTAACCTGAGGCAGATTCAGTGGTCATTGCCACTGCTCATGATCGTACTAAACATCCCCGACACATGAGCTCCTTACCTCCAGATAAGGAATCCCGCTGCCTAGACTGCTTAGGGAAGAAAGTCTTCCAGGCAGGCACACTGGAGAATCTTAAACTACATGGGACATCTGGTGAAATACCAACATACCCTCCGGTCCTCAGCTATTGATGTAGTCAATAAACTCCCTCCATCACAGGAGAAAGACCAATTACTGGCTACAATATCTACAGGAAATTCCATTTCCCAACATCTCCTCCACTCTGAATATGATGCGGTGAATGCTTCAGTTCAGGCAGTGGCTATGGGGGTCACCCTCCGCCATCATGCCTGGCCGCATGTGTCTGGTCTACAACCAGATATACAACATAAACTGGTCAATGTCCCATTTAATGGCTCTAAGCTTTTTGGCCTACACACTCAAACGCTCTTGGATGATCTCCAAGCATCAGGCCGCACTCTCCGTATTGTGCATGGTATGTACCACACGCCACAGCCCTCATACTACTTCCGTTCTCAAACGGTTCAAGCTAAACAGAGAGGCAAGAATAGAGGAACCTATCAGGGTGGCTCCCGCAGACATTCCCACACCTCCTCTAGGACTGCCACCCCAACCTCAAGGGGGCCCTGTTCCCACCCTCGGGGTGGGACAGGTCAGACCCCAGCCCAGTGACCCATTAGGGCTTGCCCCCCTTTCCTTGTTCAGGCCTCGGAAACTGTGGGGGGCTGCTTTGCTCCTCACTTGGAGGCCTGGAAAGCCATTACCTCGGATGAGTGGGTACTCCAAATCATACGTGCTGGGTACACGCTGGAACTTACATCTCCACCTCCCCCGCACCCACCCACTCAGTCCTTTATCCATCTGACCATATTCCCATCCTTCAAGAGGAATGTCAGGCACTTCTACACAAAAAAGCCGTTCATCCTGTTCCTCCTTCAGAGTTACATCAGGGATTCTACTCCCATTTCTTTCTGGTCCCCAAATGTACGGGAGACCTCAGACCGATATTAGACCTAACACAACTGAATTTACACATCCAGTACAAAAGGTTCGGGATGGTTACACTAACATCCATACTACCGATGTTAAAAAAGGGGGGATTGGTTATGCGCCCTGGACATGAAAGATGCATACCTGCATATCCCTATCCACCCCGCCCACCACCGGTTCCTACGCTTTCACTTGCTAGGACACCACTACCAATTTTGAGCACTTCCTTTTGGACTCTCGTCCACTCTGAGAGTCTTCACCAAGTGCCTTGCCGTAGTGGCGACGGCCCTGAGAAGAGAGGGACATTTTGTCTTCCCATACCTAGATGATTGACTGACAAAAGTAATTTCTGAAGAGGCTCTGCTTCTCTCCCTCCTGACCACCCTTACCCTAATTCAAAATCTGGGCATTACCATCAACTGGCCCAAGTCCAACCTGAAGCCTTCCCAGTCACTCCAGCATATAGGGGTGATTTTGCACACAGTCTCCACCAGGGCTCACCTCCCTGTCAACAGACAAGACAAACTCCTCTCTCTGGCTTCGCATACCGAACCCAGCAGTACAAAACAGCCAGAAGTTCCTTACATCTTCTGAGGCATATGGCAGCTGCCATCCCCACAATGGCGTGCACCCATCTCCATATGAGACCAGTACAGTGGGCGCTTCAGAATCAATGGCACCAATGGTCGGATGACTTCAATGACAATATCAAAGTCACCCCCTCCCTGCACTCTGCCCTGGACTGGTGGACACACTGACACCACCTATCACATGACATGCCCTTTCAGGCTCCCTCTCCCCAGCAAATGTTGACCACGGATGCTTCCCTGGATGGCTAGGGAGCTCCCCATGGCCCTTATGGGGCACAGGATAAATGGCCCCAATTCACCATTTTACCACACATAAATCTGTTGGAAATTAGGGCGGTTCGCCTTGCCCTTCAGGTTTTTGACCCCCACCTTCGTCCCAGACCCTTGCTGATCCAATCAGACAACACCTCCGTGGTGTTCTGTGTGAACAAACAAGGGGGCACCAGATCTTGTGCTCTCTGCAGGGAGACGATGAGGGTCTGGCAAGAAGCCACACTCCAACTCACACTAATTGCCGTCCATCTACCAGGACACCACAATATCCTGGCAGATATTCTCAGCTGCCAGTCCTCCACACATGAGTGGACTCTTCATCAAAAAGTTCTTCAGGCTATTTTCCACTTATGGGGGACCCCACAACTGCACCTGTTTTCATCCCCAACAATCATCGACTCCCCAAATACTTTTCCATTATCCTGAACAGAAGGGGACTGTCTACCGATGCCCTGTCCTAACCATGGACAGGCCTCTTCTTATATGCAGCCCCCCCATCAAGCTACTGCAACTGTCTCTACTGAAACTACAACTTGAACCTGCCATGATGATCCTCATAGCCCCCTTGTGGCCCAGACAGGTGTGGTTTCCCCTACTCCAACAACTGTCCGTGGCGGATCCCATTCCATTGCCAATCAGACCAGATCTCCTGACTAAGGAGTGGGGAACCCTCCTTCACACCAACCTGAAGTCTCTACATCTTCATGCTTGGCTCTTGAGGACACTTTCATAGCATGTCTTCAAGTCTCCTCACCTGTGGCCGACATTCTCTTAGCCTCATGAAAACCATCAACCAGAGAAACCTATAGCGCTAAATGGAAATGCTTTTCCATATGGGCTGCTTCCCTTTCTCTAAATCCATTTTCATGTCCTTTACATGAAGTTTTGGACTACTTGGCTTCACTTGCCAAGAAGGGCCTTAGCTATTCCTCTATCAAAGTTCATCTGGCCTCCATTTTGGCTGTTCACAAACCCTGCGAAGGCAAATTACTGTACCAACATCATCTTGCCAAGATGTTCTTAAGAGGCATACTTCATATCAAACCTCCCATAAAGTGCCCCACCCCCCATTGGGATCTGAATTTTATATTGGAGAAACTCACCCTAGCGCCCTTTGAGCCAGCAGCTACCGCTAATCTCCACTTCCTCTCTTGAAAGACAGTGTTTCTAGTATCTGTCCCATTGGCTTGTCGAATCTCCGAGCTTCGGGCTCTGATGCGTTGAGAGCCTTACCTAATCTTCCACGAGGATAGAGTGGTTCTCCGCACCAATCCCTCCTTTCTGCCAAAAGTGGTTTCAGAACATACCTTAAACCTGACCATGGAATTGCCCATCTTCTACCCCGAGCATTCTAATCTGGGAGAACATCTCTTACACACTTTAGATGTTCATCATATTCTGAGGTACTATATAAACCATACAAATCCTTGAGAAAAAACTCTCAATTGTTTGTCACCTTCGCCTCCATGAGGAAAGGTTCCCTGGTTGCCAAGAAAACCATTTCCAGTTGGTTGGCAAATTGCATCACGTTTTGTTACACAAAATACAACAAGTCCCTATCAAGAACAGTACAAGCCCATTCCACTAGAACCCAGTCCTCCATAGCAGCCTGCTTCAAGGGGCCTTGATCACTGATATCTACAGTGCAGCCATGTGGTCCACCATCCACACCACATGCTTGATGACCCTTCATTTATGGATGTGATGCATCGCATCCAACAATTGAATGGATGGTACTCGGAAGACCTTGACCTGGAATGCAAGAGGTTAGTGGCCTTCATTCAGAAGAAGGAAGCCTTCTTCATGGTAGTCCCACCGATGGTCGATTTGTATAAGGACGCCAACAAGCTGTCATGGAAATGTCCGTTCTTGAACCCAGCAGTGTACAAAAAGTCAGGCTGGTTATATACCATTCCCTGGGATGATCTCTTTTACAGGGAACAACCAGAGGCAGATTCAGTGGTGTTAAATCCACCCACGATGGGTCCAGATGTCCATGGCATCTTCGTACACAACCCCCAGATACGGACTCTAAAGCAATTCGATCATCTGGCCAGGAAAGTGTTTTCCTCCACTACTTGTGCCATCCAGTCACAGAATTTCCTTGCAATGGTGTATAGTACCAGAATGCCCTGTGGGACAAGGCACTGGAAATCATGAAGACCATGCCAGACTCACCCGGATGGACGGAGCTCATGGCCATTATGAAATCTGGCTCAGACATTGATAACCACATCCTGCAGGCTTCTTATGATACTGTGGATTCAGCGGGCAGAGCCGCAGCTTCTGTGGTTTGTATCCGCTGATATCCTTGGCTAAGAGTCTCAGGGTTCACCAAGGACTTCCAGTCCAAGATCATGGACGCCCCTTCAGAGGGCCAGTCCTATTTGGGGAGGATACTCAAAATATCATCACCCATTTTCAGGAAGCAGGGAAAGCAGTTAGGTCAGTACAAACTATGTACAAACCTAAGCAACAGCCTAAGCAGTCTTTTTGTATGACTGGACAACAGTAATTTTGAGGTTGGCACCAGCATCAGTAGCGGGCTGGCTTCAAATGCAAGGCCACTACCCCTGCCACCAGAAGTTCTGCACAGGCCCCCAGAAACTCTGTCTGCACTTCTCCCTGGCTCCTCCACCTGACTCACTGCCTGACACTGCTCTTTTAGCGGAGTCTGTGGGGGGAAGTGGCAGGGGGGGTCAGTTCTCCTTGCACACCGAAGGGTGGCTTTGGATCAACGTCCAACCACTGGGTCCTGCAGCTCACTGAGAGAGGACACGCCCTTGAATTTATGGAGGTTCCTCCAGACAGCCCTCCTGTACTGTCTCAA
The DNA here is from genome assembly GCA_016271365.2 of Neoceratodus forsteri. Classification (NCBI taxonomy): domain Eukaryota; kingdom Metazoa; phylum Chordata; order Ceratodontiformes; family Ceratodontidae; genus Neoceratodus; species Neoceratodus forsteri. The sequence continues at coordinate 285,016,335 of CM057455.1, read as the reverse complement.
TATTCTCAGGCCCACAGCACCCTCATAGCAGAGGAAATCCAGGCTCTCCTTCAAACAAAGGCCATCAAGCCGGTGCCCCCAGATCAATGAGGAACAGAGTTTCACTCCCACTTCTTCCTTGTGCCGAAGAAGACAGGGTATCTTCATTCCATCTTGGATTTAAGCCACCTGAATCTGTATGTAGAGTGCAAAAAATTCAGAATAGTCACCCTGACGGGTCTCCTTCCCCTATTACACCAAGGGGACTGGTTATGCTCCCTGGACATGCAGGGCGCATACCTCCACATCCTGTTTTTCCAACCACACAAGAAGTATCTGCCCTTCCACTTACAGGGCCACCATTACCAGTTCAGGGCCTTGCCCTTCGGCCTGTCCTCAGCACTGAGGGTGTTTATCAAGTGCCTTGCCATGGTAGCCACAAGTCTCAGGAGGCAGGGGCATTATGTCTTCCCCTACCTTGATGCTTGGCTTCTAACTGCCCCCTCTCTGGACTGGCTTGCAGAAACCCTTCAAGACACACTCTCCCTCTTTCAGGACCTGGGGGTTACTCTCAGTCTCCCCAAGTCCTATCTCTGGCCAAGGCAGTGGCTTCAATATATAGGGGCAGTCCTAGGCATGGCACAAGGCAAGGCCTTCCTCCCCCAGGACAGGGCAGAATGCCTTCAGTCCCATGCTCGGCAGCTGCTTACAGTTTGCCAAGTTTCGGCCTGGACAGTACTCCAGCTGCTGGGACATGTGGCAGCGGCCATTGCCACAGTATCTATGGCCCAGTTTTACATGAGGGTGATCCAGTGGAACCTCTGGGTTCAGTGGGATCAGAGGTCAGATGACCTGGACCAGTCAATCCTGGTATCCAGCCCAGTCATGCAGTCCCTGACAAGGTAGCGGGATACTCCCAACCTTTCCAGGGGGGTTTCCTTCTGGAAGGAATCTCCCACCCGGATTCTGACCACTGATGCATCAGGCCAGGGTTGGGGAGCTCATCTGGGCACTGGCTAGACTCAAGGATCCTGAACTCAACAGGAGCTTCATATCTACATCAGTGTGCTGGAGATGAGGTACCTTCCAAACCATCATCTTGACGGGTCTCCTGCTAATACAGACTGACATGTTAGTGGTATTTTATATCAACAAGCGGGGGGGTGGATCACCAACTAGAACTCAGCAGTCCATGTTCAGGCATTCACAACTCTCTGGCAGACTGTCTCAGTCGAACTCAGACCAGAGTCCACGAGTGGGGAACTGCTTCCCACAGTGGCAGAAGATCTCTTCGTCAGGTGGGGTTGCCTGGAAATTACTCCATTTACCTCCCCATCCTGCACAAAACTGCTCAATTTGTGCTCACTAGATCAGGTCTTGGTGTTTTCTGGCAAGACGTGTTGTCGTTCTCCTGGGTGGGGAGGTTTCTTTTCACGTTCCCTCCCTTTCCCCTTCTGCAACAGGTACTCATCAAGTTGTAGTCGGAGGGGGGCAGAAATCCTGGTGGTCCCACTCTGGCCTTGTTACCTCAGAGGCCAGCTCTAGGGAAAAATAAATTAGATTTTTTTATGTCTACAGTGTAAGCCAAAGAACAAACACAAGCAAAAGTAATAATTATATTTTATTACTATATTTACGCCAAGCATGTGACAGAGAAAATCACAAGGGAGTTGTTTTTTTTTGCCAGTCCTCGAAGAATGTAGAAAAGTCTCAAAGAGGAACTGGCTTACAGAAGGCTATATATCATAGATAACAGCATGGTTGCAGAGATAACAGTATAGTTATGTTTCTGTGGGGTCCTACCTGCCAACTTCAGTCCTAAAGGTATTACCTGCTGCAAGAGCTCCTCTCGAAGATCTACTGTTATGGCAAGTTCTTACATAACTGTATTATCTTAGAGAAAATCTCCTTCTTAGAGTCACAGCTCTCCCTCCCTTCCTCCCCAACCCACACTCTTTTTTGGGTGATGGGTGGTTATGCTGCCTGCTGTCGCATGCCGATTCTCCTCTTGTGCCTGAATTTGGCATATTTACTCAGGTTTCCATATTATGACCGGGTTGAATAAGACCCTGCTCCATTTGTTACGCTGGAACAGTTAAAAGCAAGGATCTGTTCTATTCTCTCCTTTTCTGTCTCTTGTCTGATTGCGTAATTACATTTTCTTGTGAGACCTCATAACTAATCACTCTGACAGTCTCACGGGTTCCCCCTCCTGCTGTCTTCCTGCCTTCACTTGCCACTTTTTGCTGTTTCTATCATTTCTTCCTCATGCCACTTATCTATGGCTAGAGAAATATACATGTAAAACTATTTGTGCAAAAATGGGATCCCTTGGTTTGAAAATGTATTTAGTTTTGCGTTGAAATGAATGCAAAGAGCTATTTGGAACTGGGAGGGGGGGTTAACCTTTTGATGCAGTTTGACCTGCACAAGCTCATTTGCAGAGTTGCCAACATGAGATTAGTTCTGGGACAGAGTGTTCTATTTTGTTGCACCTACAAGGAAAGAAACTGACAAAGTTCTGATACATTTTGTGAGAAACAGGATGTCTAATAACGAGCTCAGGAGGCAGAAGTTAATTGCCAGGCAAAAACCTCTTCTAAAAAGAGCAATCTTTTGTTGGTGAGACATATTGAGATTTAGATTCACAGCTACACTCCGAGGAAGGACTTTGTTTCTCTGTTTGTACTGCCTGTATAAAAGTTATCCTGCACAATTTTTTTATTGTATTGTTATTGATAATAATAAAATGCTACTTTCAAATTTAATAAGTACTCCTGGTTTTCCTGTGCTTCCTGACATTTGCCTCAACACATATCCTCTGCTATGTGCCTGGTTTGGTCCTGATGGCTTCGGTCCCTGCCAGTCCAATGATCCTCTAAGCTTGTCTCTGGTGGGGAACTGAGACAAGATGAGGCCATCCACATTGTATAGGCGATGTCGATGCAAGTCGACATGGGTGGGTCCAGCAAGCAAAATTTTCCAGATAGTCCTGACATTGAAGGCCTTCAGTTCCATGATGTGGCTGAAAAGAGGAGAATCTGTCAAATGTTCACTGTTGCAGTTGATATAAAAGCTGCATTTGATTCACTTAGTCATTTTTATGGGAGTTACTCAATAATCTTGGTATAGATCCCCATCTTCTTGCAATTTTAAAAATGTTACACCATAATTCTATGGCAGAAATTAGATTTACAAAAGATGATGCTCTAACGAAATAAATTGTTATAAAAAAAGGAGTGAAACAAGGGTGCTTACTTGCTCCCCTATTATTCAACCTTTATATCGAACTTTTGGTTAAAAGTAGTTCTACTATTGACACCTATGCCCCTTCCATAAACAGTGAAAAGATTCAACTGCTATTATACACAGATGACGCGATAATCATCTATCAAACCCCTGTTGGACTCCAAAGGGGTATGGCAAATATTATGCAGTCCTTAGCTAGGCTAGATCTGGAGTTAAATGTTGATAAATCTGGCCCAGTGGTGCAGAGGGCTGAGGCGCTGAATGCCACACCTCGCACCATGCCGATGACCCGGGTTTGGGAGCGACCTTGGGTGTCGGTGAGTCAGTCAGGGGAAGGAAGGATAGAGTGTTCCAGGGACTGCTGTCCTCCTCCTCTGGGGAGGGTGGGCAGGGACACCTGTGCTGACTCCTAGTGGTGGCTGGGGGCTGGTGAAGTGACGCGGTTGCATAGGTGTGTCAGAACAGGCAGATGCCTGACGTGTGATGCACGGAAGCATGCATCATACCGTCATTGATGTCCTGCATGCCTGCCCCAACAGTGGTGTAAAGCGAGTAAAAATACTAGCCCCAATCCTCCAGCACATGTGACAGTCTACCCCCGTGGCACTGCACCAAGCACTCCTTCGAAGCTCCCTCTGGTCCTGACTCCCCGGATGGTCTTCCACACTGTAGGGGAGCATGACATGGCCAGGAGGTTTAGGGGGCAAGGGGTGGCAGCTCAGGCACGGTGCTTGATGCGGTGGCCACCGAGATCGGACTGGATGTAAGGGGGGAACCATAGAATCACCTCCCCAGCCAAGGAGATAAGGCATAACGATAACTAACAAAAAAAAAAAAAGTTGATACATCTAAAATTGCTATAGTAGGAAAAAATTAAAAAAATTTCTAAATTCTGGATTATTCTTTGAAGCAAAAACAATGAGTCAGTCCCTATATGGGAGTGAAATATGGGGTCTTTACACAGATAATATTGACACAATCCAGAACTCATTCATTGGGATTACATTAAATCTGCCAAGGGATTGTCCAACCAGTTTTTAGGGCTGTGGGTGGAGCCTACAGCCCTTTTGGGATCAATCGTACCTTACAAAAATGGCCGATCATGGAACCTTCCATTGGACATTTGGAAGTATCCTTCCAAATGTCCAGCAGAGCTTGAAACCCTCCACCATGATCGGCCACTTCAGAATAACAGCAGCACCATTTTGGCTGTTACTTCCTCATTCCGGCACATGAACTGTGCATGCACAACTCGCATGCAAGCACAGTTCCACTGGCGCAGTCATGTTGTGAATTGCAAAATATCATTCGCCCCAACTATGCATGCTTGAGTGCCACACATGCACAGTCATGTCACCGCCACCAGCACCAGCAGGAAAGAAAACCCTCCCATTGCTGATGTCCTCTCACTCCCCTTGCCAACATTGGGGGTCCCCAATCTCTATGGCTGCATCATGTAGCCCCTCCCAATTTATGTGGCACACTGGGAGCCCACCCCAGTGTGCACAACTATATTTTTATGTTTGCCCCACACTGATATCAGGGTGCCCAATCTCTGTGTCGGCATTGTGTGCCCCCCAACTCATGTGGCACATTGGGAGCCCACCCCAGTGTTCCCAAATGTTTATTCCTTCCTCCCTTCTGACAATGGGGTGTCTAATCCCCGTGTTGGCATCATATACCCCCCCAACTCATGTGACACTTTGGGAGCCCACCCCAGTGTGCCAAAACATAAATTATCATTAGCCTTTAATTTTTGATGCTCTAACCAATACATTTTTGGTAGTCAGTTCTCTGCCATTTTCGTTGTTCTCCCTCATAAGTTAATTGCTCTTAATAAAATTCTAGTTCTTATTGGAAGCATACCTGTTTCTAACCTTAACAAGTTCTGGCCAGAGCCAATAGGGCTGTGACGAGCTGCCAAGTGACCAAAGTTACACGTCTGCGTAGAAATTATTGAATGTCTGGGTGTATCTTGGCCATTTTTTGGAGGTGTTGCACCAAATTTTCAACATGGCTTTTTTGGGATCCCTCCTCATGAAGAGTGCCAGTGTCATTTTGTTCACTTGTCCTGAAAGATGATTTTGCAGAGCAACTGTGCCATTCTGTGCTACAGGTGTGAAAACATATTTTGGGCAAGATGTGAAAAATGATAGCTGTACTGTTAAAAAGGAGGTGTGCAAAAATGGCAATATTAGAAATCTGGAGTGAAAATATTAAAAACTGGTGAAGCTTGAAGCATGCCTAGAAACTGTGCAATGTACGCTCGTAATGCAGTCATTTTTTGGAATTTTTTCACCAAATTTGCAACATGGGCTTTTTGGGATCCCACCTCATGAACAGTGCCACTATTGTTTCAATAATGGGTCCTGAAAGGTGATTCTGCACAGCGACCGTGAAATCACCTTTTGGGACCGAGTAACAAAATGTCAGTGCCACTGTTCACAAGGTGGGGTCCCAAGAACACAATGATGAAAATTGGGGGCCAGAATTAAAAAAAATGGCTGATATATCAACTTAAGTTGAAATGCCATTATAGCACACTTATTTTTGATTCTTCAGTTTGTGGTTCAGCTTTGAAGAATGCAGACGTGTCCCGGTCCAGAGAAGGTGACAGTGCCAACCTCCAGAGGTAAGTATGGGGTAAGGGGGAGATGGGAGATGGGAGATGGGGGACTGGAGCGATGATGAGGGACCGTTTTCTTTACGGGAAAAAAAACACGTCGGGGAGGAGGTTTTCTTTATTTACAGGAAAACAAAGCATACATTATAGTTTGTTCAGCAGGTTGAATGTAACATTAAGGGATATATGGACCTTTGGTCTGTTAGAGCATTAAGTGATATAGATGATACTGTCAGAGAAGGTGTAATTAGATTAAAATACATTGCAATGCAAGAAGATAATACTAGAATTAATTATTTAGATGTCTATGGTAAATAGTCACATATAAACAACTCTTGGGGCCTTGAAAATTATTTAACTCATTGTGAAAATTATGAGCATAGAAATATTATTTGTATACTAAGATTGTCTAGGTAAGGACTCCAACTTCATAATTTGAATAGAGTCATCGATTTTGGAAAGATGGAGAAATGTCACTGTTTGACTAAGTCATTAAGGGATCCATTGCATGCTCTTTTTGAATGTGAAAATAGAGCAAAGCTTAGAAAAAAATGGCTTGAATCTCTCCCTCCTTTTCATTACTCAACTCGGGATATTAGATCTACATACTCAGGTTTAAAAAGGTTAAAGTCAAGTATGGGGTCGCAAAATGTTCGAGTGACTGTAAAGCCTTTCTATGTAGTTATGTATGTTGAAGCAAACGGTACGTGTATTTTAACTTTTTATGTTAGTTATGAATTTAATTTATTTGTTCAGCTATGAGCTATTACAAAGGACGATATACAAGCATAGAACAAACACACATTGAGCAGTACATACAGTACAAAGGTATAAATAGCATAAGTCTCAAGTTAATACATACAAAGAGATAAACAACCTTGTTATCTTACATCGTATAAATACCTATTGCACTCCCCCACCTAAGAATAACTGTTACAGGACAGTTATCTGTCAAATGAAAATAATCAGATGTTTCATTAATAGCATTGTTTTCCAGGCTTTCCCCTATTTGTTACTTAGTTATTTATGAATATATGTAATGTAACAAATCATTTATGATTTTATACATTTATTTTCTACAAATACAATTGAATTGAATTGAATTAATGTTACAGTAAGTAACTGTCCTTTCTGTTTCCTGAACTCCATGCCATTGGAGCAAGGACTTTGAGTAATGTTTTTTGGCATTGTGTTAACACTTCTCCTTTCTTTGCCAGGACCTGGCCCAACTTTTTATCTGGGTATTTAGAGAGTATAATGAGACTGATCCCATCATCTTATCAGGTGAGAGCAGCTGAATTGCTAGTTAAGTACTCTTACTTTATTCTATGCAGGCTGTGGGAGTGGGTTTTGTTGGTGGGTGTGTTTGCAAACAGAGAGTAAAAGCAATGATAGGCTTCCATATTCATATGTTTGGACTCGTACAAAAGTGGGCATTTTGCACCTGGCCCAAGTGTTCCACACTGGAAATGTTGCAGTACAGGGGAGGAGGTAGACCCCTACCCCTATACTGTCTAGAGTCCCTGGGGCCCACAATTCTCCACAAAAACATTAACATGGGAACTGCCCATTATTTTGGGGAGGGGGGATTGGTCATTTTTCACTTTTTGCACTGAGGACTCCCACTTTGCATCAAGCTTTGAATAACCCCCAGTACCACCATGTTAGTGCCAGTTATTCACTCCTCAAAAAACTGCAACTTAATGGCGAGGTTGTACACAGAAAATAAAACATTTTGTGTCACATTTTAGTGGAAAGCATGCTGACTTGCCTTAAATTTTTTTTTGGGGGGGGTGGATTTCAAAATTTGGCCAAACTGAATTGGCCATTTTTGAAACCAGAAAATCAGTGGTCCTAACATCTATCCTGTCACAGCTACCACTTTCTGTCACTGCAGGAGGTGAAATGGTGAGTTCATTTTGGGCAACAAGGACAGAACCCAGTTCTGATTAGCCTAATACTTGTGTCTAAACATCAGAGCTGGCTGCAAATAATGTGGAAATTATTTTAGCATTGCCTAGCAATCCCACCCTGGCTCAGTCAGGGGGCTCATTGCATTGCAGAGGGGAGGTGGTCAGCTGCCAGTGTTTACGCTCCCCCTGCCATCCGATCTTGGAGTGGTGTTGGTATCGGCCATGAATACAGCAGCATGCCTACCCTTCCTGCTGGGTGCGTTGGGAGGGAGCAGTAAGGATACATACCATAGGAAGTATGAGTGAATTAAGTTGGAGGCAGTATGGCGCAGTGGTTTAAGGCTCTAAGCTGCAAATCTGGAGACCTGGGTTTGAGTCCCACAGCCCCCCCCTCACTTGCATACTGTGTGACCCTGAGCAAGTCACTTAAGTTCCCTGTGCTCCTAGGTTGCACTTGTAAACAAGCCTTCAGCTTAGTGTGTCTCTCCTGGTTAAACAATTGGGGGGGGGGGGGAAAGAGTCCTCTGCATAGAAATGGTATATACCTAAAACAAGAGGGGATATCCTGTCATATTTCTGTGGTACGCAGTTGCTATATGCAAGTTACTCTCTATCTTTAACATTACAAAAGTGAAAGACAGGAAATGCCAAAGTCACAATGTCCCCTCTAGTTTCTATTTAATTGGCATGGTCCTCTGATGACATCTAGTTCTTGTTATGTGGATTAACCATTCATGTTGGATTTTCATGTTTTTTTTTTTTGCAATTTAAAGTTTATTAAGAGTTTACAATACAAACCAGAGATCAACACCATACATGAAGTACAGGAAATATGCCTAACCCCTGAAAGATCCAACCCCCCTCCCTCTTGCCCCTTCCCCTTATTCCCTTACTCCCACCCCCGTTCCCAGAAATCCCAGCATGGAGGAAATGACAGGGTAGCTACGGACTAACAGTAAATTCAGGTGGGTTGCAAGGAATAAAGAGCTTGTATAGGGCTCCAAAGTTTAGTGAATCTTGGTGGTTTGTTACGTAAGCTAGGAACTGCCTTCTCTGTTCTAAGATTGGACAGAAACTCTTGTAACCACTCAGCATAGGTAATTACTTCAGAGTCCTTCCAGTGTTTCAGCACCAGCTTTTTAACTGACATCGAGATTAAGGCTATGTGAAATTTATGGTCTAGAACTGAAAGTCCAGTGAAGTCATCCAATAAACAAGCCTTGGAAGAAGAAAATAAATCTTCGAGACCCAGGAGGGGATCCACCTTTTGTTTTATAAGAGCCTATAAGGGGGCCACCTTAGGGCAGGTCCAAAAGATGTGGAGCAATGTGCCTTCCTCTTGCCCACAGTGAGTTCAGGCAGAGGAGGCAGCCACCCCAAATTTGGCCAACCATTGTGGTGTGTAGTACAGATTGTGAAGGATATGAAATTGCATTAGGCGAAGCCTATCTTGAGTAACAAACTTATGACAATTGTGCAATAAGACTGACCAATCTATGTTTATGTCTGGAAAAAGTGATGACCAGTAAGCTGTTGGGCCTATGTATTCTGGATAGATCCAGTTATACAAAAGTCCATACATCTTAGACACAGCTTGTGAAAAACCTGCAAGCGGGCTCAACTCTGACTGAAAAGGCAGACTAGAGAGCTGTGGGGAGACAGCCCCAAATGTTTTCACCAAAAGGTGTCGCAACTGAAAAACCTTGAAAATATTAGAACTCGGAATACCAAATTTACCCATAATTTCAGGGGAAGAGAGCCATGTCCCATTTTCCACAAGATAATTGAGTGAACAATTATGGAAGCCAAAGAGACAAGAGTACTTTACCGTCCACCTTAATATTAGGATTGTTTCGCAAAGGCTGGGACAGATCCTGAAGAGGATTATATTTGAGAAGAGCACAGAGATGTGAATGAACTTTAATAGAGATAGCTAATGGGGAAGTCCATAGTGGGGAAGGGAGATCCTTATGTTTGGTATGCAGTAGTGCTACAGAGGAGAAACCGTGAGATTTAATCAGATTTGTTTCTACTTTAAGCCAAATAGGCATATAAGGAAGGGGATTCTGAGCATGATTGGGATAACCACCAAAATATTTATTAGCATAACTGCTCAGTAATAAAGATTAATATGTGGTAAGCGTAGACCTCCTTTGGCCTTTGGAGCAGCTAATTTATGAAATGCAATTCTGGGCCTTTTACCAGCCTAGACCCCCGAGTCAGTTGAAAAGCCAATTACTGTATGACTGACTTCAATACATTATGACTGATTTTTTCAACTAGTTTAAAATTTATGACTTCAACTAACTAAAGTAAATTCAACTGATTTTTTTTCAATTTCCACCCTTCTGCCTGTCCTACCCATAGCTTCACTAGTCAGATGGTGGTGGGTTGCATATGCTACAGGGTAACTTCAATGTCTTTTAAATTAATGGTATGGCTTGTAACAATCACACAGGAGTGTAGTGTGCATATTTATGGACTACATACAGGTGAGAAAGAAGTAAGTGGCTCAGCTGGGACTTGAATCGAGGCCACCTAGAATACCATTTTGATTGCACTAACCAGCTGCCTCACTGAGACAACTGGAACCTGGGCTGTCCCCGAGCACATTACTCTTTCTTAAATGCACAACCCAATGGCAATACAAACATTTACTTGTGACACTCACACAGGAGTGCAGTGTGCATATAATAGAACACATACACACAGAGGTGAGAAAGAAGTAAGTGCCTCAGCTGGGACTTAAACCCAGGCTGCCCGGAATACAATTCTGATTGCGCTAATCAGCTGCACCACTGAGGTAACTGGAACCTGTGATGTCCCCGAGCACATTACTCTTTCTCAAATGCACAACCCAATGGCAGCACAAATATTTACTTGTAACAATCACACAAGAGTGTGGTGTGCATATTTGTGGAACACATACAAACAGAGGTGAGAAAGAAGTAAATGCCTCATCTGAGACTTGAACCCAGGCTGCCTGGAATGCCATTCTGATTGTGCTAACCAGCTGTGCCACTGAGACAACTGGAGCATGGGCTGACCCCAAGCACATTACTCTTTCTCAAATGCACACCGTATGCCTGTGTAATCTCCCAGCATATACCAGTCAGCCAAGCACTGCTCCCCCGCTTCTTCAAGAAGCATTCCATGATGTCTCAAAAAAAACCTTTTCAAATAAAAAACATTTCTGTACAACATTCCCAATTGTATAATAGCAGTATCCCTCTTGACGGTGTGGGTGATGCCAGGATCTGACCACGGCTGGTGTGTTGCTGGTCCCTCGGCTCGTCCTCTGGACCGAACAGCACACCAGCCGTGGTTAAATCCTGGCGTCACCCACACCCTCTTGGGGTGTACTGCTTAAAGATACTGTACGACCAACAGGGTCCAAGACCTAGGAGGGGAGGGAAGGGAAGTAGGGAACAGATGACAGAAACAGAGGGCACTACTGAGTGACTGATAACAGAAGAAAACTAAACTGTTTGAGAAGGAGAATGAGAACACTCACAGTAACAACTCACCCTCACCTCCTGTGTGTTGGCTGGCAAGCAACTGATGGCAGGCTCTCTGCTCTGAGCTTTGAGTTCACCCAGGTGGGTCCGGGGTCTACATCCACACTACTCCTCCCTCTGTAGTCCTGCAGGCTGGCCTGGTCCTCGACTCTGCTGAGTCCCCTTCCATTCCTTCCTTCCTCCTCCTATAATCTGAGCTCAGTTTTCTTTTCTGCTGCCCCCAGTCCCCGCCGCAATAGTCCTCCACTCAGGCGGTGCTACGGTGCTCTCACGCTGCCCCAACTGACTTTTTTTGCATGCTGCTCAGGCCTGCTGCTGCTGCTGCTGCTGCTGCCTGCCACATGTGGTTCATGTTTTACTCCCACAGCCCCCAGTGGCCCAGCACTACTACTAGTTTTTTTTTTTTTTTTACTACTAGCCCAGGCCTCACTCACACTTACTACTAGGCCTGATTTTGGACGGTGATGGTTGGTCGGTCTACTCCTCGACAGCGACTCAACTGAAGCGCTTTTATCCTCCTCGCAGCTTCAGTCCAGATTCACTCCAGTGTGCTGCAGTAGTAGTACTGTCTACTGCTGCTTGGTCCCGGCATGCCATGGACAAGCAGACCTTCACCAAGGTCTTTCTCCCGACCCGACTCCTTGGCTCACCTGGTCAATGGAGCTCCAACCCACCCACTCACCCAGTACCAGTCTAGACAGTCTTCCAGAGTGCTAGTAGTAGCTACTAGCTCCCCTCCTTGAGTTCAACCCTCACCCTGTCCTGAGCCTCCCAGCAGCCTCTCTTTCTTTCCTCCCTCCGTCCTCCTCGCTCCTTGCTCCTCTGCTCACTTGGGTAACTCACTCCCTTCAAGGGCTCCTTTCCTCCCATTATTTCTAATTCTCTCCCCCGACCAACAGTCCATGTTTCTTTTTTCTCAGCCGCTCAGCACCATGCCACTATACTGCACACTACTTTTCCTCGATGCCGCAAAAATTCTGCTCTCCTTCTGCTCACATGAAAGAGCCGTGCTGGATTCATCATGCACTGAGAGCGCACATTCCTCCTGGCTCCTCCTCCTCCCTCTCTTACTCATTGGATGGGCTTTGAACAGAGGAGCCAGGGACACATTTGATTGGTGGCTGAGTTTCTCCACTAGAGTTTAAGTGAAAGTTGCAAATATAAATAATTTTATAAATAAAAAAAGTGTAGTTAAGTATCAAAAATGACTTTGGAGGCAGGACATATCTAAGGCCAGCAGTCACTGATTCATCAATTTTTGATAATTGCAACTGTACAGAATTATGACTGAGATTCAAGGCAATTGCAACTAATTACAACTGACATGAATTGCGGTCCACAATTCCGATGGCCAGCAGCGGCTCCGGGGTCTATACCAGCCCAGATAAAATTAGAGATAAGGCTGTGGACCTTTTTGAACCAGGAAAAGGGAAGCCATATGTTAAGAAGATTAAGTGGATAAAAAAGGTGGGGGAAGACATTCATTTTAATTAGGTTAATTTTGCTCCAAAGAGAAATAGGGAGAAGGGACCGTCTGTTCAGGGCTTGACTAATTATTTGAAGAAGTGAATCTAGGTTCGCTTTTTGTAGACGTGCCTGACTTCTTGTAAGTTCAATACCAAGATATCTCAAGGATTCAGATTCCCATGAGAGTCCCAGGGCAGTGATTGTATTTTTAAACACACTGTAGTTAAGGGGAAAGATGACTGATTGTCAACATTTAGCTTGTAATTAGACAAACTACTAAACTCATTAATAATACCCAACATTGGAGGGATAGAAGAGGCCGGATGGGATAACTGGAGGAGCAGATCATCAGTGTAGTCTGAGTCCTTAATTTCCTGACCCTGTATAGTAAGACCTTGGATCTTGTGATTCTCTGTTAATCTACATATGAGAGGCTCCAGATATAAATTAAAAAGGAGTGGAGATAGGGAGCAACCCTGTCTTGTACCAGACTGTAACGGAAACAGTTCCGATATTGCACCATTGCTTAACACTCTGGACATCGGGAATGTGTAGAGAGCTTGCATCCATTTCTGAAAAACTAGAGGGAAACCAAACGCATGTAGTGTACCGAACAAAAAGTTCCAATTAACCCTATCAGAAGTCTTCTCGGTGTCCAGGGAAATCAGAGCCACCAGGAGTTCTGCATCCCTGGACACTGAGAAGACATGGGCCAAGATGCGCAAGTGGTCCACAGAGGATCTACCCTTCATGAAACCTACCTGCTCTGTACCTATGAGGTCGGGGGGGCTGTGCTGATACGGTCAGCTAACAATTTGGTCAGAATTTGAATCTCGTGATTGAGAAGGGATATTGGTCTGTAACTTGTTACTAAATCGGGACATTTGCCAGACTTGGGTAGTAAGACAATAAGAGCCTCAAATAGGGATTTCTCAGTACTAGAGCCTGAGAGGAATATATTGGTATAGGGATAAAAGTAAAGGGATTAATTGTTTGGACGTTGGATTTTCATTTAATTTGTGATGTATTGTATATACTGTCTGCATGTGTTGCATGGCTTCCACTCTCACAACCATGGCACATCAGCTGTATCTTGTTGTGCAACTGTTGTAATTTTTGCCCAGTCGTTTGATTATATTGTACTACATAAGGGCTTCTTGTCCTGTATGTGCTACTAGCATTGGCTGTGTGTTCCTTTGCCATTACCCTTTATATGCAATCTTGATGGCCCAGATCATGCCTGAAAACAGTCCCTGGGACACATACACCCACTCAGTACAAAAGCAAATAAAATTTCCCTGCCTCCCTAACCTGTACTTGTATTACTGCTCAGTGATCATACAGTGCTCAGCTGCTGTACCTCCATGCCTTTCTCTGCACCCCTCCACTCCACCCTGAGAACAGACTGTTTTATGCCTTCACCATCTCCTGGGTGAAGTTAAGTCTTCAAAACATTTACAAGGATTACCAACACATAGCATCAAAGATTATAAGAAGAAAAGGAGATGTGATTATTTCAGGCATTTTACCAGTACATGGACAGCAAAATAAACATTGGAGATAAATAAATACACTAAACAACTGGCTTAGAGAAGTTTATGATCGGAGGAACTATACATTCATGGATAACGGAGATATGTTTGGGGACATGAGACTTTATAAAACTGATGGGCTACACCTTAACAAAATGGGTTCTAGGTGTTTGTCAGGAAGGCTCAGTGATGCTATATCCAATCATTTAAACTAGGAAAGGGGAATTTGGAGTTGGGGGAGCATACTCATCCACTTCCACCACTCACTAAAATAAGGAACAAGGAATCTAGGGCCTGGGATTTTTTCCTTTTTTATGCAAGGAGCCTAACAAATAAATCTGATAACCTAAATACTTACTAAAATCATAGAACATCCATATTTGCGTAATAACAGAAACATGGTGGGACACTAGCGATTCTTGGGACCAGAACATAGAGGGGTATAAATTGTTTAGTAAATCAAGAGAAAACGTGAAAGGAGGAAGGGTAGTTATTTACATAGACAAGAGTATACAGTCAGAGGAAATGGAGCTTACAGCAAATGACTTAGAACAAATATGGGTTAAAATCACACCTATTAAATCACCCAAAATCATAGTATGAACTACTGTATGTATAGACCACCTTCTATCCAAAGGAATGATGACCTAGCCTTATTAAATCATATACTAAATTTAAATCCAGATGATAGAATCCTTGTAATGGGTGACTTCAGCCTACCAGGAATTAACTGGGGGACATTACAGGGTTCAAACAAAATGGAGTCTGATATCTAGAAGCTTTCAATCATATTGGACTGGAAAAGAAAGTAGAGGAATGAACTAGGGTAAAAAACATATTGGATTTATTATTAACTAACATGGAAGACACCATATCTAAATGCGAAGTAAAAACGCCTGTAGGGACTAGTGATCATGCCATTACAGGTTTCCAGATAAAGGAACTTTGTCAGGAGAAGTCAAGAGCCACTACAATACTCAATTTTGATAATGCTAGATTTTAGCCTATGAGGGATAACATGAAAGCTTGGGACTGGAACAAGGAGATGGCACACAAACCAATTGGAAACATGGGATATTTTGTGCAATAGAAGAAATCTAGAGATATCCAGAAACGTACCCAGCAAAACCAGAGAGAACACAAAAGGTATAAAACAGCAATGGATTACACCTAAAATAAAAAAAACTAATAAACAAAAAAAAATCAATTTATATTAGATATAAGAAAAACAAAAAGGACAAAGTGTGGATACCTTATATGGATTTGGCAAAAAAAGTAAAGAAATAAATTAAAAATCCCAAAGCATCATATGAACTAAATCTAGCATCAAAGTCTAAGGAAAATGAAAAAGCATTTTATTCTTACATCAACAAGAAAAAGGGAGGGAACAACGGTGTAGGCCCACTGGAAAATTTGGATGGCCACATAGTATCAGATGACAAGGGAATGGCGAATATACAAAACTCACATTTTTCTTCAGTATTTAATATCAAACATAATCCCAGTTCTGATAGTAAAATTCTCTCAATGGTTGGTAGTCATATTCAGATTGAGTTTGAGGATATTAAAACCAGATTAGGACAATTAAATCCAAATAAATCTCCAGGACCTGACAGTTTGCACCCAAGGGTGGTCAAACAACTGAGTGAAGAAATTGCCCCTCCCCTGACCTTTTTATTTCAAACATCTTTAAACCGGGGAGAAGTGGTCGATCATTGGAAAATAGCATCAGTAATTCCTCTACTCAAAAAAGGGCAGAAGACAGATCCGTTAAACTCAGGTTAACATCTATTATGTCCAAAAGTTTAGAGAGTACAATAAAGGACAATATATCCACTTATTTAGACAGTAATGATCTGAGAGACAGGACGCAGCATGGATTTACAAAGGGGAATTAATGTCAAACAGATATGCTCCAATTTTATGACTGAGTGAACAGACACTTAGATTGGGGGGATTTGGTAGATGTGGTGTTCCTGGATTTCTCAAAGGCCTTTTATGAACTGCCCCACTGGGAATTATTAGAGGTATTGAGGGAAGTGGGAATTCAGGACTCCATAATAAACTGGATTAAAGCTTGGCTGACATCTAGAAAACAGAGGGTCTGCATAAAGGGAGTCTATTCTGATTGGGCAGAAGTCACTAGTGGGGTGCCCCATGGGACAGTTCTGGGACCCTGTTTATTCAACATATATGTAACATCTATTCAGTACCATAGGGATAATGTATGGCTTACAAAGTTTGTGGATGACTGCAGAGTAGGGGTAGCAGTAAAAGAGAGAGAAGGATCAGGGGCTCTACAGAAAGCATTGGACCACATATATGATTGGACTGTAAAGTCCAAACTGTTCCATAATAAGAATAAATGTGTGGTAATGCACATGGGAAGGAAGAACCTGGCACACTCATATACCATAAATGGAAACATCTCAAAAAAGGTCACGGAAGAAAAGGATCTGGGGATATTTATCTCCCATGATGTGAAGTTTTCTTCTCACTGCAGGAGACTTGCACAAAAAGGAAATAAGATTTTAAATTGCATATTTAGGCACATTGACAGCAGAAGTAGGGAAGTGATACTGCCCCTGTACACCTCTCTGGTAAGGCCGATCCTAGAGTATGGTTCTCAGGTATGGTCCCCATATAGAAAGGGTGAGATTGCTATGCTCAAGAGAATTCAGAAAAGAGCTACAAGGAGAATACAAAATCTAACAGGAATGGATTATGAAAACAGGTTTCGGGACTTTGATTTAGATCCCTTGGAATACAGGAGGAGAAGAAGAGGAGATATGTGCCTGGTGCACAAGACCTGGACTGACGATTCAGTGTAGGAAGACCTGGGCTTGAAACAAGGGAGCAGGCAGTTCAACACTCTGGCTTACCCACTGCAGCTAAAGGATAGGAAACCTAAGCTGCAGAAAAGTCGGATGTGGTTCAGCCAAAGAGCAGTATATACCTGGAACAGGTTGCCCCTAAAGGTAGTGACCAGTACTGTACAAGCACAAACATATTTAAGGAGAAACTGGATAATTTCTTTAGGGAATCAGGAAACATTTTTAAGGTTTAGATGTAGCTGGCGAGCTAAAGGGACGAAAGTCTTTACAGGGCTCTGTTAATACCTATGATACTTGTCTCCCTCTTAAACCTCACTTCATTCTAAACTGATGCTGTATTATGATTGTGACCCTGCTCACTGAGATGTCTTTTGCACAATATGTTGTTGTTTCCAGCAGGACCTTAACCAAGGAGCAGTACAGGATTTTCTCTTTGACCTTTTATTTGTGTTTCCTTCTTGCAGTTCCACCTGGGTATGTGTTGTGGTGTGTGGGTGTATGGATTGACACTGACACAGTAGTATGTTGGTGGTAAGGCAATTGCCAAACAAGTAATTTATTCAGAGGAACAAAAGAAAAACAATGTAAAGCTTTCAGGAAAAATCCGATGCAACAAAATGTCTGTAAAGCGACAAAAAAAACCAAAACAAACATTTGTCAATGCCGAATGTTGTCACGCTGGCATTGGCAGTGGGAGTGGCAGAGCTAGAGTCGCATAGTGCTGTGATTTTGTTAATGTGTCCCAAAAGGTAATTTTGCACAGCGAGCATGCCATTGTGTGCCACAGCTGCGGAAAGATGTTTTGGGCAGCCTGTGACAAATGGCAGCAGGACTGTTGATAAGGAGATGTGCACAAATGCCAGTGGTGAAAATGTGGCATGAAAATATTGCGGATTGACGAGGTTACAAGAGTGAGTGGAAACTGCGCAATGCACGCTTGCAACACAGTCATAGTATGGACTTTCGGCACCAAATTTTCAACATAGGCATTTTAGGACCTCTGTTTATGAATAGTGTCATCGTCATTTCCTCACACAGTCTCGAAAACTGATTTCGCACAGCAGCCGCGCAATTCTGTGTCAGACTTGTAAAAACACATTTCAGGCAGCTGTATTGTTCATAAGGAGGTATGGAAAAATGGCAATGATGAACAGCTGGAGTGAAACTATTACAAATTCACAAAGTCACGAGCGTGCGTGCAAACTGTGCAACGCATGCTCGTAAAACAGTCATTATATTGGCTTTTGTCCCAAAATTTTCAACATAGGCATTTTAGGACATCTTCTAATGAGCAGTGTCACTGTCATTTTCATCATGTGTCTCGAACATGGACTTTCCACAGCGACCGCGGTATTCTGTGCCAGAACTGCGAAAACGGATTTTGGTCAGGATGTGAAAAATGACAGCTGTACTGCTCATTAGGAGGTGCAGAACAATGGCATTGTTGAAAATCTGGAGTGAAAATATTATAAGTTTGTGAACGTACGAGCGTGCGTGCAAACTGCTCAACGCACGCTCGTAACACAGTCATTTTATGGAGTATTGTCACCAAATTTTCAACACAGGCATTTTAGGACCTCTGCTCATGAACAATGTCACTGTCATTTTCAAATGTGTCCCGAACACTGATTTTGCACCGCGACCGCGCTATTCTGCACTGGAAGTGCGAGAAAACATTTCGGCCAGGATATGAAAAATGACAGCTGTACAGTTCACAAGAAGGTGTGGTAAAATGGCAACTTTGAAAATCTGGCATGAAAATATTGGGAATTCACTAACTTATGAGCGTGCATTGCGCAGTTGCTATGCACGCTCGTAAAATAGTAATTTTTTGGATTTTTCCCACCAAATTTACAACATAGGCGTTTTTGAGAGCTGTCCTCATGAGCAATGGCACTGTCATTTCATTACTCAGTCCCAAAAGGTGATTCCCCACAGTGACTGCAAAATCACCTTTCAGGACTGAATATCGCCATGACAGTGCAAGAATTCATGAGAAGGGGTCCCAAAAACCCCATGTTGAAAATGTGGGGCCAAAATTCCCAAAAATGCCTGAGATATGCATCAAAGTTGGAAAAACCCTATCTATTCCATTATACAGCTTACCGGCATTTCCTCAGTTTGCGGTTGGCTTTGAAGAGTGCAGCCGTGTTTCCAGTCTACGAAGATCGTCGCACCAGACTCCGGAGGTAGAGTGATGAGGTGGGGGTGTGGAGAGGCAGGTGTGTATGGGTGGGGAGGGGGCACGAAGACTACGAGGGACTGTTTTCATTTTATAGGTTAAAAGAAAAAAAAATCATCGTGTGACAGTTTTTTTGCAGGGGATTTGGCACGCTGGGGTGGGCTCCCAGCATGCCACCTAACTGTTTGGGGAGTGTCTGTAGCCAGTGGGGGATTGGGCACCTCTGCCAGCAAACACCACAAGGGGGGGAATTTATGCCAATGGGATTGGCACCCCGTTGGCACACAAAGAAGGGTAGGGGCACAGAGCCGAGGGGATTGGGCACCGCTGTCAACGATAAACAATTGGGGGGTTCGCGCTGCCGATGGGGAGTAGGCTCCGTTGGCACACAAGAAAATGGGGCGGGATAAGAGCCGAGGGGGATTGGGCACCCCCCTCAGCATATCACAAATGGGGGGGTGTTTTATGCTGATGGGGAGTGGGCTCCCCTGTCGGCACATTCATAGGGGGCAGGGTCAGCCGACAGGGGGATTGGGCACCCCTGAAGTTGGCAGTTCAGCAGCCAGTGTGCTGCCATGTGCACAATGACGGCGAGCACGTTAAGAAAAGGTCTTCTGCATCTGATGAGCTTTGCTCGGATTGCAGCAGACCTTTTCTTAGATGTGCTCGCCACATGATGTATGCATGGTGTGGTGCCAGCATGCAGGCTGATTGGGGAATGCGGGACACACCTACTGGTGCATGCCCTGCATTCGTCCAACAGTGACCGCACCTCCAAATCCCCACTGTCCCAAGATGTTGGCTGCACAAGCGCACCAACATAATTAAATAAACAAAAATCACATCAGACTCCTTCTTTCTAGAGGTCCAATCAGCAATAGTCACCTCACCAGCACATGAAGTTTGGCAAAGGTCTGAAAAGGCACAGACCTGCACAGAGGGATCAGTAACCTGCTGATCCCAAAATGAATCTGACCACATATAGAGAAAGCCATCATTTAAAGGAAAGAACCATCATGCAACTATTGCTGGCTCTACCTCTAACCATGGAAAATGTACAAAGTTTCTTAAATTACCTTATTATAGTTAATTCATAAGCACATAATATTAAGGATATCTAAACAGGTTTAACAACCTTCATATTTCACAGGAAAAAAAACTGTTAAAGAACAAACAGTGTTCAAGGTAACCCCACCCCTTGCAAGACACACAATATCAAGTGTAAAGAATGGGCCAGCTGACTCCTAAGAAGATAGGAGTGTCAGCAGAATCGGCATACTCTCCAGCAGGCCCAGGTAGAGTCCTTTAAGAATACTAACAAATGCTCCTGTAATCTAACTATATTATCTTTTATAAGAATGACCTGAACAGGAAGTGTATAAACTTCTAGTATTTACATATGTGTACACATCTCTAACTAAAGTCTGAATTTCTGCACAGTCCAGGAGTTTGTAAATTTCAAACAATGCGAGCACCCAGCCAGCCACTGTGAAGTGTCTATATACAGAGGCTCTGTATTGCAAACCTGGTTTCAACTGTGCAAAAAGAGTAAATAAATAGTTTCATAATAATAATATTCCTCCTCTAAATATCCCTAGCATCAGTAGCATAACATGTAACCAAAAACTGCTTTTGTTTATGTTTTCAACTTGCCGTTTCTAGGGACTCTTATTAAACCTGGGGATTGGCAGCCTTTGCTGTTTTAAAAATATAGCTATTCTCAAACGCTCCAGTCTATGTCATGCATTCTATACAAAATAACTCTGTTTCCTCTGTTTTACTTTACCGTTTATATCCCTACTGTGAGCGTGAAGAGCTGTTTTTGATATGGTACAAAAGTATTTCTATAAGCGAGTGAAGGCGGGGGTTGAAACCTAATCCGGACTCCAATTCACTCAAGGTTATCAACAACATACTTATCCTTGTTATGTAAATTCCCTTCCCATTTCAGGATATCTGAAAATGTTTTGCACCTTCGGGAGCAGGGGGGTAGCAGCAGGGTGGTTAGAAGTACACTCGAAGAGCGCTTGAGCCTGGAGGGCAATGCGGGTAAAGCACACACCCACAACTGCTGAATTCTACTTGATTCTTCCCATTTGTGCACACAGGAATATAAACAATATTCCAGTTCTGTCTATGTATGTGAGAAGTTGAGAACTGGGCTGTTAACACCTGCAGAAGAGAACAAGGGTAAAGGGATAGAAAGATCCCTAACACCAGGTGGCCTGCCTGGCAAAGGGGTGAAACAAAGTTAGAGATGTAGCAGAGAAAAAAAAGAAACAGGGCACTACTGCATTAGGCTTTTAGAAGATGGAGAGCAGGACAAAAAAAAGACTTCAGTACCCTTCCATAGTATGGCTGGCTCACCTCTGTTGAGGCTGCCCTGTGCTATGCAGAAACAAAGAAATTGTCGGCAGAAAAGGAACAGTAGCTCCTCTAGTCTGCCCTATTTTCTCTCCTACCTATTACTACACACTGGGTGCTATTTGGTCACTGGTGTCCCTCCCTCTCCCTTTCCTCGACTAAGTAGGCCTATTTGTTTTCCCACACATGCTTGAATCTCCCCACTATCTTCACGCCCACCACCTGTTCTAGCAGGCTGTTCCAGGCATCCATCGCCCTTTCTGTGAAGACATGTTTGTTACATCCCTCTGAAACTGCCCCTCCCCCAAAATTGCCACCATCCCCACCTCCCCAGGCTTCATTGCATGCTCTCATGTTCTCGTGCACCTCCTCCTCCTCTTCTGAAAGAGACTCCCCCTGCAGCTTGTTCACCTCCGTGAGGTACTTATAGGGCTCTGTCTTGTCTCAACTAGTGAGTGATACAGTGGCAACACCACCTCCCTTCTCCTGCTAGAAATTCCCCTTCCTACACACCCCAGCATCCCACTAACCTTTCCTACTGCCTTGTCACACTGCCCTGCTACCTTGAGGCAATCAGATAAGATTACCCCAATGTCCCTTTCTTGCTTGGTGACTGTAAGTATCTACCCCCATCTTATACACAGTCCCAGGGTTTCCTCATCTCAGGTACATGACTTTGCACTTCTTGGCATTAAAACCAAACTGCCAAACCTTCGACCATTCCTCTAGTCTCCCAAGATCCCTTTGTATTCTCTCCACCCCTTTCAGGGAGTCCACCGTGTTGCAGATTTTTGTGTCATCTACGAAGAGACACACCTTTCCCTCCAGTTCCTCAGCAGTGTCACTTACGAAGACATTGAAGAGAACAGGTCCCAATACTGACCCCTGTGGCACTCCACTGGTCACTGTCCCATCCCCTGAGTGACTGACATTTAACACCGCTTTCTGCCTCCTATCCTTCAACCAGCTTGATACCCAGCTTACCATGTTCTCCCCAACCACCAGGTTGCTAAGCTTCTTTATTAGCCTCTTGTGTGGCCCAGTGTCAAAGTCCTTATTGAAGTCCAGACAGGCCACATCCACTGCTGCTAGTATAGCCTAGAGGTTAAGAGTAACGAGCTGTGTGTGAGCTTGGTACATCCAGTAGACAGACCTGGGTTTGATTCCCACAACCTCCACTTGCATGCTGTGTGACTCTAAGCAAGTCACTTAACCTCCCCAGTGCTCCCGGGCCACCCCTGAAAACAGGCACCTGTGCCTAGTGGGCCTTACCTGGTTATCAAAGAATGAAATAAAAACTGCCCTCCCCGATCCACCTCCTTAGTCATCCAAGCAAAGAAATCTTTGAGATTTGTTTGACATGACCCCACTCCGTGAAATCATGCTGCAGGTAATCCTGCAGCCCATTAGCCTCCAGGTACTCCATCGGCCTCTCCTTCAGCAGGGTATCCATTAATTTCCCCACCACTGATGTGCGACTGACTGGCCTGTAATTGCTAGCCTCCTCCCTACTGCTGCTTTCGTACAGAGGGACCACATTAGTCCTCCTCCCATCCTCTGGAACCACTCCTCTCTCCAGTGAGGTGCTGAATAGTGTTGTCAGAGGGGTGGCTAACACCTTGCTCCATTCTTTTTGAACCCTTGAGTGCATCCCATCTGGCCCATATTGCCTTGTTTTCATTTAGGGCTTCCAATCCCCTTTGAACTGTATTTGAAAAAAATGGGCTTCTGGCCACTCCTTCCTGCACTTGCTAATAATGTTGGTCCATTCATCCTCCCCTTCCTCCGCTATGAAGCCTGGGCAGATGTACTCATTTAAAAGTTTAGCTTTCTTTTAATCTTCTTCTGCACAGTCTCGCCCCCCTCCCTTACTTTCTATTTTTCACACTTGTAACTGAAAAAAGTCTTACCCCCTTTTTGATCTCCTTGGCATATCTCTGCTCTGTTTTTGCCTTAGCTGCCCTCACCCACCTTCCTTCCTCCCTTTGTTTATCTAGAAATACCTCCCTGAACCCCTCCATCTAGGTCTCCTTGTACTTCCTAAAAGCTGTTTTATTTTTTCTCCCTTACTGCCTTAGCCACCTCCTTTGAGAACCTAGTGGCCTCTTCCTCCTCTTATCCTTGCTTATTTCCATCGAACAGCTTGCCATTGCCTTAGCTATCCCCTCTTTGATCTTTTTCCATTGGGCCTCCACTGCCCTTGGCCATCCTCCTCTTCAGGGTAATATCTGAAGCAGTCTCCCATTTTTTTAAAGTCTGTCCTTTTTAAGTCCAGGACCCTAATCCTAGTGTGTTTTTTCTCTTGCCCAAGCCATATGCCAAACCACACCATGCAGTGATTGATTGCTTGTACCCAGGGGACTACTCACTGTGTTGTCTGCAATGCTGTCTCTGTTCATAAGTACCAGGTCCAGCACTGCCCCATTTTTTTTTTGTGTTGACTCTATTTGTACTCCTTACTCCAGCTGCAGGGCATCTCTTTGGTGGACCCACTCGGTCAATGCCTCCACCGTCCCCCAGAACCCTTACCCCGACTGGGAAATTGGGTATGCTGGGTCCCCCCCTGCTGACCCATCGAGAGAGGCAAGGGACCACAGAGAGCCAATTCGGGGTTCGGGCTGGCACTGGGTGTCCACTTTCACCTTGTTGTCACCAGGGAATTACCTTGTTCGTTCCCTCCCCCAACACAGGCTGTGCAATGCCATCCAGCGTGAGATGTGTGCATTCCCTCCCATGCCGCAGGTTCCCCCGCCTGACGTCACCCTTCTTACATGGTCCCCAACTGCTGTGCCCCCAGTCTCCACTGGGTGCCACTAGCATTGCGGGACATGGACCCCCCTCCATCCCAGGAGAGGAGCAGTCTGTCGGATGCTCAGTCCTCTCCTCCCGACCAACCCCTGGCTCATGGGCTCATTCTCAAACCCGGGTCGCTGTTGTGGTGTGAAGTAAAGCAGATGCCTCAACCCTCAGTGCCACTGGGCCGTTTCTGCTCCATCTCTAATGGGTTCCGTAACTAGCTGCCTAAGAAATACCCCTTGTAGGGAGTAGAAGATGGCCCTGATCCTTGTAGCTGCAGCTGTAATGCTCCAGTCTACATCTGGCAGATTAAAGTCCCCCATGATCAAGACCTCCCCTCTGCTTGCCATTCTGCCAGGGGCTTCCTCCAAAACCTTGTCTAACTTCTTTCCCTCTTGTTGGTGGTCTGTACACCAGCCCTGTGCAGATAAAAGCCCTCTGACCCAAAGAACCTCCAGCCCTTCCTTATACCCCTGGTGAACATGCCTCCCTGTCCTGTCTTTCCTGAATATGGTGCAGCATGGAATGGACACATTCCATCTGTGGTTGTCTGTGCTCCATGACTCTGTTATGGGAACCAGATCCAGGTCTGCCTCTGCAATGATTGTCCCAAGGTCAGGAATTTTATTTCGTAGGCTCTTTGCGTTGGTACACATTGCCGTCCACTCCTTTCATCCCTCCCTCCCCCTACTGTGCCCACCTTTCCTGAATTCATCCTTTGCCTTTCCTGTTTCCTAGGTAATGTTCTCCTCTTTTTCATTCTCCCATTGCCCACCCTCCTGTCCTGCAAATTCTCTCCATTGTAAGTACCAGATTGGTAGGGGTAGTCATGTCTTCAAAGGTAATTATCACTGCTCTCTGTATGAAGCTTTGTCCACACACAAGATATTATAGGAAAATAGTCTCTCTATATTGACTGTTTACAGAGGTTTATACAGTACAATGCAGGGTACTTTTAAAAGTCTCTGTACATTCAGATGTCTCAGCACAGGGCTTAGATACTTAGTTCTGTTTCCAAATCATTCTCTCTGTATGTCTGGCTCTCCCTCAGCTGTATGCCACCTGGTTCTATATGAAGGCAGCGCTGGGAGTTAGGTGTGAAATCATTATTTAAAAGTCTTCATAGCATGAGCTGTCCTGTCAGCTTAGTGGCTGTGTCGTGACTTCCTACACCGGTGACCCAGCTTCGGAAGTTATCCTAGGTTACTGCAGGGCTGAAAGGAAAAGGATGTTTGAGCATCCCAAAGGATGCTCACCTCCGAGCTGGGAGGTTTTCTGCTTCCTCCATGCTAGTGCCACCTTGGGCACCACATGTGAAGCAACAGGCAGAACTGATGTGAGAGAGAAGTTGCATGGTTTTGTCTATCGTTCAGGCTCTGCCTGATGGCCCTGCCACAACTGACTTACTTAAAGCCTCCTCAGCCGGTGTGGATACTGGATGGTATCTGTTACACTCTGCATGTGAGGCTCCTTATGTTTTTGCCAGGGCTGCTGCCTGTAGCATATCCCTATGTGAACACCAGTCTTCCAGGATGACTTTAAGGTCACTGAAAAATCCATCCCCTCAAACTGCCACAGGCCTGGTATGGGCTCATTTAGTAGGCCTGCAGCCCATGGTGGCCGTGCCTCACATCAGTAGTCACACGCGCAGAGCCATGGCAGTGGTTCACTTCCAGGTCCCCTCCCTCCTGGTGCTCTCTTTGTAAATAACTTCTTGACTATTATCTCTCTTCCTTCTCGAACCTTGTTGCTGACCATCCACTGTTGTTTTGCCAATTACCACCCCTGACCTTCCTTCTGTCAGTCTTTCTTGTTATGTTTGAACATTCCTCATATTTCTCTCTATATAACCTTGCTATCTTATTAACCCTTTCACTCCACAGGTCGGGTCCGTGGTTTCTGCACTTATTATATATCTTGCTGCCATTATCTGTATAATGATTGCCATTATTTTTTGTTGTTTCTACCCATTGTATTTTTGTAGCTCTGCTGTACTGTTCCTCTATTTGTATTATTGTACCCATGTTGCTGTTGTTTAACTGTTCTCTTTTTGTTGTACTCTCCTGGATCATGCCTGAAAACAGTCATTTTATGGCTAGTGCACCTACCCGGTTAACAAAAACTAAATAAATAAATAAAAGCGCTCAAAGATATCAGTCAAGGTGGCACCCCTACTGCCCCTGGTACCTTCTGACTTCCTCCCCATCCACATTGTCCTCCAGGGGTGCACGTGAAGGATAGATCTCCCTTCATCCGTTATAGTATTGGGAGATCATGACGGATGAGTGGTTCCTGGAAATAGTGGAAAAGGGGCATGCTCTGGAGTTGCTGTCTACCCCTCCAGTTCATCCTCTGCCTCCTTCTTCTTATCCTCTGGGTCACTTGCCCCTTCGGTCAGTGGAGGTTAAATTGTTGTTTCATAGGCAGGCTATCAAACCTGTTCCTCCCCCAGTAAAGAAACAAAGGGTTGTATTCCACATACTTCCTGGTTCCCAAGTGTATAGGGGATCTACATCCTGTACTAGAACTGAGATATCTAAACCTGCTCATTGAATACAAAAAGTTCTAAGTGGTGTCACTTCAGGCTTTTATCCTCCTGGTGCAATAGGGAGAATGACTCTGTGCTCTGGACATGAAAGAGGCATACCTTCATATCAAGATTCACAAATGGCACAGGCAGTACCTCCGTTTCATGCTGGAAGGCAGCTACTATCATTTCTGAGTCTTGCCTGTTGGCTTACCCGCAGCAGTACATGTATTTACGAAATGCTTAGCAGCTGTGGCAGCAGCTCTTTGGAGGGAAGTGGCTCATGTCTTCCTTTATCTGAATGATTGGCTCCTGAAGACACTGTCCAAGGAAGCGATTCTGTACATATTGAGCAGAACGAGACAATTGTTCGAGGAACTGGGTGTTATGGTAAATGTATGAAATCTGTACTGATTCTTTGTTAGTGTCTCCAATATATTGGTGCAGTGATGGACGCGCTAGTGGGCAGTGCCTTCCTGCCAAACATGGTAGTGGGCAGTTCCTTCCTGCCTGCAGACAGCATGTAGGCTATTGTTGCCCAGGCCCAGCTGATATACAGGAGTCATTACGTGTCCACTCAGATGATGTTTGTTATCTCCTGGGACTCATGGCTGTTGACATAATGATTTAATTTGCCTGTCTCTACATGTGCATATTATATTGGACTCTGCGGGTACAATGGGATCAGATGACAGATGAACTGGGACCACAGTGTCAAAGCCTGCAAAATCAGCCAGGGTTTCAATTCTGAAACCAAGTGGCACTGTAAAGGGGCTCTAGAGAAGCACCTCCTGAAACAGAATGGGGTCACCATGCAGGAGGAACTCCAACTGGACAGTGCAGCATCGCCGGCCCAGCCGACCGAATTGAGAAAGTCCAGATCACGAGACAAGACATCCTAGACTTTGACGAAACATAGACTTTGATGGCAGATAAGGACCGCTTGGCCCACTCAGTCTGCCCATTTCCCTACCTATTGGATAAACTGCAGATCCTAGATTATTCTTTGAATGGCAGAAAAAGGGGAAATATTGTTAATTGGGGACCTAAATATGCCAGATGTTAACTGGAGCACATTTGATGCAGCCACATCCAAGAGCAGGGTCATTCTTGATGCCCTACAGGGGGTATACCTCAGATAGCTAGCTTTGGAACCCATTCAGGAGGGAGCAATCTTAGACCTGGTACTCTCAAATGGGAACAGTGGAGAATCTCGGATTTAAAAGTGGGTAGCCATCTGGAAACAAGCGATCACCAAACAGTGTGGTTCACAGTAACACAGCCGTGGAATCAAACCATACAAAAGTGAGGGTACTGGACTTTAGGAGGTCTGACTTTGGTAAAATGGGAGAGCACCTAAGGAATGCACTAGCAAACGGGCAGGAAGGAGGGGTGGAGAAACAATGTAGAAAAATCAAAAATGCCATCCCAGAAGCAACATGCCTTTGTGTGAAGCAAATAAATAAAACATAATGAAGGAACAAATCACTATGGTTCTCAAAAGCGGTGGCGGGGAAGGTTAGGGAGAAAAAGATAGCATTCAGGAAGTATAAATAATCACAAAAGGAGCAGGACCAGGAACTGTATCAGTAAAAGCAGAAGGAAGCAGGAAAGGCAGGCAGAATAGTAAAGGTCCAAACCGAGGAAAAGGTAGCCAACTCATTTAAAAAGGGGGATAAAACCTTTTATAGGTAAATCAAGGAGCGGATGAAAACCAAGAGAGGAATAGTGAGGCTTAATAAAGGGGAGGTGGGGCTGGGCAGAGGATGACCGTGAAAAGGCAGAGATACTAAATGAATACTTTTGTTCAGTATTCACAAAAGAAAAGGAGGGGGAGGTACCTAAACCAGACAATAAAAGCACTCTGGATAGGGGGGGGTCGGTACCAGTCTATTCACAGAAGAAAGGGTCCTGAAAGAACTCCTAAAACTCAAGGTAGACAAGGAATGGGCCTGTTGGATTCACCCCAGAATTCTAAAATAACTAAGGGGAGAACTAGTGACACCACTGACTACTGTTCAACAAATTATGGTAGGATGATATGGTACCTGAGGACCGGAGGAGGGCGGATGTGATTCCCCTTCATAAAAGTGGGAGCAAGGCAGAGGCAGGAAAGTACAGGCCTGTCAGTTTGACCTCAGTGGTAGGGAAAATGATGAAATCACTTCTAAAAGAAAGAATTGTTGAGTACCTTGAGACCAGCGGGGCACAGGATCCAAGGCAGCATGGATTCACAGTGGGAAGGTCATGCCCGATGAATCTAATACATTTTTTTGACTGAGTGACCAAAGTAGTAGGCCAGGGAGGGGCTGTGGACATGGTCTACATGAACTTTAGCAAGGCATTTGACACAGTCCCGCACAAAAGATTAATAAACAAGCTAGCCAGCCTGGGAGTGGATCCAAGGGTGGTGACCTGGATAAAAACTGGCTGGACAACAGGACACAGAGGGTAATAGTAAATGTAGTCCACTCAAAGAAAGGGGTTACTAGTGGACACATTGTAGAGGGCTGGAAGGAAAGTATGCCTCTTTGCAGATGACACAAAGATCTGCAACAGGGTTCATACACAAGGGGGGAGTGGAAAGAATGAGTAGAGACTTGACAAGGTTGGAGGAATGGTGTAAAGTATGGCAGCTTAGAGTCAATCAAAGAAGTGCAAAGTAATGCACCTGGGAAACAAAAACCCAGGGGAAGAGTACACAATGGGGTGGAGGTATTAACAACAACAAAAATTGAAAGGGACCTGGGGGTAGTCATATCAGACGACCTAAAGGTAGGCAAACAATGTGAAAAGGCTGTAAGGGGGGCTGGGGGATACTGGGATGCACAGGGAGAGGCATCATCAGTAGTGAACAGGAAGTTGTTATCCTTCTGTACAAACAGTAGGTGAGACCCCATCTGGAGTACTGCGTGCAGTTCTGGAGACCCCATCTCCGCAAGGACATAGACAGGATGGAGGCAGTCCAGAGGAGAGCAAATAAACTGGTGCAGGGTCTCCACCAGAAATCATATGAAGAGAGACTAAAGGAACTAAATATGTATACCCTCAAGGAAAAGAGGGAGAGGGGGGACATGATGGAAACTTTCAAGCACCTCAAGGGAATCAACAAAGTCCAAGAGGGTAGCATCTTTCAGTAAGAAAGATGTGTAAGAACAAGGGGACACAATTTGAAGATGGAGGGGGGATGGCTCAGGGGCAATGTGAGGAAGTATTTTTTCACAGAGAGGGTGATGGACACATGGAATGGTCTTCCTGAGGAGGTCGTGGGGTCAAAAATAGTGGGAGAATTCAAGAGTGCATGGGACAGACTTAAAGCAATTACAGTGGGGTGTAGGAGGAAGTAGGCTGTTGGTTAACTAGGATCTGCAGCTTATCCAATAGGTAGGGGAAATGGGCAGATTGGGTGGGCCAAGCGGTCCTTATCTGCTGCTATGCTTCTATGTTAGTTATTCCAATTTTGTTGTCGTTAGTACCCCCCAAAATTGTGTACTCTTCTCCTGGGTTTTTGGTTCCCATGTGCATTACTTTGCACTTCCTTGCATTGAATCTAAGCTGCCATACTTTTCACCATTCCTCCAACCTTGCCAAGTTTCTTCTCATCCTTTCCATCCCCCCTTGTGTATCAACCCTGTTTCAGATCTTTGTGTCGTCTGCAAAAAGGCATACTTTTCATTCCAGTCCTTCCGCAAGGTCACCTATGAAGACATTAAAGAGGACCAGTCCCAGTACTGAACCCTGCAGTACCCCACTAGTAACCACCCTTTCTTCAGAGTGAACTGTATTTACTATTACCCTCTGCGTCCCGTTGTCCAGCTAATTTGTTACCTAGGCTACCACCCTGGGACCTACTCCCAGGCTGCTAACTTGTTTATTAATCTTTTGTGTGGGACTGTGTCAAATGCCTTGCTAAAGTCTAAGTAGACCATATCTATAGCCCCTCCCTGGTTTACTATTTTGGTCACCCAGTCAAAGAAATCTATTAAATTCGTCTGACATGACCTTACCACTGTGAATCCATCCTGCCTTGCATCCTGTACCCTACTGGCCTCTAGGTACTCAACAATTCTTTTTTTCAGAAGTCATTCCATCATTTTCCCTACCACTGAGGTCAAACTAACAGGTCTGTAGTTTCCTGCCTCTGCCTTGCTCCCACTTTTGTGAAGGAAGTCACAAACAGAATCACTGGGTTAAGGACAAGGAGAGAGCCTCCCTGGTGCATTCCAGATCACCACCTCACTCTGCTGGTATAGCCTCCTCAGCACCATCATCTGCTCTGGTGGTGATGCCGCTCATCCCCCAGCCATCGTCACAACACCAAGGTCGGGGCTTGGCGCAGGCACTATTAGGCCTAGTGCAGTTGGTACGTCGCCACCAATGTTTGGGACTCTGCCTCCCCATCAACTTCTCCATTCACATCTGTCGGCCATATGGGCACTGATGCTTAGGTGATTTTATCATCATTTTCAGACATGATTAGACACTTGCCACCTGGTCTTCCAGGGGCGTATCGCTAACCCTCCATCAATGCTGCAAGGTAAATCCTTGCTACAGCCACATCCTAGGGCACTGGTGTCGACAGCACACTCCGTTCTCCCCATCACCCCACTCAGCAATGAGTAGGAATACAGTCCTGATTTGATGGTACAGGATGAGGAAGATGAGGCTGAAGACTATGCTGAAAGACACTATGACTGCGGCAGCAGCTCCACTGTCTCAACCTGGTGAGGACTCTTTGGTAAACACACCACAGTCCCCTCCAGAGGATCCCACTTTCCTCACCATGATGCAGCAGTTTCAAGCTGCCATGGGTTTTGATCTGGAGGAACAGGATACTTCTAAAAAGAATTTGAGTTCCAGGAGCTGCCAGAATCTCCTGAAATTGTGGTGCAACCTCTGCTTCCTGCTTTAGAGGATGCCACCTTTGCTGCCTGGTACAGTCCAAAACAATATTCCAGCTGTACCCAGTAAGACAGACAGAATATACATGGCCCCTTCTGGGAAGCCATTCTATGCCACTCAGCCTGAGACAGACTCAGTGCTGATTAATGCTGTCCATCATAGGTCTAGAGTATCTAAGCACCTTAGTTCCCTCCCTCCTGATACAGTCCAGGAGGTTTATTTGTTTGTTTGTTTACCGGGTGGGGGTGTTGATCCAAGAACCATTTTCAGGTGCAACCTGAGCCATGAAGATGGCACAGAGGGCATAGTTGCAGTACAAAACAATCACAAGAGAAGACGATACAGCAAAGGTACAGTACAAGTCAATTTGATATCGTACAGGCAAAGAGAGGATACATTTTCCATTACTTAGATAAAGGACAAGCAAATAGTTCAAAGCTTAACAGCCTAGGGAGAGAATAGATACATATGGCAAAGACATTAACAAAGGACAAGCAAGTAATGCAAGGCCTAACAGCTGGGGTAGTAGCGCCGTGACATAGAGACTTCAGAATGGTAGTGGGAACCAACCAAGCATAGGAAAGGTGGCAAACTGGAGTGTGTGCTGTTCAGCCAGGAGAGCAGGAGCATTTGAAGGTTGCTATTATGAATGTCTCATGCAAGGTCCCCTGTTCTCAGTGGCATTGTAGTCATAACTTCTGCAGCAGGGCTCTCAACTTCTATGGAACTGTAAGGTCTAGATCTTCTTGGGGAGGTGGTATCTCAGTCATCAGGTCACATCGTAAGAACTTCACCATCAGTGAAGCAGGATCCACACATAATATTTTCCAGCAGTACAACTGGGGCCACTCACGCCAACATCAGCAACCCTATAAAGGTGTGAGCAGCCCCATTCCCGCCTCAATTCTTTTTCGCCTTTGACTCTCTTTGCATGGGTCTGTGCGGAAGCTCTGTCAGTTTGTGCAATTTTTTGCCTACAATTTTTTCTTTTATCTTAAATTTAGAATCTCTTTTTTTGTAAAAGATTTCTTCACTTTGTTTAAGTCAAGAGTGACTCCTTCCACTTCTCTATTCTGTTGCTGCCGCTGCGGAAAGAAGATTCCCTCTTCAGATGACCATGACCTCTGTGTCTGCTGACTTGGGCCTAATCACGTTTCTGACTGTGAGCTGTGCCACAAATTCAATCTCACAACCTTTAGGTGATGCAAAAAGGCTTTGAAGAAGTTTCTCATGTAACAATAGGTAGCCAGTTTTGGGTCTGTCATATATTTTTAAGAAAAATCAATAAAAATAAAGAACAAAGTGTTTGTATGTGGGGTTTTTTTTGGGGGGGGGAATTGTAATATGTGAACACACTGACAGTCTGAACATGTTTAATTTATGTTATAGATCAGGCAGAACCAGTTTCAGGAGAGGAGAGACTAGGTCAAGAGGACAGAGAAAGCAGCAGTACAGGCCAGGGTGCACAACACACACAGTAGGGCAAATCAAATCACAATCCATCAGTCAGAATAGTGAGGCAGAGAAGAACTATTAGTAAAAGTGTCAGCTGGAGCTCTTGGAGAAGGAGCATCATCACCCACAGCAATAGCATGGCCATGAACATGACGTGTGCCAGGACCCGACAGGAGCCAATGATCAATAGCAGGATCTGAATCAAAGTTTTCTAAATCAGGACCTTCCACAGCAATTTGCGGAAGTGACTGAAGTGTTTTATCAGCCGATCTTGTTTTTTATTTTGCTTTTAATATGATTTTGAATAGAAAACACTCTCTCACATTTTGCAGTGGACACACTTGTAGCCATTAGCATTTCTATGAGGTCAATGATGTGAGCAAGTTGGGCCGGTCTCTCTCTCTCTCAGCAATATTGAATAGACTAGCAGATATGGTTTATCACCTGCAGATTTTAGTAGTACTCTTAATGCAGCATATTCCATTTTCATACAGCTTATTTGCGCTTCTGTGGAAAAACGTGAGAAAGTATTCTAACAAGTTAGATAAGTCACTTGTGCCAAATTCATCTAGTTCTTCTCGGGGCAGATCAGCATTTTTAAAATCTAAACACCTGAACCATTTAAGTGGCTCCTCTGAGAAGTTCTGAAATCTCTTGCCAATGTATGTTATTGCTGCATCTGTTAAACTGTGAAGTTGTGAATCAGTAGTAAAATTTATTTATGGACAATTGCCTCTGAAGGTAAACGGAACAGTCCTTTCCTCCCCACGCTTTCAAACAATATAATCCATGCATTTCTTTTCATGATTGTATCATTTCAGAAAGGATATCATGAATTTTCCAGGCTTTACTTTTGACTTCATTAACTGGAGAATGCATGTCTCAATGAGTTGTGGGACTTCCAATAAAACCAGGTCATCTTTTTGAAATGCAAGCGATGGACGTTTCAGAATGGGCAAGAAATCTTGTAGAATGAACAGAGATTTGACAAATTGTACACTCTGGACATCTTGGAAGTGCCTTTACTTTAGCACCATCATCACCAGCAGAGTTAGAGACATGTTTGAGATGCTGAACTACTGTGGGCAGATTGACTTGGACAGCATGAACAAAACGTGTCTTACTTGTAAGCCACCGAACCTGCTTAATTACATTGAAATGTGCAAGATCTGTGTCTGACATGGGCTATTTCCTGTAGCTGTCTTAGTTTCTTAGGGCTGTAGTGGTAGAATTTAAAAATTCCTTTCAGAGTGTTTTTGACTTTAACAAAAGGATTTTTTTTCATGGCATCAAGGACTGCCATCTAAAGTTGATGAGCCACACAATACATAGGCATAGCAGTTGGAAAATGTTCTCTTGTTTTTGCTATGGTTCCACCTGTATGGCCAATCATAACACTGGCTCTGTCAAAAGTTGCTGAGATGCTTGCTCGCATCATTGAGTTTGGCAAAATAAAGATTCATGGATTTCAATGCTGTGCTTATTGCTGTAAACGTGCCTTGTGCATGAGACTGTTCCAGTGGCACAACTTTAATCAAAATAGTCGTGACCTGTTTTGACGTGCCTTCCACAAAACGGAGAAATACATTTTCCCACTCAATGAAACTTGCATCGGTACTGCCATCAGCAAGAATGGTAACAAACGTATTTTTAACTGTCTGAATCTGAGTTTTATACATAACTGATATTGACGTACAGAAGTCCCTGGCTTGCTTGTCATTAACATAATTGCTTCCTAGTTTAATGCCATTTTTGTCTTGTAATGCACATAGCCACTCCATATCGGAGAAAGGATGCAAATTTTTAGCTGTGACATATGTTAAATAGGCCTCTCATTTTGTTTTTGGTGGACTCATCCATTTTAGCAAATGCATGATATAATACGGTTTCAGTAACTTCAATGCTGCTAACTGCAGGGTGGCCACTGTCATGCCTGTTCTGATTCTTGCAGATAATATGTGGGCTTTATTTCTCATGGGCTCATAATGATTCTGTTCTGAAATTATTTGAACCACTGGCAAATACATTTGGTTTCTTTGAATATGCAGGAACTGCAAGTGAAGGATATTTCTCACACATTTTGCAAAACATTAAGGATTTTTTATCATCATAGCTTAGCCTGGTAAACTGACTTAGCCAGTGAGTCTGAAACAATCTAGCCCTTTTTTTCTGATTATATTTTGTATCTTTGTTTTTTTTTTTCTCCTGGACCGAGACCATGGTTGCATCTTCTAAAGGTCTTTTTTTGTTAAGTAGTTGCAATGACTGTGATGTTGATGCCATAAAATAGGTGCTACTACTGCAGCCACCGTTATTGCTAATGTTTTGTAAAACTGCTCAGTTAGATAGTGACTTGCAGTACTGGTAAGCTGTTGGGTCCAATACCACAGAATCAGAATCACCAGTCCTTTGGTTTGTTTCCTGACAAGGGCTTTGGGAGAAATGCACTTTATTAAGTTCTATTCCAGATGGAGTGGAAGATGGCCTAGGGGAGACAGAAGGGGATTTCCAAAGGGAAAAGAGTATAGTTTGCTTATTTTTCTGCATACTGTAATAATATATATTATGAATTAAATAATGAAATAAGTAACAGGCAACAGCTCAGGTTTATTGCTCTGTAACTTGTGCACTGACTGCAAATAAAGAAATATGGATTTTTCAAAATATATCTGACTGCTTGTTTTTATTGCTTTTATCACTGTCTCTTTTTTCCCCCAACACACGTCCGCCGCAGGAGTGGACACACACACTGGGGGAAGGTCACACACAATGCGGTCTTCTCTCTCCCAACAGCCCACACCACACACAGTTCAGTTAAGCTCCTCTTTTTTCATGTTCTTGTTTCAAATAACTTTCTCTTTTTTTTTTTGTCTTTCCTAAGGCAGTGGCCACAGGTCACTAGAGAGGCAGGTCACCCCTTCATTATTTCCCACACCATCTATCCTTTCGCCCAACAGCCCCCCACCACATACACACACACACTTAGTTAATCTTGTCTTTTTTTTTCTTTCACTATCTTTTTTTTTTTCTTTTTTATGTGTCTGTATTTCACAAGCCAGCAGCCACAGGACACTCATGGGCAGGTACCCTTCTGCTCCATCCAATACAATTACCTCGTCTCAACAGACCGCATATAGTTAGGATAGGCTCCTCTTATTTTACTTTCAAGTTTTATTGTTCTAGCTAAGCTTTCTGATTTTTTTTTTTTGCATCTGTCACAATCCAGCTGGCCACAACAAGGACAGGACACCTCTTTCCACATGAGACAGACACCATATCCCAACCCAAGAGAGCCCACACACAGTAACACAGTTCTTCTGTTATAGGCTTCTTCTTTTATGTAAATCTTTTTTTTTTTTGTCTGTTTAAATAGCTTTCTTTTTTTTTTCTTGTTCTTGTGTCTTTCACAAGTGGCCGGCCATGGGACACTGGGGCAGGTCAGATCACCACCCCCTTTTGTTCCTCCTTCCGTCACCTTCACTCTCTTTCTTAAAAGCCCAGGCACCTCACTATGTGTTACTTAGGCTCCTCTCTTATTTTTCTTACAATCTTTTTTTTATTATTTATTTCTGTAGGCAGTTAGTCACACTTCCACCCTATTACTATCTTTATTTTTACTGCAGGTGACAGCAGGTTAGGTTTGTGACAGAAAAATAGCACTCCTCTGTGACTGATCTCCACTGTCTGATTGCTCTGCAGGCCTCTGGAAGGGCTCTTAAGTCTGTCCATTCACTCTGCCACACCCAGCCCAGAAGCAGACAGTGCCTGTCCTTTCGTAAGGTGGCTCACAAGCCCGCAGCCAGCTCCCGTCTCCAAGGCAAGTGGAAAGCCACTTCTGCCCTGCCTACTCCCTCCCCCAAAGGATCTGTCACAAAATGGCCCAGAGGCAATGGCTCTGCCCCAGCGTCCAGATCTGCCTCTGCCTGAATTCTTGCCAGACCCCCCTCTTCCAGTCCTAGACCGAGGTGTTCGTCAGAGGTTGGTTGTCCCTCCATTTGAATCAATGAATAACCATCACTTCAGATGCTCAGATTGTTCAGATCATAGAAAGAGGTCACACTCTGGAGCTCCTGGAGCAGCCCAAAGAACCCCCCGTTACCCTCCACCCACCCTCTGGTCCATGCCATGGTTCTTCTGGAGGAGGTACAGTCCCTTCTGTGAAAGCAGGCCATAAAGCCAGTACCCAGGTGGCAGAGGAACAAGGAATTCTACTCCAGGTTTTTCCTGGTCCCTAAGAGAACCAGAGCTTTGAGGTCTATCTTAGATCTCAAAGACCTCAACCTCTACATCCAGTACAAAAAGTTCCACATGGTCACTCTTCCAGGACTACTACCCCTCCACTGGCAGGGCGACTGGATGTGCTCCCTAGATATGCAGGATGCTTACCTGCACATCTCGTTATTTCCTCTGAACAGGCGGTTTCTCTGATTCTTTTTCCAGAGAGAACACTATTGGTTCTGAGTCTTGTCCTTTGGCTTATCCTCTGCACTGTGGGTCTTTACAAAATGCTTGGCAGCAGTAGTGGTCACTATGTGGCAGGAGGACCTGTATGTTTTTCCCTACCTGGACAACAGACTTCTCAAAGTTCTGTCTCGAGTCCAGCTCCTCCAGACCCTGGAGAGGACCCTCCAGCTCTTCCACTCCTTGGGCATCAGAGTCAACCTACCCAAGTCGGTCTTGGTTCCATCCCAGCAACTGTAGTATATAGGAGCAGTCCTGGACTCTGTGCAGGGCAAGGCCTTCCTGCCTCCAGACAGAGCAGAGTGCCTCATCTCCCAGGTTCAGGAGGTAGCCCAGAGCCGTTATGTCTCAGCCAGGGTGTATCTGAGACTTCTGGGTCTTATGGCGGCTACCACTGCTATGGTCCCCTTGACCAGGCTGCACATGCGGGTGCTCCAGTGGAACCCTCCAGGTGTAGTAGGATCAGCATACAGATTACCTGGAACAGCAGGTACTGGTCTTCTCACCTGTCAGGAAGGTGCTGTAGTGGTATGTGGACTCCAACATCTGCTATCAGGGATCCCATTCATGATTTCTACTCCCCAGCAGATTCTCATCACGGATGCCTCTGGAGTGGGCTGGGGTTTGCACCTGGGTCCCTTTCAAACTCTAGGGACCTGGTCTCCACTTGGGACATCTCTCCATATAAATGTCTTGGAGATGTGGGTGATTCTGTATGCAATGCAGGCTTTCCAGGACCATCCCGGATCAGTTGTTGATCCAGTCAGACAGCCTCAGTGTCGTCTACTACATCAACAAGCAGGGGGGCACTCATTCATACCCCCTGTGCCGGAAGGCCATGAGAGTATGATACTGGGCACTGGACCACAGCCTGATTCTCTGGGCAGTCCATGCTCCAGGTGTTCTCAGCACCCTGACAGACAGTCTTAGCCAAACTTAGTCCAGGATGCATTAATGAGAGCTTCTGTCATCCATCGTAGAAGATCTGTTCAACAGATGGGGTCATCCAGAGTTCTACCTTTTTGTTTATTTATTTATTTATTGAAATGTTTCACCAGGAGGGCACACTAAACAACAAGTTGCTCATCTCACAGTGCGACATGGGGGGAAGAGGTGACATAGGGTTGTGAAGGATGATCAGTTACAATAGTATGTGGGTAATACAAACAATACAACATTGTAAGATTATGCAACAGTTGGAACACAAGGTATTGTACAATAAACAGCAGTGGAATATTGGGTAAATTACAACACATGTCCAAAATCATACAAAAAAAATATAAATGCACAAAACAGTAATAATGCAATAGAACCAATATAGTGCCTGAGTGTACCAGGAGCAGGCTTGAGGTAGTACGCAAGTGCTGTTGGAGTAAAAAGGATGAGGTAGGTTGTGCACATGGGTGACCCCAGAAGGGCAGGTGAAGAAGAGAAGGGGAGAGGAAAGAACTGAATATGAGGAGAAAGGGTAGCCATTTTCTGATTCCCCCTTCAGGATGTTGAGAACCCTGCCGGGGAGGGGTCAGGGTAGGAAGGCAGAAGCTGGGGATAGGTATTAATGAGGGTTAAAGCAGGAACAGCTGAGGGAGAGGTAATTGTGTAGGATAGAGGTAAGAGAGTAGTTGGTGGAGGAGTTTTGCATTTTAGGGGGGAAGGAATTCCAGATTTTAGGGAAGCGATGGGCGAAACCAGTCTGACTGATGAGGGTGGAGCGGCGAGGGACCGTCAAGGTGTGGGTGTCATTAGCTCTGAGAAAGTGGGTGGGGGGGGCAGAGGAGTGGAGAGAAAGAGAGGAGGGGAGCACTCCGAACCTGAATTTGGAAGTTAATTTGGCATAATGTGAGATGCGTCTGTGAGATAGTGGAAGGAAGGTTAGAGAGCGATAAAGTTCACAGTGGTGGTAGTGGGAAGGGGAGTCACCACTCAGTGCAAAATTGTCCAGTTTTTGCTCGCTAGATCCAGGGCCTGGAGTTTTCTGGCAAGACACATTGTCCCTCTCCTGGAGTGGGAGGTACTTTTATGCCTTCCCTCCATTTCCTCTAATTCAGAGGGTACTAATCAAACTTCAGATGGAGGGGGCCAGCATGATTCTGGTTGCACCATACTGGCCACGGCAAATATGTTTCCATTACTATAACAGTTAGCAGTGGAACCTCAGGTGCCTCTGCCCCTCTGCAGGGATCTGCTGATGCAGGTTCAGGAGACCATAATCCATTCCAACCTCAGGTCCCTTCGTCTGCTTGCTTGTCTCCTGAGGATGTAGATATTGATTGGTTCAGGGTCTCTGAGAGAGTAGCGGGCATCCTAGTAGCAGCCTGAAAGCCATCCACTCAGGCTACTTTATTTATTTATTACAGATTCAGAGAGTACCTTTGAGTCACAGACTCATTTGCAAAGGTTCCACGTCACATAGGTTATATACAGACAAACATAATAGCAAATGAGCTCAGAGACAGATACAGATTGTTTACAGGGAATCAGCTAAGCTAACATCCAAGATACTAGGATTACTATTTACACAGTACACATACGATGTAGATATAATGTAATGCATGAGCAACACTGGTGGGCCACTAAGAGAAGAGGCAGGCCAGTGGCCATTGTCATTGATTAAGGAGGGGGTGGAGTTACAGTTGCAGTTACAGTTATTTGAGGATAGGAGGTGGGCCCTAAGGAGTTTTTTTAAATTGTCCTAGTCTTTGTTCATTAGCGAGGGTGGCAGGAAGGTTGTTCATCCACACAGGGGCCCTATAGCTGAAAGACCTTTGAAATTGATAGGTACGGCTGGAGGGAATTGAGAAGAGATGGTGGACTGAGCTACGGGGACACTTAACCTTAAAGTTTGGGATGATTGAAAGGGCAAATCCAGAGGGGGAGAGGCCTAGGGTGATTGTTTTTAGCCATCAGACAGGTGTGGAACCTAATCCTGTTGTTGAGATTAAGCCAGTTGGTAGAACTATAGAGTGAGCAGGTATGTGTAAGATGGTCACATCCTAGACCAAGATGGCTGGCTTAGTTTAGGGAGATATGGAGTCTAGCTAGGGATGAAATGCTTGCCACCCCATATATCAATAGGTCATAATCTAGCAGAGAGATGACCAAGGAGGTGACAGTGAGCCTTAGAGCATCAGGGGTGAGGCAGTGCTTGAAGCAGTGCAGAAGTCCTAGCCTAACATTAAGGGCCTTGGATAGGTGGTGAATGTGCTCGTGGAAGTTAAGACCTGGGTCCAAGGTGATGCCCAGGTATTTAAAGGAGTCCATCTGCTCCAGAGGGGTGTGATTAGAAGTTAGAACTTGTAGGCATAGCACCTTTCTAGTGTTCTGCGGGTGAGAGAATAGCATAACACTGGTTTTGTTGTAGTTAAGAATAAGGCATTGCGCAGTGAACCAGTTTTCAGTACAGCTGAAAAGAGGACCCCAAGGAGCGTGAAGCTGCATAGGGTCAGGGTTGGAGGAGAAAATGACTGTATCATCCGCGTATAGTAATAGATTTCCCGGGCAGGACTCAGGGAGGGAGTTGAGGAAGAGGCTAAATAGTAGCAGTCCCAAGATGGACTCCTGAGGGACACCAGAGAGGACAGGTAGTCTATTTGAACTGTGTTACCAATTTTGACCTGTTTATATCGGTTGGAGAGCTAGTCAGAGAACCATCCCAATGCATCCCGAGAAAGACCCAAATTGGTCAATGTGGTTAGAAGGAAGGAGGGAGTGGTTGATGGTGTCAAATGCCTTTGTGAGGTCATTGAAGACAGCACCAGTGATGTGCCCCTTATCCAGTGCAGAGTGTATGTGTGTGGTAAATTCGAGAAGGGCAGTAATAATGCTGTGTCCCTTGCAGTAACCACATTGCTGCTTGCAGAGAAGGTTGTAATTGTTGAGGTGCTCCGTGAGCTGATCAGATACAATCCACTCTAATGCCTTGTAGAGTGAGGGAGTATGGAAATGGGGTGGTAATTATTTGTATTGGAATGATCCCCCTTTAAATATTGGTGTGATGGAGGCAGATTTCCACTTGGAGGGTAAATTTACCTAAGCAAAGGGAGCGGTTTAAAATGTGAGTAAGGGGGCAGAGAACCTCGTTTAGGGTGAGATGAAGGAGCTTTATATCCAGAGAGTTGGAGCTGTATGAGGAGTGGCTAAGGGCTGTTCTGAGGTATGGCTCCACAGTCTTAGTTGTGATACAGTGTAGGTACAGTCGTGGCCAAAAATATTGGCGCCCTTGCACTTTTTCAAATAACTCACAATTTCCTCTAAACATAAGTTGAAATTAAAAACAGTACAGTATTTGGTCTCCACAATTCTTTATTTCTCTGTTAATATTACAGAACCTTTGTTTTTGATTCAGAATTTAATATATCCTTTTAAATCAGAAAATGAAAATAAATGGCATTGACAAAATTATTGACACCTTAGACTTAATATTTGGTAGCACAGCCTTTGGTCAAAATAACTGCAATCAACAGCTTCCTATAGCCATGGATGAGCTTCCTGTACCTCTCTACTGGCAGTTTGGCCCACTCTTCTTGTGCAAACTGCTCCAGTTCTCTCAGATTTGAAGGTGCCTTCTCCCAACTGCTGTTTCAGATCTCTCCACAGGTTTTCAATGGGATTTAGATCTGGACTCATTGCTGGCCACTTCAGAACAGTCCAGCGTCTTGTCTTGAACCATTCCTGGGTGCTTTTGAAGTGTGTTTGGGGTCATTGTCCTGCTGGAAGACCAATGACCTTCGACGGAGACCCAGCTTTCTGACACTGGGTTCAACATTGCACTCCAAAATGGGCTGGTAATCTCCAGATTTCATGATGCCATGCACACGTTCAAGGCACCCTGTGCCAGAGGCAGCACTGCAACCCCAAAACATTACTGAACCTCCTCCATGTTTGACTGTAGGGAAGGTGTTCTTTTCTTTGAAGGCTTCATTTTGTTTTCTGTAAACATAGAGATGATGTGCTTTACCAAAAAGCTCTAATTTGGTCTCATCTGTCCACAGGACATTCTCCCAGAAGGATTTTGGCTTGTTCAGGTGTGTTTTACCAAACCCCAGTCGGGCTTTCTTATGTCTCTCTCTCTCTCTCAGCAGTGGGGTCCTCCTGGGCCTCCTACCATATAACCCCCTTTCATTGAGTTGGCGACAGATGGTGCAAGTTGAAACTATCGTACCTTGTGTCTGAAGGTCAGCTTGAATCTGTTTGGCAGTTGATCGAGGTGCTTTCTCCACCATTCGAACAATCCTGCGCTGCAATCTTCGATCAAGTTTTCTCGTGCGGCCACGTCCAGGGAGGTTGGCTACAGTGCCATGGGCCTTAAACATCCTGATAACATTACGTACGGTGGAAACAGGAACATCAAGGTCTCTGGAGATTGATTTGTAGCCTTGAGATTGTCCATGCCTGGTTACAATCTTCTGTCTGACCTCCTCAGACAATTCTCTGGCTGTCTTTCTTTTCTCCATGCTCATTGCGGTACACACAGTGACACAGAACAGGAGAATGAGTCCTTTTCTCTATTCAAACTGGTTGAATGAGTGATTTTTATATTGCAGGCACCTGCAACTCACCACAGGTGAGTTCAGTTCCAAAGTGAAGGAGAATCACCTGCTTGAAATCGAATTATTTCTAACTACTTCTTAAAGGTGCCAATAATTTTGTCCAGGCCATTTAAGGATTTCTGTGTGGAATAAGCTAAGACTTAGTAAATTTTTCTGCTTTTTGTGTTTTATTCCACTGCAAACCAAAGAAATACATATGTGGATACCAAAATATTTTTTAATTTCAACAATTTTCTGGAAGGAATGGTGCATTATTAGAAAAAACTGCAAGGACGCCAATATTTTTGGCCACATCTATAAAAGGGGGGAGCTGCAGGAGGGGAAGAAAGGGCGTTTGTTGCCGGAGGACCAAAGAAGTTAGGAGGGAGAACACTGCTAAGGTTAGTGAAGGCATTAATGAAGGCCGAAGCGATACGGGAAGGGTTGGTGGTCAATGACCCGTCAACCATGACCTGTGTTGGCATCTGGTTGGGGGCCTTACCACAGATTTCATTAATGTTGTTCCAGAACTTACGCCATGACGTGTAAGAGGTTTGCCATCTGGGTGGTTAAGCACCATCTGGACCCCTTTACTTGTCCGGTGAGCCAGGTTCTGGACTACCTGATGTCCTTGTCAGATTCAGGCCTCCAGTATGCCTCCCTCAAGGTGCACCTGTCTGCTATTTCAGCCTTCCATGAGCCCATAAATGGCCATACTGTGGCTCAGCTGGATGTCTCCCATACCTTTCTCAGGGGTATCCTGCCTCTGAAACTTCCAATCTATTCTCCTTTCCCGGCTTGGAATTTGAATTTCTGTTTTGGAGAAATTGACCCTGTTTCCTTTTGAGCCAGTTTCATCTTGCAAGCTGCGTTTTCTCTCTTGGAAAGCCTTGTTTGTGGTTGCTATACCTTCTGCACAAAGAATTTCCAAGCTTCAGGCTCTCTGGTGTGAGGAGCCTTATTTGATTTTCAAAAAGATAGGGTGTCTTTGCGCTCGAAGCCTAAGTTCCTTCCTAAGGTGGTGTCTAAGTTTACATTGAACCATTCCATACACCTCCCTATGTATTTCCCGGAACATGCCAATCCAGGGGAAGCACTGCTACATACTCTATATGTACACAGAATTTTGAAGTATTATCTCCCCCGAACTAAGGATTGCAGAAAGTTAGAGCAACATTTTGTTTCTTTTGTCCAGGGAAGAAAGGGCATTCAAGTTTCTAAACAGTTTGTCCAAGTAGTTGGCCAGTTGTATTGTTTTCTGCTACAACAAGTATGACAAAGAGTTGCCGGGGTGGTCAAAGCTCACTCCACCGGGGTATGGCTACCTCTGTGGCTTGCTTCAAAGGGGTCTCCGCCACTGACATCTGTACTGCTGCCACCTGGAGTACCATCCATACTTTTATCAAGCACTATAGTCTGGACATTGCTTCTAGACCCAGAGCAGGCTTTGGCCATGCTGTTCTTCAGGGTCTTCTGTCTTAGGCCCCAGCTTGCTTGCCCTACAGACTGTTCTGCTGCTACTTGTCATTGCTTGGGACTCATTCCTATGGTGTGACCTGATGATTGAGATAC
The DNA here is from genome assembly GCA_016271365.2 of Neoceratodus forsteri. Classification (NCBI taxonomy): domain Eukaryota; kingdom Metazoa; phylum Chordata; order Ceratodontiformes; family Ceratodontidae; genus Neoceratodus; species Neoceratodus forsteri. The sequence continues at coordinate 284,971,433 of CM057455.1, read as the reverse complement.
CCCCGGAGAAGATAGAACAGTTACGTAAGAACTTACCATAACAGTAGATCATCGCGGGGATCTCAGTCATCAGGCCAGCCTTCCTTCCCACCATCCTCCTAGTTGGGGTTCCTATCTCAGACTGGCTATCTGGTGTAGCCAGCCTTTTATTTTGGCCTGGGCACCTCTCTCTCTCTCTCTCTCCTCGGTCACCTGTGGCATGGGGTTTTTGCTCCTTTACTCTCCATGGAAAGAACTGAGGAGGGAAGGGGGCCACTCAAGCCTTTATAGGGTTGGTGACACTGGTGGTGACGGCCCCAGTTGTACTGCTGAAAGATCTTCTGTGTGGATCCTGCTTCACCGACTGGAAAGTTCCTACGATGTAACCTGATCACTGAGATCCCCTAGAAGATCTACTGTTGTGGTAAGTTCTTATGTAACTGTTCTTTCTGTGGCACATTTATAAATAATACAGTGCCAGTATTACAGTTTTGGGGGGCCAGGAAAGGATGGCCTGTGAGGAGGACCCCTTTCAAACAACATGAAGTCTTGCTATATTATGACATATGCAGTGAGTCCCAACCTTCGAACTGCTCCGGAGGTGAAAGAGTTAACTTTCCATGCCAGGCATGGAACCTTGAGCGCGAGCTCGGTTGAAAACTCTGTCTGTTGTTCTTCAAACTGAAACTGTCAGATTCTTTACTCCACCTCACTGAACAGTCGCTCCGGAGATTTCTCCTTCTGCTCAGTTCATTTTGTCGGTTAAAGTATTATTTTATCGTTTTTTTGACCGAAATTAAACCGCAACCGGTCGGTTCAAGCGCTGTCTGTGGTATTGTAAGTAATAGATAGGCTTACATTTATTTTATTCTGTGTGGAACTTGTAAACGCTTTTCGGTTCGGTTTGAACCAATCAGGTTATTCTCAAACTTTACTAGTCCTTATTTAGAGTGCGGTTCCCGGTTCTTATCGGTTCTAAAAAAAACGGATTTCATTCGTTTTTTCCATGACCTGTGACACGGTTGGGAACTGATAAGAGTCTTGCTTGGCGGATTGCCATAAATGGGCAAGTTTGGTTAGGCTGGCACTATGTCTGAGAAACCCAAAAGAAAAACCGGGCCCACTGGGTTTCAGCACTGTAGTGTTTGTGGGGAAGCCTTTGCTAAGGCTGACCCACACACCACCTGTGTGTATTGTCTGGGGTTTGACCACCTCAATGCAGACTGCCAGATATGTACAGTAGTAATTTTCCTCCTGCCACCATAGAAAAGAGAGTTGGTAGGCTCGGGGAAAGGGAAGCCAAAAAGTCCGCTGACCCGGATGGCCAGCCCGGTTCGGTTCCAACCGAACCGGAGGGAGTGCCCTCTGACTAGGGCGATACTTCCTCGGGCAAATGAAGAGCCAGCTCTGAGGAGCCGGTTCCAACTAAAAGGACTAGAAAGTCAGCTAGTGTGCCAAAAGGTTTTTCTCCAACCGCTGAGGAAATAGCTAAAGCAATTCAAATTGTCCAGTCACTTTCCCCGGTTCTGACCGAACCAACACCATCAGGGAAGAGCTCGGTTCGGCCGGTTCCACCGGTTCAAGATTATGATTTTGAGGATTTTTATGAACCAGAGGAGGGGGAAGAGGAGTATGAGGAGAATGAATGTGGTTTTGAAAGTCTGGATATGCCCATTGAACCGGACATCTCTCCAGACAGACCGTCAGGGGTTTCTCCTCCCAGGCTATCTGAGTCCCCTTCTCATTTTATGTTCTATAAGAAAGTTGCTGAAACTCTCCAGCTCCCTGTTGAGGAAGCTGTTGATGACCAAGAGGAGCCTGATTATGTAGAAATGATGGATATTCCAGAGTCTAGGAAACTGTCTATTCCTCTGCATAAATCTTTTCGGAAACAGACAGTAAAAATTCTAAAAACTCCTCACACTATACCTCCTGTTGATAAAAGGATGGACAAGAGGTATACATTATCAGGCTCGGATACAGTGTTCCTCACACAACAATGCAGCCATGTGGGGATAGTGCAGGCTGCAGCCTGTGACAAGGCAAATATTCCTCTAGCTTCGCATCCCCCTGAAAAGGACTCCAGGAGGATTGATGCCATGGCAAAGAAACAGTACATGGCAGCATCTTTGGGACTCAGACAGGCAAATTATATGGCTTATGCTGCTAGGTACCAGAAATCCAGATGGGATTCTGTGCTGGCCCTAGCAAAACAGGTCTCTGACCAGCTTGCCAGGGAGCTGGAACAGTTGGCTGGGGATGGTATTGAGGCATCCAAGGTGCAATTTCATGCTGCAGTAGACTCTAATGATGTGTCGTCAAGGGACATGGCTACATCTGTGGCACTTCGCAGAATGGCTTGGCTCAGATGTACTACCCTGTCACAGGATATCCAGTCTAAGGCCATGGATTTTCCTGTTGTGGGCAATTCTCTGTTTGGGGAGCAGACAGAGAATTACATGAAGAAAATGGATGAATATAGGACCACGTATAAGAGTGCTCAGGCCAAGGAAAGGCAGGCCACTCCTCAAAGGCAGCATCCCAGGGGCAGGGGAAGGCCTTTTCATAGGCCTTTTTACCAAGTCCAGGCCTCCTCTTCTGCTTTTGCCCAGAGGGGGTTCTTTAGAGGGAGAGGCAGACGGGGTACAAGCAAGCCTGCTTCCACCCCTCAGCCCAAAGCCCCTGCCAAGCAGGCACCCTGTTGGGGTGGCCAGGGCCGATTCTCCACTACCTGTAGGGGGCAGGCTGGCTTACTTTGTCCAGGACTGGAAGTCTTTAACATCAGACAAGTGGGTCCTGGAAGTAGTAAGCCAGGGACTGGTTCTCAGCTTCAAAAATTTCCAAAGATGAGAACCAGGTCCTTTCCACCTGCAAATCCATCAGAGGCACTTGCCCTAGAAACAGAAGTTTCTACCCTCTTGGCTCTCAGAGCCATGGAAAGGGTTCCACCCCTTCACCAGGGCAAAGGGTTTTACTCCAGGTACTTCCTTACCCCCAAAAAAGACAGGAGAATGGCGGCCCATCCTGGATCTCAGATACCTAAACAAGCACCTTTTAAAACCAAAATTCAAAATGGTGACTTTGGGAATTATTTTACCCTCTCTAAGGCCAGGGGACTGGCTAGCGTCCCTGGACCTCAAGGATGCCTGCTTCCATGTTCTTATCAGAAGTTCCCATCGAAAGTACCTCAGATTCGAACTGCCCTCAGGCCATTACCAGTTCAGAGCAATGCCCTTCGGCCTCACCTCTGCCCCGAGGGTGTTCACAAAATGCCTGGCAGTAGCAGTTGCTCACTTAAGAAGGCAAAAGATTGCCATCTTTCCTTACCTAGATGACTGGCTCATAGTAGGCCAGTCTCCAGAACAAGTCAAACTACACCTTCAGGTAACTCAGCAACTGCTCACATCTCTAGGTTTCCTTCTCAATCTTCCAAAGTCAGTTCTAGAGCCTGTCCAGCTTCTCACCTTCATAGGTGCAGAACTCAACACAAAGGAGGCCAGAGCCTTCCTTCCTCTGGAAAGAGCAAGGACCCTGGTCTCTCTGGCCTCCTCTTTCACCCTACAGGTCTCTCGACCAGCAAGGCATTTTCTGCAGCTCCTGGGGCACATGGCTGCTTTTACAGCAGTAGTGCAGGGAGCAAGATTTCAGATGAGGGACGTCCAGTTCCATTTGAGAGCCTTTTGGTGTCAAAGGAGAGAGACCCTCACTAAATTGATCCCAGTGACTCGAACCCTGATCCAAGCCCTTCAGTGGTGGCAGGACCAGAGCAATCTGAGACAGGGGGTCCCCTTCACCCTTCAGTCTCACTCTCCTTAATCCTTACTACAGATGCATCCCTCTTGGGGTGGGGAGCTCACATGGGCGACCTCACTGCCCAGGGATTGTGGTCCCCACAGTAATCTGTGCTCCACATCAACCTGTTGGAACTCAGAGCAGTTTTTCTAGCACTTCAAGTTTTCTCCACATCTGTTCAGAACAAAGTCGTACAGGTCAGAACAGACAACACCACCACAATGTGGTACATCAACAAGCAAGGAGGCACTCGGTCTACGGCCTTGTGCACCGAAGCAATGAAGTTGTGGTCTCTGGCTTATTCCCTGAACACCTCCCTTACGGCAGTTCACCTCCCAGGCAAGGACAATGTCCTGGCAGATGCTCTCAGCAGGATTTCCCAGGGCCATCACGAATGGTCACTGGATCCTCTAGTACTGGAGGTAGTATTTGCCAGATGGGGCACCCCGCAGATAGATCTTTTTGCAGCCCCAGACAATCACCAACTTCCCCCTTTTTGCTGCAGGCCCCCAGTGTTGGGCTCAGTCCCTCTGGATGCCTTAGTTTTCAATTGGGAAGGGAAGTTTCTCTATGCCCCCCTTCCCTCTCCTGTTCAAAGTGCTAGTCAAAATCAGATCTCAACCCTGCAAGATGATCCCGATTGCTCCAGACTGGGCCAGACAGCCCTGGTATCCACTCCTTATGTCCTTAGCAGTTCATCTTCCCCTGTGTCTCCCCAGGAATCACAACCTGTTAACCCTGTGCTCAGGGGAGAGTTTGGTATCCGAACCTCAAATCTCTCAATCTCAAGGCCTGGCTCTTGAAGAGTTAGAGTTTGCTGACCTACATCTCTCCCAAGGTGTATTGATATCCTGAAGGCTTCTAGGAAGCCTTCCACCAGGGCTACTTATAATTCCAAATGGAAGAGATTTTCCATATGGTGCTCTGGTAGGATATTTCCCCAGAAACTGCTGATTTACCCACAGTCCTGGATTATATGGTGCATTTGAATGCTTTGGGGCTGAGACCAGCTACCCTAAAAGTACACCTGGCAGCCGTGTCTGCTTTCTTATCAGCAGGTAAACCCTCTTCTCTTTCAGCTCATCCTGTATTCTCCAAATTTTTCAAGGGGTTGCTTCACACCAACCCTCCATTCAGGGACCCTGCCCCTGCCTGGGATCTTAATATTTGCATTGCCCACCTTATGCAACCCCCTTTTAAGCCCTTGTCTTCAGCAGAGCTTAAGTCCTTGACTTGGAAAACTGTGTTTTTGGTAGCCATCACTTCTGCCAGGCGCATAAGTGAATTACAAGCATTGTCAGTGGAGCCCGATTTTATCTCCTTTCATAGAGATAAGGTGGTCCTCAGGACTAACAGAAAGTTCTTGCCTAAGGTGGTTTCAGACTTCCACCTTAATCTATCTATGTCTCTCCCTGTGTACTTCACTGACCATTCCTCCTCTGGCAAGAGGAGACTGCATAGTTTAGATGTCAAAAGAGCCCTTAGTTACTACATAGAACGTACCAAGGGTCACAGGTTTGACTCCCTCCAACTGTTCCTCACCTATGGTGAGGTTGGTAAAGGAAAACCTGCCACTAAAAGATCCATTGCCAGGTGGATTGTCTCTTGTATCCAATTTTGCTATGAAAAACTGGGTAAGGTTCCTCCCTCAGGCCTGAGGGCTCACTCTACCAGAGGTACAGCTGAGTCTCTGGCTGCTGCCAGGGACATCCCTATCCTAGAGATATGTCAAGCAGCTACCTGGAAAACAGTTCACACTTTTACCAAGCATTACTCCCTGGACATCCAGGCTAGGAGTGATGCTTGGTTTGGCACAGCTGTGCTTCAGAGCCTGTTTCCTAAGTAGGTTCTTTCCCTCCTCCATGGAGGTACTGTTGTGTAGTCTGCATATGTCATAATATAGCAAGACTTCATATTGTTTGAAGAAAAAATTACTCACTTTAGTAATGTTGTTTCTTCTAATGGAGTCTTGCTATATTATGACCCCCCCCCCGCCTGGCCCTCTCAGAATCTATACTTTCGGGATGTGGGTGGGCAGTGCAGTGTTGGCACTTAGATGCCCACCTTATTTTTCACCCCTCCTTTTTGGGGTGTTTGGGTGTTATGTTTTTAATTACCTGACTTGAGTCTTTGTTTTGGGGACCAAGAAAAATGTGTTCTTATATTTAGTAGCCAGTTGGCTAGTATAGGTTTACGGCTTCCACACAGAACCTTAGTGAGTTTTGCTCGTAAAGATCTGACAGTTTCAGTTTGAAGAACAACAGACAGAGTTTTCAACCGAGCTTGCGCTCAAGGTTCCATGCCTGGCATGGAAAGTTAACTCTTTCACCTCCGGAGCAGTTCGAAGGTTGGGACTCACTGCATATGTCATAATATAGCAAGACTCCATTAGAAGAAACAACATTACTAAGGTGAGTAATTTTTTCAACTCCCACCACATAAATAAGTACCACATAAAAATAAGTTACATAATTTCACTTAAATATCCAGTTTTATGTTTTTAAGCAGCTGTTCTGGCTGTCCATACTTATCTAAATCTATTTAGAGCTTAGTGTCATTGTATGCAACATTAATAACTACTGGCAGGCACATCCCTCCCAACCTGCTGGCTGCAAACAGATAAATATTTGTTTCTCAAGGGGGAGTTTGAGGTAGTCTAGCCTAGGGGCACCCAAGACTCCCCTTTTCTGTGAAGACATGTCAGGATTCCATACACAGTTGCAGTTGGGGGTGGCAGGCTTTGAGGGGGACACAGAGGCTCCCTGTACTATGCCCCAAAAAGCAGCCTTACATTAAAAATAGAAAACATTAAGTATCTAAAGTGTTAGTGTGATTGTTACTTTTTTTTTTCATTTCACTCTTTCCTTGTTTAGTTTTTTCATTTTGAATAAATCTTTAGTTTGGTTGTCATCTTTCTTACTTCGACTTCATCTTGTCTTTATTTTCTCCCATGCGCACCTCCCCACCATAGCCAGAAAGCACTGGCATCTGCAGCACCCCTTCTCGTGGGCTGCCCTGGAGCAGGTTGGGTGATCCCAGGATCATGCCTGAACATGGGTTGCTGTCATGGAACTTTGATGCGCTACAACAGGCCTAATATGGTGCCTTAGCTAGGGTCTTTTATTATTATTATTATTATTATTATTATTATTATTATTATTATCACCTTTTCCTGTCATCTCTGTAGTCTCATTGTTGTATGTTTCTGTGTCAGATAGTAGAAAAGCTGCTTCCTGCAGAGGAAATTATGGCAACAGGGCTCTCTCCTCCACCCCAGGCTAAAAGGCTGAATTGCTGTCTGCTCTCTTCTCCCTCTCCTTCCCACCCCCCAACTTGGCAAAAGAAATGCTTTCTCCTCCCAATCCTGTACCTACCTACCTAATGGCAGCAATGCTCTCTCCTTCTCCAGTCCACATAATGGTAATAGCGCTCTCTCTCTCCTCTCTTCCCCATATCTGATGGCAGCAATCTCTCCTCCCCTCCCTTAATGGTAGTAATGCTGTCTGCAACTCACCCCCCACCCCGGCCCCTCATGGCAGCCAAATTGGCTTTCCTCTCCTTATGTTTTCTTCACTCCCCACCCACACACACAATCAACAGCTTTGGCTGATCCCAGTTTTAAAATCCAGTGTAGCCCACCTTCACCCATCATAGCTCCCCACACACCCTGGGAAGAAAAAGGATGGTATTTGCAACGCTTGGCACATTGGGGCTGACAGTCAGACTAGGGAAGTGTAAGAGATGGGGACATTTGCTACACAGAGCCAAGATTTGATTCATTTAGTTAAGTCCCCCTCAAACAAGTAGTTGATTACTTTGACTACTTGGCCAAGCTATGTATGCTGTAATAACAACAACAAAAATTTGAATCTGCATGGGTGCTCTTTGGACAAATCGACCTGCCCCCAGTGCCATTTTTAGTTGAGATGCAGTGAGCTTAAAACCTGTCTTGCCCACATCCCTCATCCACCCTTCCATTTTACACCAATACCAATATAATATTGTCCCTACAACAGATAAGCATTTAAAAATGTATCATATGAATATGTGAATTTACCAGCAAGAAACAGGCCACATGGTCTGTCAAGTCTGTTCGAGTATGCAGCTGGCACCCTTACCTTACAGCTGCCCCACACCCCCACCCTGTCCCATCCCCTTTGAAACTACCCACTGTCATACAGGATACCACCTCTCCGGCAGAGTGTTCCATTCCACCACAACCTCTCTGTGAAAAAGTTTCTCCTCATTTCCTCCTATATCTTCCCTCCTCCAATCTAAGACCATGCCCTTTTGTATCCTCTCCCTCCTTAACTTAAATATCCATTCAGTACCTCTTTTGTTTATCCTTTTAAGTACTTGAAGGTCTCAATCATATCCCTGATCCCTTCTGTCTTCTAAGGAGTACATATGCAGCTCACTCAGCATCTCCTCATATGGCCTGTCCTCCAATCCCTGGGTCATCTTTTGTCGCTCTACATTGCACCCCTTCCATTAATCTACATCTTTCTTTCAGATATGTTAGCACGGCATGCAGTACTCCAGGTGTGGCCTGACCAGTGACCTGTAGAGATGCAGAATCACCTCCCTTCTCCTGGAGGAGATTTGCAATACATCCCAGCACCCTGTTGGCCTTTGCTGCTGCCTTCCTGCACTGCTCTGTATTGTTCATTTTCCCTACTACAACCGCCCCTAGATCCTTTTCCTCCTCTGTGGTACGTAGCTGCACTCCTCCCAGCTGTTAACCCCTCCCTGGGTTATTTGCTCCAAAGTGCAGTACTTTGCACTTTTTAGCATTGAACCCCAACTGCCACGCTTCCGACCACTCCTCATCTGCAGAATCATTTTGTTTCTATTTCCTGTTTGTTTTTCTCCTCTTATTTTGTTTCTCTCTTTTCTTATCTAGTTTCCAAATTCTGTATAAATAATCTTCAGCTTTGGCTTTTCACTTTTCTTACCTTGGCCGCCTCATTGTTTTATTTTTTTGTATTATTTGTTTATCCTCTTCCTCAACGTCTGACTGGCTTCTCCTTCAGGCTGCAGGATGCTCTCACCTCCCTGAGAACCCCTGTTGCCAACTCCTGCCTCACATTGCAGCAACTCTGCAGGGTAACCCGATATATTCCTTCATCAGATGGGTCCTCTCCTTCTGGAGAGAATGTGCCTTGTGACATATCTTTCTTGGCCCTGGGTGCTGCTATAGTTGGTCCCGGGGGCTCCGTAGCAGCAAGGGGCCAGGCAGCTGTTATCCAGTCAGCCAAGATGCCATTTTTCTCCTGGTTTTCTTGGCCCATCTACAGCACTGCTGTGCAGTGCTTCAGGTCCCCACGGGGGGCCACTACAGAGTGAGGCAAGCACCCCAACCCTTCCCAGAAGAGGAGAGCAGTCCTCCGGATGCTTAATCCCTCTCCTTCCCCTGCTGACCCCCAGCATCCTGAGTCCATTCCTGAACCCTGATCACCGGCGTACCTCATTTTAATTGTTTGTCTATCCAATATTCTACCATTCTTTTCCTGCCCCAACAATTTTGTTTACTTAGTTGTCCCTTTGCTTTCTTTTTCTATAATTCACACCTTTCTCCCCAGGCACCAAAGCTGATTTTTCCGGCTGGCAACCTCTGGTCCCCATCCACAGCTACCTCTTGTGCTTAACCCCAGAAGGATTACAAATTGCCTTCTACCCCAGCAAATATTTTCCTTCTCATGGTTTTAAAATGATGTTGGCCTGGTGGTGCTGAGGGTTGAGGCGCTGGTCCTACCCCACCCGTGCCACACTTGTGACCAGGTTCGGGGAGCAATTTGGGATCGACAGGGAGGGATTGGTTGAGCACTCAGTTGGGCTGCTCTCCTCTCCCGGGTGGGGGAGGGTACTAGGATGTCCAGAGCTCTAGTGGCCCCTGGTGGAGACTGGGGGTGCTACAGAGCGAGTGCTGGACCACAAGTAGACAGCGTGGCCTGACACAGGCAGGGTTGCCATGCTCTGCAATGTTGGGATGTGCACCACGCGGGGGGAGGAGGGCATATAAGGGGAATAAGCCCCTCCTGCTTTATAGGTGATGGCTTCTTCAGTGCCGCCACCACACGCCCAATGCTGGTTCTCCACCACTGCCCCCTTCGATCTCCCCGAGGCAGTAGCCCCCCGTGTCCCTGGGGAGTCATAACAACTTTGAAGATGGTGGGGAACACAGAGGGTGGTAGAGCGGTTCAGGTGAGCGAGGTAGCCTGAGAGAGTTCCAGACAGGAGGAGAGAAAGAGACTTGACAAAAAAAAAATGGATAAAAACACCCCCCGCCATCTTGGCCACACCACCTTCTTAAATACCCTTGAGAGTGCCATTGAGTGCCCGAGTAGTTTTAAATTTATCACCCAGTCCAACACTGTACAGTAATGATCTGCCTCTTCCTCCTTCAAAATTACTGTAAGGTCTCCTCTTAAACATTACTTAATCCCTTCCTAAAACGAGAAGAACTTACGCTGCATATCATAACCACAAAACTCACTCCACCCAGAGCCTCATTGAGGCACCCCGTTTTTTTGTATGGGCACTTTTTTAGTCCAGCACTGTAGGATGATCATATACCTCTTCGTATTACTGCTGGGCTCAGTGCTGGATTCGTGCCCCAGTACGGCTTTGTGTGGGTCCCAGAAAGCACAACTGAGATGAGGAGCAAGCATTGTGGCCCACTATCCATGATAAGGAAAAGGCAGTGGACCATCAAGCTGCCTTCAACCAGAAAAGGGTACCATTATAAAAAAAAAAAAATAGGGTAGGCCGGCCCGGTGGTGCTGAGGGTTGAGGCGCTGGATGCCACACCTCACACCACGCCGGTGACCTGGGTTGCTGGGGGTCAGCAGGGGAGGGAGAGGATTGAGCGTCCGGAGGACAGCTCTCCTCTCCCGAGAGGGACAGGGGTCTCTGTACGGCGCTTGTCTAACCTCTGGCAGAAGCTGGAGATACAGCAAGTGCCAGAGAAGTAGAAGGAAGGGGTGGGGAGTGGCAGACATTGGTGAGGCCTTGATGTCAGAGTGCTGGCCACTCCCAGGGAAAAAGGGAAAAAAAACCTTCAGCTCCGGCGGAGATGGAGAACCGGAGCTTGCCCATGATTTACGGCTGCCCTCCTGGCATCCTCCCGACTGCCGCCGCCAGAGAATTCCGGGGTGTTGGAGCCCACCCCATCCCCTCCCGGGGGCAAACTGAGGCTACATGGGCAACGGAGGATTGACCAGGTAGGAGCGAACCATAGTGGGATGACTCCTAGGTACTCCCGAGGAGACTGGCATTGAGGGGAGAGAGGAGGGAAAAATAGAAAGTTCAAAAAAAAAAATAGGGTGACTCAAGGGGGCTCTCAGGGCTGTGTGGGGAGGGTTTGAGGGGGCTGAGATCATTAGGGGACCATTTTAGTTCTTATAAAGCTACATGAATGCAGAGTAATAGGTAGAAAGTAGTGAGGCCAGTCTCTGTCTAACAGGGCAGTTTCTGTGCAAGTTCTGCGGCCAGCTCTAATGTTCTGTGGCTGGCCTTCATTTCTGCAGCAATCACCGTGTGCCATAGAACCGCAGAAAATAGGTGGCTTTGGTCTTAGGCAAAAGGACATATGCATCAGCATCATTGGACCTTCGTATTGCCAGCTAACAAGCTCACTTGATGAAGTACCAGAACACCCTCTGAGGGCAGGCCAGAGCAGCTGCACAAACCTTGCCAGAGAGTACCCCAGAGCATGAGCTCCTAAATGCTCTAACTGCTGGGGCTGTTGTGGGGAAGCATTTGTTGCACACAGCCTATGATGTCTTAGATGCTTCTGCCAGGGATGCAGCCTCTTGCATCTCTCTCTCAGGAGATATTCTTGGCTTAGAGTAGCCAGTTTTGTGAATGATGTGTAACAGTCCATTTTCAGTGCCTAATTTCAAGGGCAAATGTTTTTGGTCCTGAGCTCCACAATATCCTATCCACTCTTCAAGCCTCAGGCAGGACTCTGAAGTCTGTGCATTCGCTCTACCATACCCAGCCTAAGGTTAGAGGCAGGGGTCCTTTTCATCCGGTTGGTGTCAGTGCCCAGACACCAGACAGCAGGGCAAGGGAGCAGGAGCCTTGCCAGTTCCCAGTACTACTCCAAGTGCCCATTCAAAAGCCCCTAGAGGTAATAGCACAGGGGAGCTTCCCAGCTGGCTCAGTCTGACTCCTTATACACCCCCAATCACCTTTGCCTCCAGGGAGGGTGATTGGTTGGGGTTGCCACCCTCCACTTAAACCAGTGGAAGGAGGTGACTTACAGATGCATGGGTTCTGGAGATCATAGAACAGTGTCCTGCTCTGGAACTTCTGGATACACCTCCAGATCATCCCCAACTTGTCACAACCTATACTCCAGAGCACCTACCTCTGCTACTGGAGAGAGTGCAGTCTTTGCTTCAAAAGTGGGCCTTAGAACAAGGACCACAGATTTTCACTCCCGGTACTTCCTTATCCCAAAGTGGACAGGAGACCAAAGGCCTATTCTGAATCTCGGGGAGCTAAACTTCTTCACAGACTACAAGAAATTCAGAATGGTCACCCTGCAAGGCCCTCTCCCACTGCGCAAACAGATGATTGGATCTGTTTCCTAGATATGAAGAATGCATACCTCCATATCAGAATCCAGAAGCATCACAGAAAATACTTGAGGTTCCTGTTTCAAGGAGAACATTACTAATTCAGTGTTGCCCATTGGCCTGTCTTCTGTGCCATGGGTCTTTACCAAGTTCTTGGCAGTGCTAGCAGCAGCCCTTTTGCAGAAAAGGCCTGTATGTTTTCCCTTACCTGGATGATTTGCTATTGAAAGCCCACTCCAGGGTCCAGCTCTGAAGAGTTTAGCTCGAACCAGACAGATATTGGATGCTCTGGGAGACAGTCAGTATACAAAAATAAGTGTTGACACCCTGCCAACAACTGCAGTTCATAGTAGTAGTCTTGGACATGGTACATGACTCAGCTTTTCTGCTTTTGGGCAGGGAAGACCATCTAATTGCCCAAGCACAGTTAGTGTACAACAGCCGTTATGTCTCAGCAAGGACATTACTATGCCTTCTGGGACTCATGGCAGTGACCGTTGTCACAGTACCACTGCCAGACTGTATATGCAAATTCTCCAGTGGACTCTAACAGTCCAAAGGGATCAGCTCACAGACAACCTAGAATAGATGGTTCTACTTACATGCCCAGTCCACAAAGTTCTCAAGTGGTGGACGGAACCTAGCAACCAGTGAAAGGGGGTCCCATTCCTGATCCCCTCCCGTCAACAGATTCTCACCACAGATGCTTTAAGGATGGGCTGGGGAGCAGACTTGGGCCCCCTTTGGACACAGGGTACATGGATTCCAGTGGAGAGTACCTTGCACATAAATATTCTGGATATGCACGCTGTTCCGTATGGACTCCAGGCTTTCTTGAACCACTTGTCCCCAGGTCCTATGCTAATACAGATGACAATGTCAGCGTGATGCACTACATCAACAAACAAGGGGAACTCATTCCTATCTGCTGTGCTGAAAAGTCATGATGGTTTGGTATTGGGCTCTGGAACACAGTCTAGAACTATTAGCAGTACATGTTCCAGGCACCCAAAATGTCTTGACAGACAAGCAAAGCCGGTGTGATAGTCCAGGATGCACAAGTGGGAACTGCTGACCTTGGTGGTCAATGACCTGTTTGAAAGATGGGGTCATCCAGAGTTAGACTATTTTATATCCCCACACAACGCAAAGTACCACTTTTCTGCTCACTCACTCCAGGGTCAGAGTCCTCTGGTGGAGGTTTCTGTATGCTTCCCCTTCCTTCCTTCTAATTCAGAAAGTGCTACTCAAACTCAAAATGGAGGGGGCAGCTCTGATACTCATTGTTCCCCTCTGGCCTCAACAGATTTGGTTCCCTTTACTGCAATAGCTAACAGTGGTACCCCCAGTACCTCTGCTTCTGTACCAAGGATATACTGTCACAGGAACAGGGAGCCCTTTCCATCCAGACATGAAATCTCTCCATCTGCACACATAGCTCCTGAGGGCATTGCCATTGCTCATTCTGATGTTTCCTAAAAGTGGTCTGATGTTCTGATGGCTGCTAGAAAGCCTCCACCAGATCCACTTATTCCATGAAGTAGAAGCAGTTTGCTTTATGGGCCATTTCTCACCCCCTGGATCCATTCACCTGTTCGGTTAATCAGGTTCTAGAGTACCTGCAGTCCTTATCAGATTCAGGCCTGCAGTATTCCTCTATCAAGATACACATGGCTGCCATATCAGTTTTCCATGTGCCTATCTAAAGTTGTATGGTTGCCCAGCTGGAGGTGGCCCATACGTTTTTATGAGGCATTCTACATCTGAAACCTCCCATCTGTAAATCAGTCCTGGTCTGGGACATTTTATTTTGGAAAAATTTACTTTGGCTCCTTTTAAGCCAGCCTCAACTTGTGGCTTATGCTTTCTTTCTTTAAAAGTGTTATTTTTAGTTGCAGTCACTTCTGCTTGAATGATTTCAGAGCTTCAGGCTCTAATATGTAAGCATCCTTATTTGACTTTTCACAAAGTGAGGTTGTCTTTGTGCGCTAATCCTAAATTTCTACCAAAGGTGGTGTCTGAGTTTACTTTAAATCAAACCACCTACCTGCTTGTTTGTTTTCCAGAATATGCCAATCCAATGGAAGTATTGCTCCATACTGTAGATGTGTATAGAATACTCCGGTACTGTACACACTGCACCAAAGACTGCAAAAAGTCTTTGCAGTTTTTTGTTTCATTCGCCCCTGTAAAGAGGGTGCCCCAGTCTCTAATCACTGCCTATCCAAATGGCTCACAAGCAATATTACTTTTTGTTACAGGAAGTACTATAAGAAACTTTCTGGGGTGGTTCATGGTCACTCCACGAGAGGCAGGGCCATGACTGGAAATGTATCTGCTGCAGAGATCTGTGCAGCTGCAACCTGGAGTACTGTCCACACCTTCAGTAAGTACTATAGTCTGGACATTACCTCTCGTAAATGAGATGGCTTTTGCCTAGTTTTTACAAGATCTACTTTCATAGCTTTTAAAAAAACAGTATTAGCAGGCCACTGCATCCTAAATGTATCTGTGGAAACTACATGACTACAAATCTCGTAGACAGAATCTTCCTGTAATTTCTTTTTCTTTTTCTCTGGCTGTGCTAATGTACCTGAATCTCTGTTAGCCATCTACTAATACAGCTATGTAACTTATTGTGAATGTTATCTGTAATGTGCTGCAATCTGTATCTCAAGTCTCGTCCCTGTACCATTTTATGTATGACGTGGAACCTTTGTAAATGAGTCCCTGACTCAAAGGTCTTTCCGAATATTACAATAAAAAAATTAAAAATAAATAAGCCTGTAAGCTCCAGCCCCCAGGGTCAGACTGGCCCACAAGGCTACAGGGAAAATTCCTGGGGAACCCCTGCCCCTGACAACATTTAATTTAGCCTAGTTTGTTTGTTTTTTTTTTATTTTGCAATGCTTGTAGCTAAGCTGTTGCTGGCTGAGCACTACACTGGCTCTGCACAGTCTGCCTTTTTTTTTTTAATTATCTTACTTTTTGCTCCTCTGCCATCCATCAGAGCTCCATCCTGGTCACGGTGCACCCGAGACTCCACCGTCTAATGAGCCCCTTGCTCCCCCAGTCACTTCTGGCTTACCCCCAGGAGGCGGGGCATGGCACCATGGCAGGAACCGGTACCGTGGACCCGTGTCTTGTTGGGGGAGCCCTCGTCCAGGTGGCTGATTGAATTCAGGGGCAGGGTGTCATAGAGACATCTTGGCAGAGAGGGATTTTATCCCATAGGCTCGGGCGGAGATGTGCAATGACGCCTGCATCTGTCCTGTCCCAGTGCCCCTTGACTATGCTGTCAGCGCTTAGGGGTGATACAACGCCTGCTAGGTGTCACCCACACAAAGCGCAGTGGAACCTCCACCACTCCAGAGAAGGAGAGCAGTCCTAGGGATGCTCATAATCCTCTTCTCCCGAGCTGACCCCACGACGACCCGGCTCACTCCCAACCCGGGTCGCCGAATCGCAAGTGGAAATCCAACCACTGCACTGGTGGGCCAGCCTCTGTGGAGTCTGCTTTCATTATGCTGTCTCTGGCACTGCCCCAATCCCCAACCTATCCGCCCCCCATCGAGTGACAGTCTCAGTCTCCCTCCGGACTGTCCCTCCCCATGTGCGATGTCATGTCCCCATCCAAATATCCAAAGTTATCAGCTCAGCTACATCATTCCACAGGTCAAGGTGGCATACCGCAAAAGTGCTCTGATGATTGACACATGGCGCCAGCTTAGACAATGTGACATGGTGCCATTTAATTTGCGGTCACCGTCTGAGCAGCCAGTCTCAGCACAGACACCAGCTAGAGGCAAACCAGCACAGCAAATGATGAGGAAGACTGTCTTGAAGTCAGAGCAGAGCGCCGCAGCCTGGGAGACGGGAGCAGCCTGGGAGAGAGGGAGGGAGCTATCAGAGTCGGGTGGCTGGGTGGATGACAAGACACCCCGGAGCCATTTAGTCATGATGCTGATCATGCGGTGGTGCAGTGACCTCAGCAGGACTCAGGAGAGTAGTACATTTGGCGGCAGCACCATGGTCAGGTCAGGCCGGCCAGCAGGAGAGATGGATCTGGTGGTAAGGACCGTGGGAGGAGATCACAGTAGCAGGGAGGAGTTATCTCAATTGAGGCTGCAGCAGCTCAAGAACAGCAGCACAGACAGTCAGAGATGGTCTAAGAGCAGCAGCACAGCCACAGTCACATCAGGTATGTTTGTTTTTTATTTTCTGCTCCTTGACGTTCAATCTCTTCACATCACATCTGCTACCTTAGCTCTTCAACATTTTACAGTGAAAATTTAATTAGGCTGCCAACAATTTGCTGAGCTTCAGTTTATTGGAGGAAGTTTGTTTGCACAGAAACTAGTTGGTCTTCTGATACCCCAATTGCTGTCTGCTTTGGCTGGATGGCTCAGATCTTTAGGGGATAGTTTGCAGGGGAAAATAGCAATTTGTCAAGTTTTAGTACATCAGAGAATAATCTGTTATAGCCTTACAGCTACAGTATGCCTTCCACATAAATGTGCTCTGCTATGAATTCATATTTCTTTGATAGAAATAGAATAATGAATCCAGCATTTTCTTGAATTTATAGTGTTATCAATGGAAAATGTCGTATTTCCCCTTTAACAATCAAAATTAATGTTTTATGTTGGCCCCTCTATCAAGGATTTGGTTTTCTCTCTCCCATTAGCCCTTGCAGCAGTCAAGGTTTGCCATGTTTTTTTTTTTTTCAATTCAAGTTTATTGCATATTTAGGCACTATTACATATTTCTTGAAACAGTTCATCTTATACATGTAACCCACCTACAAATGGGGATTCCCAAAAAGTCTTCCTTGAGCTTGCCTAAATGCTCACTGCCAGGCTGGTGTCCTGCATTTTAGCAGTTTAAATGTGATTACCAGAGCTTGTATTGCCTCTGTGTACTGTCTCTTTAAGAGCTGCCTAATTGCAGCTTAAGTAATCTGAGAGGGAGCTCTGTAGAAAGATGTAACTATTTACTGAAAATCATTTAGAGTGATAATGATAATGTAGTTTGTCTAACTTGCTTTCTTTGTAGCAAGGACTGTTTTGTTTGACTCCACTATCTTGGTCCTGGACTGCAAATTGGACCAAACAGTACTGATGGGACCTAAAATGTAGCCAGACTACAGGAGCTGTCTGAATTCAAAATCTGTAGGAACTTTAGTTTGGAGCTTTTTTGCACCTTTTTTTTGCAACTGAAGGGGGAGCTCTTGCTTTGACTGAGAGCCAAATCAGCCATCCAAATCTTTTGGATCTTGGGGAAGTCCCAGGCTGCTTGCAGTTTTCAGTTAGAACTAAGCTGGAAGCTGAGCAAGAAGGAGCTGAAGTGTTTTGAGCAGCAATCCTTAGTGGATTCGCATGGGAGAACTCTGAAAAGCTAAGTTTTGGCCTGCATGCCGGTGTGCTGCTCCTGAGAGGGAGAGAAGAGAATTATTTTGTACTAAATCCAAGTTTGTGTGACTAAAGTAAGCTACTGAAGTGGGCCAGGCTCAACCTGAAGAAGACCGAATATTTTTGCTGAATGCAGTCGGCCTGTCAGGAGTTCCAGCTACCCCTAAGCTCCCGGTGTGTGCAGAGACTTTGCGATTGTGCCTGGGGAGCACTTTGCCTGGTACAGTAGAATTTCCATACATGTAAATGTACTATGAGCTGCTAGTGGGTTGTGAGTTAGTTCCCCACTGTGTGAACTGTGTTCTGCTTGCTGGAAGCTGTATCCAGCCCAAAATAGACTGCTTCCGAACTTGTCTCCATGTGGTCTGGGTTTTGCCAGACCGGCCCAGCCAGACTACCCACTGCACAGAGAAGCCATCAACGAGACACCTGCCTGGGGATCAGCCCCCTGCTCCACACTTGAACAGGAACAACGCCTCTGTGACTTGTGTGGGCCCTGCTTCTCCTGGCATTCCAGATCAACCACCTGCAGTCTCAATTTTCGTCCAGCCTGTGTCCAGTCTTTGGTATCGTGAGTAAATACCAGGGTAGCTCCCTACAACAACAGCTTAATCTGAGTGTGTCATCTGATTGTCTTGTTTTTTCATTTCCTTTACAAACTGAGCCCTCTGGCTCTGGATTACAAACATTGTGTACTGTGCAAGTTGTGTTTTCCATCACAGGGCCCCAACCAACTGCAACCCCAGGCAACTGTCCTGGCTAGCCCATCTCTTCTCTACCTGGTTACCCAGAGGTGGACTGTGTGGGGGGACTCAAAGCGCATGCATAACTGCTTGATTGATATAACCTTCAAGCTAATTAACCTGATTTTGCCCCTCCCTTGTTCAAGTCCCCTGAATAAATCAGATCTAACTTTTTCTGCATGTAATCTGACTGTGGTTCCAGTTTGTGCTCAAAAGTACTGTACTGTTGCTATTTGCTGTGCTTAACCTTGTTTTACAGTGGGTCCCCAGGGTCGAGCCAGAAGACTCAGCCCTAGTGGTAAGTGCAAACAGTGTGGGTACTTGTGTGGTGTACCAGGGGTATTGTGAAAGTGATTATTGTACAGTGTTCAGGCCACTAGAGGGGAAAAAGGGGGGTTACAGTGTCCCAGAGGGCTGTGCCCAGGTTAGCTTGACCACTACCAACCCTGACCTCCGGGTGGAGGCACCCGTTTCAGTACTCAGACCCCTTAACCTGCTACATGCCAAGCAGGCAAGGGTAGTAGCCCTTGGGATAGTGCCACCTAGGGGTTACATCTTGGAGGCTCACCGCTGGGATTTTGTGTCTTCTAGTGGCTAAACTCACTAATTATTGTCAAATATAAATGGCTACCCAAGCAGAAGTGGCTGTACACCAGTTGGTGGGGTGGTGTACTGGGCAGGAGATTGACCGCCAAAATGCTATACTTATTCTGGATATTCTCCTGGGTACCAATAAGGACACTGTAGAGAGAGTACTTTCCAAGGTAGAATGTTTACAAAACCCTGTGGTGGCGGGTTGACAGGCTAATCTGCTCGCACAAAGTTCCTGGCGTTAGTAGAGTGTAAGGACCCAGTAGACAGTTCCAAAGTGCCACAGACTATCACCCCCGAAGGAGCCCTCACTGTCTGGAGAGTGATAACTAAAGACAGTAAAGACACCAGGGAGAATGAGCCCCCATCTGAGACTTTTGAGGAGAAATTTGCTAAGTTGTTGCTGGAAGAAGGGAAAACTGTGGAGGACTTAAAGAAACTATTCCTGCCACCTGGGGGTGTTGCTCCCCCAACACTTCCTCCCGCTCCAGCACCTGTTATTGCCCCTCCTTGGCTCCTATGTCTGTACCTACCATTAGTCACGACTCTTACTGAAGGTTGAGAATCTTCTCCAGCACCCTCCCCACCCCCCAAGGGAAGGATGATTGGAAGACTTGGATAGATTGTGTTGCCCCTTTGGTACCTGAATGGCAGCGTGCGGAGGCTGAGAAATGGAAAAAGATCATAGAAAGTTTGAGGGGTTCCGTCCTAAAGGCCATTAAATTTCTGAGGTCCACAAACCTGATGCAACTGCCCAGAAGTAACTATCTGCACTTGAAAGCAATTTTGGGAGCATTAAGTCAGGGGAGAACTTGATGTGGAAATTTTGAGGTACAAAACAATGGCCAGGGGAAAGTTTGTCTGCATATGTTACTCATCTGGAAAGAGCGCCGCAAAAGGCTTACCAAAAGGTGGGGTAGCCGCCAGTGACTTAAACCATGTGAGGTTGGGGCACATACTGCAACATGCAAAACATTCTAAATTGCAGCTTCTTCAATTAAGGCTCCCAGACAGAAGGGTAACCCACGGACTATTGTGACTTGATAAAAGAACTCCAGGAGGTTGAAGATGAAGAGAGGATTGTAATACTAGGGAGAGCGCAGCCCTAGTGATCACGGCATCGAAGCGCCCTTCCGGGTGGGGACCAATGAGGGTGTGCCACCATGGGATGAACTGCTGAGGGAGTTCAGGGAAACAAAAACAGTCTCTTTATGAAGACTGCTCCTGCAAGTACAGGCACCGACCCTTATCCAACTGCATCTGCTATGGGGGTGGGGGGGGTCCACCCAGGCATCTCCTGCTGACAGCAGCTCGAAACTCGATGCCTTGACTATGGAAGTAAGAGAATTGATGAGATGTCTCCAAATGTTCACCACACAGCAGACCGAGATGGCACCAAGGTTTTCAGTAGGTAGTACCACCGCCCCAGCTCCCAGTGTGATGCCTCGGCCACCCCAAATCCCAGAAAACATATTTTGCCATAATTGTGGAAAGGATGAGCACATGAAGAGGGAATGCCGTCCACAAAGACCTAGATAAAGTTGTATGTATACAGGCTTTTAAGGAGAACTGAGAATGAATCAGCAGTCAAGGAGTACCCAAAATGACCGCAGTGAGGGTTCAAGAAGTAGCTGAGGGTTGCAGGAAGTAGGCTGTTGGTCAACTAGAATCTGCAGCTTATCCAATACGTAGGGAAATGGGCAGACTGGGTGGGCCAAGTGGTCCTTATCTGCCGTAAGTCTATGTTTCTATGCTTCTATGTTAAATCCCTATGTGGCTAAATCATCTCTCCAGGCCCCTGCTGCTGTCCCTCAGACTGGTCCAAAAATAGTGGGCCCTTCAATGGAGACTACTGTGTCTGTGAATGGTATTCTTACTTGCTGTGTGCTGGACAATGGGTTAGTGACAATTGTATTTTAAGGACTATTATGACAAACACTTATCTGCTGTGCCCTTACAATCCCTGGAAGGCCTACATGTGTGGGGGCTGGAGCGAAAGTCTTATCCCTACCTAGGATATGTCCACCTCTGGTTGTCATTTCCTGCTGCTGTGACTGATGTAGAGGAGCAAGTCGAGACACTGGCCTTAGTGTGTCCCCCTGCTGGACTGTATGATGGGGTTCCCCTGTTAATTGGGACCAACGCCCATATGTTTGGGAGACTGGCACAACTCTGTCGTGAGAAACAAGGGCAATGGACTGGGAGGGCCCCAAGAATTCCAGCTTTGATCAAGAGGGCCTATGATTTGCAACAGAACCCCAAGGGAGTGGACCAGGATGAACCAGTAGGGGCCGTGTGGGAGAAGGATCCTGATTCAATGGTACTAGCACCTAATGCCCAGTGTACAGTTCAAGGGGAGGTCCGCCTCCGCAAAGATGTCAAGAACAAAATACTGATGTTGGATGCGCCAGGCGATGGAAGATTGCCGGAAGGATTATTGGTTAAGCCCAGCATCTTGCCAGCTTGTGCTCATGCCTATGCATGACGAGTGATGGTCCAGATTCATAATGTGTCAGATCGGGATATCCGGGTGAACAGGGGATACACCCTAGCCATGGTACACTGCGCAGGCACTGCAGTGTAGCCCAGCAACAAGCACACTGGAAAGACAGATAGAGTGACTCCTGACTTGTTTGATTTTGGTGACTCCCCGTTGCCAGCTGAATGGAAGACTAGAATTAGACAGAAACTTGCCCAGAGAGATCAAGTGTTTTTGTTGAAGGAATGGGACATGGGATGTGTTCAGGATGTGGAGCATCACATGTGCCTGCACAATGAACGGCCATTTCAAGAGAGGTCTCGACGCCTACCTCCTGCAGACAGAGATGATGTGAGAAGACACTTGCAGGAAATGCTCGCGGCTGGTGTGATACAAGAATCCAGGAGCCCATATGCTTCTCCCATTGTGGTTGTGCGTAAGAAGAATGGATCTGTGAGAATGTGTGTTGATTATCGAACTCTGAATCGGCGGACCATCCCCGATCAATACACCATGCCCCGTATACAAGATTCTCTGGATTGTTTGAATGGGAGCAAATGGTTCTTGGTGTTGGATCTTTGCAGTGGATATTACCAGATTCCAATGGCTCCAGAAGACTGTGGGAAGACAGCCTTCATCTGTCCTTTGGGGTTCTACGAATTCCTGAGAATGCCACAGGGGATATCGGGCACCCCAGCCACCTTCCAGCGACTGATGGAACGGTAGCGCGGAGACATGATTCCTGGAAATGCCTGTGTACTTGGACAATGTCATTGTGTTTGGGAGCTCCCTAGAGGAACATGAGAACCAACTGTTCAAAGTACTAGACTGAATGGAAGATTTCAGCCTCAAGCTGTCCATCGACAAAGTGCCATTTTTTCAAAACCTCTGTGAAGTGTGTGGGGCACATAGTGTCTACAGAGGGGATAGAGACTGATCCTAGTAAAGTTGAAGCCTTGACTACTTGGCCCCAGCCCCACAATTTGAAAGAACTATAACTTTTCCTGGGATTCTGTGGCTACTACCGCTGGTTCATAAAGAACTATTCCAAAGTGATTCAGCCACTCTTGAATCTTACCCAGGGTTACACTCCTGCCAATCAGAAATACAAAAAAGGGTCCATCAAAGAACCAGACAAAGCGTATTTCTGCACAGGTGAACTTTTCGGGTCCCGTTGGACACCTGACTGTGAAGCAGCTTTCCACTAAGTCATATACCAGCTCACCCACGCCCCCATCCTCGCTTATGCTGATCCCACTAAACCCTATGTGCTGCATACTGACACCAGTCTGCGGGGTCTAGGAGCTGTACTGTATCAAGACCATGAGGATGGTTCGAGACCAGTGGCATTCGCCAGTAGGAGCTTGACTCCGCCAGAGCGAAACTCACCTCATGCACAAGTTGGAGTTCCTTGCTAAAATGGGCCATTGTCGACCAGATTCATGATTACCTCTATGGGGCAAAAATATTGGTGAGGACTGACAATAACCCGTTGACCTATAGAAACATAGAATTTGACGGCAGATAAGGACCGCTTGGCCCACCCAGTCTGCCCATTTCCCTACCTACTGGATAAGCTGCAGATCCTAGTTAACCAGCAGCCTACTTCTTCCTACCCCCACCCCCCAGAACTGCCTTATGACTATCCCATGCATGCTTGAATCCATCACTGATTTTGACTCCACAACCTCTTCGGAAGGCTGTTCCATGCATCCACAACCCTCTTTGTGAAAAATACTTCCTTAAATTACCTCTGAGCTGCCTCTCATCTTCAAATTGTGCCTCTTGTTCTTGCACACCTTTTTTTGAAAGATGCTACCCTCTTGGACTTTGTTGATTCCCTTGAGGTACTTGAAAGTTTCTATCATGTCCCCCTCCCTTCTTTCCTCGAGGCTATACATATTAAGCTCCTTAAGTCTCTCTTCATATGTCTTCCGGTGCAGACCCTGCACCATTTTAGTTGCCCTCCTCTGGACAGCTTCCATCCTGTCTATGTCTTTGTCGGAGACTGGGTCTCCAGAACTGCACACAATACTCCAGATGGGGTCTCACCAGCTGTCTGTACAGAGGATAATAACTTCCCTGTTTTCTACTGGTGATGCCTCTCTATGCATCCCAGTATCCCCCAGCCCTCCTTGCTGCCCTCTCACATTGCTTGCCCGTCTTTGGGTCATCTGATGTGACTACCCCCAGTGTCCCTTTCCATTTTTGTTGTTGGTATCTCACCCCCCATTGTGTGCTCTTCCCCTGGGTTTTTGTTTCCCAGGTGCATTACCTTGCACTTCTTAGCATTGAATCTAAGCTGCCATACATTTGACCATTCCTCTAACCTTGCCAAGTCCCTTCTCATCCTTTCCACCCACCTGTGCATCAGCTCTGTTGCAGATCTTAGTGTCATCTGCAAAGAGACATACTTTTCCTTCCAGTCCTTCTGCAATGTCGCTATAAAACATTGAAGAGGACCGGTCCTAATACTGAACCTCGCATGTACCCACTAGTAACCCTCCTTTCTTCTGTAGACTCCATTTTACTATTACTCTCTGTGTCCTATTCTCCAGCCAATTCTTTACCAGGCTGTCATCTGGGACCCACTCCCAGGCTGGCTAATCTTGTATATTAATCTTTGTGTGGGACTGTGTCAAATGCCTTGCTAAAGTCTAGGTAGGCCATGTCCACAGCCCCTCCCTGATCTACTACTTTGGTCACCCAGTCAAAGAAATCTATTAGATCTGTCTGGCATGACCTTCCCACTGTGAATCCATGCTGCCTAGGGTCCTGTGCCCTCTGGCCTCCTAGATACTCGACAATTCTTTCCTTTAGAAGTGATTCCATCATTTTCCCTATCACTGAGGGTTAAACTAACAGGTCTATAGTTTCCTGCTTCTGCCTTGCTCCCACTTTGTGAAGGGGAATCACATCTGCCCTCCTCCAGTCCTCGGGTACCACCCCATCCTCCCATGATTTGTTAAAAGGGTAGTCAGTGGTGTCACTAGTTCTACCCTTAGTTCTTTAAATTCTGGGATGAATCCCATCAGGCCCCATTGCTTTGTCCACCTTCAGTTTTGAGAGTTCTTTCAAGAACCCTTTCTTCTGTAAATGGCATAGTATCAACTTCTGTATCCAGAGTGTTACTACTGTTTGTTTTATGCTCCTCTTCCTTTGTAATACTGTAGGAAAAATATTTGTTTAGTATCTCTGCCTTTTCACAGTCTCCTCTGCCCACCTTCCCTCCCCTTTATTAGCCTTCCTCACAACTCTCCCTTGGTCTCTCTTCGCTCCCTGATGTACCTATAAAGGTTTATCCCCCTTCTTAACTGAGTTGGCTATCTTTCCCTCGGTTTGGGCCTTTGCTGTTCTGACTGCCTTCCCAGCCTCCTTTTGCTTTAACTGATACAATTCTCTGTCCTGCTCCTTCTGCAATTCCTTGTACTTCCTGAATGCTTTCTTTTCTCTTGAACCTTCACCGCCACTTCCTTTTGAGAACCATAGTGGTTTCTTACATACGTCTTGTTTTTTGTTTATTTTACCGCATATAAAGGCTCGATACTCTCTGTGATGGCAGTTTTTATTATTCCCCCATTGTTCTTCCACCTCCTTCCTGCCCATTTGCTAGTAGGTCCTGAGGTATCCACCCATTTTGGCAAAATCAGCCCTCCTAAAGTCCAGTACTTTTGTCTTTGTATGGCTTGACTCTATTGCTGTGTTTATTGTGAACCATACTGTTCGGATGCTGTCTAGTTCCTAGATGGCTACCCACTTCTACATCTGTAATCCTCTCACCATCTCTGTTTAGAGAGAATCCAAGTCTAATATTGCTCCCTCTCGAGGTAGGCTTCGGTACCCCTAGTTGTCCTAAGGCATGCCCCCTGTAGGGCATCTAGAATAACTGTGACTTTTTCAAGTGGCAGCTGCAGCCACCCAGTTCACATCTGGTATATTCAGATCACCCATCAGTCAATATCTCCCCTTTTTTCTGCCATTCTACGATACTTTCTATCATTTCCCTGTCCATTTCCTCCCCTGAGTGAAGGGGTCTGTATACAACCCTGTGCCTATGTACAGATTCTAGCTAAGTTAGATGCCACAGTGGCACCCGGCCAGCTTTCTACCCCGTGTCAACATATGATTATGCTGTCGAATACAGACCCAGGGCCTGAATCATATTGATCTTTTGATACCCTATCTAGAAGGCCCATTTCCAGAGTTAACTGGGTCAGGCTGTCTGAACCTGACATCCAAGCATTGTGCCAAAATTTGATAGAAATGATCAGATGTCTCGGACTGTGCGGTTGTTAGTAGATTGTTTGGGCCCCTCCGAACTTAGCATACCGCTACGTGTGACACACTTCTTTGCTCTAGATATTAGTGCACTACCTCAGTTTGACAATGACAGCATTTAATGGGCTCAATCCTGAGATCCTATGATTCAGCCAGCACTTGACACCTTTCGTGCAGGAAAAGATGTGTCCAAGTTGCATTTCTCTGATCTGAGAACCGCTTTATTGTTTAAAGAAGGCCCCAGGTTGAAGCTGCTTAATCAGTTGTATAGAGAGACTATAGATCGGTGTGGCCAAATAGACAAGCAACAATTGGTCCTGCCCACAGCCTTCAAAGATATGGTACTGAGGTCCCTCCACAATCATATGGGCCACCTCAGTATTGATCGGACCCTTGACCTAGTACGATCTCGATTCTACTGGCCCAAGATGGGGGCCAATGTTGAGCACCATGTAAGGACTTGTAGTTGCTGCCTGCAGAGAAAAGCTTTGCCTCAGAGGGCTGTCCCCCTTGTCAACATTACTAGCAGCACCCCAATGGAACTAGTCTGCATAGAGTTCTTGAGTTTAGAGCCTGATCAGCGAAACATTGGCAATGTGTTAGTGGTTACGGACCGTTTCACATGGTATGCACAAGCTTTTCCCACCAAAGATCAAAAAGCATCTACCGTGGCCAAGGTGCTACTGGAACATTTCTTTGTCAACTATGAGCACCCCTAGCGAATTCACTTTGATCAGGGCCAGGACTCCCATATCTGATGGCAGCAATTCTCTCCTCCCCTCCCCTTAATGGTAGTAATGCTGTCTGCAACTCACCCCCCCCACCCGGCCCTCATGGCAGCCAAATTGGCTTTCCTCTCCCTTATGTTTTCTTCACTCCCCCCACCCACACACACAATCAACAGCTTTGGCTGATCCCAGTTTTTAAAATCCAGTGTAGCCCACCTTCACCCATCATAGCTCCCCCACACACCCTGGGAAGAAAAAGGATGGTATTTGCAACGCTTTGGCACATTGGGGCTGACAGTCAGACTAGGGAAGTGTAAGAGATGGGGACATTTGCTACACAGAGCCAAGATTTGATTCATTTAGTTAAGTCCCACCCTCAAACAAGTAGTTGATTACTTTGACTACTTGGCCAAGCTATGTATGCTGTAATAACAACAACAAAAAATTTGAATCTGCATGGGTGCTCTTTGGACAAATCGACCTGCCCCCCAGTGCCATTTTTAGTTGAGATGCAGTGAGCTTAAAACCTGTCTTGCCACACATCCCTCATCCACCCTTCCATTTTACACCAATACCAATATAATATTGTCCCTAAGCAACAGATAAGCATTTAAAAATGTATCATATGAATATGTGAATTTACCAGCAGAAACAGGCCACATGGTCTGTCAAGTCTGCTCGAGTATGCAGCTGGCACCCTTACCTTACAGCTGCCCCACACCCCCACCCTGTCCCATCCCCTTTTGAAACTACCCACTGTCATACAGGATACCACCTCCTCCGGCAGAGTGTTCCATTCCACCACAACCCTCTCTGTGAAAAAAGTTTCTCCTCATTTCCCTCCTATATCTTCCCCTCCTCCAATCTAAGACCATGCCCTTTTGTATCCCTCTCCCTCCTTAACTTAAATATCCATTCAGTACCTCTTTTGTTTATCCCTTTTAAGTACTTGAAGGTCTCAATCATATCCCCCGATCCCTTCTGTCTTCTAAGGAGTACATATGCAGCTCACTCAGCATCTCCTCATATGGCCTGTCCTCCAATCCCTGGGTCATCTTTGTCGCTCTACATTGCACCCCTTCCATTAATCTTACATCTTTCTTCAGATATGGGTGCCAGTACGGCATGCAGTACTCCAGGTGTGGCCTGACCAGTGACCTGTAGAGATGCAGAATCACCTCCCTTCTCCTGGAGGAGATTTGCAATACATCCCAGCACCCTGTTGGCCTTTGCTGCTGCCTTCCTGCACTGCTCTGTATTGTTCATTTTCCCTACTACAACCGCCCCTAGATCCTTTTCCTCCTCTGTGGTACGTAGCTGCACTCCTCCCAGCTGTTAACCCCTCCCTGGGTTATTTGCTCCAAAGTGCAGTACTTTGCACTTTTTAGCATTGAACCCCAACTGCCACGCTTCCGACCACTCCTCATCTGCAGAATCATTTTGTTTCTATTTCCCTGTTTGTTTTTCTCTCCTCTTATTTTGTTTCTCTCTTTTCTTATCTAGTTTCCAAATTCTGTATAAATAATCTTCAGCTTTGGCTTTTCACTTTTCTTACCTTGGCCGCCTCATTGTTTTATTTTTTTTGTATTATTTGTTTATCCTCTTCCTCAACGTCACAACTGGCTTCTCCTTCGGGCTGCCAGGGATGCTCTCACCTCCCTGAGAACCCCTGTTGCCAACTCCTGCCTCACATTGCAGCAACTCTGCAGGGTAACCCGATATATTCCTTCATCAGATGGGTCCTCTCCTTCTGGAGAGAATGTGCCTTGTGACATATCTTTCTTGGCCCTGGGTGCTGCTATAGTTGGTCCCGGGGGCTCCGTAGCAGCAAGGGGCCAGGCAGCTGTTATCCAGTCAGCCAAGATGCCATTTTTCTCCTGGTTTTCTTGGCCCATCTACAGCACTGCTGTGCAGTGCTTCAGGTCTACAGGGGGCCACTACAGAGTGAGGCAAGCACCCCAACCCTTCCCAGAAGAGGAGAGCAGTCCTCCGGATGCTTAATCCCTCTCCTTCCCCTGCTGACCCCAGCATCCTGAGTCCATTCCTGAACCCTGATCACCGCGACTTTTTCATTTTAATTGTTTGTCTATCCAATATTCTACCATTCTTTCCTGCCCCAACAATTTTGTTTACTTAGTTGTCCCTTTGCTTTCTTTTCTATAATTCCACCTTTCTCCCCAGGCACCAAAGCTGATTTTTCGCTGGCAACCTCTAGTCCCCATCCACAGCTACCTCTTGTGCTTAACCCCAGAAGGATTACAAATTGCCTTCTACCCCAGCAAATATTTTCCTTCTCATGGTTTTAAAATGATGTTGGCCTGGTGGTGCTGAGGGTTGAGGCGCTGGATACCACACCCCGTGCCACGCCGGCGACCCAGGTTCGGGAGCAATTTCGGGGGTCGGCAGGGAGGGATTGATTGAGCACTAGTTATGCTTTCCTCTCCTGGGGGAGGGTACTAGGATGTCCAGAGCTCTAGTGGCCCCTGGTGGAGACTGGGGTGCTACAGAGCGAGTGCTGGACCACAGTAGACAGCGTGGCCTGACACAGGCAGGGTTGCCATGCTCTGCAATGTTGGGATGTGCACCAGGGGGAGGAGGGCATATAAGGGAATAACCCCTCCTGCTTTATAGGTGATGGCTTCTTCAGTGCCGCCACCACACGCCCAATGCTGGTTCTCCACCACTGCCCCTTCGATCTCCCCGAGGCAGTAGCCTCCCCGTGGTCCCTGGGGAGTCATAACAACTTTGAAGATGGTGGGGAACACAGAGGGTGGTAGAGCGGTTCAGGTGAGCGAGGTAGCCTGAGAGAGTTCCAGACAGGAGGAGAGAAAGAGACTTGACAAAAAAAAAATGGATAAAAACACCCCCCGCCATCTTGGCCACACCACCTTCTTAAATACCCTTGAGAGTGCCATTGAGTGCCCGAGTAGTTTTAAATTTATCACCCAGTCCAACACTGTACAGTAATGATCTGCCTCTTCCTCCTTCAAAATTACTGTAAGGTCTCCTCTTAAACATTACTTAATCCCTTCCTAAACGAGAAGAACTTCGCTGCATATCATAACCACAAAACTCCACTCCACCCAGAGCCTCATTGAGGCACCCTGTTTTGTATGGGCACTTTTTAGTCCAGCACTGTAGGATGATCATATACCTCTTCTGTACACTGCTGGGCTCAGTGCTGGATTCGTGCCCAAGTACGGCTTTTGTGGGGTCCCAGAAAGCACAACTGAGATGAGGAGCAAGCATTGTGGCCCACTATCCATGATAAGGAAAAGGCAGTGGACCATCAAGCTGCCTTCAACCAGAAAAAGGTACCATTATAAAAAAAAAAAAATAGGGTAGGCCGCCGGTGGTGCTGAGGGTTGAGGCGCTGGATGCCACACCTCACACCACTGGTGACCTGGGCTTGCTGGGGTCACAGGGGAGGGAGAGGATTGAGCGTCCCGGGAGGACAGCTCTCCTCTCCCGAGAGGGACAGGGTCTCTGTACGGGCGCTATGTCTAACCTCTGGCAGAAGCTGGAGATACAGCAAGTGCCAGAGAAGTGTAGCGAAGGGGTGGGGAGTGGCAGACATTGGTGAGGCCTTGATGTCAGAGTGCTGGCCACTCCCAGGGAAAAAGGGAAAAAAAACCTTCAGCTCCGGCGGAGATGGAGAACCGGAGCTTGCCCATGATTTACGGCTGCCCTCCTGGCATCCTCCCGACTGCCGCCGCCAGAGAATTCCGGGGTGTTGGAGCCCACCCCATCCCCTCCCGGGGGCAAACTGAGGCTACATGGGCAACGGAGGATTGACCAGGTAGGAGCGAACCATAGTGGGATGACTCTAGGTACTCCGAGGAGACTGGCATTGAGGGAGAGAGGAGGGAAAAATAGAAAGTTCAAAAAAAAAATAGGGTGACTCAAGGGGCTCTCAGGGCTGTGTGGGGAGGGTTTGAGGGGGCTGAGATCATTAGGGGACCATTTTAGTTCTTATAAAGCTACATGAATGCAGAGTAATAGGTAGAAAGTAGTGGGGGCAGTCTCTGTCTAACAGGGGCAGTTTCTGTGCAAGTTCTGCGGCCAGCTCAATGTTCTGTGGCTGGCCTTCATTTCTGCAGCAATCACCGTGTGCCATAGAACCGCAGAAAATAGGTGGCTTTGGTCTTAGGCAAAGGACATATGCATCAGCATCATTGGACCTTTCGTATTGCCAGCTAACAAGCTCACTTGATGAAGTACCAGAACACCCTCTGAGGGCAGGCCAGAGCAGCTGCACAAACCTTGCCAGAGAGTACCCCAGAGCATGAGCTCCTAAATGCTCTAACTGCTGGGGCTGTTGTGGGGAAGCATTTGTTGCACACAGCCTATGATGTCTTAGATGCTTCTGCCAGGGATGCAGCCTCTTGCATCTCTCTCTCAGGAGATATTCTTGGCTTAGAGTAGCCAGTTTTGTGAATGATGTGTAACAGTCCATTTTCAGTGCCTAATTTCAAGGGCAAATGTTTTTGGTCCTGAGCTCCACAATATCCTATCCACTCTTCAAGCCTCAGGCAGGACTCTGAAGTCTGTGCATTCGCTCTACCATACCCAGCCTAAGGTTAGAGGCAGGGGTCCTTTTCATCCGGTTGGTGTCAGTGCCCAGACACCAGACAGCAGGGCAAGGGAGCAGGAGCCTTGCCAGTTCCCAGTACTACTCCAAGTGCCCATTCAAAAGCCCCTAGAGGTAATAGCACAGGGGGAGCTTCCCCAGCTGGCTCAGTCTGACTCCTTATACACCCCCAATCACCTTTTGCCTCCAGGGGAGGGGTGATTGGTTGGGGGGGTTGCCACTCCCTCCACTTAAACCAGTGGAAGGAGGTGACTTACAGATGCATGGGTTCTGGAGATCATAGAACAGTGTCCTGCTCTGGAACTTCTGGATACACCTCCAGATCATCCCCAACTTGTCACAACCTATACTCCAGAGCACCTACCTCTGCTACTGGAGAGAGTGCAGTCTTTGCTTCAAAAGTGGGCCTTAGAACAAAGGACCACAGATTTTCACTCCCGGTACTTCCTTATCCCAAAGTGGACAGGAGACCAAAGGCCTATTCTGAATCTCGGGGAGCTAAACTTCTTCACAGACTACAAGAAATTCAGAATGGTCACCCTGCAAGGCCCTCTCCACTCATAAACAGATGATTGGATCTGTTTCTAGATATGAAGAATGCATACCTCCATATCAGATCCAGAAGCATCACAGAAAATACTTGAGGTTCCTGTTTCAAGGAGAACATTACTAATTCAGTGTTGCCCATTGGCCTGTCTTCTGTGCCATGGGTCTTTACCAAGTTCTTGGCAGTGCTAGCAGCAGCCCTTTTGCAGAAAAGGCCTGTATGTTTTCCCTTACCTGGATGATTTGCTATTGAAAGCCACTCCAGGGTCCAGCTCTAAGAGTTTAGCTCGAACCAGACAGATATTGGATGCTCTGGGGAGACAGTCAGTATACAAAAATAAGTGTTGACACCCTGCCAACAACTGCAGTTCATAGTAGTAGTCTTGGACATGGTACATGACTCAGCTTTTCTGCTTTTGGGCAGGGAAGACCATCTAATTGCCCAAGCACAGTTAGTGTACAACAGCCGTTATGTCTCAGCAAGGACATTACTATGCCTTCTGGGACTCATGGCAGTGACCGTTGTCACAGTACCACTGCCAGACTGTATATGCAAATTCTCCAGTGGACTCTAACAGTCCAAAGGATCAGCTCTGAACAACCCTAGAATAGATGGTTCTACTTACATGCCCAGTCCACAAAGTTCTCAAGTGGTGGACGGAACCTAGCAACCAGTGAAAGGGGTCCCATTCCTGATCCCTCCCCACAACAGATTCTCACCACAGATGCTTTAAGGATGGGCTGGGAGCAGACTTGGGCCCCTTGGACACAGGGTACATGGATTCCAGTGAGAGTACCTTGCACATAAATATTCTGGATGCACGCTGTTCCGTATGGACTCCAGGCTTTCTTGAACCACTTGTCCCAGGTCCTATGCTAATACAGATGACAATGTCAGCGTGATGCACTACATCAACAAACAAGGGGAACTCATTCCTATCTGCTGTGCTGAAAAGTCATGATGGTTTGGTATTGGGCTCTGGAACACAGTCTAGAACTATTAGCAGTACATGTTCCAGGCACCCAAAATGTCTTGACAGACAAGCAAAGCCGGTGTGATAGTCCAGGATGCACAAGTGGGAACTGCTGACCTTGGTGGTCAATGACCTGTTTGAAAGATGGGGTCATCCAGAGTTAGACTATTTTATATCCCCACACAACGAAGTACCACTTTTCTGCTCACTCACTCCAGGGTCAGAGTCCTCTGGTGGAGGTTTCTGTATGCTTCCCCTTCCTTCCTTCTAATTCAGAAAGTGCTACTCAAACTCAAAATGGAGGGGGCAGCTCTGATACTCATTGTTCCCCTCTGGCCTCAACAGATTTGGTTCCCTTTACTGCAATAGCTAACAGTGGTACCCCCAGTACCTCTGCTTCTGTACCAAGGATATACTGTCACAGGAACAGGGAGCCCCTTTCCATCCAGACATGAAATCTCTCCATCTGCACACATAGCTCCTGAGGGCATTGCCATTGCTCATTCTGCGGTTTCCTAAAAAGTGGCTGATGTTCTGATGGCTGCTAGAAAGCCTCCACCAGATCCACTTATTCCATGAAGTAGAAGCAGTTTGCTTTATGGGCCATTTCTCACCCCCTGGATCCATTCACCTGTTCGGTTAATCAGGTTCTAGAGTACCTGCAGTCCTTATCAGATTCAGGCCTGCAGTATTCCTCTATCAAGATACACATGGCTGCATATCAGTTTTCCATGTGCCTATCTAAGTTGTATGGTTGCCCAGCTGGAGGTGGCCCATACGTTTTATGAGGCATTCTACATCTGAAACCTCCCATCTGTAATCAGTCCTGGTCTGGGACATTTTATTTTGGAAAATTTACTTTGGCTCCTTTTAAGCCAGCCTCAACTTGTGGCTTATGCTTTCTTTCTTTAAAAGTGTTATTTTAGTTGCAGTCACTTCTGCTTGAATGATTTCAGAGCTTCAGGCTCTAATATGTAAGCATCCTTATTTGACTTTTCACAAAGTGAGGTTGTCTTTGTGCGCTAATCCTAAATTTCTACCAAAGGTGGTGTCTGAGTTTACTTTAAATCAAACCACCTACCTGCTTGTTGTTTTCCAGAATATGCCAATCCAATGGAAGTATTGCTCCATACTGTAGATGTGTATAGAATACTCGATTACTGTACACTGCACAAGACTACAAAAGTCTTTTGCAGTTTTTTGTTTCATTCGCCTGTAAAGAGGGTGCCCCAGTCTCTAATCACTGCCTATCCAAATGGCTCACAAGCAATATTACTTTTTGTTACAGGAAGTACTATAAGAAACTTTCTGGGGTGGTTCATGGTCACTCCACGAGAGGCAGGGCCATGACTGGAAATGTATCTGCTGCAGAGATCTGTGCAGCTGCAACCTGGAGTACTGTCCACACCTTCAGTAAGCACTATAGTCTGGACATTACCTCTCGTAAATGAGATGGCTTTGGCCTAGTTTTTACAAGATCTACTTTCATAAGCTTTTAAAAAAAAAACAGTATTAGCAGGCCACCGTACCTAAATGTATCTGTGAAACTACATGACTACAAATCTCGTACAGAATCTTCCTGTAATTTTCTTTTTTCTTTTTTCTCTGGCTGTGCTAATGTACCTGAATCTCTGTTAGCCATCTACTAATACAGCTATGTAACTTATTGTGAATGTTATCTGTAATGTGCTGCAATCTGTATCTCAAGTCTCGTCCCTGTACCATTTTATGTATGACGTGGAACCTTTGTAAATGAGTCCCTGACTCAAAGGTCTTTCCGAATATTACAATAAAAAAATTAAAAATAAATAAGCCTGTAAGCTCCAGCCCCCAGGGTCAGACTGGCCCACAAGGCTACAGGGAAAATTCCTGGGGAACCCCTGCCCCTGACAACATTTAATTTAGCCTAGTTTGTTTGTTTTTTTTTTATTTTGCAATGCTTGTAGCTAAGCTGTTGCTGGCTGAGCACTACACTGGCTCTGCACAGTCTGCCTTTTTTTTAATTATCTTACTTTTGCTCCTCTGCCATCCATCAGAGCTCCATCCTGGTCACGGTGCACCCGAGACTCCACCGCCTAATGAGCCCTTGCTCCCCAGTCACTTCTGGCTTACCCCAGGAGGCGGGCATGGCACCATGGCAGGAACCGGTTACCGTGGACCCGTGTCTTGTTGGGGGAGCCCTCGGCCAGGTGGCTGATTGAATTCAGGGCAAGGGTGTCTAGAGACATCTTGGCAGAGAGAGTTTTATCCCTAGAGCTCGGGCGGAGATGTGCAATGACGCCTGCATCTACTCTGTCCCAGTGCCCCCTTGACTATCGTCGGCTGGGAGTGATACACCCAGCTTTCTGGGCTCACACCCACACAAAGCGCAGTGGAACCCCCACCACTCCAGAGAAGGAGAGCAGTCCTAGGGATGCTCAATCCTTCTTCTCCGAGCTGACCCTACGACGACCCGGGCTCACTCCCGAACCCGGGTCGCCGGAATCGCAAGTGGAAATCCAACCACTGCACTGGTGGGCCAGCCCTCTGTGGAGTCTGCTTTCATTATGCTGTCTCTGGCACTGCCCCAATCCCCAACCTATCCGCCCCCCATCGAGTGACAGTCTCAGTCTCCCTCCGGACTGTCCCTCCCCATGTGCGATGTCATGTCCCCATCCAAATATCCAAAGTTATCAGCTCAGCTACATCATTCCACAGGTCAAGGTGGCATACCGCAAAAGTGCTCTGATGATTGACACATGGCCAGCTTAGACAATGTGACATGGTGCCATTGAATTTGCGGTCACCGTCTGAGCAGCCAGTCTCAGCACAGACACCAGCTAGAGGCAAACCAGCACAGCAAATGATGAGGAAGACTGTCTTGAAGTCAGAGCAGAGCGCAGCAGCCTGGGAGACGGGAGCAGCCTGGGAGAGAGGGAGGGAGCTATCAGAGTCGGGTGGCTGGGTGGATGACAAGACACCCCGGAGCCATTTAGTCATGATGCTGATCATGCGGTGGTGCAGTGACCTCAGCAGGACTCAGGAGAGTAGTACATTTGGCGGCAGCACCATGGTCAGGTCAGGCCGGCCAGCAGGAGAGATGGATCTGGTGGTAAGGACCGTGGGAGGAGATCACAGTAGCAGGGAGGAGTTATCCTCAATTGAGGCTGCAGCAGCTCAAGAACAGCAGCACAGACAGTCAGAGATGGTCTAAGAGCAGCAGCACAGCCACAGTCACACTCAGGTATGTTTGTTTTTTTATTTTCTGCTCCTTGACGTTCAATCTCTTCACATCACATCTGCTACCTTAGCTCTTCAACATTTTACAGTGAAAATTTAATTAGGCTGCCAACAATTTGCTGAGCTTCAGTTTATTGGAGGAAGTTTGTTTGCACAGAAACTAGTTGGTCTTCTGATACCCAATTGCTGTCTGCTTTGGCTGGATGGCTCAGATCTTTAGGGGATAGTTTGCAGGGAAAATAGCAATTTGTCAAGTTTTAGTACATCAGAGAATAATCTGTTATAGCCTTACAGCTACAGTATGCCTTCCACATAAATGTGCTCTGCTATGAATTCATATTTCTTTGATAGAAATAGAATAATGAATCCAGCATTTTCTTGAATTTATAGTGTTATCAATGGAAAATGTCGTATTTCCCTTTAACAATCAAAATTAATGTTTTATGTTGGCCCTCTATCAAGGTTTTTCTCTCTCCCATTAGCCCTTGCAGCAGTCAAGGTTTGCCATGTTTTTTTTTTTCAATTCAAGTTTATTGCATATTTAGGCACTATTACATATTTCTTGAAACAGTTCATCTTATACATGTAACCCACCTACAAATGGGGATTCCCAAAAAGTCTTCCTTGAGCTTGCCTAAATGCTCACTGCCAGGCTGGTGTCCTGCATTTTAGCAGTTTAAATGTGATTACCAGAGCTTGTATTGCCTCTGTGTACTGTCTCTTTAAGAGCTGCCTAATTGCAGCTTAAGTAATCTGAGAGGGAGCTCTGTAGAAAGATGTAACTATTTACTGAAAATCATTTAGAGTGATAATGATAATGTAGTTTGTCTAACTTGCTTTCTTTGTAGCAAGGACTGTTTTGTTTGACTCCACTATCTTGGTCCTGGACTGCAAATTGGACCAAACAGTACTGATGGGACCTAAAATGTAGCCAGACTACAGGAGCTGTCTGAATTCAAAATCTGTAGGAACTTTAGTTTGGAGCTTTTTTGCACCTTTTTTTTTTTGCAACTGAAGGGGGAGCTCTTGCTTTGACTGAGAGCCAAATCAGCCATCCAAATCTTTTGGATCTTGGGGAAGTCCCAGGCTGCTTGCAGTTTTCAGTTAGAACTAAGCTGGAAGCTGAGCAAGAAGGAGCTGAAGTGTTTCTGAGCAGCAATCCTTAGTGGATTCGCATGGGAGAACTCTGAAAAAGCTAAGTTTTTGGCCTGCATGCCGGTGTGCTGCTCCTGAGAGGGAGAGAAGAGAAGTATTTTGTACTAAATCCAAGTTTGTGTGACTAAAGTAAGCTACTGAAGTGGGCCAGGCTCAACTGAAGAAGACCGAATATTTTGCTGAATGCAGTCGGGCCTGTCAGGAGTTCCAGCTACCCCAAGCCCCGGTGTGTGCAGAGACTTTGCGATTGTGCCTGGGGAGCACTTTGCCTGGTACAGTAGAATTCCCATACATGTAAATGTACTATGAGCTGCTAGTGGGTTGTGAGTTAGTTCCCCACTGTGTGAACTGTGTTCTGCTTGCTGGAAGCTGTATCCAGCCCAAAATAGACTGCTTCCGAACTTGTCTCCATGTGGTCTGGGTTTTGCCAGACCGGCCCAGCCAGACTACCCACTGCACAGAGAAGCCATCAACGAGACACCTGCCTGGGGATCAGCCCCCTGCTCCACACTTGAACAGGAACAACGCCTCTGTGACTTGTGTGGGCCCTGCTTCTCCTGGCATTCCAGATCAACCACCTGCAGTCTCAATTTTCGTCCAGCCTGTGTCCAGTCTTTGGTATCGTGAGTAAATACCAGGGTAGCTCCCTACAACAACAGCTTAATCTGAGTGTGTCATCTGATTGTCTTGTTTTTTCATTTCCTTTACAAACTGAGCCCTCTGGCTCTGGATTACAAACATTGTGTACTGTGCAAGTTGTGTTTCCATCACAGGGCCCCAACCAACTGCAACCCCAGGCAACTGTCCTGGCTAGCCCATCTCTTCTACCTGGTTACCCAGAGGTGGACTGTGTGGGGACTCAAAGCGCATAACTGCTTGATTGATATAACCTTCAAGCTAATTAACCTGATTTTGCCCTCCCTTGTTCAAGTCCCCTGAATAAATCAGATCTAACTTTTTCTGCATGTAATCTGACTGTGGTTCCAGTTTGTGCTCAAAAGTACTGTACTGTTGCTATTTGCTGTGCTTAACCTTGTTTTACAGTGGGTCCCAGGGTCGGAGCCAGAAGACTCAGCCCTAGTGGTAAGTGCAAACAGTGTGGGTACTTGTGTGGTGTACCAGGGGTATTGTGAAAGTGATTATTGTACAGTGTTCAGGCCACTAGAGGGGAAAAAGGGGGGTTACAGTGTCCCAGAGGGCTGTGCCCAGGTTAGCTTGACCACTACCAACCCTGACCTCCGGGTGGAGGCACCCGTTTCAGTACTCAGACCCCTTAACCTGCTACATGCCAAGCAGGCAAGGGTAGTAGCCCTTGGGATAGTGCCACCTAGGGGTTACATCTTGGAGGCTCACCGCTGGGATTTTGTGTCTTCTAGTGGCCGAAACTACGAATTATTGTCAAATATAAATGGCTACCCAAGCAGAAGTGGCTGTACACCAGTTGGTGGGGTGGTGTACTGGGCAGGAGATTGACCGCCAAAATGCTATACTTATTCTGGATATTCTCCAGGGTACCAATAAGGACACTGTAGAGAGAGTACTTTCCAAGGTAGAATGTTTACAAAACCCTGTGGTGGCGGGTTGACAGGCTAATCTGCTCGCACAAAGTTCCTGGCGTTAGTAGAGTGTAAGGACCCAGTAGACAGTTCAAAGTGCCACAGACTATCACCCCGAAGGAGCCCTCACTGTCTGAGTGATAACTAAAGACAGTAAAGACACCAGGAGAATGAGCCCCCATCTGAGACTTTTGAGGAGAAATTTGCTAAGTTGTTGCTGGAAGAAGGAAAACTGTGGAGGACTTAAAGAAACTATTCCTGCCACCTGGGGTGTTGCTCCCCAACACTTCCTCCCAGCTCCAGCACCTGTTATTGCCCCTCCTTGGCTCCTATGTCTGTACCTACCATTAGTCCGACTCTTACTGAAGGTTGAGAATCTTCTCCAGCACCCTCCCACCCCCAAGGGAAGGATGATTGGAAGACTTGGATAGATTGTGTTGCCCCTTTGGTACCTGAATGGCAGCGCTGCGGAGGCTGAGAAATGGAAAAGATCATAGAAAGTTTGGGGTTCCGTCCTAAAGGCCATTAAATTTCTGAGGTCCACAAACCCTGATGCAACTGCCCAGAAGTAACTATCTGCACTTGAAAGCAATTTTGGGAGCATTAAGTCAGGGGAGAACTTGATGTGGAAATTTTGAGGTACAAAACAATGGCCAGGGGAAAGTTTGTCTGCATATGTTACTCATCTGGAAAGAGCGCCGCAAAAGGCTTACCGAAAAGGTGGGGTAGCCGCCAGTGACTTAAACCATGTGAGGTTGGGGCACATACTGCAACATGCAAAACATTCTAAATTGCAGCTTCTTCAATTAAGGCTCCCAGACAGAAGGGGTAACCCACCGGACTATTGTGACTTGATAAAAGAACTCCAGGAGGTTGAAGATGAAGAAGGGGATTGTAATACTAGGGAGAGCGCAGCCCTAGTGATCACGGCATCGGAAGGCCCTTCCGAAGTGGGGACCAATGAGGGTGTGCCACCATGGGATGAACTGCTGAGGGAGTTCAGGGAAACAAAAAACAGTCTCTTTATGAAGACTGCTCCTGCAAGTACAGGCACCGACCCTTATCCAACTGCATCTGCTATGGGGGTGGGGGGGGTCCACCCAGGCATCTCCTGCTGACAGCAGCTCGAAACTCGATGCCTTGACTATGGAAGTAAGAGAATTGATGAGATGTCTCCAAATGTTCACCACACAGCAGACCGAGATGGCACCAAGGTTTTCAGTAGGTAGTACCACCGCCCCAGCTCCCAGTGTGATGCCTCGGCCACCCCAAATCCCAGAAAACATATTTTGCCATAATTGTGGAAAGGATGAGCACATGAAGAGGGAATGCCGGTCCACAAAAGACCTAGATAAAGTTGTATACAGGCTTTAAGGAGAACTTCGGAGAATGAATCAGCAGTCAAGGAGTACCCAAAATGACCGCAGTGAGGGTTCAAGAAGTAGCTGAGGGTTGCAGGAAGTAGGCTGTTGGTCAACTAGAATCTGCAGCTTATCCAATACGTAGGGAAATGGGCAGACTGGGTGGGCCAAGTGGTCCTTATCTGCCGTCAAAGTCTATGTTTCTATGCTTCTATGTTAAATCCCTATGTGGCTAAATCATCTCTCCAGGCCCCTGCTGCTGTCCCTCCAGACTGGTCCAAAATAGTGGGCCCTTCAATGGAGACTACGGTGTCTGTGAATGGTATTCTTACTTGGGCTGTGCTGGACAATGGGTCACAAGTGACAATTGTATTTAAGGACTATTATGACAAACACTTATCTGCTGTGCCCTTACAATCCCTGGAAAGCCTACATGTGTGGGGGCTGAGCGACAAGTCTTATCCCTACCTAGGATATGTCCACCTCTGGTTGTCATTTCCTGCTGCTGTGACTGATGTAGAGGAGCAAGTCGAGACACTGGCCTTAGTGTGTCCCCCTGCTGGACTGTATGATGGGGTTCCCCTGTTAATTGGGACCAACGCCCATATGTTTGGGAGACTGGCACAACTCTGTCGTGAGAAACAAGGGCAATGGACTGGGAGGGCCCCAAGAATTCCAGCTTTGATCAAGAGGGCCTATGATTTGCAACAGAACCCCAAGGGAGTGGACCAGGATGAACCAGTAGGGGCCGTGTGGGAGAAGGATCCTGATTCAATGGTACTAGCACCTAATGCCCAGTGTACAGTTCAAGGGGAGGTCCGCCTCCGAAAAGATGTCAAGAACAAAATACTGATGTTGGATGCGCCAGGCGATGGAAGATTGCCGGAAGGATTATTGGTTAAGCCCAGCATCTTGCCAGCTTGTGCTCATGCCTATGCATGACGAGTGATGGTCCAGATTCATAATGTGTCAGATCGGGATATCCGGGTGAACAGGGGATACACCCTAGCCATGGTACACTGCGCAGGCACTGCAGTGTAGCCCAGCAACAAGCACACTGGAAAGACAGATAGAGTGACTCCTGACTTGTTTGATTTTGGTGACTCCCCGTTGCCAGCTGAATGGAAGACTAGAATTAGACAGAAACTTGCCCAGAGAGATCAAGTGTTTTTGTTGAAGGAATGGGACATGGGATGTGTTCAGGATGTGGAGCATCACATGTGCCTGCATAATGAAACGCCATTTCAAGAGAGGTCTGAACGCCTACCTCCTGCAGACAGAGATGATGTGAAGACACTTGCAGGAAATGCTTTCGCTGGCTGAGTGATACAAGAATCCAGGAGCCCATGCTTCTCCCATTGTGGTTGTGCGTAAGAAGAATGGATCTGTGAGAATGTGTGTTGATTATCGAACTCTGAATCGGCGGACCATCCCCGATCAATACACCATGCCCCGTATACAAGATTCTCTGGATTGTTTGAATGGGAGCAAATGGTTCTTGGTGTTGGATCTTCGAAGTGGATATTACCAGATTCCAATGGCTCCAGAAGACTGTGGGAAGACAGCCTTCATCTGTCCTTTGGGGTTCTACGAATTCCTGAGAATGCCACAGGGGATATCGGGCACCCCAGCCACCTTCCAGCGACTGATGGAACGAGCGGTGGGAGACATGAATTTGCTGGAATGCCTGGTGTACTTGGACAATGTCATTGTGTTTGGGAGCTCCCTAGAGGAACATGAGAGCCAACTGTTCAAAGTACTAGACCGAATGGAAGATTTCAGCCTCAAGCTGTCCATCGACAAGTGCCATTTTTTCAAAACCTCTGTGAAGTGTGTGGGGCACATAGTGTCTACAGAGGGGATAGAGACTGATCCTAGTAAAGTTGAAGCCTTGACTACTTGGCCCCAGCCCCACAATTTGAAAGAACTATAACTTTTCCTGGGATTCTGTGGCTACTACCGCTGGTTCATAAAGAACTATTCCAAAGTGATTCAGCTACTCTTGAATCTTACCTAGAGTTACATCCTGCCAATCAGAAATACAAAAAGGGTCCATCAAAGAACCAGACAAGCGTATTTCTGCACAGGTGAACTTTTCGGTCCTGCTGGACACCTGACTGTGAAGCAGCTTTCCACTAAGTCATATACCAGCTCACCCACGCCCCCATCCTCGCTTATGCTGATCCCACTAAACCCTATGTGCTGCATACTGACACCAGTCTGCGGGGTCTAGGAGCTGTACTGTATCAAGACCATGAGGATGGTTCGAGACCAGTGGCATTCGCCAGTAGGAGCTTGACCCCGTCAGAGCGAAACTACCCTATGCACAAGCTGGAGTTCCTTGCGTTAAAATGGGCCATTGTCGACCAGATTCATGATTACCTCTATGGGGCAAAAATATTGGTGAGGACTGACAATAACCCGTTGACCTATAGAAACATAGAATTTGACGGCAGATAAGGACCGCTTGGCCCACCCAGTCTGCCCATTTCCCTACCTACTGGATAAGCTGCAGATCCTAGTTAACCAGCAGCCTACCTTTCCTACCCCACCCCCAGAACTGCCTTATGACTATCCCATGCATGCTTGAATTCATCACTGATTTTGACTCCACAACCTCTTCCGAAGGCTGCTTCCATGCATCCACAACCCTCTTTGTGAAAAATACTTCCTTAAATTACCTCTAGCAGCCCCCATCTTCAAATTGTGCCCTCTTGTTCTTGCACACCTCTTTTTGAAAGATGCTACCCTCTTGGACTTTGTTGATTCCTTGAGGGTACCAGAAGTTTCTATCATGTCCCCCTCCCTTCTTTCCTCGAGGCTATACATATTAAGCTCCTTAAGTCTCTCTTCATATGTCTTCTGGTGCAGACCCTGCACCATTTTAGTTGCCCTCCTCTGGACAGCTTCCATCCTGTCTATGTCTTTGCGGGAGATTGGGTCTCCAGAACTACACACAATACTCCAGATGGGGTCTCACCAGCTGTCTGTACAGAGGATAATAACTTCCCTGTTTTCTACTGGTGATGCCTCTCTATGCATCCCAGTATCCCCCAACCCTCCTTGCTGCCCTCTCACATTGCTTGCCCGTCTTTAGGTCATCTGATGCGACTACCCCCAGGTCCCTTTCCATTTTTTGTTGTTAGTATCTCACCCCCATTGTGCTACTCTTCCCCTGGGTTTTTGTTTCCCAGGTGCATTAGCTTGCACTTCTTAGCATTGAATCTAAGCTGCCATACATTTGACCATTCCTCTAACCTGCCAAGTCCTCTTCTCATCCTTTCCACCCCACCCTGTGCATCAGCTCTGTTGCAGATCTTAGTGTCATCTGCAAAGAGACATACTTTTCCTTCCAGTCCTTCTGCAATGTCGCTATAAAAACATTGAAGAGGACAGTCTAATACCTGAACCCTACGCATGTCCCCACTAAGTAACCCTCCTTTCTTCTGAGTAGACTCCATTTTACTATTACTCTCTGTGTCCTATTCTCCAGCCAATTCTTTACCCAGGCTGTCATCTTGGGACCCATCCCAGGCTGGCT
This sequence comes from Neoceratodus forsteri, assembly GCA_016271365.2. Taxonomy (NCBI): domain Eukaryota; kingdom Metazoa; phylum Chordata; order Ceratodontiformes; family Ceratodontidae; genus Neoceratodus; species Neoceratodus forsteri. The sequence goes on along the minus strand of CM057455.1, from coordinate 284,927,904 downwards.
AACTTGTATATTAATCTTTGTGTGGGACTGTGTCAAATGCCTTCTAAAGTCTAGGTAGGCCATGTCCACAGCCCCTCCCTGATCTACTACTTTGGTCACCCAGTCAAAAAATCTATTAGATTCGTCTGGCATGACCTTCCCACTGTGAATCCATGCTGCCTAGGGTCCTGTGCCCTCTGGCCTCTAGATACTCGACAATTCTTTCCTTTAGAAGTGATTCCATCATTTTCCCTATCACTGAGGTTAAACTAACAGGTCTATAGTTTCCTGCTTCTGCCTTGCTCCCACTTTGTGAAGGGGAATCACATCTGCCTCCTCCAGTCCTCGGTACCACCCCATCCTCCATGATTTGTTAAAAGGGTAGTCAGTGGTGTCACTAGTTCTACCCTTAGTTCTTTAGAATTCTGGGATGAATCCCATCAGGCCCCATTGCTTTGTCCACCTTCAGTTTTGAGAGTTCTTTCAAGAACCCTTTCTTCTGTAAATGGGCTGGTATCAACTTCTGTATCAGAGTGTTACTACTATTTGTTTTTATGTACCTCCCCTCTTCCTTTGTAAAAATACTGGCAAAAATATTTGTTTAGTATCTCTGCCTTTTCAGATCTCCTCTGCCACAACCCCTCCCCTCAATAAGTCTTCCCACTAGCCCTCCGTCGGCCCCTGATGCACCTATAAAGGTTTATCCCCCTTCTTAACTGAGTTGGCTATCTTTCCTCGGTTTGGGCCTTTGCTGTTCTGACTGCCTCCCAGCCTCCTTTGCTTTAACTGATACAATTCTGGTCTCCTGCTCATGCCAAAATTCCTTGTACTTCCTAGATAACTTTCTTTTCTCTTGAACCTTCACCGCCACTTCCTTTGGAGAACCATAGTGGTTTCTTACATAAATCTTGTTTTGTTGTTGCTTCACACAAAAGCCGTTACCTCTGTGATGGCAGTTTTATTATTCCCCCATTGTTCTTCCACCTCCTTCCTGCCCATTTGCTGAGTGCGTTCCTGAGGCACTCACCCATCGGCAAAGTCAGCCCTCCTAAAGTCCAGCATTTTTGTCTTTGTATGTGACTCTATTGCTGTGTTGTGTGAACCATACTGTTGACGATGCAGCTAGTTCCCCGAATGGCTACCACTTCTACATCATAATCCTCTCACCATCTCATTTGAGAGAATCAAGTCTAATGTTTGCTCCCTCTCGAGGTGGGCTCCGGTACTAGTTGTCTAAGGCATGCCCCCTGTGGGGAACATCTAGAATAACTGCACTCTTGAGTAGCAGCTGCAACTGCACTCCAGTTAACATCTGGCATATTCAGATCACCCATCGCCAATATCTCCCTTTTTCTGCCATTCTCACGTGACACTTTCTATCATTTCCCTGTCCATTTCCTCCCCTGAGAAGGGTCTGTATACAACCCCTGTGCCTATGTACAGACTTCAGCTAAGTTAGATGCCCAGCAGGGGCACCGTGACTCTACTGTACTTAATCATATGATTATGTAGAGATACAGACCAGGCCTGAATCCCATATTGATGCTGATACCCTATCTGAAGGCCCATTTCCAGAGCAACTGGGTCAGGCTGTCTGAACCTGACATCCAAGCATTGTGCCAAAATTTGATAGAAATGATCAGATGTCTCTGACACAGCGGATTGTTTAGTAGATTGCTTGGGCCCTCTGACACCTGCAGACACTGCCAAGGTGACACAATTTCTTTGCTCTAGATATTAGATGCACTACCTCGACTCTGACAATGACAGCATTTAATGGGCTCAATCCTGAGATCCTATGATTCAGCCAGCACTTGACACCTTTCGTGCAGGAAAAGATGTGTCCAAGTTGCATTTCTCTGATCTGAGAACCGCTTTATTGTTTAAAGAAGGCCCCAGGTTGAAGCTGCTTAATCAGTTGTATAGAGAGACTATAGATCGGTGTGGCCAAATAGACAAGCAACAATTGGTCCTGCCCACAGCCTTCAAAGATATGGTACTGAGGTCCTCCACAATCATATGAGCCACCTCAGTATTGAGCGGACCCTTGACCTGAAATCAAGTCTCGATCCTACTGGCCCAAGATGGGGCCAATGTTGAGCACCATGTAAGGACTTGTAGTTGCTGCCTGCAGAAAAGCTCTGCCTCAGAGGGCTGTCCCCCTTGTCAACATTACTGCCCAATGGAGACTAGTCTGCATAGAGTTCTTGAGTTTAGAGCCTGATCAGCGAAACAGTGGCAATGTGTTAGTGGTTACGGACCGTTTCACATGGTACGCTACAAGTCTTCCCCACCAAAGATCAAAAGCATCCTACTGTGGCAAGGCAGCTAGCTGGAACATTTCTTTGTCAACTATGGCAATTCCCCCATGCTGAACCCACTTTGATCAGGGCCAGGACTTTGAGAGTCTGGCTAATCAAAGAAATACCTCTCTATGGGGGTGTGAAAGTCAAGAACCACCCTTATCACCCGCAGGGGAATCCTCAACCTGAACGCTTTAACCGTACCCTACTAGACATGCTAGGCACTCTCCACCCAAAAGATAAGCATAAATGGAGCCAGCAGATTAGCACCTTGGTACACGCATACAATTGCACAAAGAATGATGCTACCGGGTTCTCTCCCTACCGCCTCATGTTCGGGAGAGAGGTCCGGCTGCCTGTTGATGTCTGTTTTGGGGTTTCTCCCAATGGGGTCTGAGCTGAAGATTACTGCAATATGTACAAAAACGTAAAGCTCAAATGAACCATGCCTATCAACTGGCCCAGACAATGGATGCCAAAAGAAATCTAGCCAACAAAGAGAGATATGATAGAAAAGTAAAGGCTCAAAAGCTTAGGCCTGAGACCATGTGTTGTTGAAATTTAGGATTGCATGGTAAACACAAATATTGTTGATCGATGGAACCATCTTCCCATGTCGTAGTTGGGAAAGCTGGATGATTTGCCACTGTACAAAGTGCGCCCAGAGAATAACTCCAAAGCTGTCAAGACCATGCACCGTAACCACTTGCTACCTATTGGTCAAGTTATAATTGAGGCTGAACCCACCGAGACTGATTCCCTGGACCAGTGACTCGAGCTGCTGCAAGAAAGAAACAGTCAACCTGTCCCTGTGGTTGCCGATTTAAGACTTTCCCTGCAGCTGGCCCAGAATGATAGTGACTGCCAGTCTAACTTGGATGACAGTGAGTGTGATAATGCCTATTACCCCTTATATGAACTGTCAGTTGTTTTGTGGAAATCCTGTGTTGAATTATGGGGATGAAGCTAGGCCTTCAGGACTGCCTAATGCCCCGACATCATCCTTGGAGCCAGTGCTCCCTGAAGGTGAAGTGCAAAGTATCACGTCTGAGGATGCTAAGTCTTTGTGTATCATGGAACTGTATGATTTGCCTGAAGGAGAGACTGATGGTATGAGTCTTTCTGGTGACATGCCAGAACTTGAGGAACACTATGAGTGCAGTGACAACCCCCCTCAGTGCCAGAGTGTCTCCAAAATGAGCCAAGTGTTGTAGAAACAGAGACTACAGAGCAAGAGGCTGACAGTGCTCCCAGCTTGGACATTCTCCTTCATGCAGAGGCACCCCTCACAAGTGATGAAAGCGCCAAGATCATTGCTGAAAGTACAGAGACTGTGGTTGTTCACCCCAGACAGATTGGCTGAGCTGTCAAACCAGTGGTGCACTTCGAAGTAATGATTCCCTGGGGGCCAGTGATTTGCCTCTCAATGTAGTCCGTGAAAGTGTTTATGTCTCTCAGAGCTCACTGCCCAGGTTGAGCTTGATGGCCCATTCCAGGTTACTTGTTTTGCCCTCTCACCATGGTGCCCCTGCCCCATCCAGCCCCAAGTTAGCTGATAGGAAAGGGCCCCCTCTTACATTGTTTAGAGTACAAGAAGTTATTACATGATTCTGTATAGTAATGTTCAATTTACCTGTGTGAAATATGCATAATGTATTGTCAGAATGGAAATTATATAGTGGAGTACATTGAAATGTATAGTAAAGTGACAAGTTATGCCAATTAATGAATCAGATAGTATTTGTATAGCATGCTAATGGTATAAATATCTTGTATATGTTGCATTTTCAAACTTATGATGGTACAGACTTGATGCGGATTCCAAGTTTTCCCAGGCAGGGAAGGGTGTAACCCCCCTACAAATGGGAGTTCCCAAAAAGTCTTCCTTGAGCTTGCCTAAATGCTCACTGCCAGGCTGGTGTCCTGCGTTTTAGCAGTTTAAATGTGATTACCAGAGCTTGTATAGCCTCTGTGTACTGTCTCTTTAAGAGCTGCCTAATTGCAGCTTAAGTAGTCTGAGGGAGCTCTGTTGAAAGATGTAACTATTTACTGAAAATCATTTACAGTGATAATGATAACGTAGTGTGTCTAACCTGCTTTCTTTGTAGCAAGGACTGTTTTGTTTGTCTCTACTATCTTGGTCCTGGACTGCAAATTGGACCAAACAGTACTGGTGGGACCTAAAATGTAGCCAGACTACAGGAGCGGTCTGAATTCAAAATCTGTAGGAACTTGGAGTCACGTGATGCGCCCGGAGGAATAGCAGCTTGCCTAGGGACTCTCCCCTCTTCGGTGTAAAATCGATACTTTTTACCACATTTCAGATATATTTATCCAGCCAGAAGTTTAAATTTAAACTTGCGATTTAACAAGTATAAACTTGTTTTGGCTGCCGGGCAAAAGATGGAAGAAGCAACCCTGGAACTTGAGGCAAAGCGGCCCCGACGCAGCTCTTCCCCATCAGACCCCCAGGATGAACTAAATCTTCGGGTGTACAGTGAATTATCCATCTATAAAAGAGGCGCTCAAATTGATAGAAGAAGTAGTGTGATTTCAAGCCCAGCGCTGACCCAGTTAGCTCAACGAGTCACTGATGCCAGTTAAGTTTCCTCCTTGGAACGGAGCTCAGATAAACCGGCCCAGCCATGGTGGAATGCAAGAGGGCGGTGGCTAAATTAGAAGACGCCTTGACGACCCTCGTGAGAAACTCCAATAACCTTGTTCTGTTGGGGCTCCCCGAGGAAGAGGCCTCAACACAATTCTTTTCCTAAAAGTTTTTGAGAAAGACAGTTGGGCCCGCCTAACGGTCCCAATATGTCATCGAAGCAACCAGCTGGCCTTAAGAGCAAAACCACCTCCAGCAGACCCTCCCAGGCCTGCGGATCTTCAAGCTCCTTAATTTTCTCGATCGGGAGCATATTTTGAAGGAGGCGAGGAAACTACCAGCTATTCTGTGGGAGGGTAGAAAGCTACGTGTGGTCCCTGATCTAACCTTAAAAATTCGGATGGCAAGGTCCAAATTTCGCCCCATTACATCGAAGCTTTGGGCCGCAGGGGTGAAACATCGCATGTTATATCCAGCCAAGCTAGAAGTCTTGTTAAAGGATGGCACAAAGTGATTCGATTCACCGGAGGAGGCTATAAAAACTCTTAATAATCAGATGCCTGATTTATTTTCTAAAGGCTGAGGAGGTCTGCAGTCGGGGACGTGTTTTTTTTTTTTTTTTTCTCTGTCCTGGACTGAATCTGGTCTGGAATGTTTCAAGCTCAAGCCTGCAAGTGACAATTACTAGTCTACACTACAGTCGGGAGCTCCCTTATCTTCCTTTAAGTTTATTTTCCCCTTTCAGACCGCTATGGGGGCCCTCGCTTATATACTGTGTTATTTGGACCTTTTGTGTATAACGATCCCCTTAGGAAGTGGGGGTCGCTCAATTAAATCACTTTGTACCGCTTAGAGGGACCCAGAGGACTACAAAGCATAAGTAGGCTATGCGATGACCAGCTTAGTCTGCCCGCTTTTCGACTGGTTTCTTCTTTTTTTTTTTCCATTTTGGTTTTTATTTCTTCCTTGTTCTCTGGTTCTCGACATATTGCCGTTTTGGCATAAGGATTGGGAATATAAGAGGTCTCGTCATGATTGTTTGTACTCGACTAAGCCTCGTTTGATTTATACTGTGTAGTGAATATTATAGCTCGGTCCCCTATTAGATTTAACATTAGGGTTCATTGGTAGGCATTTAAGTGTTTAATAGTTAATAAGATGCCCATTATAGTGAGGGAACTCTAGCATTATTATTGCCGTTTTGGTTCAAGATTTCTAATTATCTCAGCTGGATAAGCTATTGAATTGTGGTTTTTTTTAGTAAATTACCATCCAGGTTTAAGTCTTGTCTTACCACTTCCTTCCTTCTCATTGGGCTGGCCTTGAGGCTAAAACTTGTTTAGTTGCAATTTCATGCCAGCCCTTCAATTCATTTTATCTTTCACAATTTGGAGGCTGGTGTAGGGGTGGTTATGTTTCCTCTTAAACCATTGCTTAGGATCATAGAATAAGGTAATCTTCTTTAAAGGCCCTTACAGGGTGTTGTTAATTACTGGAATGTGGTATGCAGTCTTATTTTGTTATGGGGGGACCTCCTTCTGAGCTGCCATGGACCAGCGGTTCTGGAGTCGCCGAGGTCAGGTGGTTATATAGGAAGTTTGGGATAGGGATGGAAATTGCATTAAAGGCTTTTTTCAGGTTTTTGGCATTTGGGGGAATTGTCATGGGGGAGTTGGCAGCTTCCAATTGGCTCTGTATCTCCCTTTGAGCTCCTTTATGGTTAGCAACCTGAATATTATTTCTTGGAATGTAAAAGGGGAAAGACAACAAAAAAACACATTATTTTAAACCATTTGGCACAATCCGACCGACAATAGTTTTTCTTCAAGAAACTCACATGCTTCGGATCAGCTCCATTATTTAAAGAAAAAGATGGGTAGGTCAGGTTTTGGGGCAGAGGATTTCCCAAGCGAAAAGGGGTAGCTATTTTAGTGTGAAAAGGAATTCCCTTGTTTCCTTCAGATGTTTTTGCTGATTCTAATGGTAGATACATAATTGTTTCAGGGCAGTTGGGGGAATTAGTTTATGTTGGGGTCTATTTATGGTCCAAATCAGGAGTCACCTTCCTTCTTTACCCAGCTGGCGGTGGTTATAGCCCCCAGCAGATAGACCCGTAATCTTAGGAGGAGATTGGAATCTGGTGCAGTCCAACCGCCTTGATCGCTCATGGTGTAGAGGAGTTCATCAGTCTCCCACCCAGAGGGCATTGGCTGATTACCTCTTCCTGGGCCTTATGGACCCATGGAGAACGATCAATCCTACTACTAGAGTTTACCTTTTATTCCCCTGTTCATGAAGAGTTATTCTCAATTGACTTCTTTTGGTTAGTCAACAAGTTCTTTCCTTTATTCAAGAAGCTACTATTTTGAGTCGGTAATTTCAGATCACTCGCCATTAGATTGAAAGTCGACCACTGTCTGCTCCACCAAGATCCTATTCATGGTCTTTGAACAACAGTTTGTTTAAGGATCCCCAATTGTTAAGCCGCTTTCGATCCTTTATGTCTCATTCAATTACATTTAATTGGGGGTCAATTAGGGCGGTGGACCAGGCGTAAGGCCTTGAAGGTTACATGGAGAGGTGAGTTGATCAGGCTTGCATCAACTCGCAAAAAGAAAACATGCTCCTTCTGTCTAATTGTTTAGAGAGGATTAAAGCCTTTGATGTTATGGGAGAGGACTCAGATCTTTTGATCAGGAGCAAGAGTTAACTAACGCTTAGGGCCTGACGTAAGTACCTTAAGGGAGGGGTCGAGAATTTGGCCTCTAAATTGAAGGCCTCATACATAGGGCAGGGCAGCAAAGTCATAAAATTCTAGCCTGGCAGTTGAAGCAACGGGCTGCGGCTAAGGGCGTGGCGGTGTTGAGACACCCGAGGACAAATAACTTAGTTTCAGATCCAGAGGGCATACTAGGTATCTTTGTTGATTTTTATAAAAACCTATATTCTAGTACTCCGCCTTCCCCAGAGGGAATTACCAAGATGAGGGAATTTTTGGCAAATATTTCCTTGCCTAAATTACCGGAGGAGTTTAGCCAGAGGCTGGAAGCTCCCCTCTCCTATGAGGAGATTTCTGAAGCTGTTGACTCTTTAAAGCTAGACAAGGCCCCAGGACCAGATGGATTTACAGCCCTTTTTTATAAGACATTCAAAGATTATTTGGTGCCATTGTTGAAACAACTTTATGCCTTTTGGCAAGATCATGGGATAGAGGACCTTCCTTTTGAGGCAAGAATCATTTTGTTACCTAAACCTGAGAAACCATTGGATCTGGTTGGTAATTATAGACCAATCTCACTACTAAACATTGACGTTAAAATTTACGCCAAGATTTTGGCTACCGAATCAAGGCTGTTGTGGCTGAGGGCTAGTGAGCCGGAACAGGCTGGATTTGTAGCTGGCCGCTCACAGGATCATTTCCGGAAATTGTTTTATTTAATCTCTGCCTACGCTCCAGACATGGGAAGCATCTCTGGTCTCATTAGACGAGAGAAAGCTTTTTAAGGTGGAATGGGATTTTATGTTTCAGGTATTGCTTAATTTTGGTTTTCCGGGAAGTTTTGAACTATATTCGGTCCTCTATTCATGTCCTTCAGCGAGAATTCAATGTAACAACTTGATTTCAGCTGCCTTTCATATTATTTGAGGACACACAGGGATGCCCTCCCTTATCTATTCAATTTATATCTGGAACCATTGATCAGGCCATTAATCAAGGACAAGCACGCTCAAGGATTTATATAGGGAGTCTGAGTATAAGCTATCAGTTTTGCTGATGACTTATTAATGCATGTCCGAATAGTCAAGATTCACTTCACCTGTTTCAAATCATTTCAGATTTTAGTGAAATTTCGGCTATAAACTAAACAAGAGTAAAACCACGGTTTACCCATTATCCCCTTACCTTCAACAGAGCTGGTGTTCATCCTAAGGCCTACAATGGCAACCTAAATCCCTGTCTTATTTAGGCATTCAGATCTCAAAGGATCTAGCTGACTTGGTGGAATTAAATTTAAAGCCTTTGTTTAAATCTATCAAGGAGGACCTGGAAAGGTGGACTAAGCTTCCGTTATCCTTTTGGGGGAGAACTAACACAATTAAAATGATGATTCTACCAAGAATTTTCTACCCCTATTCAACCTTAATGTATACCTTTCCAGGTCCTTCTTTAACCCGCTTTATAGATATTGCGCTGACTTTTTGTGGAAGGGGAAACCCCCGCGTAGGGCTTATGTGAAGCTTACTCGCCTAAGGAAGGTAGGGGGCCTGCAGTTGCCGGACTTCTATATTTACTATCTGGCTAGCCATGCGGCGAGGGTGGCCCTATGGATGTCAGATACAGTAACGACTTCCATGGGATGTATGTTAGATCGGTCGATTGCTCATAGTACTAATCTAGACTTGGAATCCTATTTATATATTCCATGGTCTAAGGTTCCCTTGAAAGTGAGGGATACCCCGCTGGGGTGGGATATCAAGGCTCTCCACCAACTTTACTCATTTTGAGCATTCCTTATAAAAGATCTAATGCAACCTCTTTTAAAGAATCCTAACCTTTTGATTGGTAATCAGCCGATAAAGAGATGCGTAGGTAACCTTCCTCCTAAGCCTAGGGTAGCGGATTTTGTTTTAGACGGCTCAGCTATTTTGCCCTCCATTTTGATGGAGAAATTTGAGATTGAACCTAGTGATCGGTTGCGGCTGTACCAGATTCAAAGATGTATTCGTTCCCTCCTAAAGGGTAACAGGGGGAGTGAAGAGGCTGGGGGGCTTCTGAGGAAGATGAGAGACTTGGCATTATCTGGCAACATTGCTTCCAAAATATATAAATTAATTTTGGCAAAGAGGGACTCCAGAATCTCCCCAATATCTCACTATTGGGAGGTGAATTTATCCTTGGGCTGGTCTGAAGAGACCTGGACTAAGGTTTGATTGGATCTATATACATATGTCAAGCAAGACAGACTGAGGGGTCTTCAATTTAATATTTTGCACAATCTTTATCTTTCCCGCTAAACTTTCTGGATATATAGACCTAGTTCCCCAGAGTGTAAAGGATAGTGGTTGCCCCATCGGCACTACTTATCACAAATTAGGGAGTGTCCTAAGGCAGTTAAACCTGGGATGCGGTAAGGTTGTGATAGGCCCACTTCTAATATTTCAGCTTACTTTAATGCTGATGTATGCATATTTGGTATGTTTGCCCATATCTCTGCAGCAGCCCAAAAGCACCAAATGGCCTTGGTTGCTTTAGTGACAAGCTGTTTCTCCTCCGCCACTGGCGAGGATAAGACCCCTCCTTAAGGAGTGGTGGATGAATTTTTATCCGCCTAAACGCAGAGAGGGCTGTAGCTAGTTTTTAAATCAACTGAGAAATTTAATAGATACTGGGTAGTTTTTTTCGAGCTTGAAGGATAAATATGGCTACTAGAGGATTTTTTTTTTCTCTCTATAGCCATACGTGGAATGAGAGGGCTATTTGGCTCTATTTCTTCCCCAAGTAGGCCAAATATGCTTAATGATCTTCTACTAGATTATATCAAGACAAGACAGATTTTAGTTGTTTGGAGATCAGGTTGCTAATCTTCTTGGTCTTCATTCTGTTTTATTTCTTTCCTTTTCTCTTCTACATGGAATAGCTGCCTGGGGTCTGGGAGGGGGAGTTGGGAGTGGGGTTGGGGGTTCTGGGAGGTGTATCCCTTTCCTATTTGTTGTGATTCAAGATATTTCACTGCAATAATATTTGTATTGGGGTTTATTGTTTGTGGGGTTTGTTTTGGTTATTGTAATTGTTGTTTGTTACAAAATAAAGTTATTTGGCAAAAAAAAAAAATCTGTAGGAACTTTAGTTTGGAGCTTTTTTGCGCCTTCTTTTTTTTTGCAACTGAAGGGGGAGCTGTTGTTGACTGACAGCCAAATCAGCCAACCAAATCTTTTGGATCTTGGGGAAGTCCCAGGCTGCTTGCAGTTTTCAGTTAGAACTAAGCTGGAAGCTGAGCAAGAAGGAGCTGAAGTGTTTCTGAGCAGCAATCCTTAGTGGATTCGCATGGGAGAACTCTGAAAAGGCTACGTTTTTTTGCCTGCATGCCGGTGTGCTGCTCCTGAGAGGGAGAGAAGAGAATTATTTTGGACTAAATCCAAGTTTGTGTGACTAAAGTAAGCTACTGAAATGGGCCAGGCTCAACCTGAAGAAAACCGAATATTTTTGCTGAATGCCATCGGCCTGTCAGGAGTTCCAGCTACCCCTAAGCTCCCGGTGTGTGCAGAGACTTTGCGATTGTGCCCTGGGAGCGCTTTGCCTGGCAAAGTAGAATTCCAGATACAAAATGTATCATGAGCTGCTAGTGGGTTGTGAGTTAGTTCCCCACTGTGTGAACTGTGTTCTGCTTGCTGGAAGCTGTATCCAGCCCAAAACGGACTGCTTCCGAACTTGTCTCCATGTGGTATGGGCTTTGCCAGACTGGCCCAGCCAGACTACCCACTGCACAGAGAAGCCATCAACGAGACACCTGCCTGGGGATCAGCCCCCTGCTCCACACTTGAACAGGAACGACGCCTCTGTGACTTGTGCGGGCCCTGCTTCTCCTGGCATTCCAAATCAACCACCTGCAGTCTTGATTTTCATCCAGCCTGTGTCCAGTCTTGAGTATCATGAATAAATAAATACCAGGGTAGCTCCCTACAACAACAGCTTAATCTGAGTGTGTCATCTGATTGTCTTGTTTTTTCATTTCCTTTACGAACTGAGCCCTCTGGCTCTGGATTACAAATATTGTGTACTGTGCATGTTGTGTTTTCCATCACAGGGCCCCAACCAGCTGCAACCCCGGGCAACTGACCTGGCTAGCCCATCTCTTCTCTACCTGGGCACCCAGAGGTGGACTGTGTGGGGGGACTCAAAGCGCATGCATAACTGCTTGATTGATATAACCTTTAAGCTAATTAACCCGATTTTGCCCCCCCTTGTTCAAGTCCCCTGAATAAATCAGATCTAACTTTTTCTGCATGTAATCTGACTGTGGTTCCAGTTTGTGCTCAAAGTACTGTACTGTTGCTATTTGCTGTGCTTAACCTTGTTTTACAGGGGGTCCCCAGGGTCGCGCCAGAGGAACCAGCCCTGGTGGTAAGTGCAAACAGTGTGGGTACTTGTGTGATGCACCGAGGTATTGTGAAAGTGATTATTGTACAGTGTTCAGGCCACTAGAGGGGAAGGGGGGGGGTTACAGTGTCCCGGAGGGCTGTGCCCAGGTTAGCTTGACCATTGCCAACCCAGACCTTCTGGTGGAGGCACCCGTTTCAGAACTCAGGCCCCTTAACCTACTACTAGCCAAGCAGGCAGGGGTAGTAGCCCTTGGGATAGCGCCACCTAGGGGTTACATACAGTTTCTGCTTTAGGTAAAACAGGAATTAGCAAACATTTCATAACATATCATAAGATTACACAATGGTTTAAAGTCTGGTGTCTCGACCTAAGGCATGTCTCACTCCAGTTCTTTTCTATATTACGCAGTATGAATCACACTTATCCTCTCTGATTACAGTAGACCTTCCAGTTCCCCGGCTCCCTCCCAATATTCTCAGTATTCTCTCGCCATCCCCACAAGATAACATTTTATCCCTCCAATGGTTCTAGGTTTCCATTTCCCTGTATTATCATCCAAGGTGGTGTCCACCTGAGCACAAATTTTGGCATTCTGAAGTTTATTTTATGGGTCAGCTCTTCTAAGCCCTGGATCTCCTGGACAATATTCACTCATTGTTGTCGAGTGGGGGAATCGCTATTAAGCCACTTTCTTGTAATCGCCTTATGAGCTGATGTCATTAGTATGTTCCATAGGTAAATCTAGGGGTAGGATGCCAAGCACTAAGTGTTTTGGGCCTATGGGTTTAGTAACTGAAAACATAGCTGTTACTTGTTATATTGTTTCTCTCCAATATTGTTCTAGTTTCGGGCATGACCAAAATACATGCAGGTGGTCCGCCCTCATCTCCTGGCAACCCCTCCAGCAAGCTGGTGGGCAATTTTTGTCCCATTTATTTTTAACAATCGGGGATGATAAAAACCCTCATTCTAATTTTCCATTCAAATTCCCTCCATAAAGGGGAGTATGTAGTCTTGTATATTTGCATACAACTGATTTCCCACTTGTTATCCGTGATTTGTTCACCCAGTTCCATCTGCCATTTTAATTGGGGTTTTATGGCCTGATTACCTCCCCTGTCTCTCAGAGACCCATATAGGGTAGCGATGTGGCCTTTCTGTCTCCATGAGTACATTATACCTTCCATCACCCCTTGTAATTCTGATGGGGTCTGGTTTTGGGCCTGGCAACCCTGAAGGGCCTGTATATATGTTCTAACTTGAAGGTATCTGTAATGGTCTGTCTGTCTAAGGGTGTTTCTTTCTTTAAGCTGGGAAAATTCCATTACCTGTGCCCCATCCAAAAACTGACCCAGAGCATAAAGACCCAGCCTTTCTCATCTTTGGAATGTAAGGTCTTGTATTGCAGGGTGAAAACCTCGATCCCAGGCAAACCTTCTCATAGACCACCATAGCTCTCTGGATAATTTATGCTTTGACCATAATCTCTTTAATGCCCACAAAGTGTTTTTTTACAGTAAATAATAGTATTGCATGGTCCTGATTTAGAATTTCTGGCATTGCTAATCTGGCTCCTAGGAGCATACCTTCCATGCAGACTTTCTCCAGCCTTTTCCAGCGTGCAGAGTAGTCCCGTGTGTGCCAGAGCAAGGCCCATCTTAACTGAGTTACTAGGTAGTAGTCCTCCAAGTTAGGAACCTTTCTCCCTCCGCATTTTTTACTGGACTGCAGGATTAACATTTTAATTCTGGGTCTGTTATAATTCCAAATAAATTTAGAGATCATCCTTTGCCAAATCTGGAATTGGTTATGGTGAATTTTCATTGGGTGGCATTGAAAAAGGTAGAGAAAGCGGGGGAGGATGGTCATAGTCACTGATTAGATTTTCGAGTATAATGGCAGGTTCAGCAATTTCCAAGTCTGGGTATCCTGCTTAGTTTGTTTTATCAGGGGATCAATGTTAAAAGCAAAGAGGTTCGACAGGTGCCTAGGAATTTGAGCCCCCAGATACTTTATTTTATGGGCATTCCATTTCAGAGAGAGTATTTGTTTTGCTTCAGAGGAGGGGTTATAGTTAAATTTAAGTAGCTCTGTTTTCTGTTTAAGAGAGTAGCCAGAGTATTGGCCGAACTGGTCCAGGATGGTCCATAGTCGAGGGATAGATTTGTCCAGGTTGGTTATGTACAGTAGGACATCATCCGCGTATAAGGATATTTTGTGTTCCTCTCTCCCTACCACTACTCCCCGTATCTCTGGATCCTCTCTCACAGCTTGAGCCAAAGGTTCGATGTAGAGGGCAAATAATGAGGGTGATAGTGGGCATCCCTGTCTGGTGCCCCTGCCCAGTTCAAACCTCTCTGAGAGCACTCCATTCACTCTTATGCAAGCCTGCAGCTTGGCATATATGGCTTTGATAGCGCCCATGAAAGAGTCATGGAAAGCCATCCTATTTAGGACTGCAAATAAGAAATTCCACCCTACCCTGTCGAATGCCTTTTCGGCGTCAAGGCTCATGATACAGGTGAGGATGTGTTTTTTGCTTACTATATCTACTATGTTAATGGTATGCCTAACCCCCTCCGGGGCCTGTCTGGTTGCTATGAAACCCATTTGGTCGGGATGGACTAAGTTGACCAGGATGGGATTAAGTCTGGCCGTAATTATTGCCGTGAAGATTTTATAGTCTACATTCAGGAGGGATATCGGTCTATAAGAGCCACAATCTTTCAGGTCTTTTCCCTCTTTGGGAATCACAGAAATGGTGGTATAATTCCATGAGGAAGGGACTTTTTCACCCTCTTGCCACACCTGATTGTATATGTTTTTAAGTAGGGTGTTGTTTCAGTGGTGAAGGTTTTGTATAATTTGCTACCAAATCTGTCTGGGCCCGGGCATTTACCAACTTTGAGGTTTTTAATGGTTTTAAGTATCTCAACCTGTGAGATCAGAGCCACCAGCACCTGCTTCTGGTGTTCCGAGACCCTAGACAACTTTAGCCCCTCTAAGAAGCCCCTTATCTCCCCTGGATAGGTATGTTCCTGAGCCTGATATAACTGTTTGTAGTATGTCACCATGGACACCACGACCTGATCCCATTTATGGGAGACCTGTCCTGTGACTGGATGCCTGAGGGCCATTATGTTGGCTCTAGCTGCCCTCTGCCTCAAATGGTAGACCAACAGCCTAGTGGCCCTGGGGCCTGAGGGCCTCCCTCATAAGTTTTTGTATTTCAGCTTTCTGGATATTTTTGTAGTTTGTTTTTAATTTCTTTAATCTCCTTTACTCTGCTATGGCAGATCCTGAGCTTCTGCTGACTTTCTACTGTCTTTAGTTGGTTGGTAAGAGAATTGTTTAACCTTTTCCCTCTTTTTATATGTTGCTATGGATATTTATTTTCTTCTGATCATTGTTTTTACTGTGTCCCACAATATTTGTGAGGTTGTATCTGGGTTATTATTAAATTGAACTATTTGTTCTATTACTTTCCTGATTTCGTCTTTCACCTCCTCACTTCTCAGCAGGCTAGTGTTTAGTCTCCATTGTGTTGGTTTTCTCGGGAGCTGAAGGTCCATGTCTGCTATTATGAGCTGGTGGTCGGATAGTGTGTCAGCTCCCACCCACATGGAGTTAAATATATGCAGGTCTCTGGCAAAGGTCAGAAACATGTCCAACCTCGAGTATATCTTGTGCCTCGAGGAGTAATAGGTAAAATCTTTTGCTGCGGGGATTTCTCCTGCCAGACATCAACTAGACCTATATCTGCCATTAACTTCCCCAGTAGTCTGGCAGTCCTGGTGTTTGGTGTTGGGATCTGGGACGTAGAGTCCAGTGTTCTATTCAGCGTGACATTCTAATCACCCCCGCTATCAGAACTCCCCTGGCCTTTTCCATTATTATTTTAAAAAGTTCTGCAAAGAAGGAGATTGGTGAACCTGGGGGTGCGTAAATATTTACGAGTGTGACCATCATATCTTGCAGTCTTCCCAGCACCAATACATATCTACCCCCAGCATCTGTCACTACCTCCTCTTCCTCAAAAGAGGGCTTCAGACAACAGGATAGCCACACCCCTCTTCTTCCCCCTCTCCAAAGATGCCTGAAATAATTTCAGAAATCTCTTATTTTTTAACTTATGGCTCTCTATTGGGGACAAATGTGTTTCTTGGATGAAGTTAATTTTGCATTTCTGGTCTTTTAGAAATGTTTGCACCTGTTTTCTTTTAATGGGATGGTTAATTCCATTTACATTATAAGACAGAATTCTGGAGTTAACTTGGGCCATGTTTACCTTCAGCATTTCCATTTATTGAAGTATTCTTTCTCATCTTTCTTACCCATGTGTTTGTGGTTCCATTACCTGTCCTATTCCTTAGAGGTTTGCCTTCTGTCCCAGATTGCCCTGCTTAGCTAATCCTGGTCCCTTTCCCATCACAGCAGTCTTTCTAATCCTCACAAAGTAGTGCCATTCTTTAAACAACAATAATAATAAAAAACAGTCAGCTCCCAATTGTGAGCCATCTTTAGTTCTATATAATATCACTTTCAACTTCCTCCAACTAGGTGGGGGTATAACCTTTATCTTAACATTGAACTCATGTAGGTTAAAAATTGAACCAACATAACTTTTAACTTGGTATTTAACATTATGAATCATGGTTTGGGGCAGTCCTTCCCCTTCAGCCCACAGAGAGACCAGTAGAAAGTGCCTCCCGGCTCTCAGGAGTTTAAAGCTCCCTATCTGCATCCAACTTATGTGGTGCATTCTTTTAAGCTGGGCCTTAGGTGTCCAAGCTTTGGGGGTTCCCCCAGATGCCCTTGTACTTCCCAGGTCAGCCCTTGTTATTAAATTGGGGCTGGTGTGCGGCCCCTCTGGGTCGCTTTGTCCCTTTAGGTGGTCTGGACATTGGCTCTTGTGTGGGCAACTGTCAGATCTTTGTCCTTGCCCCCAAGATATAAACAACGTCAGCAGTAACAGCAACATTACTTCCCACTTTTCCCTGAGGTGATCTCCAATTATTCACCTCTCTCCCATCCCATTATTTCCATGAGGATGTAATCCTCCAATAATCTTTTTATTCAGGTATCCATAATAACACTGTAACTTTAAGGGCTATATGGCTCATGTCTAGCCCAAGTATAAAGCAAGGAGACCCCTGACATGACCATCAGTGCATCTGCAGGAATAAAACCTCACCGGTCAGCTGGTACAGTGGCAGAGGCCTCCGCTTCCCACCCAGCAACCTAAGCTCATGCACACGCAATATCGGAGAGCATTTAAGTAAAGAATTACCAGGCTTAGCCACCTGTGTGACGATACACTTACTCGGCAGCCCCCTGGATGCAATCAATGCTTTGTAGAGTCCAAGGAGACTACTCTGCTAATCGGGTAAACCTACAGATGGGTTACTGGGCAAGTTGTGGGAATCTCCAATATAATTTCACCCGGTAACAAGAACGCCACCCAAACTTAGTAGATTGTTATTTGATCTCTCCCTCCCCCATCTCCCCCCTCTGACCCTGTTCCCTTTATGGTTAAGTAGAAGGCCCAGTCTGTTCCATGGGTGGGCATCAGGGTTAGAGGGTCTCTGTGCTAGTGAGCGGTGTGCTCAATCCATGGATAGATCGAAGTCATCTGGGAGCTTCAAAATTTCCCAAAGAACCCTCTGCAAAAAAAGAATTTGGGCTTTCATCTCTTTCTCTGCACCTTCAAGGATTCCATAGATCCTCAGGCTTTGACGCCTGCTTCTCCTCTCCAGATCATCCAATTTATTCATCAACTCCCTCTCTCTTGCCATGAGGAACAGCAAGAGGCAGTCATAGAAACATAGAAACATAGAAGTTGATGGCAGATAAGGACCGCAAGGCCCATCCAGTCTGCCCATTTCTTTTTCTACCTTATAAATGTGCCATCGGCCTTTGCTCTGTCAGTGGCCTATCTATTCATAGTCATTTGTATTGCTCCCTTATGCCTATCCCATGGCTGTTTGAAGCCCTGCACTGTATTCATAGCCACCACTTCTTGTGGTAAGCCATTCCATGCATCCACCACCCTTTCTGTGAAAAGAATTTCTCACATTCCCCTTAATCAGCCTCCTCTAATCTCATGCTGGTCCTCTTGTCCTGCTATTTTTCTTATATTTAAACATGTTAGACTCTTTCACCTTGTTTATGCCCTTAAGGTGTTTGAATGCCTCGATCATATCACCTCTCTCCCTCCTTTGCTCAAGGGTATACATATTGAGCTCTGTTAATCTGTCCTCATATGTCTTCTGATGCAGTCCCTGCACCATTTTGTTGCCCTTCTCTGGACTGCCTCAATTTGGTTAATGTTCTTGTGAAGGTGTGGCTCCAATACTGCACGCAGTACCCAGATGGGGCCTAACCAGTGTCTTGTACAGAGGGATTATTACCTCCTCTTAAGACTTGTGATACCCCTACTAATACACCCTAACACCCCCTAGCCTTACCTACTGCTTTAGAGGTCTGCTTGATGATTTTAGGTCATCAGTGATGATGATGCCCAAGTCTCTTTCTTCCTTTGTGACTGCTAGAACTCCTCCCAGCCTATAGGTGGCTTCAGGGTTTCTCTTCCCTATGTGCATGATTTTGCACTTCTTTGCATTAAATCCCAGTTGCCACTCTTCTGACCATTTTGCTAGTTTATCCAGATCTCGTCTCATTCTGCCCACCCCATCTGGATCATCTACTCTGTTGCAGATCTTGGTGTCATCTGCAAACAGACAAGCCTACCCTCTAGTCCATCTGCAAGGTCACTAATGAAGATGTTGAAGAGGACTGGCCCCAGGACGGATCCTGAGGTACCCACTTGTGACTTGCATCTCTTCTGACTGTATACCATTTACCACCACTCTCTGTTTTCTGCCGTCAACCAGTTTGCCACCCAGTTGACCAACTTCCCACCCCGAGCCTACCCAGCTTATTTATCAATCTTCTATGTGGAACAGTGTCAAAGCTTTGCTGAAGTCAAGGTAGGCGACATCAACTGCTCCCCTTGGTCCACCACTCTGGTTACCCAGTCAAAGAAATCTATGAGATTAGTTTGACAGGCCCTTCCTTTGTAAACCCATGCTGTCTTGGATCCTATGCCCCTATGGATTCCAGGTGTTGCACTATCCTTTCCTTAAGGATGCCTCCATAATCTTGCCCACTACTGAGGGTAGACGGCCGGTCTGTAGTTCCCGCCTCCTCCCTGCTACCCACTCTTCTGAGCGGGATCACATGAGCCCTTCTCCAGTCTTCTGGGACCTCTCCTGTGCTCAGAGACTCACTAAACAATTCTGCTAATGGCTCTGCTAGTTCCTCCTTTAGCTCCTTAAGTACCCTGGGATGTATGCCATCAGATCCATTGCCTTATCCACCCTGAGCTTAGCAAGCCCTTGTAGGACCCTTTCTTTTGTGAAGGGAGTAGTGCTCACCTCCCCCCCCCCTGTGTCCATGATGCTGAGCTGTGGGCCCTGCCCTACCTTCTCTTCAGTAAATACTGAGCAAAAGTATCTATTTAGGATAGATGCCTTTACAGGGCCCTCCTCCTCACATGCTCACATGTCGATCCGCTTGCTCCATTACCATGGTAAGGCCCAGTTCAAGTTTATCTGTGTGGTGCTCAATTTTCCCGATGTCCGCTCTCAATGCTGTTATCGAGTGGCCTGTTTGGATACTGTTTTGGCTGTCTGGAGTATAGTTTCAACTAAGTGAGTACAGCCCTCTTCTGAGTTGGCCGCAAACGCCATGCTGTTTTCGTCTTCGAAGGGGCCCAGCAGTCGTCTCAATTTTTCTTCTGCTAACATCATTTGTAGCTTCTGTGCCAGGGTATGTGGACCCTTCATTAGGATTGCCTTCGATCGTGTCACTTTTGCTGGAGATTGCATTTTGTTTTCTTATGAATGCCTTTTGATTTAGAAGTAGGGAGATGGGAGAGCCACAAGTTAAGCTGCCATCAAGCTGCAGACGTCACCGAAAGTCCAAGGCTTGCAATGTGATGTCATCCACTAACCCTGGGTAAGCTTCAGTTGGGGGGGGAGATTTGACTGCTGTACTGCTTGCCTTGCTTCCACTTTTGCCTCAGTCACCCAAGCCAGTTTTGCTGGCTGCACTACTTGTGTGTGCCCCTCTCTTTTAACCCATGTCATTATTATCTGCTACTTCCCATGTCCTGTTATGTTGGAGGAGTAGCAGAAAGACTACCATGCAGCAAGCAGCTGGGCACCCACAAGACCAATAGAAACAGTGGGATGAGATAGACTATAAGCAGGAAGGATGTGGTTAGATAGCACTATGGTCTGAGTGCAGGACTCAATAGCATCCAGCTGCTGGCAGAAATGGTCTTACATGCAGTAAGTAATGTCCCTCACAAAAATGCAGCACTCTCTCTTAGCCCTGCCTATCACCAGATGAATTTACAGCCTTACTCCTCATGCCGGACTGACAACATGGCACTTATCCTGCTACCCCCACATAACAGGGCATGGTGAAGCAGCTTTATGCCCTGTAGCAGTTAAGTAGCCCTCAATGCATATGTAGGATTTTTGCATCTGCCATTGTGAAGGGGCTTTTATGTACACCTTCCCAGGGAGCTCTTACATGCCCAGTCTGACCCTACCAGCCAACCAGACTGTTCACTATCAGCACTGCTTGGTATTTGTTCCATAGGTGTGGCCTGATGCGATATCCTTGAAGAAGATAGAACAGTTATGTATGTACAGTAGTTCTTTGAGAGTATCTCTTTCATCAGGCCATGCCGATCCCCCCGTGGGCCTGTAACTTGGGGTTTGCTGCTCCTATCTTCATTGGGACATTTTCCAGTGATATGCCTCACCTGGCTTGTGGTGTGCTGGGTTCTTTCCTGGTTCCCTACAGAGAGGTCCTCCAAATATGATCTCCAACAGGGAACTGAGGAGAGGAGGCATCACCGATGTTTGTTTATACACTCCACATCTGATGTCATCATTGGCGGGCCTTGGCAGACTGCTTGCAAAAGTTTCTATGTGGTCCTAGTGCCTGGCGGCTTTATATTCCATAGGTGTGGCCTGATGAAAGAGATTCTCTTGAAGATCCACCATTATAGTAAGTACGTAACTGTTTTGCCATTACCATGTCCCATATCTGCCTTGCTGTAGTATGGTGGTTGGATCACCTACACTTGTTCCAGGCATTCTGTTCTTCTCCCCAACTCCAGTGCAGATCCTCACAACAGATGCCTCAAGGTCAGGTTGGGGTGACCATCTGGTTCCTTTCAGACCTAATGGTCCTGGACCAATCTGGATCTCCATGTCAATATCCAGGAGATGCGCTCTGTTCTGCTTGGTTTCCAGGCTTTCCAGGAGCACCTCAGCCTGGGTCCCTTGCTGATTCAGACAGACAGTGTTCGTGTCATGCATTACATTAACAGGAAAGGGGGCACTCATTCTTATCCACTATGCAGGGCAGTGATAAGAGTGTGGTAGGGGGTGATGTCTCACTGCCTTCAACTATTGGCTGTGTTTCTCCCTGGTGTCCAAAACATCTTGGTAGATGGGCTAAGCAGGTCTCAGTCCCTGAAATGTGAATGGGAACTGCTGATCTCCATGGTAAATTACCTTTTTGCAAGATGGTGTTGTCCAGAGTTAGACTTTTTTGCATCCCCACACAGTGCAAAACTGCTGCATTTCTGCTTGCTGACTTCAGAGCATAGAGTTTTTGTTGAGACATGTTGTTCCTCTCCTAGAAAGGAAGCTTCTTTATGCTTTTCTTTGATCCCACTCGTTCAGAGGGTTCTGCTCAAACTGCAAGCAGAACATGCCACCCTAATACTGGTGGCTCCCATCTGGCCTTGCCAGATTTGGTTTCTGCTTCTGCAGTATCTGGTGGTGGAGCCCCCTGTTCAGCTCCCCCTTTGTTGTGGCCTTCTGTCACAGGCTTAGGGGTCTGTGGTCCATCCAGACCTGCAGTCTCTGCATCTGCATGCCTGGCTCCTGATGACATAGTCATTGCCCATTTTGGGGTCCCCCAGGTAGTTGGTGTTTTGCTTGCAGCTAGAAAGCCTTCTACTAGACAGACACAGAGTAAATACTGTATTAATAACACTAGCAAAAATTGCACAGGAAAGCTCTTCATGCATGCAGTTCAAACAGAGTCCTACATTTGAGAGTCTCTCCCCACATGGAGCGCAGAGTATCTTTAAGAAAATTATTACCTTAAGAAATACAGATTGTTTGGACTTTCACTGGAGATAATAAAACTATCTTACCTCATGATACAGGACTCCATTATACTTATATTTAAGAATACCTCATAGATTTTTTTAATAGGCACTGTAGGACCAGTAGACCAGACTTTACTCCCTTTCTTCCTCATTCTCCCTTCTCTTCCGGCACTATCTCTTCTAGTTTGTACTTTGCCTGATATTGTGTTATTCTATTTTTATAGAAAATAGAATACAGGGGAAAATACATCCATCTCAGCAGATTATTTTATTTATAATAGATGCCATATATTTCATGTTGGTGACATAATATTGTTCTTTTCTAGGTAAGGTTATACTATTTTGTACACGTTTCTAGTTGAAATGTTAATGATTTGAATGCAATGTTATGCTTTTTGTCTTTGTTCCTATATTGGTAACTTGTTATCTTTTTAATTTACTATTATTTTTAAGTATTGTGTTATCTGGTTGATTATGTGATTTTCTTTTTTCATTTAATAAAAAATTACATTGAGAGGAAAAAGGTTAAAAAAATGTGAAGGTCTCTCTAAAATCTCCATCTCTTTGTCCCCCTAAACAAAACTTTGCTGTCTTTTTGTAAGATGTCTTTTCCTGGCCGTTCAAACTTCTGCATCCTGTTCTTGTAAGTTAAGTCTCCTGTCTTTCACAAAATATAACAAGACTTTGTCAATTTCTTTCCTGAGGTCACCTTGAAGAGTACATCCAGTCTCAACAGATGCAACAAACTAGAACATTATGTCCTAAAGATGGTTTCCTGTTGACAGTTCTGTTAACAAGTTAGTAGAGGTTAAAATACATCTCAAGGTTGGCCCCTGTGTTAGACTGCCACCTTTTTGAGAATACCCAAATAACTTTCTGCAGCCATTTCAAACAAAGTAAATATACACATTTGCAAACCAAGGATCCTAGTTTCACATAAAGATTCACATACAGTTAACCACAGAGAAGCAAGGGGTGAAAGAAAGAATAGAAACTATTAGTAAAGGAAGGGCAATAACAGTTTTGTGAGACCATCAGAGTGGCCATTTCCTAGGAGCATAAGAAAATTTGATTGCGCAGTCAGACAAGAAGCTGAATTTTTTAGTTTTTATGTATTTCAGATTCAGATTAATACCTTTGAGCCACAGGGCTCTTTTACAAAGATTCTAAGTCAATGGACAAACAGGTACAATACAATGCAAGTTACAGAAACATGCACATGAACGGTTAAGGAATACATTGAGTCTGAAGTTTTAAGGGTACATAGAATTACAATAGGAGAGGACAAAATAGATACTTACTTTTAATTCTCTCTGTATAACAAATGGCACATGAATCTTTTTCAAGCCCTTCACAGCATTCTATCTTTAATTTATGAAAGAAGAATCATTAAACCTATTTTCTGTACCAGTCATTGTTTTAGTCAGTGCATCTAAATGGTCGGATATCCTGTATGTTAATGATTAACCCATTTTACCTGTACTGAGTCTCCATCTGCATTACTGTAACCTTCTAACGGCACTGGTTTCCTTGGACCTCAGCTAGTTGTTGCACCTTAATGAAGCTAGCCTGGTGTGTAACATTTCACATATGGAATATATAAACATTCAGCTCCAAGGTGCCCAACAGCATGGGGTTTTCTAGTATGCCAGTGACCCAGGTTTGTGTTCTGAACCCATGACTAGTGGAGCAGAGGCCATCGGTGAGGACAATGAGCAGATATTCTCATCCTGGAGTTGGATGTCTTCCTTCCCACAACTTCACTGAGTGACATCTTGTAGAGGCCTGGTGGTGGTGCCACTGTTGGTGCAGGGGACTAAGCGTCACCTAGCAACCCCCCCCCAGGAGTTGTTGCAAATATGCACATTCACATTGGAGAGTTTGTAAAGGTCTTAAAAGGGGAAAACACCCCATTGACTTCTAGGGTGTTCTGGTGTGTGGGAGATGGTGACTGGACCAGGAATGCTACCCCAACCCAGTAGTAACTATTCAGACTAAATCTGATTTTAATTTGAAACTAGATAGATTCATGTTAAAGCGAAACATACATGGGTTCTACCACTGAGTAGTGGTTGACAGTCCCAGTGGACTCCATAGCTCTCTTCTGCTCCACAGATCTCAGCATAGGCAGATTCCCTTAACAGAAAGCTGGAATGAGGCAGACGCTAAAAGGTAAGTCAAGATACGAAGCAATAATAAAAAAAAAAGATAACCTGCAGTGATGCCTGAACTGTGTCTGCTTCTGTACCCCATCAATAAAATCTGTACTCTCTTTTTTTTTCTCTTTGTGTGAGCAGTTGGTGAAGAAGATGAGCTCTCCATAAGGGAAGCTGCTGAAAGTATTGTGGAGGCTATGGACTTCAAAGGCAAAGTTATTGTATCCTTTCGCAGCCCCCCCCTTAATTATTTGTGCTAAACATTTTTTTGAGGAGGCAGTGTCTTTGCTTTGTTTCTTGGGGGAGGGGGGTATGTTTCTGCCATTACAGTTCATTGTTTGGGTATAATCCTGAGAACTACTGATCCAGTTCTGATCAGTGTAGTTATGGACATTACTTGCGAAGAGTTCTTCAGGCTATTAGCATGTTGGTCTACTTATGAGTAAATTGTGACTCCTGTCTTTACAAACATTCCTTCTTTAAATAACCAATCTAATGCATCATGGCTGTGTGTCTTGGAATAATTAATTTCTATCCATATAAAAGAAGCACTGGGATTACACTCTCCTTTAAAGGGTGACCTGGCCAAGAAGCTGACTTACAACACATATGGAAGAAAATACTGTAGACTGAAAACTAGATGACATCTTTATGATAATTTAGCATCAGATAAATTTCTACGAAATGTGGTCAGACATAAGCTATAAATGGGAATAAACAAAGAAGGGCTTAGTTCAGTGACATGGGATACAGTTTTCTTTTTAAACTGTATAAGCAATACTGGCCCAGTGGCACAGAGGATTGAGGTGTTGGATGCCTCACCTCCGCCCATACCAGTGGGAGGGGTTTGGGAGTGGACTCAGGCTGCTGGGTGGGAGGGGAAGGGAAGGATTGAGCACCCAATGGCTGCTCTCATTTCCCTCCGAGGGAGATATGCCACACCACTGCAGTGATGCCACCATATGGAGGCATGGTGGCAGGGCAAGTAGCAGCAACACCACTGTGGGGCAGTTGGTGGCTTATTACGTACATGCGTCCACAATCCACATGAACACACACTTGTGCCATTGTATGCTGCCAGTTGTGGTGAGAAAAAAGGAAAATAGTTGGCATGTTCTTCCATGGGTTGCCCCCCCCACTGTGGCAAAGGTCAAGGACAAGCTGGGCACCATCCACTAAGTGCGCAGAGGCTGGAAGTGAGATGGGAGCAGGCTGGGGTGGAGTGAGGCTGACCGCCTGGGCAGAAAAACCTTGATCAAAAAACCTCTGCAAGCAGTATGATAGCAGAAACCTTTAGTGTGCTTTGGAGATCATTCCAGGACCAGAGGGACAAAATTGTTTTTTTTTTTATTTTTATTTAGTTGTTTAACCAGGTATAGCACACTAAGCCGAAAGCTTTTTTACAGGAGCGACCTGGGAGCACAAGGAGGTTAAGTGACTTGCTCAGGGTCACACAGTATGCAAGTGGAAGCTGTGGCATTCAAACCCGGGTCAGGTCTGCTGGATGTCACCAAATTTGCAGCTCAGAGCCTTAGACCACTGCGCTATACTGCCTCAAATTGTTAAAGGTGATAGGAAATTATTTTTCATAGTTAACTGCTTTTTCATTTTCTTTTCATGAGTTATGTATTCTGATATGCTTTGATCAGTTTTAGATAAATAATCTTGCTTTAGAGTGCCCTCAGCTCTACATAGAGTTCCACTCTTCTCAACACCTACTGCTCGTTCTTTTCATATCTTTTAAGACATTTCATGACAACAGTTCCAGCATTACATGCTATTCATGAATGACTTAGAATGGTGTTGTTTATTTATGTATTAGTGGTATCGGAATTACAAACTTTTGAGTCAGAGACTCATTTACAAAGGCTGCACATCAGAGTAGTACAAAGTGAATGAGATACAGCAAGGGAACAGACATATGAGAATCGAGGTTCCTATACAGAGTAGTAGCTAAGTAGTACAGTAATTTACAATAGTTTACAAGATTCCTATACAGAGTAGTAGCTAGGGTAGTCACAGAAAGCTTCAGCAGTAGATATTAGCAGTGACACAACATAACAATATAGATCGGGAACAATGGGGGGATAATATTCAGGCTATGGTAGGGAAAAAGGCAGAAGCCAAAATGGGGCACAAGGCAGGACAAATGTCCCTTGTCAAGGGGTAGGCAGCGGTAGCATCAGTAGGCGTTGGACCAAGGGATGAGCGGGAGGACAGTAGCTAAGGGCAGTCACAGCTGCAGGAGGTAAGCATATGGTTCCGGAGTAAGGACTTGAAAATCCCAAGTCTACTTTCAGATGCAATGGTAGCATGGAGGGAAGTAACCTGGATAGGGCTCTATATAAGAAGGACCTCTGGGCCAAGGAGGTCCTGACTCTGGGCACATGGAGCGAGAGAGTTTGGAGGAGCTACAGGTGGAGTGTGTAAGGGGAGAGGGTTGGATAAGCAAGGACAGGACAGGGGGACCATACCCACAAGAATTTTCTTGGCAAAGAGGCATGTCTGATACAGCAGTCTTTCCTCAAAGTTGAGAATGTTTGCCAAAGAGAAGAGAGTGCAGCTGTGAGTAAACCAGGAACTACCTGTGAGGAGGTGGCAGGCTTTGTTGAGGGACATTTTAACTCTGTGTAGGGCGGTGTTATCCACAGTCCTGTAAACCAACAGCCTATAGTCGACAAGGGATAGGACTGAGGATGTAATGGCAAGCCTAAGGGCTTCGGGTCGGGGGGGGAGACAGTCCCTGTGTCAGTAGAGTAGGCCAATAGAATTAATGGTGGAGCAAAGTGTATGGATGTGGTCGTGGAAAGATAGGGTGGAGTCAAAGGTTAAACCAAGGAATTTGAAGGATTATACTTGGTCGAGAGGGAGGAGGTTATTGGACTGGACTAGAAGACAGGAATCTCTGTATCTGCTCCAAGTATGGGAGAAGAGCATGATCTCTGTCTTTTTGTGACTTAGTACAAGTCTGTGGTTGATGAACCAGGTTTCAGCCTGGGTAAAGGAGGTACTGTAGGACACTTTGAAGGGAGTTTGGGTCAAGATGGGTGGAGAAAAGGACCACGTCATCGGCATACAGTAATACCCTTTTGGGGCAGGCTTTGGGGGAGGACATTAAGGTAAAGACTAAATAGTATTGGCCCCAGAATTGAGCCCTTGGGTACCCCAGGGAGGACTGGGTAGCGACCACAGAGGGTACCATTTATTTTCATGCACTGGGAGCGGGACGAGAGGAAGTTTGTGAACTAGGCATTTACACCCTGGGAGAAACCTAGTTGGGATCGAGTGGACAGTAGGAGGGGATGGCTGATGGTGTCAAAAGCTTTTGAGAGGTCTAAGAATACTGCACCAGCTAGTTGCCCACTGTCGAGAGCTGAGTGTATGTAGCTGGAGAATTCAATGAGGGCAGTGGCGATGCTGTGGCCCTGGCGGAAATCATGTTGCTCTTGAAGAGGAGGTTGTAGGTGGTGAGGTAGTCGGAGAGCTGGTCTGAGACTATCTTCTCTAAGGCTTTTGGGGGGGGGTGGAGATAGGTCTGTAGTTCCCAGGAGAGGTGCGATCACCACAGTGACTGTGGTCTTCCAGGCGATGCAGAACTGACTGAGGCAGAGTGAGCAGTTAAGGAGATTTGTTAGAGGGGAAGAGTACCACATCAAGGATCAGACATGATAGTTTGAAGTCCAGTGAATCCTTACTGTGACTAGAGCCATTTCAAGTTTTGAGCAGGTAGGGCTTCGCTTCTTACATTGAGAGGGCATGAAACTAGAAGGGTGGGTGAGGGAGGGAGGGAGGCGGGAACAGGGTAGAAAAAGTTAGGTGGGAGTACCGAGCTGAAATCAGAAAAGGTGTGGTTGAGGGTGTCTGCTATGCACTGCGGATCAGTGCTAACGGAACTATTGATGTTGAGCTGGGACAGGGGAGTGGATAATGTTTTTCTGTTGAGTTCCTTGATGTGTCCCAGAATTTGCAGGATGAGCCACAGGAGGAGGAGGAGAGGGATGACCTGTAGTAGTCAGCCTTTGCTTTACTGATGGCCCAGGTGCGTCTATTTTGAGCAGCCCGATAGGCTTGCCTATCGGTGGGCTTACCAGAGTCAAGGGCTCTACACCAGAGATTGTCCCAATGGTGTATTTGGTCAAGTAAGGATTTGGTGACCCGGGGGTGCCTGGGTTTTTAATCACAAGTTTGGCAATAGGAGTGAATATGTCACCGGCCTAGTTGGAGTGGATGAAATAACTGAGGGCAGTGTCAATGTCGGGAGCTAGGTTAATAGGCAGGGTTCGACCTTAACATTGTTTTACTAGCCCTAAACCTAGTGCAAATTGGCCAGAGCTAGTGCAGCTAACCCTCTACTTGTCCATCTTGACTAGTGCAGGTTTTTCATGGCTGTTAATGAAGTTGAAAAAGTCTCTGCTTTAGCAGGCTGTAGTCCTTTTGCTAATCTCCCTCAGTGTTCCAGGTGGCCTGGTGTGATTAGCAGCTCATTAAGAGCTGCAATTAGCTGGCAGATCAAGAGGGGGATCCAACAAAGGACTCAATGTGGGTCATTATCCCTCAAATGTTAGGACATTCAACTAATGTGCATGCTGTGATCAAAGGTAGAGTGGTTAAGTCATTAGTTTCCAGTGAACTTGCTGAACTTGTCTTTGATTTGTTCCACAATATTAAGACCAGTGTGCCTCATTTCACAACCTTTTGAGTATCTGTATCCAATACTGCAGTGACAGAATGCTATGATGTATACATGGTATGCCCAATCAGGTGGTCTGTCCACTCTATACTTTCTCTGTACACCACTGCAGACTAGACTCTGAAATGGCCATCCATAGACCCATAGCTGCCATTATTGACTGGAGTAGGGATCCACAGCTCCTCTTAATGGATCACACCAGTCAATGCCATCCATGCAGTACCACCCTTATAACACCAGCATGTCATTTCATCCTAAAAACAATGCTTTGGAGCATGTATGGTACAAAGCAAAACCTTAGTAAAATATATAATTTGAAAGATTAAACTAGGTATTCGTGGTGTGCGTAGATCATCCTATATAGAAAGAGAGGTAATACAGCATCATGTCTATATACTGCTCCCCCTTTGACTGATGAAAGGACACTGTTATGAAAAATCTGTTGTTGTTAGAGCAGAGCATGTTAAATCAATACTTTTGTGCCTGGTATATATAAACAGATACGTCAAAGTTTCTTGCATCCCAAGCCTTCTGTGTTTAACTCTCTCCAAAGAAATTCAAGAACTGCTCCTGGCTCACTTCACAGTGTAAGAAAACTTCCAGAAGTGCAGCAGGTCTGGTTAATCACAGGATGGGGGATGAGAGTGTCTTTCTCTGCGTGACTCTGTTCATTGCCCTGCAGGTCAGGGTGGGACTGTGGTGTGGTGCGTGTTGATGATGAATATTGTGCGTGCAGAGCTAGAACTGCTTGATTGAACATTTGCTATTACGGTATTCTCTGGTTTGGTGGGGAGGGGGTGAGAAAGCGGAAGCAAGGGGCATATGGTAAAACAGTTGGGGTACACACTGCATGTGATTGTATTGCAGTCTTTTTTTTTTTTTTTTTTTTGCGGTGGCAGGAAGCAATGTAGGAGCAGGATAAATATGCAATAATCAGTATTTCTTGGCTTGCATTTTTCCTGTATAACCAATCAAATTTTAACATTATTATTGTGGGCTAGTGCAAACATCTGAGGGCTAGTGCAGTTTTTTAATCAACTTGTCCGGCTGGCTAGTGCAAAAAAAAAGTTAAGGTTGACCCCTGTTAATAGGTGTCCAGTCCCAGCAAGCGAGGTGGTCTTTAAGTTAACCCAGCTTGCAGGGTCTGAGGCATCGCCGGAAGACGATTCTTGGGGGCAGTTTTTGTACCTTACAAGACCAGGAGAAGATTACAGGGGAGTGGTCACTCAATGCATCAGGTGGCACTGTGGTATCAGAGATTGTATGGGGTCAATTAGAGGAGAACAATATCAAGTAGGGAGGCGGAGCCATTGAATGGATTGGTTTGGGTTGGATGGATGACCATTTGGGTGAGATCAAGGGCAGCAATAGCATCTTTGGATTGGGCGACAGAGCTAGAGAGCCAATTGATGTTAAGGTCACACAGTGTAATTTGTTCATATTTAGGCAGGAATTGGGAGAGGTGCTCGAGAAGGGATTGGAGTGTGAGTTTCTGGTGATGTGTGGGAAGGTAGGCAGTGGTGATAATTAGTGGGGCCCTGGCTGTGCCAGGAAAAACTTTGAGTGAGAGGGCTTGGTTGCCATATGCCAGGTGGGGGGGGGGGTGTCCTTGAAGAGAGTCATGGAGGTAAATGGCACAACCACCCCCACGCTTCCTGACTCTATCTTCCCTGAAGAGGGTGTATCTGGGAAGAGCTATGAAGGGGTCTGGGGTAGAAATTGAGAGCCACATCTCAACAACTGCCAAGACATCAGGTTGGTGCTGTGCCATCCAGCCTTGGAGTCCGGTAAACTTTTTTTGAAGGCTGCAGATATTCATTGTGGTGATACGAAGCCCAGCTGATGTCATAGAATGTTCAGGCGACTGCTGAGGAGAAAACGCTTTGAATCAGTTACAAAGACAAGAAAATAGATTTAATGATTTTACAAGAAAGGTCACAACATATCAGAATACCAGCTAAGACAGTAAAAGGCAAACGGGAGGGCATGTAGGCACATGCTCTAAAGGCGTGTACCCTAATTTGGTGAACAGAAACTAGAGAACCCTCTTCCCTGATCCACAGAGTGTTGGTCAAGGTACAGAGGGACAAGGTGCCAATGATCCTGGTAGCCCCAGACTGGCCATGCCAGTTTTGGTACCCAGATCTCCTCAGCCTCAGAAGCAGGCCTCCTCTGTCACCAGGGAAAGGTCCTGCATCTGAACTGTCAGTCCCTGCACCTGATGGCATGGTTCCTCTGTGGCTAGAATTCCAGGCTTTGGGTCTCTCCAAAGAGGTTCTCCACATTATGGAAGCCTCCCAGAAAGAGTCAGTCCACCAGTCACCAGTGCTATGCTTTCAAATGGAAGAGGCTTTCCATTTGGTGCCAGGGTAGGGAGCTAAATCTGCAGCCAGCCCTTTGGATAGTATTCTGGATTATCTATGATCCTTCTGTCAGTCGAGCCTGAGGTCGACGACCCTCAAGGTGCACCTGGCAGCCATCTCTGCATACCAGGCAGGTGATGGTATTCCAGAGGTGGTGCAGGAGAGGGTGGGTGGGTGCTTCTTTAAGGGACTTGACCACATGTGCCCAATTGTGCATGAACCACCACTGCCTTGGGACTTGTTGCTGGTACTGGCAGTGCTCATGGGCAAGCCATTCGAACCAGTGCACAGGTATGAGATGTCACACCTGTCATGGAAGACAGCCTTCTTGGTGGCTATTACTTCCACCAGAAGGATCAGTGAGCTCAAGATGCTCTCAGTAGAGTCTCCATATTTGGTGTTTCACAAGGACAAGGTTGTCTTTTGCCCCCAACATGAAGTTCCTCCTGAAGGTTGTGTCAGAGTTTCACCTTAACTGGGTAATTAACCTCCTGGTGTACTTCACCACTGCAACCTTAGAGGCCGAGCGCAAGCTCCACACGTTGGACCTGAGATGAGCTCTTGCTTATTACAAGGAGCGCACGGCTGGAATTCAGGGAGAGATTTGTCAGCTGGTTGTTACCTATGCTGAAGCCACACCAGGCAGACCAGCAGCAAAGCAGATAATTGGCAGGTGAATTGCCTCCTGTGTCAGCCTCTGCTACAGGTTGGCTGGTAGGAAGCCTCACAAAAGGGTTAGGTTTTATTGCACCAGACATATTGCTGCTTCAGTAGCTGCTTCTAGGGGCATTCCTATCCAGGAGATCTGCAGGGCTGCTATTTGGAAGTCAGCACACACCTTTATTTCCTACTACCACATTGACCTTGAGTCACACCAGGATGCTGGTTTTGGGACCTCAGTTCTCAAATCCCTGATCACCAGATATGCTTGTGTACCTTGCCCCCTCCTCCTAAAGAACTGCTAGGAGTCTGCCTAAGTGTGGATAGTGTATCATATCCATGCCATGAGAAATTAGTTACTTACCAGTAATTGTAGTTCTAGGAGTGGTATATGGTGCACATCCACATGACACACATGCCCTCCCCTGGCAAGTGGCACATGGATCCCTGCTTCCAGTGTGCAAGGTCTGACATCACGGGGCAGTGCTGAAGAGTATACCACTCAGGTGGGTGGGATGAGCTTTGCTTGAAGACATTTCGGCTGGATTTATAGGGGACGGCAAACTGCCTAAGTGTGGATGTGCACCATACACCACTCCTAGAATTGTGGTAGGTGAGTAACTCTCCTTTTTGTGGGAATTGGAGGCATATGAACTAGTAATTAAAGCAGCAGTATTTGTCAAAATAATCATTTTTTTTTCATCAGTAATGTTATTCTGACAAAAACATAAATAAGCCCATTTTCTTTATGCTTTCTTTAATTTCTGAACTAAGATACAGAATTTTGAAGTTTTTAAGTCCACTTTCCTGTGCCATGCACAGCATGCAAAACTAAAATCGCTTGGTATATTGCTGTCTGTTAGTACCATCCCTAATACATCTGCAGTATGACTCTAGTGTGTACATTCAACAGGTAACCTCAGCGGAAGAGACTTTTAAAATTTGCATGTGGCATTCATCTTTAATTAAGGGAATCAGTTACAGAAGACTTGAGGAAAAAACAGGTAGTCAAGGAAGGGGGTCCATTCAATGACAGAAGTTTAGTTAGACTACTGTCCATAAGGGACAAGGGATAGGGAGGTCTAAAGGGAACAGAGGAGTATGGGGTGGAGGAAGAGGAAGGGGAAAAGGAGGCAGTTGAGGGCAAAATGGCAAGAAGAATGGAATAGGTTAACAAACTCTTGAGCAGAGACAGCTATTCCCTTTTAAGGTGGATGGCAACTTAAAAAAAAAAATATGGAACTGTATGTTATCTTGTTTCCCTTAACCTCCATGTGCTTCAGTGTGACACAACAAAATCCGATGGCCAGTTGAAGAAAACAGCCAGCAACGGCAAACTGAGGAAATACCTGCCAGAGTTCAAATTTATCCCATTCAAGCAAGGTAATTCTTTTTGTGTGTCCTTTTGGATTTCTTTTTATTATTATTCATCAGTTGGCAATATTATGACCTCTGGGTCCACATGGTCATGGGTTCTGTCCCACATTGTGGACCTGGACTCACATCCAGTGGTGACGAGGGCAGTGTGGTACTGGGGGCTGCTGCACAGTTGGAGGTACAGTCCGCCTAATGAGATGTCAAACTGAGGTCCCCTCGGTCCATTTCTGGTGTATTTGCAGCTAGAAATTCAAGAAACAATGACACTATTCAAGAAATTGAGGTTAAATTGGACTGGAACCCATGGGGACTCCAACCCCCCATACAGAACTGTAGGAGAGTTCCTGCTATTCTGTCACCATTATGTACTGTCAGTTATATTTAATGTGCCTGTAGCTTAATTGACAATTTTCATATCCCTCTCCTTTGCTTTACTCCTTCCAGGCCACATCTCTGAACAAGACTACTATTTATCTTTGTATGTTTACCTGATAAAACAATTTCAAATAAATAAATTCTCTGTTAAATACAGTAGGAGAGCTCCTCTCCTTGGGATGAGGGTTCTCACATACAAGTCTAGAAATTAGACATTCCCATTATCCCCCCAATCTCCAAACATTTGAAAGAAAAATATTTGGTAAAGGATAATTACAAGCTGAAATCTGTCACTGAAATGTTCCAGTATACACTTGCCTGCGTAACAAAGAGTGTATGCCCTTTAAAACAC
This sequence comes from Neoceratodus forsteri, assembly GCA_016271365.2. Taxonomy (NCBI): domain Eukaryota; kingdom Metazoa; phylum Chordata; order Ceratodontiformes; family Ceratodontidae; genus Neoceratodus; species Neoceratodus forsteri. The sequence continues at coordinate 284,893,741 of CM057455.1, read as the reverse complement.
AACTTTTTATCGATGTGAAAGCCACTTTCTACCCTCATGTCACTTTAGTAAAAAGTTGTTCTCTCATACGAACATACGAAGAAGCCAGCAGAAGAAGGCCATTTGGTCTATCAAGTCTGCTCATATTGCAGGGTACACAGCTTCAGCTAATGTCCCTGCCCTCCTTCCCCACTCCTCTCATCCTCCCTACCCATGATCCTTACCTTCCCCTGTGCCTATCCCAGCCTCTTTTAAAGCTACTCACTGTCTTCAATGAGATGACCTCTTCCAGCAGCGCATTCCAAGTGTCCACCTCCCTGTCTGTAAAGAAGTGTTTCCTGACCTCCCTCCTAAACCTCCCACCGTCCAGCTTAAGACTGCCCCCTTGTGTTATGGTTGCCACTCAGCTTAAAGAGACTCTCCTTATCAACCTTATTTATCCCTTTCAAGTACTTGAAAGTCCCAACCATATCCCCTCTCTCCCCCCCTGTCTTCCAGGGAGTATATGTTCAGTGTCCTCAATCTCTTCTCATATGCCTTACCCCGCTGACCAGCTATCATCTTTGTAGCCCTCCTCTGGACATTCTCCAGTAGGTTGATGTCCTTTTTGAGGTGTGGGCACCAATACTGAACACCATACTTTAGATGCAGCCTTACCAGTGACCTGTACAAGGGCAGTATACCCTCCTCCCCCCTACTACTGATCCCCCTAGATATGCATCCCAGCATCTTGTTTGCCTTTGCTGCTGCTTTCTTGCACTGCGTGGAGTGCTTTAGGTCACTAGTGATCATCACTCCCATGTCCTTCTCCTCCTCTGATGCAAATACTCGGACTCCACCCAGGTAGTACTCTGTCCTGGGATTCTTGGCTCCAATATGCATAACTTTGCATTTCTTGGCATTGAAGCCAAACTGCCAGATCCTGGACCACCTCCCCAGCTTTTCCAGATCTTCCTGTAGGTCCTGTATCCCTTCAGTTGTGTCCACTCTCCCACAGAGCTTGGTGTCATCCACGAATAGGCACATTTTGCCCTTAATGCCATCTCCAATGTCATTGATGAAGACATTGAACAACACTGACCTCAGCACCGAACCCTGCTGGACCCCACTGGTTACCTCTCTGGTGCCAGATAACTCTTCCCCCCACAACCACCCTTTGGGTTCTGTCCCTCATCCAGTTTTCCACCCATCTGGCCATCTTTTCCCCCAAATCCACTAACTTCCTGATTAACCTTTTGTGGGGCACAGAGTCAAAGGCCTTGCTGAAATCAGGATAGAGGATGTTTACCACTTAGCCCTTGTCTACTGTCTTAGTGACGCAGTCAAAGAAGTCAATCAGATTAGTTTGACACAATCTCCCCCCCCCCCCATGAACCCATGCTGCCTCTCATCATGGAGACCATTCTCCTTTAGATTTTCCACCAACCTTTCCTTTAGAATGGTCTCCATGAGCTTGCCCACAATGGAGGTCAGACTGACTGGTCTGTAATTCCTTGGGTCATTCTTGGGACCGCTTTTGTGGAGGGGCACTACTTGTGTTGTTCTCCAGTCCTGCTGTACCATGCCTGACTCTAGTGAACTATTAAATAGGTCTGCCAGTGGCCCTGCCAGCTCCTCAGCCAGTTCCTTTAGTACTCTTGAATGTACTCTGTCTGGCCCTGGTGATTTGTCCACCTTCAATGCCAGCACCCCCTCCCTCAATCTATCCTCCTCTATCATTACATCAGTGTCCCCCCCCCCACCACCACTCCTCTTTTCTCTCTTGAAGGAACTGGTCCATCCTTCTCCCTGGTGAAGGCGGAACATAATTATTCATTTAGTATCTCTGCTTTCCCCCATTATCCTCCACCCACTACACCCCTTTCTTAAGCCTGACAATCCCTTCTTTCTTGTCCCTTTTCTCACTTATACATCAAAAGAAAGTCTTCTTCGCCTTCTTAATTCCTTTAGCTATCTGTAGCTCCTTCTGTGCCTTTGCTCTCTGGACTTCCTTACTTGCCTCACTAGCCAACCTTAGGTAATCTTCCCTGTCCACCTCTCTCTTTGTCTTCCTCATTTTTTTATAGGCCAGCCTCTTTCCCCTTACTGCCTGGGCAGCCCCAGAACTGAACCAGCTGGGCCTTTTGGCCCTTGTGTTCTTCCCCCTGAGCCAAAGCACTCATCTGTGGCAGCCAGTATTCCTTCCTTAATGATGGACTACCTTTGGTCCACCTCCATATCTCATGTAGTACCACGATATGCTGGTTATCGGATCTGCAGTCCACTCTTATTCTAACAAATAATTATTTACAACTGCCACAGAGGACATTTTTTTTTACATACAAGAGTGACTTTTAAATTTATAATAAGCTTGCTGTTGTTAGCTGCTCACTTCTCACCTTTCACTGTTTGAAAATACTTAAAACTGAGTGAGGGATGTGTGACTTTTTTTCCTGTTTCTTTCGTCCAGGTTCTGATTATGTCCCCTTTTTCACCTCTATGGTCACTGCCTCAGCCAGGCAACATCCCAACCCCATCCACAGCCTTCTCAGATACTAATTAATCCTTCCCCTTACTACAGACTTGCTCCTCTGTGATGGGGTCTTTCTGGCTCCAGCAAGCTCCCCTCAAGAAAATTCCAGTTTCGGAAGGCAGGGGACAGTCGGCTGCTGTGAGGCCTGAGAGTGGCGGCATCCTGTTGCATGCACAGGATCTTTTTCTATTTTCTAGCAACAAGAGTGTATTAATAATAGTGTTGGGCATTATGCAGCATCTCAGCCCTGAATCATTGCCCTGGCGGTAGAACTGTAGAATATTAAAGATCAAACTCTGCAATGTGGTCAGGATCCCCCTGGTGGTGGAACTGTAGAATATTAAAGATCAAACTCTGCAGTGTGGTCAGGATCCCCCTGGTGGTGGAACTGTAGAATATTAAAGTTCAAACTCTGCAATGTGGTCAGGATCCCCCTGGTGGTGGTGGAACTGTAGAATATTAAAGATCAAATTCTGCAGTGTGGTCAGGATCCCCCTGGTGGAGGAACTGTAGAATATTAAAGATCAAACTCTGCAATGTGGTCAGGGTCCCCCCTGGTGGTGGAACTGTAGAATATTAAAGTTCAAACTCTGCAATGTGGTCAGGATCCCCCCTGGTGGTGGAACTGTAGAATATTAAAAATCAAACTCTGCAGTGTGGTCAGGATCCCCCCTGGTGGTGGAACTGTAGAATATTAAAGTTCAAACTCTGCAGTGTGGTCAGGATCCCTCTGGTGGTGGAACTGTAGAATATTAAAGATTAGAAAATGGGTTGTGGAAATCTTAGAAGCTGATTGGCTTAGGCCACAAGCTACCCGGTCTGGTATCAGGCAACAGAGACCGGGAAATAACTAATCCCAGTCTCTGCTTGCCTGTTTACCATAACAAATTATGTGGCCATAGAACGTTCAATTTAAAATTGCCACCATTTTTTTTCCTCTCGCTTACTGAAAGAAATTATTTCCACAATGCTTTTTCTAAATCCCCCCCAATACATCTGCTGCCGGTGTCAAGTAAACAAAATAAGGACTCTGAAGTCGAGAGAGAAATAAATAAATTATCATAAAAATCACAATCAGCGAGCATGCCTGTCCTGATTGCCATGTTCCTGAACTTGAGTACGTGAATCCGAAACCGCTGACTCTCCTCTCATATGAATCATGCTGCTGAATGTTCCATTTCTACTGTGGTCAGAGAGAGCGAGTGACTGTTTTCTCAATCGCGATCAGTTGACAACACCCTGCTTACTCATTAGGCAGCGAGTCCGTTGCTGCTGAAGGAATAGTGCTTCTGCAACCCCCCAGCTGGGGCCACAGCACCAGGGCGTCTCTTTAACTGCTTAAAGGGAGAAGCCACTGTACCTTTTAAAAGCCGTGACACCCTCGGGGACCTTAGAGTAAGAGGTGAGTAGTCGTCTGTGCCTGGCCTGCTGGATCTCTATGGTTCTGTCTACCTCACTCAAAGTTCCTATTTTTTTACCTTCAAAAAAAGCTCCGGTTCAAGACTCTCATCTGAACTGCGGTGCTGAGTGTTCCGTTTCTACCGCGGTCAGAATACATAAAATAAAGCGGACAAATTGATGGATACAAAAAAAAAAGTAAACCAACAAACATAACTGTTTTAATAAAAGCCATGGGAGCTTGGTTATGGTAACCATGACCACAAGTTACAAGTGCAAAGGCTCCAACAGGGCAAAAGTCCTCGGGTAAAAAGAAAAAGCATACAAGTGCAGGCGGAGGAACTATTCAACAATTTCTGACTCTCGCTATTATTCTGGATTAAAAAAACTCAACTGAGTGAAAACACAAGCGATCTTTTCCCCTTTGACATAAACAAAAAAGCTTTTGTAAATGAAAACACTAGAGCTAGCACCTCGCGTAATCAGTGCTGCACTGACACATCCCAGCCCGTGTTCACCTCACCTCCAGCCAACAGAAAGTAAATACTTGCAGTTTTAAAATGAAAGATTGCTTAATGGCAGAGTAGATTTCTGACCACGCTACATCTGTCACCCACCTATATTTGCTGAAGTCGTCTCCACTCTGGTGATGCCGTGTGTTTCAGGTCCTGCCAAATACAGGTACAGTCCCTTTAAAAACTGACAAAATTAGCTAAACAGAGCATGGAAGGGGGAAGGGGGTCAGGGATAAATCAGTGCTCCTCTTCCACTTACAGACAACAAAAACAATATGGAGGTGAGGGTTACAAAACTGCTGCATGATGACAGGGGGAAGGGGGTTCCAGCTGAAAAAAAAGTCTGCTATAGCGGTGGTAACTGCAAAAGGCCATCATTATAATGAAAGCGGAGGAACTATTTAATTACAAAACATAGTAATTATTATATTAATAATAATATCAAAACTTTTTTGTACTGTGCCCATTTCTAAGCACAATAATACCCTCCAGGTGGCGGTATTAGACGTACCCGGACCACCGGCAAATGAGGCCGACACGCGGGTGGAGGGTTATAGCCCCTGGCAGGTCCGGCATTGCCATCACCGCCCACCCTGGAGGGTATTATTGCTTACTCAAACTCTGCAGTGTGGTCAGGATCCCCCTGGTGATGGAACTGTAGAATATTAAAGATCAAACTCTGCAGTGTGGTCAGGATCCCCCTGGTGGTGGAACTGTAGAATATTAAAGATCAAACTCTGCAATGTGGTCAGGATCCCCCTGGTGGTGGAACTGTAGAATATTAAAGATCAAACTCTGCAATGTGGTCAGGATCCCCCTGGTGGTGGAACTGTAGAATATTAAAGATCAAACTCTGCAGTGTGGTCAGGATCCCCCTGGTGGTGGAACTGTAGAATATTAAAGATCAAACTCTGCAGTGTGGTCAGGATCCCCCTGGTGGTGGAACTGTAGAATATTAAAGATCAAACTCTGCAGTGTGGTCAGGATCCCCTTGGTGGTCTAGTGGCAGATTTATTTCTCTGCAGAAGCGATCATTTGCCCTGGAGCCCTGTTTCAATCCTAGTGGCTATGTTTCTTAGTTTTGGTCTTTTGGTTTATTACTCTAGTTTGTAAAACACATACCAATAAGTTATTTCATACTCTGCATTAGTTTAGCTTTGTTGTTTATTTAATTTGTATTATTTTATCATTTTTTCCTGGTTCTGCAATAATTCCTGGTACCAAGAAAACTACAGTTTACATTGGTCCCTGGTTTGGGTTTCTGACATTTAAACTGTTAAAGGTTTTTGGTTTTTTGTTTAAATCACCATTATTTTTATGAGAGTTGTACCTTTTTTAGGAGAACAACACTTTAACAGTTTGATGACTTTGTCTGTCAAACATGCATGACAGGCAGGCCTAGATAGAAGACATGCCCCACAGGATTAAAACACTATGCATCTTGTGAGTATTGGTTGGCAAAAGCAGCCAGCCATGGCCTTTGCTATAATTGTTTGGGCCTAGATCACAGTTTTGAAAATTGTGAACTCTGGAACGTTTTCTGTCCTAAAATAAAGAAAAAAAGGGTGGCTAAATGGCACTCATCTGCACCAGTTTCCACACCTGTTTCACAAAAAAACGTGGAGGAAGGTTCCACTGAAGGTGGAAATACACTTTAGATGGTGCTTCATTTCTGCAGTGGTCTCTGACACCTAAGTATAAGTGCTGCAAGCACTCCCTCTGTAAAGGAGCAGTCATCCTTGGCACCGAAGCAGACAGATAAGACTGTCAAGCCATCATCCAGTAAAGATCACCACGGCTTCTGGGGGGCTTGATGCTTCCGATAGCAAGAAACAAAAAAAGGCTTTCAGACTAGTAGCATACTACTATTGCTGGCAACAGAAGCAAAAAGAAAAGCACCTTATGGTTCCTCTGCCTGGAAAGAAGTAAGGTAACGGTGCCACAGAGCAATACACCCTCCCTGAGTGACGTCAAGAAAATGTGGCAAATCTAAAATCCATGTTCTCCATAGTGCCCCAATCTTTGGTCTTACGGCTGTATACAGTGGACCCTGTGGTAGTAAACATTTTCATGTCAGGGAGTCTGCATCCTTGCAAGACACCATGCGTCACATCCTAGAACCATTGTCAACTCCATAACTGCCTCAGTTCTATTTTTCCCGTCATCAAGTGCATATCATGGGAGTGAACTTAAACCATTTTCTCGGTTCATCTGTATTTCTTTTTTCCTACTTTCTGGGATGTTGTGTCAGAGTTCCAAGAATACTCATCCTAAGAAGCCACCTTTCTGGCATTGCACCTTCCGGAAAAGTACAATATTTCTCTTCCAGACCAAAACAGTAACACCCTCCGACTGCGTGACCTATAGAGTGTTGAGAAATTAAAGTAAAAAATGGTGCAAAAACTGCAAAAAGTAATTTTGTTAAACTGTCCTGCTGGAGGTTTTTAACTGACCATAAGTGTTTTTGGCAGCAAATCAGTGGTCTTATTACAGGCACTAGCAAACCAACACATCCTAAGATTCCCTTAGATCAACTGACTCCTGCACTCTGGTATTCCACCCCACCTAGAGCTACCAAATTGGCCAATCTAGTTACCACCGCCTCCCAAAATTTGAATTCCTCCCCCTCAAATCCGCTCATCCTCCACCTACTCCATCAGCTCTGCCCTCAATAATTACCTTATACCTAGCTGCTCCTGCCATGTCCCTCCCTAATTCCCTCCTCTAAGCCCTGGACAAACCCTACCCCTCTACCATCACCTTCATTTTACCCTGTACCCCCAAATTTCTAGCTGTCCCCCAAATTGCTCCCCCTTACTGACCTACCTTGAACTGTCACAGAATTCAAGGGACCCTGAATGCTCTCCATGGGTCCCTCTCCTACCCCCCCAAGGGGATTGTATCTCTCATCTACTCCCTTCCCCCACCATCCTTCCTACCTCCTTAGACTTGCAGTCCTCTTGCAGGGTTCTTAGCATCCTGAAGGGTCCTACTGCATCTAGGCTTGTCTCCTCTCCTTCCTCCTCCCCCATCTACCTGTCTCCCTAGCCTTTGCAGTCCACTTGCAGGGTTCTCAGCATCCTGAGAGGGTCCTACTGTGCCTAGTCTTGTCTCCTCTCCTTCCCCTCCCCCATCTACCTTTCTCCCTGGCCATCGCAGTCCCCTTGCAGGTTTCTCAGCATCCTGAGAGGGTCCTACTGCGCCTAGTCTTGTCTCCTCTCCTTCCCCTTCCCCATCTACCTTTCTCCCTGGCCATTGCAGTCCCCTTGCAAGATTCTCAGCATCCTGAAGGGGTCAAACTGAGCCTAAGCATACAGTGTCACCCCTATTCTGTCTAGCCACTATCTTGGCTTTCCATGACTACTAGCAGGGTCCAATGCATCCTGATGGACTATTGATTAGGCCCACCCCCTCCAAAGGTGCGAATTCTCTTCTCCTCAAAGGTTCAATTCTCACTCCCTCCCTCCCTCTCCTAGCACCTTCTTAATCCCATTCTACTGACCTCCCCCCAACCTCCTTGCAGGGTACCCCACATCCTGAAGGGTCCTCTCTTGGGTTAGGTCGTACTCCCCCTCCTAGCATTAAGTCACACCTCCTCCTCCTCGCTCTTCTGTCTTTAAATCCCTACAGCCTTATCCCCCTTTCTATCTAGCCCCACACCCCCCTTGAAGGGTTCCCCACATCCTGAAGGGGTCTCTCTGGGCCATTGCCTTATCCCCCTTTTCTCTGGTCCCCCCAGTCCCCTTGCAGAGTTCCTCGCATCCTGAAGGGGTCTCCAGGGACACAACTCTTCCCCCCTCCCTCTCCTTTCCTCCCTTTCCTTTCATGTAAGCACTTGTTTACTTATCAACTCAACACTTACTATTGCAGCTTACTTATATCAGTGTCAGTGGCTCAGTAGGTAGCACACTCACCTCTGAGGCTGTGAGATCAGAGGGTTGTGGGTTCAGTTCCCACATCTGGCACTTGGGTTAATATCCCAGTACTGACACTGTAGTGCAGCATGAGAGGGGGTGCTGCACTTCTGAGGTGCTGTCTTTCGGATGAGACGTCAAACCGAGGTCCCATCTGCCTGAATTAGTGGTAATTCAGGTGGATGTTAAAGATCCCATGGCACTTATCGAAAAGAGTAGGGGAATTTTTTATTGAAATAACATCAAAAGTACAAAATAATCAAAAGTGTTACATCACACCAAGATAGACACAATTTTATGAAAAAGAAATGGGAAAATAAATAACTTTTTAAACCTTATTTAACTTCTCATTTTACCTTGTTTGTTTAAAGGTTATTTAATATGTTCCTTTAAATAAAATAACTATTGTTTTTAAACTATATTTTAATTCGTACTTCCTTCATTTGTGTTTTATAAGGATATAAAAACCCTTCCACCACCGAAATACTTTTTGAGTAGAGTGAAACCCCACATCCAAATTATACTGCTTTGTCATTGCCTGTAAAACAAAAATTCGTACAGTATCATAGGGCATCATCCTTTGATAAAGAACCCATTGGCATCTACTTTGCCACAAATAATACTTTACACAACATAAGAACACTGCTAATGTTTTAGAGTGATAATTAGCACCTAAATGGTCATAATGACCTAAAACTAGAAAAACATAAGTCATATTTGTTAACCATTGCATATTCCATGCAGATGCTAAATAAGCCCATAGAGGTTTAGAAAATAAACAATCAAATAAAAAGTGCTCTGTTTCCTCTTTATCAATACAATCCATATAAGGACAGTTCCGTTCATCTAATGCCTTATGTTTGGCATTCCCTCGAATATTTATTCTTCCATAAACTGGAAGCCATAGGTGTTCCTGCATTAAAGGGAGGATTCTAGGATTACTTAGTTGAGCTAAAACCCGATGATTATTCTGAGGAAGACAGTTCCTAAAGGTGAGTTCTGTTGGAAAAACCGAAGACATAACTAAATCATATAATTGTCGTCCAGAACTCTGAATAATACATTGCTTAGAAATCCCCCATTTGTATAATTTAGTCACTACTGGGCAAAAAATTCAGGTGTATGAAGATAGATTGATAACCGGGGGGGGGCGTTCCCCACATGGACAGATGATATGATAATATCTTCTGAGTCCACTGATTGTGGGAGGCTGGAGATATAATCAACCCATTTTTCACAGTTTGGGAAATGAATAATGTGTGGAAAACTACTATTGGGTCCACCATACTGAGACCCCCTTTCCCTCTGGGTAAGTAGGTAAAACACCGTTTTATGGGGTTAAGCCTGTTTCCCCAGAGCATCCGGAAAAACAGACTATATCATTTAACGTCTTAATTACCAGGAGGGGAGAAAATCATAGCTACATAAAGCAAAACGGGAATTAAAAATTGTTTTATTACATTCACCCTCTTAATTTTGGACATTTTCCAGTGTTTCCAACGACCCACTTTAATTTCTATTTTCTGTAGCCCTAAATTCCAGTTTAAAGAAGGTAAATTTTGGGGACTAAAAACAATTCCAAGGATCTTTAAGGGTTCAGCAGAAAAAGGAATACCTCTGAAAATACTTGGGGAAGGAGCACCTGCTCCTAAAAATAAGCCCCTACTTTTCCCAATGTTAAGTTTTGAGTTTAACATGTTAGAATAATGCTGAATTTCTTGTATTATAGGGGCTAAACATGTTGACCCAGATATTCAGAGCAGTTGCGCTGGCGCAACAGTGTTGCGCCATGCGCAGCCCAGTGATGCCTCGGCGAGATATTCAAAAGGGAAAAGTGCACAGCACAAATCCCGATGTGCTGGAGCGCATCAGTAATGTATGCAAGAGCAGGTGGGGGGGGGGTGTGCCCATGCATACCCTGCACAGCCCGATATTCAGCCCGGGATGTGCAGAGCCATGCATGCGCAACCCCTACCTGCGCCAGCACAAAGTTGATCCAAAAAAAAAGGAACAACTGATGGCCACCCACAGGTGAGCTGCTGCATTGCAGGGTGCAACACGGCAGCTGCCACCTGTGGGTGGCCACCCGAGCTCCGGCTGCACCTGGCAGCGCCCCCCCATGCCCGATCGTGGGCATTTGTAATAAAATAAAATAATTCCATCCAGTATCCCTGGTGGTCCAGTGGACCGCTGGCTGCCCGATCGCGGGCATTAGTAATAAAGAAAGTAATTCATCCAATATCCCTGGTGGTCCAGTGGACCGCTATCTGCCTGATCGCGGGCATTAGTAACAAAGAAGTAATTCTTCCAATATCCCTGGTGGTCCAGTGGATCGCTGGCTGCCTGATCATGGGCATTAGTAATAAAGAAAGTAATTCGTCCAATATCCCAGGTGGTCCAGTGGACCGCTATCTGCCCGATCACGGGCATTAGTAATAAAGAAAGCTGTCCAATATCCCTGGCTGTCCAGTCGACCGCTATCTGCCCGATCACGGGCATTTGTAGTCAAAAAAGAAATATGTCCTATATCCTGGTGGTCTAAGCATTTTACTCACTCGCCCTGGGCCCCACCACCCGCCCCGGTGGTCAGCGGGCGGCAACTGCCACGCCTGCCCGCTGCCCACGACAACACCGTTGGTAGGGCTGTATGTCCATTGGTTCATAGTGTGAGCCAATGGACATGCAGCAACCGATCCATCACATTCAGATATGTCACATGTCTGGAATGTGTAGTATCAGTATAGGCTACTGCGCCATTGGCTCATGCTGTGAACCAATGGGCATACAGCCCTACAGACGGTGTCAGTCGGCGGCTGACGGCGGCAGTGGAGTGGGGTGCTGCCATCCACCGCTGACCGGGAGGAGCGGGCGGTGGGGCCCAGTGGCGAGTGGGGAGGTGGGGTACCGCTAGACCACCAGGGATATAGGACATATTTCTTTTTTTGAATTACGAATGCCCATGATCGGGCAGATAGCGGTCCACTGGACCACCAGGGATATTGGATGAATTACTTTCTTTATTACTAATGCCCGCAATCGGGCAGATAGCAGTCCACTGGACCACCAGGGATATTGGACGAATTACTTTCTTTATTACTAATGCCCGCGATTGGGCAGATCGAGGTCCCCACAATTGTTGCATTGTGGTTTATCACAGGAGCTAGAAATGTGGGTTCTAGAGCCACACTTGTAGAATGCTCGAGGCTGACCAGCGTAAAAACATACACCTCGATCCCTGCCCAACATGAAAGAATTAGGAACATGGGAAATCCCAGAATCTGACTGCCACAATTTAACTTTATATTTCCAAATGCCAGTCCAGAATTGCTCTGAATCTAAAATAGCCTCTGGGTCACTTAGAACATCACACTTCTGGGAGAGCCAGTAGGTTATATCATCCATGTGGACCCCCTTGTTCCAAAACAGGACTGTTGCATATTTAATTAGGGGTTTAGTTAGGGAAATAACCAAAAAGGGGGTCCACGTGGGTGAAAATTTAACCTGATTGTATCTCTCCCAAAAGAGATCCAGAGCATAGTGTGTACGAAAGCTGATGTCATAATTATCTTCCCACTGTTATTGATAAAGGCAAAAACCTCTCGTGGGGAAAAATGTAAGGAGTCTTTTAGTAGATTTTTTCCTACATAGTGTCTATCAGGTCGATGCTCAAGGACCCCTTTGTAGCGGATCCATACCGCATTCCTTCGAGGGGCAGCTTCTTATTTTATTTTGGAAAATAGGTCAGACAAAAGAGGTTTCTGAGCTTGGGAGGGGTCATGAGGGCCACCCTTTAGATCCTCGGTGTTGTCTGTTTGTACTTCAGTTTTGGCTAGTTCACTTGTAGAACAAACTTCTCCAGGATCACTTCCCTGGGCAAAAGTCTGAGGATCAGGGACCTTCCCTGGACCAGGGTGCTTTATATCCAGAGGGGTTTCTAGAAAAATTTGAGACTCAGGTAAAGAATTAGAAAAGCCTCCAGGATGCCAAGCAAGAGAAGACTGAGAAATTGAACTTAGGGTCCCAACCAGGGTCAGGAAGCCATATCCCATTAGAAGAAAATTTCCAACCTAACCCACTAAGGGCTTTTTGGAGGGACCATGAATCACCTGTAGGTTCCAAACCTTCTTCCAAAGAAAAAACAGGCTGTATTTTGTCCTCTGCTGGGTTTTTTGGCACATTCTCAGCTGTTACTATTTTCTTAGGGGCTGACATGGAAGGTAAAGACAAATGCCTCTTTGCCAGAGTTACAGCAGTCCTACATTCTTTTTTATTGTCCTCCTTTGCATTTGTAACTTGTTCATTTTCTTTATTATTAAAAGAAAAAAACTGACGCCCCTTCTTGCATATTTGGTACATGCTAATAATTTATATTTACTGGGTTAGTACAGGAAGATCCTGATTCATAAGTCCCGATTGTCAAGGGCTTAAATACAAACCCTTTGTCCCTAGAAAGGGGTTCCCTTATGGGAGAAATATTGAAAATAAGGTCATTCTCTGTTTGTCTGGACAAACGCCAAGGAGATTTCACCTCGGAAACAGTTTTAGATGTAATCACAGGAATTTCTGTTTTCAGCTGTAGACACCAGCCTAAAGAAGCAGATTGCCAGCTGATTCAAGATTTAGCTCACTTGACCGAGGAGAAATATTGGAGACGGACTCACCCGGCCCTGTCTGGGCCAAAGCCTTTGATGTTGCTGCGTCATGAACGCTGTCATCGGCTCCTGTCAAAGATGAGGTGGGTTGCGTTCCAGCTTGTAATTTCACAATCTGATCCCTCGGCTCACGCTCCAGCTCCGATTGCCGTTTTCTTTCTTTCTCTAGTAGTTGCTGAAAGATTAATTCCGTGGATGCTGAAATCGGGATATACTCCTCTCCTTTTGTCTTAGTTATATCGTCTGTATTGCTTAAATCCTCCATGGGCAAAAAAACCTTCGGAGTTGCAGCACCAGCTTCTGAAAAGACCAAATCTTGCGCTTCATCACGCTGAGCCTCTAGATGCACACAGGTAGGAGAGGAGGCTTGCTTCCCCACCCTAGAGATGTCCATCTCCTCCACAGGTATGCTGGAAGTGGCCATTGTCTCAAACAAAGGGTCCCCCTACAGACGAGTAGGGGAATTTCCCCGGTGTCCTGGTCAAATTTCCCTCATTCACTAAAAATACCACCAACAGCTTAATCTGGTTCAAGGTCAGTTGACATTCATCTGTATCCCCCTTCCCCGAGTCGTGCCTGAAAATAGACAGGATTTGTCTAGTGCACTTACCCGGTCAGCAAAAACTAAATAAATAAAAATAAATAAATTGTCCACTTTTTCTACCTGTTTTGTGCAACACTGTTGTAACACTGTTTGTAACACCTGCCTTACGACTGTATGTTAATGTTGACCTTGAAACTTGAATGTTTAATGTCTCATTCCTGTTGTACCCCTCCCCCCCACCAGATCACACTGGGAGAGAGCAACTTGTTGCTCAGTGTGCCTTCCTGGAGAAACATTTCAATAAATAAATAAAAACAGGGTCCAATTGCAACAAATGGCCAAACCGTAAGTGACCACCAAGAAGCAACAAATGCCTTCAATATGTGATAAGTACACTGCTAACTTCTCGCCTCAGGCTGCTGATCATACTTGCCCCCACAGACCCGAATCACAGCACCCTGAATTCCACCTGCAAAAGGTAAAGAGGACAGATGTGCTACCTCTCCTTGAGAAAATAAAGGTCATGGGGTACTGTAGGACCAGATGGATTGGTCCCCAGGTTGTTAAAAGAGGCTGCACCTGCCATAGCCAGTTCAGTCACCTGGCTAATAAACAGATCCCTAGTTGAAGGTGTTGTACCAGCCAAGTGGAAAGAAGCCTATGTAGTTCCAAACCATAAGGGGAGTCCCAAGGAACCGATTGGAAATTATAGGCCAATCTCTCTCCTCTGCACCCTGGCAAAGATACAGGGGAAGCTTGTCTATAACCATATAGTCTATAACATTTGGCCTGTTCTCAAAACCACTGCAACTGTGCCCTTACAGCTCCTTGCTATTACTAACTGGTCACTACCTCATGCATCATCCTTATGGAAAGGAACCTGTTAAAAAAAGAGCCCTGCTGCCCCTTAGAAGCAACTTTAAACCCCTTTTAAAACATCTAATACTGCTGCTGTTGCTCCTCTCAGGCAACATTCACCCTAACCCCGGCCCACCACAACTTGGCCACAAGGTTACCAGCAGTGCAGGGTCACTCTCCTTGGCAAGCATTAACATCTGCAGGCTTCTCTCCAAAGTTGATACCCTCTCTGCCTGGGTATCTCAGCACAAACCAGACATCCTATCAGTGCTGGAAACATGGCTGTCTCCGAAGATACCTGACTCCGCAATAGCAATTCCCGGATATGTAGTTTTCAGACAGGACAGACTTACCAAGAAAGGAGGAGGCTGTGCCCTCTACCTTAAAGAGTCCCTCATGGGTCATGTCATGCCCGTGCCCATCCCCGGAAATGACATCCAAATCCTTGCTGCCAAAGTACTTCTCAGAACTCATAACAAGATCCTGACTGTTGTCTCTGTCTATATACCACCCAAGTTGAACAATCTGGGCTTTCACTCCCTCCTTGACTGTATCAACTCCCTGGATCAGAATACAGAAGTTATCCTACTTGATGATTTCAACATCAACTGGCTGGCCTCCAGCTCGAATAGCTATAAGGATGCCCTAGCTGCTGCTAACTTCTCACAAATGGTCAAATCACCTACTAGAGTAAACTACAGAACAGGGACCTGTACACTTCTAGACTGGATGCTAACTAATCGTCCAGAGCACATCTCCGAAGCAACAGTCCTCCCAGACTCCTTAAGTGATCATTCCCCCTATCATGTGTATCTGGACCAACAAATACACCAAACTCCCCCCCAAAACTATTAACAGGAGAATGCTGACCCCTGGTCATCTTGAGTCACTTAAAACACTCCTTCGTGAACATGACTGTTCACCAACTGATATAGCCCCTGATGTAGACACAGCACTTGAATACTTTATCACCTGTTTCAACTCAGTCTGCAATGTTCCTGCTCCGTTCAAGAAGCGTAAGATCAAGGGTGTCAATAACCCCATGGATGACACTAGGCCTCCTTACACAAATGAAATCTTGAGACCAACTCTGGTATCGTGCTAAGGCTACTGGCACCCAGACTGATATCCAGGCCTAAAAAACAGCAAGGAATGCATGTACCCGAGCAATCCGCCATGAGAAGGCTAACTATTACAGGAACGCTTTAGCCAGCACCTGGAATGGCGGGAGTAAATTCTACAACCTTGCTGAAGTGACTGGAAAGGATCCCAAAACAACACCCACAATGTTGAACATAGATGGTACCATCACTCTTGACCGTGTAATCATTGCCAACGCATTTAACATCACTTTCGCTGACCTTAGTCATGTGCTACCCCCTAACTTTTTTGATCCCACCACAGTCAACCCAGCTCCTGTTAGTTCAGGTTTGTCACCAGGGCACCCTCCTTTCCATTTCAAAGCAATTCCAGAAAGCCTAGCTAAAAAACACATTCTTAAAGTACTTGGAAAGTCTAGGGTCAGTGGCGATTCACTGGATATGAAACTTCTCGCCCTCACCCCTCACCCCATTGATGAAGTCCTGCTCCCACTAACCAAAATCCTCAACCGTTCCCTCATGCTCTCCCAGTTCCCCCAAAAGTGGAAACTGGCAGTGGTGACTCCAGCCCATAAAAGTGGTGACAAGACTCTCACGAACAACTACAGGCCTATATCCATCCTCCCTCCTCTATCCAAAGCCTTGGAATGGATAGTGGCTGATCACTCTACAGTACCTTGTAAAATACAGCCTGCAATGTTCCAGCAGCAAGCTACAAAGAGCACAGCACTACCACGGCACTCCTCGAATTCACCACACATATCCATCATGCACTTGATCAGGGCCAGTTGGTCGGCGCCTCTTTTATTGACCTGACTAAGGCATTTGACACTGTCAATCACTCCATTCTCCTCAAACAATTATCCCTCCTTGGTCTTTCAAGTGAAACTACCCTCTGGTTTCAAAGCTACCTCAGTAACCGGGCCCAACAGGTCAGGATTGGTGAATTCCTCTCATCATCTCTACCAATCCACTCTGGAGTACCCCAAGGTTCTATCCTGGGTCCCTTGTTATTCAGCATATTCCTGAACAATCTCCCTGCCTCCTGCCATGACAGAATGTTACTGTATGCAGATGATGCAGTAATCTTCACTTACACACTGACCCCACCTCCCTTCAGTCTCAACTACAGAAAAGTTTCACAGAAGTGGAAGACTGGTTTTGCTCACATAAACTCATCCTTAACCACAAAAAAACGAAAACAATGTTGTTCCATGGAACCCACAACAAGTACAAGGACCATGAGCTCATAATTAACAACCACGAAGGCGTCACTCTTGAGCAGGTGGATATGTTTAAATATCTGGGCCTGACCCTTGACTGCTCCCTCTCATATACCAAACACATTGACAATATCGCTAAAACTGTGAACTCCCGTATAGGGCTACTATACAAGCATAAACATTGCCTAACGGTTGAAGCCTTGAACCTCGCTATCCAGAGCTCTGTTATCTCAACTATTGACTATGGGCTCGTTATCTATGGATCTGCTACTGATACTGCACTCCGGCGCATAGCTGTAGTCCTTAATAAGACATGTAGACTCCTTATTTCAGCTGCCTGCCTTTCTCACACGTGTGACATTTACGAGCAGGCTAACTGGCTCCAGCTATCCGGCAGGCTAAAGTACCAGACCTGCATCCTAGCTAAGAAGACATCATTGGGCCTTATGCCCCCTGGAGTCCAATCAATATTGACCCTGCAGCGTGTCCGCCGCCTAACTAGAAGATCGGACAGTCTAACCTTTAATACCTCGTGTCTGACCTCTCAAGCTCAGCGTTCTTACCTTGTCAGAGCCTCCACCTGGTTCAACTTACTGCCTACAGAAATCTCCAACATTGCCACGATTGGTGCTTTTAAGTGTAAACTGCGTCAACACCTCGTGGCTAGTGCCTTCTGTGATTGCTTCTTATAATCCCCTCCAGACAGACTACCCTCAAGCATCCCTCCTCACTGCCTCAGCTCCTCCTCCTCTCCTACCCCCCATTACTGGGTATAGGATGAATCTGTCTCCTTTTCATCCTCCCCTTTCCTCCTCCCTTTCTGTTTCCCATCTACCACATACCCAACAAATTGCCCTCCCCATTTCTCCCCTCCTGCCTCTCTCTCTCTCCCATACCACCTCCTCACCACCACTCTTCTTTCTCTTTTTCCACTAACCCACTCCTAACAAAGCTTCGCTAAGCTGCCTATGACTTACTGTATAATTAACTCACAACACAATTCCTTGACAATGCCTTTGGCTGCTATTATTGTAACCTTATCTGTCTTTTTTTTTTGTAAGTTCCATTGTAATGATCATGTTATGTTTTGTACCTTATTGTCTTGATGTGGAACCTTTGTAAAAGAGCCCTCGGCTCAAAGGTGTCAT
Source organism: Neoceratodus forsteri (assembly GCA_016271365.2). NCBI lineage: Eukaryota > Metazoa > Chordata > Ceratodontiformes > Ceratodontidae > Neoceratodus > Neoceratodus forsteri. The sequence goes on along the minus strand of CM057455.1, from coordinate 284,875,898 downwards.
CCGAAATACAAATAAATAACTAAATAAATAAAATAACCAGTTTCATGACTATCTGGAGGGTAGTCAACTTCTAGTACTCAATCAGCATGGTTTCAGACAAAACCATGGAACTGACGCTGCTTTTATTAAATTTACTGCTGACATCCTTAAGGCCCTAGACAATGGCATCTCCACTGGAGCCACATAAACCTGACCAAAGCCTTTGATTTGGTCATTCATAACCTACTACTAGACAAACTCAAACTTGTGGGCCTTGACCACCATTCCCTCAACTGGTTTGAGAGCGATCTGTCCAATGACTCCCAACAGGTCAAATGGAAAGGGGCCATATCATGTCAACTACTAATCAAAGAGGGAGTACCCAAGGATCTATCTTGGGGTGCCTCCTTTTTCCCTGTTCATAAACGACCTCCGTAACAATTGTGGTAGCAGCTCAGTAGTACAGTATGCTGATGATGTTGTCGTATACAGATTCTTGAGCAGCATATTGGCCCTCAGGCCACAGCTGCAGGAGGACTTCACAACCCTGGAAAGCTGGCTAAAGATCAGTAGGCTGCTGTTGAATGACAGGAAATTGAAAGTCATATTTGTTTGGTCCAAGAACTCTGGGATCGGATAGAACCCTACTACTCTCCCTAGTATCCTCATCCGGTACACCCATAGAAGTTGTGAGCTCCTTCAGGTACCCAGGCTTTACCATTGACCAAGGTCTAATGTACAGATGCCATGTGGACCAGGTCACCAGAGTAATTCACCAAAAGTTGGGTCTACTATACAGAGCAAACTCACAAGTTTCACCGGAAACCATGATAGCTATTACTAACAGCATCCTCCTACCCAACCTCACCTATGCTGCTCCTGCCATGCAGTCTCCTACCAAATGGGAACTAGGTAGGATGCAAATTCTATACAGTAAGATAGCTCGGTCTGCTGCCAGATCCCACCTGGGGTGCCACCACTGCTAGGTACTGGCCTCCCTAAATTGGCCCTCTCTCTCCCTATGACTTCAATACCCTCTCCTGTGCATGGCCTACAAAATAGTAAATGGCTTAAAATTAACAAACCTAGCTGGGCTGTTGGTTCCTAAGCAACCAAGCAAATTGCTCCACATCTGTGCTTGGAGGCTCCTGGAGGTGCCTAGGATAAGGATGGCAGCAGGCAACCAGTCTTTCTCCCATGTGGCTCTGACCCTTTGGAACAACCTCCCAGACCATCTTCAAACTGCTGGCTCCTTGATCACCTTTAGAAAAGGACTCTAAGCTCATCTACTGTACTGGAAAACAACCAATGCACGTGCTTGGTATAATCCTGGATATAGACCCCTAGTAACCTTACCCTTTAGTTTGGTAACATACCCCAGCATAATAAGAGCACAACCACACAAACTAAGCTGTGTGATAACTGGTCAGTAAGGTATTATGTCAGTTTCCTGTATAATTGTAACTTGTAAAATTGTAACCTATACTGATATGCAGTACTCTGTTCCTGTGGCTGCTTCCTTCTGCATATAGGAGTGTGTACTGAAATGTCATGGAGTGTAGTGACATGTGTTTAGACCTCTGGATTCACCGTGATTGTACCCAAAGCTTGTCTTGTATCACCAAAATGTTCTGTACCCAACAGGATTCTATGGAACTAATTCTGGGTCGCCCCTGAAAAAAGGGACCTTTTGGGCCCAGTGGGCTTACCCGGTTAACAAAGTGAAATAAATAAATTGTGTTACATAAAAATAGAGGCACCAGATATTCAAAACTCTGTACAGAGCTGATGAAAATATGGAGCCTTGTATTCATACTGAATGCAGTACACCTAGCAGACAAAGATAATGTATCAGCAGATTCACCCAGTGGGGGGTGGGTCATGTTGCCCACGAATGGTCTCTGAACCAAGATGTGTTGAATTCTGTATTTCCGATATGGAGTGTGCCAGAACTGGATTTGCCTCTTGGGAAAACTGGATACTGCCTCAATGCAGATCTCCCTCAATGGGGACAGTTCCATGGGATGCCATCATTCTCCCATTGAAGAGCAAATTTCTTTATGCAGTCCCCCTGTTTCTATTAATCCACAAGGTCTTGCAGACTGACTAGCACAACAGTAGTGGATGATGGCTGGCCTCCGAGCTTGAAGTGACCTTGCATCATGACTTTAAAGATCAAATGCATATATTTAACAAAAGCTTGAATTCGCTTGAATTTTAGTTTCTATGTCATAAGTGTTGCCTGAAAATATCATGCTGTTTGGTTTTGTGGTTTTCTTTAAATCAGCATCTGTTAATGTGCTCTGCAGTAACTGAAAACTGTGAAGATTGTTCTGTCCCTATCAGTGAGTGATGACATCATTTTTGTCTAGCCTGCTGCTTCAGCAATTAAGTCCCTGATTGAAGAAGCTGTTGCAGTTCCCAGTCAGAACAGTCTGTAGAGCTAATTGCTTTCACTCAAAGTTTGTCATTAGCCCATCTTGTTTGTGTTTAGATAGATTATTTTAAAATCTATCATTCTGTTTTTTTTTTAAAAAAAGTTGATCATTTAAGTTTCAGTGCTGAACTGAAGTGGTATGAATGAATATCTGTGAGTAATTACCTTATAATAACTGGTGACCCCTGATATCAACCCATTTTTGAAGTCTGTAAAAAGTCTTATAAACCCGCAAGTTGATAAGGCAAAGTCTCATCAACCCATGTGTTGATATGGCTTTTACTGTCTCGTGCCAGGCTGTGTCCTATGCTTTCCTATGAAAGACTCTGAACTTTGTTTACTTAGCACCAGTTATTATAAAAAAATAACACATTTGAAAGGTGTCAGTGATCTGTAGTTTTTTTACTCACCCTCGGTGTGTGACACTAAACCTCTCGAGCTTTGCTCTCGAGATTTATATATTATCACACACCTTGGGTGTGTAAAAAAACTGCATATCATGCGCCTACATATGCATTATTTTCTATGTCTGTATCACAGCTGTCAGTTCTTTCTCATCAAAACTCTGCATTTTTTGGCTATATTACACAAGGTTGTTTAATGGATATAAAATAAATCTAAAGTTTATTAATTCATAGAAGCAGTGTGTCTTTGTAGCCTCCATAAATAGGTTCATGTGAGAAAAATTTTGTTTTCATGTCAGATTGACAAACAGGTGTCTGCTACACTCCGCTATTTCAGGAACATGTACTGTATGAACTCACAAAATTTAGTTCTTTGTTTCTGTGTGAAAATACATCATTTATGTGTATTACTAGAAATACTGTATGGCATCCTGATGCCCCGGTCTCCTGCCATACAGTTGAGGTGGCAGCACTCTGCTGCCCCCTTTCCCCTGTCTCCTGTCCCCATTTGAGGCTGCTACACCCCACTGCCTGCTCCACACAATCGGGGCTGCTGCACCCTGCCGCCTCCTGCACTGACAGGTGAGGCTGTTGCACCCTGATTCCCTTTGTTCCACACCCCCAGAGTCCAGGTTAGTGCACCCTGTTTTCCCCTGTTCCAGTCTCCACAGCCAGGGCTGCTGTGCTCTGCTAAGCCCTAGAGTCCCAGGTACCCTGCCTTGACAGTTGGGGCTGTTGCACAATGCTGCCCCAGGCCACCAAACCTGGGGTATTTACTGCACCTGCTACCCACTTCCATTGTCCCGACTGGGCAAGACTGCTGCACCACATACACCCTGTCCCACAGTCAGGACTGCCATACCCTGATGCCCCCCCCCCGTGTCCTGCCACACAGTCGAGGCATCTGCACCATGCTATCCTCTGTCTCTGCCACCACATCCAATGCTGCTGCACCCTGTGCCTGTCTACACAGTTCAAGGCTGCTGTGCCCTAAAGCCCCATGCCTCCACAGTTAGGGCTGCTGCTCCATGCTACCACTTGCCATAAGACAAGGCAGGCATGTGCTGCACCTTGTCCCCTGCCATCACAGTTGGGGCAGTTTCTCCCTGTTGCCCCCTGCTGCCAGAGTCAGATCCTTTGCTACACCCTGCTGCCCATATCTCTTGTCCCAAACAGGTGTGTCTGCTGCATCCTGCCCCACAGTTTGAGCTGCTGTACCCTGATGCTTCTGCTGTCTCCTGCCTGAACAGTTAGGGCTGCTGCACCCTGCTACCCTCTGTCCCCCACCCTATAACACAAAATAAAAGTTTTTTTTTTTTCTTTTGAGCAGTTTGAGCTGTGTACCAAAGGATCTGACTCTGGTAGCAGGGAGGAGCATGGTGCAACAACCTTAACTGTGGAGGCAAGAGGCTCTATGGTGCAGTAGGGGACAGAGGGCAGCATGGTACAGAAGCCTTTACTGTGGAGCAACACACAGTGGGGCATCAGGGTACAGCATCCCTAACTGTGAGACAGGGTGCACCTGGTGCAACAGCCCTGCCCATTTGGGGCAATGGAAGTGGGTAGCAAGGTGCAGCAAAAGCCCCACCTTTGGTGGCCTAGGGCAGCATGGGGCAGCAGCCCCAACTGTGGAGGCAGAGGCCCTGGGACTCTAAAGCTTAGCAGAGCACAGCAGCCCTGTTTGTTGAGACATGAACGGGGGCAACAGGGTGCAATGACCATGACACTGAGGGTGGGAGACAGAGGAAAGCAGGGTGCAGCAGCCTCAATTGAGGGACAGGAAACAGGGGCATCAGGATGCCATATAGTATTTCTAGTTATACACATACTGTACGTGATGTATTTTCACATAGAAACCCTCAAACTGAATTTTGAGTTTGTGCAGTAATAGTTTCTGAAATAGCAGAATGTGGCAGGCACCTGTTTGTCAATCTGACATAAAAACAAAATTGTTCTCGCATGAACCTATTTATGGAGCCTACATCAGACACACTGCTTCGGCTGGTCCACTGGCACAGCAGTAGCACTACTGCTTGCGACACCATTGATCCAGGTTCAGGAATGAGCCTGGGAGATGGAGGGCCAGCCGGGGGGAGAAGGCTTGAGCGTCGGAAGATAGCTTACCTTCTTTGGGAGGGAGGGGAGATAAGGGTCAGTGTCAGACTGACCTCTGGCGGAAGCCAGAGATGCAACAGGTACTGAGACAGCTACAAGGGGAGAGGAGTGATGGACGTCAGTGCTTGCACCTTAACGTCATACACACGTCACTCCTCTGGGGGGGGGTGTACAAAGAAAAAACACTGGCCCATCGCAACACCGACAAGAGGGTAAGAAGGCCTTCGCCACCAGTGCAGCATGGCTCAAGTTGGGACCCCAACAAGATTTTAAGGTATGGGGGTTTCCTCTACCCTGTCTCCACCTGTAGGGTAAACCACAGCAAGATGAGGGGTCCCACCGAGCCTGCTGTGTGTGGTGGTTAGTCGGGTGACAGTGCATGGGTCAGAGGGGATAAAAAGAAATATAAAAAAAAAAAAGACACACTGCTTCTATGAATTAAACTTTAGATTTATTTTATATCCATTAAACAACCCTTTGTAATATGGAAAGACAATAATGCAGAGTTTTAATGAGAAATAACTAACAGCTGTGATACAGACAAGGTAATTTCTTACAGACGTTCATTCATAGCACTTCAGTTCAGCATTAAAGCTCAAATGATCAACTTTTTATGAGAACAGAATGAAAGATTTTAAGCTAATCTATCTAAACACAAACCAGATGGGTTAGTAATGAACTTTCAGTGAAAACAATTGACTCTTACATACTGCCCTGACTGGGAACTGCAAAAGTTTCTTCAGTCAATTAGGGACTTAATTGCTGAAGCAGCAGGCTAGACAAAAATTATGTAATCGCTCACTGATGGGGACAGAAAAATCTTCAGTTTTCAGTTACTGCAGAGCACTTTTACAGATGCTGATTTAAAGAAAACCACAAAACCAAACAGCATGATATTTTCAGGAAAGACTAATCATGACACTGGAACTTGAATTCAAGCTTTTATTAAAAATATGGAGAAAACAGTTAATTTGATCTTTAACAAACTTCAGCGATGGTTCTGTTCAAACCAACTCTTGCTCTATACCAAAAGAAGTCTCAATTTATGTATGTATTTATTAATTTAAACAAGTTTTATTAGGAAAGTCACACTGAATTGGTATCGGCTCAATTCCAGAAGCAACCTGGGGGGAAGAAGAAAAGACAGAACAGATATAATATACAAATATAATACAATAATATGGAAATAAGTATAACAAGATATACAAATTACAAGAAGCATTTCAAGAATAAAATTGCCATACAGTATATTGCAAAACAGGCAAAAGAAAATACCCATTGAGCAACAAAACAATTATATGAGTAGCAGGGAGTAGTGACTAATGAAGTTGGGGAGAGGGTCTGTGCCAGTGTCCATGAAGGATGGAGGCAGGTGACGGAAGTCCACTCCAGTACCAGAAGCAACTGCAGGAGTGAATACAGAAATCATATAGGAGAGATTTCAGAGAGAGAAGGGACAGAACAAATGGAAAGGGGGTCTAGAGCCCCATATTTCAAAGAAGCAGAACGAGAAGGCAGCTTGGCCAACAGTAGATTAATTGGAGAGAGAGCAAGAGAGCGAAAGCAAGCATTGCAAAGGGAGTAAGAGGTAGAAGGGGTAAAGAGAGGAGAGAAACAAGGTATGAGGGGAGGGAACCAAACCAAAGTTTGGAGATAATGGAGGCATAGTGGGGAAGGCACCTGCTATCGACAAGGGAGGGAAGTGGGGGTACACAAAGAACAGTACAGAGTACACAGGGGTTTGACAAGGGCGAAACTTCAAACAGAGTGAAAGAGGGGGGTCCAATCTAGCTAAAGTGAACTTTGGAGCAGCACTGTAAACAGTGTCTCCATAGTCAAAAATGGGGAGAATCATCTTAGAGAGGAATTCTTGGCAAACATTAAGTGGGATACTTCTCTTATTTCTGTAAAGTGCTTCAAGTTTAGGGTGGAGCTTCTCTTGGATTGCATCCACATGAACAGAAAAATCGAGACGATCCAGTCAGACCCCATGGTACTTGGAGGAGACATCCTCAATAGTTGCACCATCAGGAATGAGGGAATGAAGGGACTGGTGCCAAAAGTCATAGACACTATTTTCTTAGCATACATTTTTACCTCTGGCAATATGTAACAACATGCCAGGCTCCATAGTAGCCCTGTTTTTATGATGCTGGATGGTTCCCCCTTGAAGAAATTCTTCAAGTGCCATAGTGTGTACCTGGATCCAAACCTCCGTTTCTCCTCTCACATCAGTGCCATCCACAAAAAAGCTCCTTCCCAAGCTTGTCACTCTTAGCCCAGCACTAGATAATCCTTAAAGGGACATTGTCAACCTGTTTGTCATCATATTATTTCTAGTTAAAAACCTACATTTTATGATTGCTTACCTTCTCTAGCATTCATTGTTGTTGCTGTTTGTTTTGCCTGTCTCCTTGTTTAGTAGAACTGAAATGCATGGTAATGTGTATTTATAAACAACCTTGTTTTGTTTACAATCCTGGATCTGTTCTTACTGCATACTTCCTGAGCATTAGAAACACACCCAAACAGTGCAGTCACTCATGAGGCAGTAGCCTTCTAAACTCCCACTGCATCATGAGGGGCTAGACTGTGTTGTGGGTGTTCCCAAGTCCAAGAAAGATGCAGTTGGAGATGATCAAGGAATGTAAACAAACCTGTGTTTGTGTGGTAACACCAGTATGGTGGGCATTCTGTTTTTCACTATTTTTAAAGAAAAAGAGTCAGAATCAAACTACCAGCTACATCAGTAATATTTACAGAATGTTGGCAATCATAAAATGTGTTTAGAGACACTTTGAGGCCTAAGGGGGTTGACAGTATCCCTTTAAGATGATTATCTTGGTGTTTAACTATGCAGACATAGTATAAACAGTGCTGCCCCCAAACCCAGTCTGGCTAGACTGGGATCCCCCTTTCACTCCTATTGCTTTGCCTTGAACTGTCCCTCCCACAGTTATCACAGTTCCCTCTACTCCAAACTCTCCTCTTCCCTGGAGGATAGGTGCATTATCACCACACTCTTTTCATTCCAAATTCTAGTTTAGCATTCTTTCATAGTACCTTTTCTCCATCCTCTGCTCTTTCTCCCTCAGTTTCACTGACTCGCCCACCTTTTTTTTTGTGTTTTTTTCCATTCTGTTTATGCCCCCTCCATCTCTGGCATCAGACCCTGCAGTTGCCACTTGACTGAAGAGTCCTCAGGCTGCCACATAGCCATGGTCCCCCCAGAAATATCAGGGCTGCTAGCCGCCAATGCCAGTGACCTGTTTTCCCATTTCCTTATGTCCTGAGGCAGTGCAGGTGGCAACATCATGACATGCGCATACAAATCATGTAACACGTCTATGTCTGTAGTCATCTCCTTCCTGTGTGTTGCTCCAATCGCACTACCACCTGTGGTCACCCAGTTGGCAGTGTTACGATGGAGGAAACATCTCTCCTTCCCTCAATGGAGGAGGAGAATGCCCTCTGGGATGTTCAGTCCTCCTCCCTCCATCTGACCCCCAATGTCCCGGTTCTGCTACCAAAGCCAGGTCGCTGGCTCACACTCCTTTTCAAGCCACCATTCTAAAACTCTACTGGGTAAGCAGCATTCTCTCCTTTCCACATCTCTGGAATAACCTCACTGCTTTCCTTCGCCTAACTATCAAAGCTCGATTTTGCAAACTCTTTTTTTGCACAACTGTTCCTTCAATGAACACCCCTCCTTTTCCTGACCCCTCCCCCAGTCTCTAGCTGCTGTCCTTACCTGTCCATGCTTTTTCTCCAGAGCTCCAGTTGCTTTTTGCTGTGTTTACTGGACTCAGCCATCAATTTTGCATTGACAATTTTTTTTTTTTCTTCACCATATGACTTCTTGATTTAGCATGGCTAAGTGTATTTTTTCAAGATTTATTTTAACTTGTTTAAGTAACCTTATAGGTCTTTAAGCACTCACTCACTGTTCTACTGTACTTCCCTCTTGCTGTAAACTCCCTCCCCCCAGTCCACACCTAGAAATGAGATGCAGCTCAGTGTACTTGTCCTGACCAAACATATATATATATATATAAAAAATTTTTTTAAAAGCATTTTCTGTTTTTTTCCTTAGGTTTTTAGTGGAGGTGCACACGCACACCAGAAGCCAGCTTAGCCCCTTACACCCACCCGTATTACCACCCTGCCCACCTGCGTTACCCCACTGGACTGCCACCTGCTGGGGAACAGGACTATGGGAGGGTTGACAACCCACCCCCACCGCACCTGGAAGAGGAGAGCAGCCTAATGGCATGCTCAGTCCCGCTCCTCTCACCCCCCCATGCCAGTACCCCAATGGCCGAGGTCGTTCCTGACCAAATATTCTAAATAAAAATAAATGTGAAGGCTAGATTGGACAGATCAGGGTGTAATACAAGGGTGTCCTTAACATAGGTCAAAAACAAGTTCAGTATAGTATCTGTAACAAAAAAAAATGTCAAGTGATATTCACAATAACGATAAAAAAATAACAGAATTTATTTCATCTGAGTCCGAAATGGTTGATGAGGCATCCAGCTGCAATGAAGTTGATCTTGTCATCAGTAATTGGTCACAAAACACATACCACAGTTTTGCACTTACATGGATACTGGTTTTAAAACTTGACGTCTGATTTGCGTTTGCCCAGTAGACAAGCAGCCTATGTGAAATATCTCTTCTTTTTGTCATTCTCTCACTGTCTCTCCAGCAATTAAGGAAACCTGTGATTGGTTCATTGCCAACTATGACATTGCCAGGAAGTGAAGACATTGCTCAAGTTCCAGGCAGACACATCAACTGCACCAGTTCTACAAGAACCCATCTCTTAGATTATTATTATTTTTTTTATCTTGAGATTAGTTTGTCGGGGGCCAGGCAGGGTGATTATCTGTGTTCTCTATATGCTGAGATGAAGAGGACTCGAAATTTGGGGGCTTTTTTTTGGTCGGCTGGTAACTGTAGGTAGTCCAAAGCACTAAAGTATAGTAGAACTTCCTAAATTGTGGAGGAGGAGTTTTGGGGCAAAGCGTGTGTAACTGATCTACATTTGGAATAATTACTATAGAGAGCTGGTGTGTCTTCTTGAAAATGTATAAGTACTTCTTTTTTTTTAGCAGGTTAAGGGGAAATTAAAGAATGGTCATTCATCGTAAAATGGTCTTGGGAATAGTTTTGTTTTTTCTTCTCCAGAACAACTTTGAGAGCATTACCACTAGAATAACAGTAAGAAGGGCCTTTGCAACACAGAGTATGAGTGGCCCAGAAATAAGCAGCTAACTGGGAGTTGGAGTATGGTTTCCAGCTGGTGAAAGGAGGGGTGACGGTGTGGGTCCCTTTCCAGCTTACTACACTTTAATACTTGGCTGGGGGTCAAGATGAGAAAGACAGTTAGGAACCTTTTCTCCAAGTCTCCATTTCCATGCTTAGAGATATTTAATGAAAGGGGCAAAAAATATGGAAGAAAAGCAAATACTTCTTCTATTTCTGTGTCCGTGGACTCCAGGTAGGTAGGCACACTATTTTTTCACCTACTATTTTGAAACTTAGATTGAGTCCCCTTCCTCTGCTTTTTACTGACTGAAATGGATACTGGGAGGCTTTAATATCCACTCAGGTGTAACACTCTGTATTAGCCCACATTGTCTCTGGGAAAGACATGGTTCTGTGGTATTCATTTTAGCAATTCATTGCAATATTTTCTTCTGCTCTGAAGCATTGAGATGTTTACTACCTACTGTACAAAAAAAAGAAATAGAAATAAAAAAATATGAAGCAGATTTATTAAACAAGCTCTCTCATTGCTCAAGGGCAGATGCTTTTTTATTCCATTGTATGGTTGCAGTCTAGAGTTGTGTTTAAGCACCTGCTTCCATAGCAACTAGTCAAAGAAAGGTATGTAGTTTTTACAGCACTGTCAACCAGGAGATCCAAGGTTCAAGACCCATTGGGTCACAGAATGACTGTAATCAAGCCACTTACCTAAGTTCTTCAATCCACCCAACTGTTGGAATCCACACTGTGATATATCTCAGTTTGGCTGTCTTGACTAAATAAAATTTTGAACCTAATTTGTCATTGTTCTGTTCTTTTACACTCTTCTCAGGGTACACTTTTACAAACTGTAGTTCATAAGACTAAGGCAGGTTCAAGATCATTTTCAGTATCAGCACCTTTGTTCTGGAAATAACCTACCTGATAATCTTTGTGCAGCAACTTCATTACAAAATGTAGAAGTTAACTTTAAGCAATATTTAATGTCTATGGCTAATTGTCATTGTTGTTTTGTAAATTGTTATGCCCTGTTCTTTTGTTACTGTATGTGTTTCTGTCGGGCCCAGCCTGAAAATGGACTTGTTCCAGTGCCCAATCCCGGTTAACAAAATAAAATGAAATTCAGTAAGTTTGATATGGGATGTGAAGCATTTGGTGGTTTCCAAAGTCTGGGTGGGCCAGTGGGTGGAAAGGCTTGTACATTGAAATACTAAGTTGAAACAGGAGTTAAAAAGTAACAGAATTTTAAGATAAATTATGTCACAGTGCTGCCTGTAAACAAAGTCAGCTGCAGCTAAAATGAATACAAATATCAAATGTGTTGAACTATATGTACCTGCATGAACTAAATGAGTTTGTATTCGTAGAATTAGTGCTTACATCACAACTAAACACTTACAAGATGTGAAGTAAGCACTCAACATTTAAAAGCCTGTGCTGGAATTCCAGTGATGTCACAGAGCAGCTAGCAGCCTGAAAAGAGAGCTCCCTCCAAACCTGAGAATAAAACATCTTCTTCACAGTTTAGAACTGAAGCAAATAAACAAAAATGCCATCAGGAGCCAAGGGGGAAGGTAGACTGACCCAGTTCAGATCTCTAAAGTCTAAAATGAACAGAGATGACAGTGGATTGAGGGACAATAGCCCAGACCACAGCCACATCATGTCCCCGGCCATCTTGAAAGCTCTGCGCTAAGACACATTACAAGAGAGAATAGCTAACAAGAAGTAAGTTTGAGCTGTTAATTCAGCAAGTCAAGGCATCCTGTAAGAAAAACAATTATGAATTTCAACAGTTTCACACTAGATTGGATAGTCTTAATAAGAGAATTGAAATTGCAGAGGAGAGAGTCTTGGGGGTGGAAGATGGCACCATCCAGCTCAGGGAAGCCATTGACACTCTGATTCACTATACAGAACCTTTACAGGACAGGTGAGTGGATCTGGAGGCCATGTCCTGCAGAGACGACCTTCATCTCACTGGGCTGCCTGAGGGGCCAGAGACTGGTTATATGTGTGACTTTGTCACCAATTTATTGAAGATGTATTGACTGTACCCCCCCCCCCACAGTGGAGATCTATATTGAGAGGGCGCCCAAAGCACTTTTACCAAAACTGACAGACCCACGTGCACGGCCCTGTCCCATCCCGATGAAAATGTTCTTCAGAGGTATCTCAGTCATCAGGTAACACCGTGGGAAACTTCACCCTCAGTGAAGGGGAATCCACATGGAAGATTTTCAGCAGTACAGCTGGGGCCGCTGGTGCTGTCGATGTCCGCCAATGACACCAACCCTATATAGGCATGGATGGCCCCACTCCCTCCTCAGTTCTTTCCCGCCATTGACTTGCAAGTACAGTCTCCACGGAAGCTTCTTCACAGTGTTTGCACCTTTTTTGACCTACCGCCAGCTTTTTCCTACAACCTTTGCCTGAATCTCTTTTTAGAGATTTTTTTTCTTGTTTATGTCGAGAGTTAATTCTTTCTCTTCTCTTGTCCATCTCTGCCACTGCAGAAAGAAGATCACCTCTACAGATGAACACTCTGTTTGTGTCTACTGCCTTGGGCCTGACCACGACATCTCTGACTGTGAGCTCTGCCAGAAGTTTAAACAAACCACCCTCAGCAATGTAGGAAGGCTCTTAATTCATGGGACAACAGGTAGCCAACTCCAGGCAGGGGTCCTCTGGGGTCCCAGCCACCCAGTCGCGCCCCCCCCTGGATCTTCGAGATCTCAGGCCTCCACAACCCAAGACAAGTCCTCAGGGAAAATCACAAAAAAGACCAGGATCACGATCACCCCCCCCAGTGGCAATCCCATTCCTTGTTGGCCTCTCCTTTAGGGGGTTCTTCATCATCGGCGGCTGCCAAGACAAAGAGACCAACTATCCAGGTCTCTGTTACTACCAGGCCCATACCAACAGCTCCTCTGCCCAACTCACATGGCACTCTGCCATCTATCTCCAGGTTGTCAGGCCCCTGCACCATCGACAACCAGCTCGTCATCTATGACAACTCCGTTGAAACCAGTCTCTTCTTCTTTGAGGACTATAGGCCCATCTGGCTCACAAAATGGAGGATTGTCAGCTCCTGTGCCATCGAACCCCTCTCTGTCGATGACTAACTTGGATCTGAACTAAGTACTCATTAAGTTTACTAATGTACTAGTTCAGCAGCTAGGTGTCTTCAGTAGGCCCTCGTCGCTGGCACTGTTGATGATGGCTTCATCGTCGACACCTGTTCGTTGACCCCAGGAAGTTTCCCATGGGCTGCCACCAACTCATCTGATGCCTGACCCAGACAGAGGAGGTCGATGTCAAGAAAGAGTACCATCCTGATCTCATCCTCCCTGATGACATAGAGGATGAAAAGAAAGAAAGATTAATTTCTAATAAATCCACTGCCTCTTCTGTCAGTGAGAACTCAGTCAGGCATACCCCAAGGTCTCCTCCTGAGGATGCCACCTTTTTCAGTGTCATAAAACAGTTGTCTGCCACAATGAGCTTCCAGACTGAGGAGGAGGAGGAGGAGGAGGATATCCCCTCAAAAGACCTGGTGGACTTCCTAGAGGTTCCTGAATCTCCCCTAAGATTATTCCTTCTATGCTGCCAGCCCTGAATAATGCTGCTACGGCAGCCTGGCACAGGTCAGATGTGCCAGCTGTGCTATGCGGGCAGACAAGCTTTACAGTGCCTTTCAGGGCTTTCCTAACTTTGCTGCCCAGGCTGAAACTGACTCGGTGGTCATCAAGGCAGCCTGTCACAGATCTAAGGAGCCTAAACACCTTAGTTCCCATCCCTCAGACAAGGAATCCTGTAGGATTGGCCTCTAGGGTAAGAGTATACTCCTCCTCTACTTTGGGCCTAAGGATTGCAAATTACCTATCTCATATGGTTAAATTCCAGAATGCCAACTGGAGAAAGGGCAAAGCCACTGCTGAAGCCCTTCCAGATGGTTCCCAGAAGCAGGAGTTGCTCCAGTGTTTGCAAACGGCAGAAGATGCCAGTAAACATCTTCTCAGGCCCTGTGCAGGGACTGCATCAGAAGACATATGAGGACAGATTAACAGAGCTCAATATGTATACCCTTGAGCAAAGGAGGGAGAGATGTGATATGATCGAAACATTCAAACACCTTAAGGGCATTAACAAGGTGAAAGAGTCTAACATGTTTAAATAAAAGAAAAATAGCAGGACAAGAGGACACAGCATGAGATTGGAGGGAGGCCGATTAAGGGGGAATGTGAAGAAATTCTTTTTCACATAAAGAGTGGTGGATGCATGGAACGGCCTACCTCAGGAAGTGGTGGCTATGACTACAGTGCAGGGCTTCAAACAGGCATGGGATAGGCATAAGGGAGCAATACAGATGAGTATGAATAGATAGGCCAGTGACAGAGCAAAGGCCGATGGCACATTTATAAGGTAGAAAAAGAAATGGGCAGACTGAATGGGCCTTGAGGTCCTTATCTGCCGTCAACCTCTATGTTTCTATGTTTCTGTATGATATGACCAACACAGTGGCCAGGGCAGCTGCCACATACATATGACTTTGTAGGCACTCATGGCTTAGAGTCTCTGGATTTTCAGCCGATGTGCAAAACAAGGTGCTTAACACCCCTTTCAGTGGCACCAAGCTCTTCGGCCCTGATGTCCAGGACCTCACTGGTGATCTTCAGGCCTCTGGCACAGTCATCAAGTCTATGCATTCTCTCTACCACGCTCAACCCTGGGGTAGAAGGTGATGTGCTTTTCATAGACAGGCCCATAGGCCAGGCTCCAGCCCCCACACCCAGGGAAAATGCAGCGCCAAGTCTTCCTTTCCCACCCCCTTCAATACTGGAGCAGCAACCAAGCTTTCCAGAAATGAAGGACCAGCCTCCACAGCTGGTCTCACCTCAACTTAACTCCTTGCAAGTCCCCCTTCCTCTGGTCCAGACCCAGGAAGTGGTGGTCGGAGGTCAGTTCTCTCTCCATCTGAATCAATGGAGAGCCATAACTTCAAATGCTTGGATCCTGCAGATCACAGAGTGCAGTCGTACCTTGGAGTTCATCCAACAGCCTCCAGATACCCCTCCAACACCCTCAAACTATGTCCCAGCCCACTAGTCTGTTCTCCGGGAGGAGGTACACTCTCTTCTGTGCAAGCAGGCACTCAAACTGGTGCCAAGGCATCAGAGAGATCAATGGTTCTACTACAGGTTTTTCCTGGTCCGCAAAAAGACAGGAGATCCGAGACCCATCTTAGACCTCAAGGACCTCAATCTCTTTGTGCAGTACAAAAAGTTCTGGATGGTAATTTTGCCAGGCCTCATGCCCTTCCTCAAGACTGTGGACTGGCTCTGCTCTGGACATGCAGGACGCTTACCTGCACATTTCAGTTTTTCCTACCCACAGGAGGACAGGAGGTTTCTTTGTTTTGCCTTTTAGGGCAAGCATTACCAGTTCAAGGTGCTGCCCTTTGGCTTATCCTCTGTGCCACGGGTCTTTATCAAATGCTTAGCAGTGGTTGCAGTGGCTCGCAGAAGAGAGGAACTGTTTGTCTTCCCTTACCTGGATGATTGGCTTCTCAAGGCCCTGTCCAGGGAACACCTCCTGCTGTCTTTGGAGCGCACTCTACAGCTTTTCCACTTTCTGGGCATAATGGCCAACCTGCCCAAGTCTGTTCTAGTACCATCTCAAATACTGCAATACATAGGGGTGGTCCTGTACTCCAAACAAGGGAAGGCCTTCTTACCCCAAAACAGTGTGGAATGCCTTATGTCCCAGGCTCAGGAAGTCACTCAGAGTTGGCACATTCCAGCAAGACTATACCCAAGACTATTGGGTCTAATGGCAGCAGCCATTTCCACCATTCCACTGGCCAGACTTCACATGTGTACTCTTTAGTGGATCCTCAGAGTGCATTAGGACCAGCTTACAGATGAGTTGGACCCAACAAGTCCTGGTCTCCTCCCCAGTTCACAAGGTACTGCAGTAGTGGATGGACCTCTCAAATCTCTCTCAAGGGGTCCCTTTCCAAATTTCTTCCCTGCATCAGATCCTAACTATGGATGCTTCAGGTATAGGCTGGGGAGCCTATCTGGGTCTCTTTCAAACCCAGTGCTGCTGGTCTCAGTGGGAAGCTGCCCTGCATATCAGTGTCCTGGAGATGAGAGTGCTGCTGTATGCCATGCAGGCTTTTCAGGAGCATCTTGCTCCAGGCCAACTGCTGGTGCAGTCAGACAATCTGAGTGTAGTCTACTACATCAGTAAACAGGTGGGACTCACTTGTACTCCCTTTGCAGGGAGGCAGTGCAAGTGTAGCACTGGGCATTGGAGCATTGTCTGAACACTCTCTGCCACCACGCAGTCCTCCATGGCTTTTTCCTTTGTTCCACTCCAGTTGGGCTCCATTTTTTTGACTTCTTCAAGAAGCTGTGCCAGTCCTTCCTGACTAAGGGGCAGGGCCCTTCTGGGTCACACAGCTCCTGCTCTCGCAACAAGGAGTCAAGGAAAGTAAAAGAAGACTCTCCGTTGACTTTCCTGGGACTGGGAACATTCTTGGTCTCAGGACTCCCAAGTTTTGACCACGGTCAAAACCACGGCCCTGACCGCTGGCTTCAGAGACCCCATCGGGCCACTTGGTCAAGATGCTGGCTGATGACACAGCTGAGATTTCTCTCGAATCTATCAACCAGTTGTCATCTGAAGAGGCCGACAATTCTCTTTTCAGGACTCTGGTCTTGCCTGTGACCTCAGATGGGGTTGCTGCCTCTGGTCACTGACCCAGACCAGGAGGAGCCACTGCACTCTCCGGCTCCCTCCAAGATCGCCTGTTTGCACCCCAAAAGACCGAGGTCAAAGTCTCGGTCATCCTCCTCCTCCAGTGGGTCGAGCAGCTTCTGTCGTTATCAGTGTTCTGCTCTTGACACCACGGGAAGTGACGCCACCACTATTCTTTGTCTTCATCCCCCTCAGTTGAGGAGAGGCTTTGGTGCAAGCTATCAATACTATGAGGACCTCATGTGGCAACAGTTGCTGTTGGCCGGACTGAAGCTGACCCCAGCTCCCACACTGGCCATCACTTGTCTGTCGCCCGACAGGCCAACACCAACTCCCCCTGTGGGATCGGTGAGACTGTTCTTCCCCCAGCAAGCTGGCAAGACCATTCAGGTTCTGCCAAAGCCAGCCTGTCTACCAATCATGGTGGAACGGCTGCCCATACAGCTGCCTACCAGCACTCTGACTAAGGAGTCTTGGCTGGCTACGGGACTGCCCCCATTGGCTGTCAGTCACTCTCACACCTGATCATCTGTGGAGGGTTGAGGGTGACTCGGAAGGTCAGAGCATTTATGTAGACTCCTCTAAGTCTGAGGATTCCTCACTGCACTCCCATCCAGTTGATGTGGAGCCATAGGGGATCTCTCAATGGAGGAAGGGCCCACCTCCTTCATGGGCATCCTCTGCCTCATTTCTGAGTCCATGGGGATAAAACTGGAGCCCATCCAGAAACGGACTCGCTATCCCCCTGCAGAAATTCTGGATAAAGGGGACTCTTCACAGGAGGCTTTCCCAGTGGTCAAGGCCATCATCGGCTCTGCCCTGGAGATTTTACAGTGCCCACATCCTGCCCTGCTTCTCTGCCTGGATGGTCCGCAAATATGCAGTGCCCACTGGTACCCTCTTGGGTTTAATGGAGCACTCCTCGGCCGAGCGGTTGGTGGCCAACTCCATGTTTCAGCGCTCAGACAATACCGAGGACATCAACAAGTTGCCGGACAAGGAGTCCAAGAAACTGGACTATGTAGCTAAATAAAAAAAAATCTATGCTGCCTCCTCACTCAGCCTCCACCAGGCGAGCTCAGCTGTCATGTTGGCACACTTCTTCCCTCCATCACGGTCGCGATCAAAGATTGAGCAGAAGACAAAACTCGAATGAGTTTAAGTTTGTGTTTTGGAAGTAAATCTGAATAATTGAGCACCAGGGCCTACTCAACATGGGAGTGGTAAAGAGGGAACCTGCTTCTTCTAGCAGAAAGGAAGATCTGGTGTCATGGGGTGGAGCTGAGGGTTATACCACCCGGGTGGGTGGGAAGACCCAGCTTGAAAACTTTCCGGCAAGATTTAAAGGGTAAATAACAATGCCAGAATGTTTGTATAAGTACACCATATCCATGTCTCTAGAAAGAAACATCCCCCAGCTTGTGCTGAGTGTCTGCCGTAAAGGTCAAGATCCTTAGCCAAGCTCTACGGGACATGACAACTGCAACCATCACCAAGCAGGCACAGGAAACCCCCAGATCCAGAGTAGTCTGAAGTTACTGCTTGGTCACAGCCCAGCCCTGATCCCAGACCTGCTTCACCATGGTCTGGAGATCTGCAGGCAGGTGAGGAATCACTTCATCCAAAGAGCCCACTAACCCCCATGCCTCATGTGTTTACTGTCTCAGCTATGATCACAATACTCAGGTATGCGACATTTGTTGGTCCTATCACCCAAGGGTACTTGAGGACTGCCTTGCCTGCTTAAAGTTGGGCCACCTGGAAAAACGACATCCACCGGTCAAATCCAAGGATGCCTTTTGGGTAGTCTCCACAGCAGTCGGGCCTGCCGAGCAATTGGAGCAACTCGCAGCCTTTGAAGAGGAGGTGGCCCAGGCCACTGCTCAATCCTCTTCCATTTCGGCTTGTGTTCCACTCAAATTAGGCTCCACTTTAAGGAGCTATGCCAGTCCCTACCAATGAAGGGGCAGGGCCCTTCCGAATTGCACAGTTCTCGCTCACGCAGGAAGAAATCCAAAAAAGAAAATGAGAAGACTCATCATCATCAATCTTGGGACTGGGAGCGCTCTCGCCCTCTGGAATCTCCAGTCTTGACTACAGTCAAAATCGTGGTCTCAGCCGCTAACTTCCCAGAGACCTCATTGGGCCAGTTGGTTGAGATGCTGGCCGATAATGTGGCTGAGATTTTTCTTGACCCCGTCAACCAGTTGCCATCTAAAGAGGCCAACAATTCTCTGTTTAGACCTCCAGTCCTGCCGGTGACCAATAAAGCGGTGGCCCAGCCAGTTAAGCCCGGATCCACTGGTCATCAACCTAGACCAGAAGGAGCCATGGGTCTCCCCAGCTTCCTCCGAGATCCCCTGTTGGCACCCCTGGTGGTTGACATCTAGGTCTTCCTCATCCTCTGGGTCAAGCAGGTCCCACTGACATCGGTGGTCACGCTTTCGGCATTATGGGAAGCTGCACCACTGCTATTCTTCATCTTCATCCTCAGGTGGAGAGAGAGACTTCAGTGTAAGTTGCATTGATGCTACAAAGATCTTACATACTAACATACTAATTTCCAGCAGATTAGGCCTTACGGTCTATCAAGTCTGCTCGAACCTCAGATCCCTAGTTGGGTGCCGAGGCCCCTCCTTGTGTTCCAGAAACCCCCTATCATCCATCCCCACCCTCCTGGGACAGGCCATCATCTGATACATCCACTTTCTGTGTCTGTCCCACCCTCTCTTGAAGCTGTCCACTGTGGATCTCTGAACCAGCTCGCCAGGCAGTGCATTCCAAGGGTCCACCACCCTCTCAGTGAAAAACCTCCTCCTCTTTCCCCCCCTCACCCTTCCACCTTCAAACCATGCCCTCTGGTGATGCCTCCCTGCTTTAGTCTAAAGATCCCCTCCATGTTTACCCTATTTATTCCCTTGAGGTACTTGAAGACCTCAATCATGTCCCCCGTCTCTCCGCTCCTCCAATGAAAACAGGCAGAGCTCCTCAAGTCTGTCCTCATACGTCAAATCCCCTAGTCCTCGTGTCATCTTAGTTGCCCTCCTCTGTACCCTCTCCAGGAGCTGTATGTCCCTCTTCAAGTGTGGTCTCCAGTACTGCACACAGTACTCAAGGTGTGGTCTAACCAGTCCATTGTACAGCGGCAGAATCACTTCCCTGCTCCTAGAGGTGATCCCCCTTATTTTTTTTTATATACTTTCTTTTTCTCCGTCCTGGTTTCTTACCCTCTTGATCCTACTCCTTCGGGCCTCTCAGTGCTCTTTTTGCCGTCCCCTAGATCTGCCCCTAGAGTGCCTCCTCTCCTTCCTCCTGCACAGTGGGGTCTTGTCTGGTGTGGCGGTCTTGAGCGGAGGGGCTGTCATCCAGGACAGCGAGGGTGATTTTCCCCTTAACTTTTGGCCTCATCCCCTGGGGCCTTGTGCGCTTGGGACTACGTCCGAGTATTTTTATGCTGATGTACAGACCTCTCATGCGCGTGCGACGTCCCCTCCTGACCCCCTAAGTAGTCAGCCGTCCCTTTCAGGGAATCGGTGCTTCCACCGAATTCCTTTATGGGAATGATGGACGCTTGCGCGTCCCAGGTATCCCACCCCTGAGGGAGGAGAGCATCTGTAGGGACGCTCAATCCTCCCCCCCCGCCAGCCCCTGGCTCCCCAGGTCCGTTACCAAACCCAGGTCGCCGGAGTAGCGCGAGGTGTGGCATCCAGCGCCTCAACCCTCAGCGCCACCAAGCCGGCCAAGGTGATCCCCCTTATGATGCATCCCAACATCCTGTTTGCCTTGCTAGTCACTCTCCTGCACTGCTCAGAGTTATTCATACATGCATCCACCATGACCCCTAGGTCTTTTTCCCCTATTGAGGCGCCTCCCCTCCCAGGATGTACCTGTGTTTAGGGTTTCCCCACCCAAGATGTAACACCTTGCTCTTGGTGATATTGAAATTTAATTTCCTTGGGTGAGCTCAGCTTTCCAGGGTGTCCAGGTCCCCTTGCAGGGCCAACCTCCCCTCTTCCCCTTCAACTACTGCTCCCATCTTGGAGTTATCTGCAAAGAGACTCATTTCACACCCTATACCCTCCCTGATGTCCGATATGGATGCATTAAACAGGATTAGATCTAGGACTGAGCCCTGCGGTACCCCACTACCAACCTCTCTAGGGTTCGAGAGCTCCCCTCTGACCACTACTCTCTGGGTGCATCCAGCTATCCAGTTTTCAATCCATCTGACCATCAAAGGGCCTACTCCCAACCCAAGCAGTTTCTCCACCAGATCATTGTGGGGGACAGAGTCAAATGTCTTGCTGAAGTCCAAGAATAATACATCCACAGGTTTCCCCTGTCAAGTTCTGATGTTACCCATTCGTAGAACTCCACAAGATTGATTGGACATGATCTACCTGGCACAAACCCATGTTTCTGACTATTCAGACCTCCCACCTCCTCCAAGTACACCCCCAGTCGTTCCTTTAGTATACTCTCCATTAATTTTCCCACCACCGAGGTCAAACTGATGGATCTATAGTTACCTGGTACTTCCCTTGAGCCCCCTTTATGGATTGGCACCACATGTGCCTCTTGCCAATCCCTAGGTACCCTCCCTGTCTCAAGCGACCTGTTGAAGAGCTCCGCCAGGGGTGCAGCCAGTATGTCCGCCAATTCCCATAGTATTCTCAGATGAATGCCATCCGGCCCAGGAGATTTGTATTTCTTTAGGGCCTTGAGGGCTAACCACACCCTTTCGGTGGAGATAGCATCATCCGCTACTGGCCTTTTTATCCTTATCCTAATGTGACACCCCTGGGGTACCTCTCCCTCCCTCTTGCTCCATTTCTTATGTGGCAACAGTTAGTGTTGGCTGGTCCGGAGCTGACCCTGGCTGACTACCACATCGGCCACCACCTGGCTGTCGCCCAACAGGCCGATGCCCTGGCAGGGCCAGTTGACACCATTCCTCCCTGAGCAGAGCTGGTCCAGACCATTCCAGTTCTGCCAAAGTAGACTTTACCAATTATGGTGGAGCTGCCACCCAAGCAGCTGCCGACTCAGGCTCCATCCAAGGAGTCTCAGTTTGCTTAAGGGCTTCCCCATCGGCTGTCTGTCACTCTCATACCTGACTGCTCATGGCCAGGTTAAGAATGGCGCAAGTGGTTGCCCGCCTTATGTGGACTCCTCAGAGCCCGAGGATTTCTCTCTGCACTCCTGTCCACTTGATGCAGAGTTGATGGGGGGGTCTTTCAATAGAGGAAAAACCCACTTCCTTTATAGGCATCCTCGGATTCATCTTCAAGTCCACAGAGATGAAACTGGAGCCCGTTCATAAGTGTGCTTGCTATCCCCTCACAGAAATTCTGGAGAAAAGGGACTCTCTGGAGGCTTTCTCAGTGGCCGAGGCCATTGTTGGCCCTGCCTTGGAGCATTGGCCTTTTACCCTGCACCCTCGACCCAGATGAGCTGCAAATATGCGGTGCCCACAGGTAAGCTTTCGGGGTTTACAGAGCATCCCTCGGCAGAGGTGTTGGTGGCTGACTCCATGTTTAGGCACTCTGGCAGTACTGGGGATGTTAGACCACAGGACAAGGAGTCCCAAGAAGTTGGACAACTCAGCAAGAAAGGTCTATGCTGCCTCCTTGCTTGGCCTCCGTCAGGCAAGCTCAGAGGTATTGATGGTACACGTCTCCCATGACCTTTTGTGCTCCCTGGATGAGGTGATTCCTCAACTTCCTGCTGACCTCCAGACCACAGTCAAACAGGTCCATAACCAGGGCTGGGCTGTGGCAAAACAGCAACTCCAGACTACTCTGAATATTGGAGACTCCTGAACCCACTCGGTAGTGGCCGCAGTTGCCATGCACCATAGGGCTTGGCTGCAGATCTTGACCTTCACGGCAGACACCTTGCACAAGCTGGCAGATGTACAATTCTTAGGCATCGATGTGTTTGGGCCTGGTGTGGAGGGTCACCTCCAGCACATTGAAAAGTCCAGTGCCACCCTGGACTCTGTGACATCCACCCAGAAGGACCCCAAGGGCTCCAAGCAGCAAAAGTGCAAGCCCTTTCAGCCCTCCACTCCTGCAGCAAAATCAGTTCAGCATCAGTCTGGCCAGCAGCTTCAGTCCTGGCAACCTTGGGCCAAGTCCATGGCCTGGGTGGTCTGAAAGTCCAGAAGGAAGGGACACAGTGACCCCTTGGCCGGGCCCTCCTCTTCCAAGCCTGCTCAGTGACGGGATGAAGGATACCTCCTTCAAGCCCATCACGCCTCCCCTGGGTCCTCCTGTGGGGGGCCAGCTCCACCACTTCCTTTCCACCTGGTCCGCTATTGCCATGGACAGGTGGGTTCTGGAAGTGATTGGTCAGGGTCTGCTTCTGGAGTTCGAGCAGTACCCTCCCATCCAAGCCCCACAGGAGGACATGATGTCTGCAGACACTCTTTCAGCTCTTCAAGATGACACAGCCCAACTCCCCCACAAGGTGGTAATACTCAGGGTAGCAGATCCTCCAGAATACCAAGGGTTTGTCTACAGGTACTTCCTGGTGCGAAAGTAGATGTGGGGGGTTGGCGCCCCATTCTAGAGCTGCACAACCTGAACAAATTCCCCAGGTTTTGCACTTTCAGGATGGTAAATCTGCCTCAGATCTTACCATCTCTCAAGCAAAACATGTAGTTTTGCTCCCTGGATCTCCTCGATGTGTTCTTTCATGTCCCAATCATCTGTCCCACTGAAAGTTCCTCCGTTCTGAGCCAAGGGAACCCTCGACAAGTTCCAGGCCATGCCTTTTGGCTCCTCCTCAGCCCCCAGGGTCTTTACCAAATGTATAGCAGTGGTGGCAGCTTACCTGAGGTGCTCAGGGGTCAAGATGTACCCCTACCTGGATGACTGGCTGATAGCAGGTCCCTCCAGGTACAAGGTGGAATGATCCAGGAACCTGGCCCTCCAGACTTGCATCGACCTTGGACCCCTGGTCAATGAGTCCAAGTCGGAACTTGTGCCCTCGTAGGTGATCAGCTTCATCTGGGCAGAGCTTGACTCTTGTCGAGCCAGAGCCCGGCACCCAGAGGTCAGGGCGGAGGTTCTCTCTTTCTTTGCCTGATCATTTCAGGTTTGGCACTTGCACCCTGCCAGGGACTTCCTGCACCTTCTGGGTTACTTGGAAGCCTGCACCAGCATGGTCTGCTGGGCCAATTGGCATATGCACTCCCTGCACTGGGAGTTGGCCAGTCAGTAGTCTCAGTGCAAAGGTCACTTCATCCAGTTGGTCACGGTGACCCAGAAGATGTGGGATGCAGTCCAGTGGTGGCTTGTTTCAGAGCATCTGCAGGAAGGAATTCTGTTTGTTCGCCCTGAGCCAACTGTCATCTTGATGACAGATGCCTCTGTCATGGGCTGTGGTGCCTATCTAGGGTAACACAGAGTCTATAGGCTCTGGACCCCTGAGGAGTCCCAATACCACATCAACCTGCTGTCTGTTTGTTCAGGGTCAAGTGGTTCATGTCCAGATGGACAACACCGTAACCATGTACTACCTCAACAAGCGGGGCAGGACACTGTCCCTGCCTCTGTACTAGGAAGATCTTCACATTTGGATTCTTGTGTGCAGCCTGGAGGCAGCTCTCCTAGCCATCTATGTGGCAGAAGCCTCCATTCAACTGGCGACACCCTCAGCTAGGAAGGCAAGGCATCTCACGAGTGTCTTTCCATCTGGGGCTAGTTCAGTCTGTTCTCCCAATGGGGCACCACTCAGGTGGACCTGTTTGCCTCCAAGGAGTATGCAAAGCTGAGGCTGTTTAGTGCCCCCCCATGGCAGGGCTCACTGAGGGGGATGCCTTCTTGAGGCAATGGACCCCAGGACTCTTTTATGCCTTCCTTCCATGTCCCTTGATCCACAAGGTACTACTCAAGGTCAGGAGGGACAAGGCACAGGTGATCCTGGTGGCTCCAGACTGGCCCTGTCAGGTTTGGTGCCCTGATCTCCTCAGCCTCAGCAACAGGCTCCCAAGGCGTCTTCCCCATATGCCCGGACCTGCTCTACATCAGTCAGTGGAAGGTACTCCACCCAGAATTTCAATCCCTGCACCTGACAGCCTGGTTCCTGAGCCACTAGAGTTCCAGGCTTTGGGTCTCTCCGAAGATGTCCTCACTGTTGTGGAGACATCTGGAAAGGAGTCGACGAGAAAGTGTTATGCCTTCAAATAGAGAAGATTCTTCATTTGTTGTCAGGGCAAGGGTATGGACCCTTTGTCCTGTCTGGTGGCCAACATTTTAGACTCCCTGTGGTCTCACTCCCAAAAGGGACTTTGGTTGACGACCCTCAAGGTTCACCTGGCAGCTATGTCCGCTTACTGGGTGTGGGCTTGTCAGTAGTCGGTGGTGCAGGAGAAGGTGGTTGGGTACTTTTTAAAAGGCTTTGATCACATTTCCCCTCCGGTGCATGAACCACCAACACCATGGGACTTGCTGGTTTTGGCAAAGCTCATGGGCAAGCCATTCAAACCGATGCACAGGTGTGACATGTCTCACCTGTCATGGAAGACCACCTTCCTGCTGGCTATCATGTCAACCAGAAGGATCAGTGAGCTCCAGGAGCCTTCAGTGGAGTCTCCTTACCTAGTCATCCACAGGGACAAGGTTGTCCTGTGACCCAGCTCAAAATTCCTCTCGAAGGTTGTGTCAGGGTTTCACCTGAATTAGGTAATGACTCTTCTGGTGTTCTTCCCGAATCACTCCTTGGAGGCTGAACACAGGCTCCATACTTTGGACCTGAGTTGAGTGCTCACTTATTATAAAGAGTGCACAGCTGGAGTTTGGGAAGACGTGTGCCAGCTGTTTGTCACCTACGCTGAAGCCGCACCTGGCAGACCTACAGCCAAGTGGATGATTGACAGGTGGATCACATCCTGCACTGATCTCTGCTATAGGCTGGCAGGTAGGGAGCCGCCTGGAGGGCTAAGGGCTCATTCCACCTACCATACCGCTGTGTAGGTGACTGCTTCTAGGGACATCCTTATCCAGGAAATCTGCAAGGCTGCAACCTGGAAGTCCACACACACCTTCATTTCTCATTACCACATTTACCTAGAGTCATGCTGAGATGCTGGTTTGGGGGCCTCCGTTCTCCAATCTCTGTTCCCTAAGTAGGGGGCGTGCACCTTGCCCCCCTCCTCCTGGAGAACTGCCAGGAGTCTGCCAGACAGTGTGGATTGAAGAACATATCTACATCCATAGAAACACAGGTTACTCACCTATAACAGTAGTTTCAGGAGTGGTATATGTTGTTATCCACACAGATCCACCCAACTTCCCCGGCTCAGGCACACAACATTGCTTCCAGCAGGCAAGATCTGGCATCATGGGGTGAAGCCAAGAGATATACCACCTGGGTGCATGGGAGGAGCCAGCTTGAACATTTTCTGGCACATCTTAAAGGGGAAGGACACTGCCAGATAGTGTGGATGAACAACATATGCAACTCCTAGAACTACTGTTACAGGTGAGTAACTTGTGTTTTTACCCAGAGAGGTTTCTGAGTTCACACTTAATCACTTTATCCACCTTCCTGTTTATTTTTCTGAGCATGCAAAACCAGGGGAAACACTGCTCCATACATTAGATGTGCGCAGGACTTTAAAGTATTATCTGCTTTGGACTAAAGAATCCAGAAAGTCTAAGAAGTTGTTTGTTTCTTTCACCCCAGGTAGAGAGGGTGCTTTAGTTTCTAAGCAATGTTTATCTAAGTGGTTAGTTAATTACATTGTGTTCTGTTACAGTAAATACAGCAAAGAATTGCCTGGTGCTGTCAAAGCTCACCCCACCAGAAGCATAGCTACCTCGGTGGCTTGTTTCAAAGGGGTCTTAGATGCTGACATTTGTGCAGCTGGCCCCTGGAGTATAGTCCACACTTTCACCAAGCATTACAGTCTGGACATTGCCTCTAGAGCCTGTGCAGGTTTTGACAGGGCTGTGTTACAAGCATACCTGTCTTAAATTTATGGAGATCCAACTTCCCACACTATCTGTTTTCCACTTGTCACTGCTTGGTACTCACTCCTGCAGGTATCCAAAATGAGTCCTTCACATTTTATAAAGGACCTTAGATATATTCTTACCTTTTTCCAGTTTATTAACACCATCAAGCTTTTGAACAGTTTTTGTCAGTCTTTACCCTCTATACATCACATGCAAAAAGAACTGGCAGAAAACCAGGCAGTCTTTCAAATAGCATATTTACTAAAAATGGATAAAAATATGAAACATGTAAATACAGAACAATATATCAAAGAGCATACTATCACTTAAAAGAAAACAAGGAAAGTACAAAACAAAAACTCCTACCACAATACATTTAGACTTTTTCTATCTAATGTATTATCTTTTTAAGTGCTTATCAGAGCTGTCTCTTCTACAGTCCCAAGATGGTATATCTCAAAAACAGTTATCTCTCTACACCCCTTCTATGAGTCATCTAGCTCCTCCTTTTAGAATATAAAAAAATACAAACATGATGTCCTATCAGGAGGTATTTTAAATAAGGTGACATCAGCAAAAACTCATTTCCCAAACTATAAGTCTTTGAATTCCCAGTTCCTTCTCCCAAGGCATTTCAAAGGGTTTTATAGCTTTTTAACAACAGTTGATATTAAATTTTCTGCCTCTTAAGACGTTATAAAAGTATATGATTTTCATCCTCTGGCAGACTCATAAAGTTCCATTTCATTTCCACTTCAAGGAAGCAACAGGTCATAAAAAGGTCATAAAATGCAATGTCTCAAGGAAGTTAATTACATTACAGAGATCTCCTGGTTAATTATACATCCTGTAGTTTTCATTGAAACCTGGGGGTGGGGAGGGGGCACCCAGGAGCACAGGTTGTCTTAAGTGAGACAATCACATACTATATTTTTATATTACAAATATCATAGAACAATCATAACCAGCTGGCCAAGCATCACAGTCATCCTGTCTGATTGCCTCCCACCACCCCCTTCTTGGGGCTCCTGTTCAGGACCTAGCTATTTTCTGTTTCCATCTTTTCTAACTAGAGCTCGGTCCCTCTGTCTCTCTTGAGTTCCCCAGGGCATGAGCCTTGCTCCCTTTGTCTCTGGGGGGAAAGAACTCAGGAGGGAGTGGGGACATCCACATCTATATAAGGTTGGTGATGTTGGTGGATGTTGACATGGGTGGCCCCAGTTGTACCACTGAAAATCTTCTGTGTGAATTCCCCTTCACCGATGGCAAAGGCTCCTATCATGTTACCTGATGACTGAGTTCCCCTTGAAAATCTATTGTTACAGGAAGGTCTTACATAACTGTTCTTTCTCCAGGTATCAGTTCTCCAGCTTTCGAGCAAAGGAGGATGTTCTGTGGCTAGTGGTAGTAGAAAGACATAAAACATAATGCTGCCATCTATTTCTAGATCAGGACTACCCCCCAACCCGGACATACAGAATAAACAGATGCAATAAAGTGAGATTAATAGGGCTCTGAAAAGTAAACATTCAGTTTCAAACCTTGTATCCCACCAGAATGAAGATTCACTGGGAAGATGGGATTAAAATGTATTACACCCCAAAAGAGATGAGAGGCCTTCTGGGCACATGGCACAATGGTGGAAGAGAGGACCCAGCTTCCAGTGGAGAAACCTGGAACACTGCAGCTCGATGGTCCACTCTGTGCAGACAGAACATCAGAGCGACTGGACTGGCTAGAGAGAAGCACTCTACACTATGAAGGAGATTCAGGGCCTCCTTTACAGTAACTGTATGGCAAATCTCCCAGTGGTACCAGAGTACCACAACAGACCTGAACCGAAGACTCAGTACCTTGTAATGAGCCCCTCTGCTGTAACCCGATGGAGAAGGGGCAAGAAAGACTTTTGTGTTTTTGTTGTTCCCCACCACAGTGCTGTGCCATGGTGTCTGAACTTTCCAACCATGCCTGTTTTTGAAATCCATCCCAGCCATTGCAGGGCTTTATAGACCCTGCAAACAGCTGTGGTTCTTCCCCATCTCAGAACTCTGGGCTGCTCTCACCCACCGACTGAAGCACAAACCATTAATTATTTTCCCCCACGGACACTTAGTGGAGTAGTTCCTTCTTTTTCCAACTACACTTGCTGGACTGAGAGCCTGGTTGGAGAATTTCATGAGGGCTTGGGACAGAATGCATGACTTCTGCAAGTTAGCCGTGTACTAGAATGTAAAGAAAGACAATGGCCACTTGCCCTCATTTAATTTTGCAGAGACTGGAATTGGTCCAGTCCATAGTACACTGAGAAATGTAGAGGGAAGGTATATTGCAAAATTAGGGGAGCGCAAGTGTTACCTTACACTTAGCACTTGCTAGTCTTTACATGGTATGCCCAGCAAGATAAATATTGTTGTATCTGCACCTGCAGTGTGAGCTGATTCAATCTCGATTCACAACTCAGCTGGACTTCAAGGTATTTATTCTGACCACATAAGGGAAGGGGAAATGACATGCGAACATATTGTGGGGACTTACTGGGGGGCCTGGGTGAAGTGGCAAGGGCAGAGAGTGCAGGGACCAGGTTTCTAAAAATGGGATGAGGAATCCTGGCTGTTGACCTGCCCCTATGGGACTCAGAGTCCCTTGATGCATACCCACTCACAATGTCCTCCATGCTGACAGTGCAGAAGGTATACCAAGGGGAGCAGCAAGTCAGTAGACCCTGCACTAGCCCTCCGACAAGGTTCCCCTGCCAATAGAGTGCCCAGATGCTACACCTATGTCTATAAATCTAAATAAGGGGCTGCTCAATTGGAGACAGGTTACCTGACCAACCAGGGTGGATGACGTTATGAGCCCAACCTCCTGGACATGGCAGGACCTCCTGTTTACAGGGAGGATCCCCCCTTTGTTTTTTTACAGAACTCATGAGCAGTTGTAGGGTTCAGGAAGTGTTACCAACCTCCCCCCCCCAGTGGGAGGGTGCAAACTGTAGTTTTGAGTCCCCTTGACTCTGTACTATGTTCGGGATTTGAATCCCACTGCTACCACTAGCAGCCTCTTAAGTAATTTTGTAGGGTAACCAAGCAATCACTATCTCTGTTATCAAGGCTTACAGTCTTTGCAAAACCCTTCTGTTAAAATATTAGATCTTACAATCGGACCCCAGGCAGCATTGATAAGAAAATCATAGAAGTTTACTTAAATAAAAACAACACAGTAAATACTACAATATGGAAGATTTTTGAAATGCAGACAATGCCAAAAATAACACGGGATGGTCTACAGAAAAGACTACATACTGTTCTAAACCACATCTTATTCTGAGGTTTCAAAGTCCAGAAAAGTGTTCTTTTTGAAAATAACCTTTTCTCTGTGAAGGTGAAGAAAAGTTCTTTGGATAACACAATAGTTGTTGGAATTAAAAATCAGTTTCTTAGTGTCCTTTTTCAAAACTCGGGGTTTATCTTGAAGAGTGAAGTCCTTGTTCCCAAATTCTGATTTAAAATGAGAATTTCCATTTAGCATGTGGAAAATCAGTTTTCCACAAAACACAGGTCTTGTTTTAAAAATATGTCAAAGACCTATCATATTCTTCCACCCAAGTATATGAACAGCTTAAGTTCTCTGAGCTCTGAGATGTCTAAGGAATGTCTCAGGGTTTTAACTTTAAGCTAATGTGCCTTCTTCTCCTCTGAAAACCTTCAGGAGAATGCCGATTTCAAGATGGTTCTATTAGATAAAGTCTGGTCATTTTCAAGCACCACCCACCTCCATTCTGACCATGCAGAGAACTGGAGTGCAGCAGTTTCACCTTGTCCTGCAAGTATCACTGTGGTTTCATGTCTAAACCCTGTAACATCTGGTTTTTGCATTTGACTTGAGTCCCTAACCCTAGGTCATTCTCCTGACCTCTTTCTGTTATTGGAAACTAAATGTCCAGTTTTATCTAAGAGTTATGACTTTTATGGTCCTAAACCGTTCTTATCTAAATAGGTACCAGACCCAAACTTGCTTTTGGTAATTTTGTTTAGTTGTTAAAAGCCGGTTAAAGAGACAGTGTCTTACTGTAACTCTAAAGTACATTACAGCACATACAATAGGAACATTAATAAAGGATATAGGCCTATTTTGCAACAGCCATTACCATGACAAGTGAGCTTAGACACACCTCCCTGCTGTGCTTTCTAACCCCAGAAGCAGCATCATACCAGATCCTGCAGTGACAGGGAAGTACAAGCCGAGATGTCCTCCCCTTTCATTCCAGTGCACTACTACAGTTTAACCTTCACCTCAACTACAACTTGAAAATGAGGTCACTTTTTCCTGATAGCAGAGCATACCACAATCTGGTCTCTGCTGTGAGACAAGGCAGTACCTCTAGCCTGCATTCTGATACATTTTCAGTGGTAACTAGAAATCTTAAGATTATTTGTTTTTGGGAAGGGCGGCAACAGTTCCATATGTTTTTTGTAAGAGTGTTTGGTATAGTGCTGTGTGGCCTTTTTGTCTGTTTTGTTTTGAGCTGTCTCTACATGACATCAGCTTGAGTAGTGACCCCCCTGTTCCAGGGGACAAACCTCCACTACTCAACTATCCCCCGAGGCTACTGGGAGTGCGGTACTTGTCACGGGGCAGTTCGTGGAATGCAGTTCTTATTCCCCAACCTTGGAAGGGACTGTTGTGAATGTTTATTGTTATCTGTTTATGCAGTTGAGAGTTATTATTGTTGGAATGTTTGCTTTGGGGAAATATGACCAAATCAATGAGGGGCTCCAGCAGGGCAGTGGGGGTTAGACACCGCACTGACAAATCAGAAATAATTTGTGTCACTAATTGATAATGGCTGACCAACCAGTGTAAGTTATCACACCATCAGTGGCTTTACCCACCCCATTAAATGGAAAAACAGTAATGCACTGTGTTCACCAAACTAAGGTAGATTGTATTATGCTACAGGAGAGTCATGTCTCGGATACAGTGCACCAGAAATTGACCAAATATGGATTTCACCATGAACACTGCTCCTATTGTAAAGCTGGGCTGAGGCAGAGTGCAGCGATCTTGGTCCCAAATGGAGTGCCCTTTGAGACTAAAGAGGTGATTTCTTATAAAGAAGGTAGATATGTCTTATGAAAGGGCAAATGGCCAAACTCTCACCCTAGACTTCGTCTATGCACCCCCCCCGCATCTGAGTTTGCCTCCTTTTAAAAACTGCTTAGCCCGATAGCTGACAAAACTGAAGGCCTGCTGATTAGTGGTGGGGATTTTACCCGGCCTTTATTCCCAGAACTGATAGCATTTTGGGCACCCCCAGAAAAGTTCATACAGTGGTGCAAAAGGTATAGGCCCTTTTAGTAGAAATGGACCTTATTGATCCATGGCAACACCTAAATGGTTCAGTTAAACTTTTTATGCTTACTCTGAGGCCCAGCAAATATACTCCTGGCTTGACCTTTTCCAGCTACATAAGGAATCGATAGGCTACATAGCTGCTCGATTGGACCTATGGGTTTATCAGATCTTGCTCTGCTAGAAATGAAATGTCACCTTAATATACACAAGAAAAATTATCCTTCAGGAGACTAAATGCCTAATTTCTGCAGGACGAGGTATGAGAACAGATTCCCAAATTCATCCAGCAGGCAGTACAGGAACATGCTGCCCCAGAGATGTCCCCAGGAATTC
The DNA here is from genome assembly GCA_016271365.2 of Neoceratodus forsteri. Taxonomy (NCBI): domain Eukaryota; kingdom Metazoa; phylum Chordata; order Ceratodontiformes; family Ceratodontidae; genus Neoceratodus; species Neoceratodus forsteri. Next base: position 284,843,274 of record CM057455.1, on the reverse strand, counting down.
TCTGAGGCACTATCAAGGCTATGTTGAGAGGTAAATTAATCGCAATAGCAACTTGGAAACAGAGTAGGGAGAGACAGCTCCAGTTAGAAAATGAAATTATGGAATTGGAAAGGCTAAAAGATTAAGTTTAGCAGACAGTGGGGCAAGGAGCTTCGGGAAACAAAAAAGAAGCATAACAGGATTTTGGACTATAAAGGCTAACTGAACTTCAAATATCTCAGGCAGAGTTACTGTGCGTGATGCTCAAGAGCAATACAGCTTTTAGCCTGTAGGTTACAGAGACAGAGTGCCAGGATGCATATTCAGAAAATAGTACACCCGGACAAGGAAAGGGCTTAGAATTACAAAAACGGATCAGATGGTGAAGATATTTAAAGGATACTACAAATCCCTATATAAAGCCAGACTAGCTCAGTCACAGCCACAGATTGGTACCTTTTTAGAACAACTGCACCTCCCCCAGCTAATGCAGGAAATCCCATGAAAATGACATTTATGGTTTACTTACCCTTGCTAAAGAATTAAAGGAAAAAAGGTGTAACACAGCAATATTCAGCATCCTTCCAAATCCAAAAGCACACATAGAGAAAACAGTACCATTGCAAGAATCAATGCCATCCTTTCAAATTGGTGTATGAAGGCAGGAATTATGTTTATTGATAACTGGGATGCTTTCTAGACAAACGCTAATCTATACTCAAAGGAAGAGCTTCATCTTAAAAAGGGGGCACTCTTGGAAAAAGCTTCAGACTGGCAATCAGCAACCTAAGTTTAAACTAACTGGTATGGGGGAAAATGTCAGTTTAACTCCTGCGGGGAAGCAGTCATGCATACATACGAACGTGCAAAATTACCGGTGGAAAAAGACCCACAGGTCTATCAAGTCTGCCTGATTGTGCAGCTTTTAGATTCATATCACTACAGCTGCCCCACCCCAACCAAACCCCTCCCTTCCTTCCTTCCTTCCTCCCCAGTCCTTTCCCCCTTTGTGTTCTTGTCTGTACTAACCCTGCCCTTGACTCTATCCCAACCTTGCTTAAAGCTATCCACTGTCCTTTGAGCGATTAACTCCTCTGACAGTGCATTCCAACCCGCCACCACTCTCTCTGTGAAGTAGTGCCTTCTAATCTCCCTCTAAACCTTCCCCCTTCCAACTTCAGACTGTGCCCCCAGTGACCCTCCCCCCTTTAAGTGGAACAATCCTCCCTCCCTGACTTTGTTTATGCCTTTCAAGAACTTAAAGGTCTCTATCATGTCCCCTCTTTCCCTTCTGTCTTCCAGCCAGTACATGTTGATCTCCTTCAACCTTTCCTTGTACAGCAACTCCCCTAGTCCCATGATCATTTTTGCAGCCCTATGCTGCACCCCCTTCAATAATCTCACATCCTTTTTGAGGTATGGGCACCAGTACTGTACACAGTACTCCCAAGTGTGACCTCACAGTGATCTATACAATGGCTGGATGAACTCCCCCTTTTTGATAGATGATCCCTCTGGCAATGCACCCCAGCATCCTATTTGCCCTTGCTGCCGCCCCCCTACACTTTGCTGATACCTTCATGTCCCCTGTGACTATTACCCCCAGGTCCCTTTCCTCCTCTGAAGCTGTTACCTGCACCTGCACCCCCACCCCCCCAGCCAGTAGCTGTTCCTGGGATTTCTGGCTCCAAGGTGCATAACCTTGCACTTCTTAGCATTAAACCCCAACTGCCACTCCCTAGACCAGTGTTTGAGTTTACCTAGATCCTCTCTGAGTGCCTACCTCTCTTCCTCATTGTCCACTTTTGCACAAATCTTAGTGTCACCCATGAACAGGCTGATCTTACTCTTGACCCCCTCTGCAATGTCTCCAGTGAAGACATTGAACAAAACGGGGCCCAGCACTGAACCCTGCGGTACCCCACTCATTACTGGCCATGGCTTGGATGTCTCCCCCATACAACTACCCTCTGTTGTCTGCCCTACAGCCAGCTCTCAACCCACCCCACCAGTTTTTCCCCACCCCATGTCCCTCAGCCTGCTTATTAACCTCCTATGCGGCACCGAGTCAAAAGCCTTGCTCAAGTCCAGATACAGGACATCCACAGCGTGGCCTTCGTCAACCGCCCTAGTGACCCAGTCTAAGAAGTCGATCAGGTTAGTTTGGCAAGATCTTCCCATTACAAACCCTTGCTGTCTCTCATCCTGCAGGCCATTGCTTTTGAGAAAGGTTATCAACCTTTCCTTCATAATGGTCTCCATCAACTTCCCCACTATGGAAGTTAAGCTCACCAGTCTTTAGTTACCCAGTTGGTCCTTGGGTCCACTCTTGTGAAGGGGCACCACTTGAGCCATCCTCCAGTTCCCAGGTACATTCCCCATCTCTAAGGAGGTGTTGAACAAGTCCATCAGAGGGCCTGCCAACACCTCTGCCAGTTCCTTCAGAACCCTTGGGTGTACACGTCTGGTCCTGGTGCCCTGTACACCCTCAAGGCTTTAAGGCCCTTCAGAACTCTATTCTCTTGGATGACCCCCGTCTGTTATCTCTGCACCTTGCACCCTTGCCCCTTTTCCCCTGCGGTATTGGGACATCCCTTTCTTTTGTGAACACCGAGCAGAAATAGTCATTGAGTGCCTCTGCCTGATCTTCCCCTTGTTCCACCCATCCTCCATCTCTCTCAGTTCTACCAATGTCATCCCTACAACTCCTTTTCTCCCTTATGTATTTAAATGCCCCCTTCCCCCGATCCCCTGAGCCAACTTCAGCTCCTTGGCTGCCCTGACTGACCTGATCACCTCCCTAGATGCCTTTGTGAACACTTCTCTATCCTCCTCCTCAAGCCCATATTTTTTTTTTAACTTAATGAAGGCCAATCTTTTCCCCCCCTCACCTTCCCCTCCACCTCCTTGCTGAGCCAGCTAGGTTTTTTTAACCTGGACTGCTTACTCTGGTGGGCAGGGCGAGGTCACGGTTTGAGCTAGGCCTACTTCTGATGCCACCAGTGGCACCAGATCCAGTAGAGTAATGGGGGGTGGCCTCTCTCCCAGTCATCCTGGTCTCCTCCTCTTTAGAGGAGGATGATGGTGATGACCCGTATTGGTTACTCAGCTCTGAAGTGTCTCCCAATAATGAGGAGTTGTGTCACCTACCTAGGCCTAGTGGTGAGGTTCCAGAAGTATCTTCATCTTTGGCCTCCCTGGCCAGGCCTGCCCTTGGGGATGACTCTTCTGAGTCTTCCAGCACTGTTGGCAGTACCGGGGACTGTCATGGCACTGACCCCAGTGCCGAGGAGGAGGAGGAGGAGGGCAGCACCTGGTCTAGGGACAGTGTCAGATCTGGGGAGGATGCTGTGCCTGGAGCCAAGTCAGGTGGCAACACCACCTATGGTATGGGTCTGGCACTGGTTCTGAGGATGTCTTGTACCAGTGGAGAAGGGGAGCAGGAAAGGAGTCATGATGAAGGGCAGGTACCAGAGAGAATGTAACTAGGGAAAGGGTGGGCTGTGGGATAAGAGCGAGCTGGGTGGTGTTTAGAGCAAACTCTATTCGGAGAAACAGTCACATTGAGTGGAAGAGGTGAGGTAAAGTCTGAGATTCCTTTTAAAGGGTCCAAGTGTAGCAGAGGAAAGTGCTTCTTTATTGAGGGAATTGAACCATAGAGGAGCTCTATGGGTAAAGGACCGCTGAACCATGGAGGTACGACATCTGGGAACCTGAAAGGTTAGAGATTGGGCAACGCGCATATGCTGAGTGCCACTGAAGGCAGTAAGGAGTGTGCTAACACCAGGGGGCATGGGTCCAAGGAGAACCTTTTTGGTAAGTAAGCAGGTCTGGTATTGTATTCTGCTGAGTAGGGGGAGCCAGCCGGTTTGTGCATAGAGGTCACAGATGTGTGTTTGTTGGGCCGCACCCATTAATAGTCTGCAGGCTTTGTTGAGTGAAACTGAGATCCTGCGGAGGGCAGTTGTTGAGGCAGAGCCATAAAAGGCAAGACCGTAGTCAATGATGGATGTGACAGAGCTGTAGATGGCTAGTTTAAGGGCATCTGCAGACATACAGTGCTTATGTTTGTCTAACAGACCAATCCATATATTGGCGGCCTTGGCAACAGTGTCAATATGCCAAGTGTAGGAAAGGGTACTATCCAGCGTGATACCAAGGTACTTGAACTCCTTGACATGTTCGAGTGGGTTCCCAGCGTGGTTCTTGATGGTGAGGGACAGAGAATTGTGCCTGCTCCGTGGGTTACAGAAGGACATGGCTTTGGTCTTGCTGTGGTTCAGGACAAGTTTATGAGAGTTGAACCAGTCTTCAACATGCTTGAAGTCAAGCTGTAGCTGGGATTCAAGGACTGTAAAGTCATGGTGGCTGGAAAACAGGACTGCATCATCCGTGTATAGTAATATTTTTGGTGGCAGACACTAGGGAGACTGTTGATGAAGAGGGAGAAGAGTAAAGGGCCCCGAATAGACCCCTGAGAGGACTGGCTTTTCATCCGATGAGATGCCTGCTATCCTCACATGTTGGACCCAATTATCAAGGTAGCTGGTAAACCATGGAAGGGCACCACTGGAGATCCCAATGGAAGACAGTTGCCTGAGCAGCAGAGGGTGATTAATAGTGTCGAAGGCCCTAGTCAGGTCTATAAATACTGCCCCCCCACAGTTACCTTTGTCGAGCGTGGCGTGGATGAAAGTTGTAAATGCCAGTAGTACAGTGGTGGTGCTGTGCCCTTTTCTGAAGCCATGCTGTTCTGGGCACCGGACTTCGTACTTATCCTGGAATTCAACTAGTTGGTCGAAACTATATGCTCCAGAGCCTTAGATAACGGGGGGAGGAGTGAGATAGGTCTGAAGTTGGTGTGGAGCGTCCTATCACCACTTTTGTGAACCGGTGTGACAGTGGCTTTCTTCCAGAGAGAGGGGAATTGGCCCAATCTGAATGTGAGATTGAAGATCTTTGTCAGTGGTTCAAGGATTTCATTGAGAACTTGAGCCAGCAGTTTCAGGTCAAGGGAGTCACCACTGTACCCTTGTTTGCAGATGGCCTTTTGAATATAGTTTCTAGCTACTTGTGGTGAAACCTCTTTAACGAAAAACTGTGGAGTTGTATGATCATGTATGGGGGTCATGTGGGAGGTGCTGGAGGGGAGGTTGTCGAAGAAATTAGGAGGAAGGACACTGTTCAGGTTTGTAAATGCATTATTAAAAGTGCTGGTGATGGTACCTAGGTCGAGTGTAGGAGTACCATGAAGGTTGAGCATAGTGGGTGGTGCTTTAGGATCCTTACCTGTGAGTTCTTTCAGGTTGTTCCAGAAGTTTTTCCCCTGGCCCCAAGAGTTGGTCAGAGCCTCTTTGTAATAGATGCATTTAGCATTCCGTATCTTTTGAGTGCAATCACTTCTGGCTGCTTTGTATTTTTATATGTTTACTTGCGTCAGAGTTGTATGAGCACAATGCCAGAGATGGTCTCTGTGCTTGAGTTGAGTTAAAAGGTCAGTGTAACCCAAGGGTTGGTCCGTCCTTTGACCTTCATCTTTTTCACCGGTGTATAGATGTCACAGGCTTTGTTGAAATGTTTGACAAATAGGTCCAAGGCTTTGTTAGTGTCACTGAGGGTGTCAAGCACTGCCCAGATCAGTCTGGTTAGATGGGATTTTAGCAACTGAAGTTGCCCCTGTTTAATAACCCTTGCATAGATTAGCTTGGGAGGGGCCTTGTGGAATTTGTTAGACCAGGAGCAGATGACAGGCAAGTGGTCACTAATTGTATCTGGGAGTACAGAAACATTGGAAATATGTTCAGGGTAGTTAGACAGAATTCAGTCTAGAAGCATAAGGGAATCTGTCCTATAGTTACACCTGGTGGGGACATTGACAAGCTGAGTGAGGTGCTGTGCCGTGACTGCATCCTTATTGGTAGAAGCCTCAGGGGAGAGCCAGTTAATGTTAAAATCGCCCATAATTATGGTTTCGGAGTTATGATGCTGGACCCTTAGATATTCCATGATGCTATGGAAGCCAGAAGCCTGGTCTCTTGGGGGCAGGTAAACTGAGACAGCAGTAAGTTCCTTGTTATCTGCACCAAGGAGGATTTTAATGGCAAGGACCTGAGAGGAGTTGCCCAGGCTAGGGGGTGGGATGATGTGACCTGTGAGGGTATCCCTAAGACAGATGGCACAGCCCCTGCCCAGCTTAGCAATCCTGTCTTGCCTGAATATGCAGTAGCCATGGATTGAAACAGATGTGTTAGGGATTTTAGGGTTTAGCCACGTTTCAACAACTGAGAGGACATCAGGGTTGTGCTGTAGGATCCATGTCTGGAGGGAATCAAGCTTGTTGAGGATGATGCAGGCGTTGATAGATGCCAGGGTGAGTGTCCCTGCCCTCCTTCTTGGTGCCTCTGCTGGCTGTCCAGGTGGTCCTGGGTTGGGGTGAACATTTCCTGAGAGCAGGAGCAGCATAAGGAGAATTTGTAGGAGAAAGGATTTCAACATATTGTAGGCTTGCCAGATTGTTTTGCTCCTATGCCTATTGGCGCAACAGTGCCACTGCTGTTTGGATAGGTTGTGGTGTACAAACATGATCTGGGAGAATCATCGGTGGGCAGTGTGCATTTAGTATCGGAAGGTAGCCAAGTGCCATAGAGGAGAGATGGTGTTGAAGTTATCCATGCTACATATTCCCGTGGCCATGCCAAGGTTATAGTGCACGGCATTGAGGGGTGCATGATGAAGATGAGAATGGTTTGGGTTGATCCCCAGGGGAATGGAACAAGGGATAAAGCACATAGCCAGTAGAAACACCTGAATAAGCGTTATTAGGTCAGGGGAAGGATCAGAGTCCGAGAGAGATCGAGGATGTGAGTGGGAGTTTGCTAAGAAGGGTTAAGATAAGAAGATAAAGTAGCAGATAGGCGGGCCACAGAGGAATGCACAGTTGAGGAGGAGGAGTGGTAAGGGACAGGGATAGCTGATCCAATGGGAGGACAGCAAACAGGGTGGGAGGGGTGACAAGCCTATTTAAAGGAGGCCCCGGAGGTGGTGGTGGGGGTGGGACAAAATATTACCAAGTATCCAGCTGGAGAGATGCTGAGAGACAAGGTAGCAGGTCAGGAGAATAGGGCAAAAAGGTGCACCAATGGCCGTGCTGCCAGAGTCTGTTCTGACCAATCACAGGCTGCTGGTATTGGTGGTAACCTATCAGGAGGCAGTGTCAGAGAACCAGGCTCTGAGACAAGCTTGCAGTCATACCTGGTGCATGAATCCGGCCATGGGCTCCAGGAGGGCAGTCTTGAAGAAGTGGTGGGTGTGGCGTGGCGGCCGAAGTTGCAGCCGTTGGGCACCGCTAATGGCCATCATGCCGTATGTGCAGGCGGGCTCCCTAGAGTGGAAATAAGAGAGAGAGGCTCAGTATGAATAGGGCTATAATTCCTCAGAGATGGGGGAGGCTGGCGGCGGACCGTCAGCGGGGGGTGGGAGGAGTGGAGTAAGAGACAAAAGAAGAGGTTGATAGTGTGTGGGTGGGGTTGGAAGATGAGACTGGGAGGTGAGTGGCAGCAATTAGCACTGCAAGAATCGAGCGTTAGGGTGATGGTGGAGGTGGCGAGAATACAGGGAAGATATGAAAATAGGTACCTACTATAATTCTTGATCTTCCTGTATATCTTCACCATTCATCACTGCTTCCCACCCACCTTCCCCTCTTGGGCCTCAACCTTTTGGCATTGCCTCCTCCCCACTTGCTCCCCCCCCCCCGAGGTCAACTGTGGGCAGAGTCCTACTGGCTTCATGGGCTCACTGGTCCCTTGGTTGGGCATCAGTGACTCTCCTTGAGGGGAGGACAAGTGGGGCCACTTGCCCTCTTCTGATGTGGGCTCCTCAGGACCCCTTCTATGAGATCTGAATGTGGACCCTGCGCTCGGGGCTCCACTGTCCCTTGTGGGGAAGAGGACCGGAGTCCAGACCGGTGTCCTGGACTTGGAACCTTTGCAGATCGTAGAGGAGTTTAGGGGCTCCAGGGACTCCTTTCCCTTTTTCCTTTTTGATTAGCCTGGCTGGTTAACCTAGGGCAGTTTCCCTTTCTTCTCCTCAAGAAGAACCCCTCTGATCAACCCATTCCTTCCTTGCCCACTGGCTTGGAGTATGTAAAAAAAAAAAAATCCTAGGCCTTACTGCTGAAAGGCTTGGGTTGAGGGAAAAGGGATCCTGGCCAGGGATGGGTGGGTCCTGTCCCCACCTCCATTTCCTTGAGACAGATTTGAGAGATCCTGGCACCCACCCTCTATGGGTCAGGTGAGTATGACCCCTAGGCTGACTCCGCCTCCAACTTCTCTCTGAAGTGCCTACCATGTTCAGTTGGTCTTGACATTCTATCCAAATGGCAGACCATTCTGATCTTCTCTCCCCCATCCTGCTGGGGTGGTTAGTGTGAGTGGCGGCTGCTGTTATTCCTTCTAGTACCAAGACTTTCCTTGGTATCCCTAAGAGGCTAGGGTGCTCATTGGTTTCTTATCTTCCTCCATCCCTTTCTTCCTCCTTCCCTCCCTTCCTTCCTCTCTATCCTCTTGGGTATGCCCAGTGTTTGGGGCCTCCCTGTACCACACCCTCGGGTAGCCTCCTCACTCTTGTGTCAGCTTTGTTCGCCTTTATGTTTTATGTCTTTTTCTTTTCGTATCACTTGGGCTACCTTGCCCCACCCTCTTTCTTTTCTATATCCGATTTTCACTCTCTGTCACGGACAGAACTGAGGCGAAGGAGGAGTCAGCATTGGTTACTCACCAATGCTTGAGCAGCACGCTATGCATTTACCCTCATGTGTGGCACCATCCCCAGGGCTGGCTCCTCTCCCTAGAAAAACATCTAAGCTGATAAGTTTCCGCAGGGTCATTGCGCCTCCAGCATATAACCCACCAGTGATGAATGGTGAACATATAAATGAAGATCAAGAATTATGGTAGGTATGTCATTTTCATATTTCACATAGTAACATAGAATTTGACAGCAGATAAGGACCGCTTGGCCCACCCAGTCTGCCCATTTCCCTACCTAATGGATAAGCTGCAGATCCTAGTTAACCAGCAGCCTACTTCTTCCTGCCCCCACCCCCTAGAATTGCCTTATGACTGTCCCATGCATGCTTGAATTCCACCACTGTTTTTGACTCCACAACCTCCTCAGGAAGGCCATTCCATGCATCCACAACCCTCTCTGTGAAAAAATACTTCCTTAAATTACCTCTGAACTGCCCCCCTCTATCTTCAAATTGTGCCCCCTTGTTCTTGCACACCTCTTTTTTTGAAAGATGCTACCCTCTTGGACTTTGTTGATTCCCTTGAGGTACTTGAAAGTTTCTATCATGTCCCCCCTCTCCCTCCTTTCCTCGAGGCTATACATATTAAGCTCCTCAAGTCTCTCTTCATATGTCTTCCGGTGCAGACCCTGCACCATTTTAGTTGCCCTCCTCTGGACAGCTTCCATCCTGTCTATGTCTTTCGGAGACTGGGTCTCCAGAACTGCACGCAATACTCCAGATGGGGTCTGACCAGCTGTCTGTACAGAGGGTTTTTCACTGGTGATGCCTCTCCCTATGCATCCCTGTATCTCCCCAGCCCTCCTTGCTGCCCTCTCACATTGCTTGCCCACCTTTTGGTTATCTGATATGACTACCCCCAGGTCCCTTTCCATTTTTGTTGTTGTTAGTGTCTCACCCCCCATTGTGTACTCTTCCCCTGGGTTTTTGTTTCCCAGGTGCATTACCTTGCACTTCTTAGCATTGAATCTAAGCTGCCATACATTTGACCATTCCTCTAACTTTGCCAAGTCCCTTCTCATCCTTTCCACCCCACCTTGTGCATCAACTCTGTTGCAGATCTTTTGTCATCTGCAATGAGACCTTTTTCCTTCCAGTCCCTCTGCAATGTAAGCATAAAGACATTGAAGAGGACTAGTCTAATCTGAACCTTCGGTACCCCACTAGTAACCCTCTTTCTTCAAGTGGACTCCATTTACTATTACTCTGTGTCCTATTCTCCAGTCAATTCTTTATCTAGGCTGTCATCTTGGGACCCACTCCCAGGCTGGCTAACTTGTATATTAATCTTTTGTGTGGGACTGTGTCAAATGCCTTGCTAAAGTCTAGGTAGGCCATGTCCACAGCACCTCCCTGATCTACTACTTTGGTCACCCAGTCAAAGAAATCAATCAGATTCATCTGGCATGACCTTCCCGCTGTGAATCCATGCTGCCTTGGGTCCTGTACCCCTCTGGCCTCTAGATAATCGACAATTCTTTCCTTCAGAAGTGATTCCATCATTTTCCCTACCACTGAGGTTAAACTAACAGGTCTGTAGTTTCCTGCTTCTGCCTTGCTCCCACTTTTGTGAAGGGGAATCACATCTGCCTTCCTCCAGTCCACGGGTACCACCCCATCCTCCCATGATTTGTTAAAGAGGGTAGTCAGTGGTGTCACTAGTTCTACCTTAGTTCTTTTAGAATTCTGGGATGAATCCCATCAGGCCCATTGCTTTGTCCACCTTCAGTTTTAAGAGTTCTTTCAGAACCCTTTCTTCTGTAAATGGGCTGGTATCAACTTCTGTATCCAGAGTGTTTCTACTGTTTGTTTTAGGTACCTCCCCCTCTTCCTTTGTAAATACTGAGCAAAAATATTTGTTTAGTATCTCTGCCTTTTCACAGTCACCATCTGCCCACCCTCCCTCCCCTTTATTAAGCCTCACTATCCCTCCCTTGGTCTTCCTTTGCCTCCTGATGTACCTATAAAGGTTTATCCCCCTTCTTAACCGAGTTGGCTATCTTTTCCTCGGTTTGGGCCTTTGCTGTTCTGACTGTCTTCCCAGCTTCCTTTTGCTTTAACCGATATAGTTCTCTGTCCTGCTCCTTCTGTGATTACTTGTACTTCCTGAATGCTTTCTTTTCTATGAACCTTCACTGCCACTTCCTTTGAGAACCATAGTGGTTTCTTACATCGTTTCGTTTTGTTTATTTGCTTCACAAAGGCTTGTTACCTCTGTGATGGCAGTTTTATTATTCCTATTGTTCTTCCACCCTCCTTCCTGCCCGTTTGCTAGTGCATTCCTTAGGCACTCACCCATTTTGCAAGTCAGCCCTCCTAAAGTCCAGTACTTTTGCCTTTGTATGACTTGACTCTATTGCTGTGTTTATTGTGAACCATACTGTTCGATGGTCGCTAGTTCCCAGATGGCTACCGCTTCTACATCTGTGATCCTCTCTTCATCTCCATTTGAGAGAACCAGGTCTAAGAGTGCTCCCTCTTGAGTGGGCTCCAATACTAGTTGTCTAAGGCATGCCCCCTGTAGGGCATCTAGAATAACCCCACTCTTCGAAGTGGCTGCTGCAGCTGCACTCCAGTTAACATCTGGCATATTCAGATCACCCATCAGCAATATCTCCCTTTTTTCTGCTATTCTAAGTATAATTCCCCCAACCCCCACCCCATGGCAGGGCAGGTGGGGGAGGGTCACCCCCCTGATGAACATATCTAGTGTTGGCTGCAGAACCAGTGCATTATAACGGACCACCAGGACACAGGCAGGGCTTTACATAGCCCAGGCCCCCATATTTTTAATTCTCTGCATCCCCCACACTGCAGTGCCAGTACATGTGTGTGGAGGCACACTCATCCTCTGTCACTGCAGCTCCCTCCCTTCAAGTCACCGATGCCTGCAGTACCACTGGGGCTCCACCTGGTGGCAGTCATGGGCCTAGATGGCTTGGCCACACTGCCAGAGAGAGGAGAACTGACCCTGGGATGCTCAATCCTCCCCCCTTTTGGCAATCAGTGCTTGTTCTTGAGCACCGGTCACCATCATGGCAGGAGGTAAGATGTTAGACACCTCAGCCCTCCATGTCACCAGGCTTCCTACTAGTGCAGATCTTCTTCAAGTATATTTCCCTCCATTGAGCCACATTGAGGACCTATAAGCTGTTGGTGTCAGGACTGTCACAGGCTCACACTTAGGCATGGCCAGATGCCCTACTCCCAGGAGACCCCCCTTCCCTTGATGAACCCTGTGACTTTGTCAAGAAGGAGAATTTCCTCTCCTCCTATCCAATGAGCCTTTTTTGTCAAAAATTTGGTAGGTAGTAGTTGAGTGGTCATACTAAAATGAGGCATCTGCCTGACAAAATCTTTTCCCTTAAATATTATACCACACCAATTAGACCCAGGCAGAGTTGATAAGAAAAACAATCATAAAAAGTTTACTTAGAGAAAGAAAACCCATCAAAATATTCTACACAGTTTAGAGTATTGGTTTGCAGACAACAATGTTAAAAAAATTTGGAATTAAACAATTAACCTACACACTATAAGTGCTTATATTTTCTACCTTATCGATGTTTGGAGTCCAAGGTATGAAAAGTCCCATCTGCCAGAAAACATCTTCTTTCTAAAAAGAGTTCTCAAAAAGTTCAGCAGGATGATAATTCAGTCTCCGAATTTTCTTCTTCAGCAAAATCTACAGTTTTTCAGAGAAAAGCTCCTTTACCAAGAGTGTTTCTCTCTTCAGTGAGGCAAAGTTCTCCTCAATATCAGTAGTTCTTCAGCAAAACTATTCAAAGCTAATATTGGCAAAATGATATCAAAAAGCACTGTTTTCTAGCTGTATTCATGTTTTATACAGCAAGTGATGTCATTCCAACTTAACCTTTTGATTGGTCGGCTATTCAGGCTGGGATGTTTCAGCAGTTCACCATTTTTCCTGTGGAGGTCTCTCTCTCGCTGCACCCTAGTTTCTCTAGAGTATATAATATCAGAAAACTAGCCCTCCCCCTACCATGCTCTAACGAGCTTAGTTTAGCATGTTGACCCCTGCTGAACAGTTTCTGGTAAGAGACATTCCTTTTTTTATACTTCTTTTATTGATGATTCATTTCATAACAAGAAAGATACCCTTCATTACAAGAACTACAGAACCATAATATCAGCAATATTAATATAATGCAGATAGATATAGAAACATAGACTTTGATGGCAGATAAGCAGGGCCACTGGAAAACTGCAGAAAATTTTACCTCAAAATGTGTGGATTTTCTTGAAAAATTGCGGGAAAATTGCAGGGGTTCACTATACATCCCAACTGCCCCTAATAAATATTTTATTGTTTGCTGCAGCATGTATTGATCACATAAATTGTTAGATAAATGTATTGCCACTTGTAAATGCTTTTAATATGAAGAAAGATGTGTGTTTTTGAAATGCACTGTAAACTAATCATTATGTAGCATATCTTCTAAAAATCAAGACATCTAAGTCATGCAGTGCTAACTAAATTTTATTCAGTAATTTACAATTAGTCTGTACTGAATACATCCTGAAACAACATATTTTGCCAGTTTCTAGATGTTAAATAATGAAGCCTGTTTAAACTACTTGCTTTGGTGCAAGAAAAAAATAAACAGATTACCAGGGTGCCTAATAAAGGTCTAGTAAGAAAAATATTTTGTTAAAATGATTACTGTTCTTAATCAGCACTGTAAGTACATTTTAAAATCACATGATAAAAGTATCAAATTATGCCAATCGCTTTTCATTACATCATACGATAGTTTTTAATACATTTTACTTTTGTTCTACTCGGTTTGCAGTGATTTTACTTGGGTTGCAATTATTTTGTCTATTTGGAAGGTAACTGTTTAACTATACTTAACCTGTTCAGCATGTTTTCAGAAATGTTTGCTTTTTGTAGGCTTTGTATGTGAGTGTACAGTTGTGGCAGACTGACATGTAAAGAATCACTGTCACCAACCCCCTCAGAAGCACATTCAAGTTTATAATCAGCAGGGCCATCCAAACTCTTGACACATTTGAATCAAAATCCTTTCAGATTGAAAGTATTTATACAAGAAAAATCTACCCTACTATTCAAAAACAAGCACTGTGGTCAAGGCTTCATTTAGGTGAATGGGGCACTTTGCACCTCTTCTCGCAACTATTGTCTCAGTCTCTGTGTCAGCAAAAAGTTCTCTGATAGTCTGCTTTAACACAGATTTTAAGTGTTCAAGTCTACATATGCATGACCAGAGGATTCTGAAACCAAAGCAAGGAAGTGAATCACATGAAAGCAGTCACATTTGACCCCTTCTCACCTCACACTGTACTATTTTGGTCAAATCCAAGTCTGTGTACCATATCTGAGTAGATTTCCTTGAGAATTTAAATATTTTTATACAATTTCAGTCAAAAATTCCATAAATGTAAGAAATTGCAAGAAATTGCGGATTTTGTGCGGAGAAGGGTGAAAATTGCAGAAATTGCAGAAAAATTGTGCCCGTAATTTTCCAGTGGCCCTGCAGATAAGGACCACTTGGCCCGAGTCTGCCCATTTCCCTACCTACAGGATAAGCTGCAGGTCCTATTAACCAACAGCCTATTTCTTCCCACCCCCCACAAAAATTGCCTTATATCTGTCCCATGAATTCTTGAATTCTCCCACAGTTTTAAACCCCCACAACCTCCTCAGGAAGGCTGTTACATGCGTCCACCACCCTCTCTGTGAAAAAATACTTCCTCACATTGCCCCTGAACCATCTCCCCCATCTTCAGATCTTCCCCCCCTTGTTCTTGCACATATCTTTTTCTGAAAGATGCTACCCTCTTGGATTTGTTGATTCCACTGAGGTACTTAAAAGTTTTTATCATGTTCCCCCTCTCCCTCCTTTCCCCAAGGGTATACACCCTTGAGGAGAGCTCCTTTAGTCTCTTCTCATATGGCTTCTCATGCAGACCCTGCATCATTTTAGTTGCCCTCCTCTGGACTGTCTCTATCCTGTTTATGTCCTTGCGGAGATATGGTCTCCAGAACTGGATGCAGTACTCCAGATGGGGTCTCACCAACTGTCTGTATGAGGGATAACAATTTCCTGTTTTCTGCTGGTGATGCCTCTCCCTATACATCCCAGTATCCCCCCAACCCTCCTTACTGCCTTCTCACATTGCTTGCTAAACTTAAGGTCATCTGATATGATTACCCCCAGGCCCCTTTCCATTTTTGTTGTTACTACCTCCCCCCCCAATTGTGTAATCTTCCCATGGGGTTTTGTTTCCCCAGTGCATTATTTTGCACTTCTTTGCATTGAATCCAAGCTGCCATACTTCTGACCATTCCTCCAACCTTGCCAAGTCCCTTCTCATCCTTTCCACGCCTCCTTGTGTATCAACCCTGTTGCAGATCTTTGTGTCATCTGCAAATAGGCATACTTTTCCTTCCAGTCCCTCTGCAATATCACTTATAAAGACATTAAAAAGGACTGGACCCAGTACTGAACCCTGCGGTACCTCACTAGTAACCCCTCTTTCTTCAGAGTGGACTCCATTTACAATTACCTTCTGTGTCCTGTTGTCCAGCCAATGTTTTACCCAGGCTACCACCCTGGGACCCACTCCCAGGCTGGTTAATTTGACTATTAATCTTTTGTGTGGGACTGTGTCAAATGCCTTGCTAAAGTGTAGGTAGGCCATGTCCACAGCCCCTCCCAGGTCTACTACTTTGGTCACCCGGTCAAAGAAATCAATTAGATTCATTTGACATGACCTTCCCACTGTGAAGCCATGCTGCCTTGGGTCCTGTGCCCCACTGGCCTCTAGGTACTCAACAATTCTTTCCTTCAGAAGTGATTTCATCACTTTCCCTACCACAGAGGTCAAACTGGCAGGTCTGTAGTTTCCTGCCTCTGTCTTGGTCCCACTTTTGTGAAGGGAAATCACATCCACCTTCCTCCAGTCCTCAGGTACCACACCATCTTCCCATGATTTGTTGAAAAGGGTAGTCAGTGGTTTCACTAGTTCTCCCTTTAATTCTTTTAGAATTCTAGAATGAATTCCATCAGGCCCCATTGCTTTGTCCACCTTCAGTTTTAGGAGTTCTTTCAGAACCCTTTCTTCTGTGAAAGGACTGGGATCGACCCCCCCCCCATCCAGAGTGCTTCTGTTAATTGGATTAGGCACTTCCCCTCCTCCTGTTTTGTGAATACTGAGCAGAAATATTTGTTCCATATCCCTGCTTTTTCACTGTCCCTCTCTGCCCACTCACTGTCCATTCTATTCAGCCTCACTATCCCTCCCTTTGTCTTTCTATGCTCCCTGATGTACCTATAAAAGGTTTTATCCCCCTTCTTAACCGAGTTGGCTATCTTTTCCTCAGTTTGGGCCTTTGCTATTCTGACTTCCCTCCCTGCTTCCTTCTGCCTTAACTGGTACAGTTCTCTGTCCTGCTCCTTCTGTGTTTCCTTATACTTCCTGAATGCAGTCTTTTTCTCCCTGACCTTCCCCCACCACCTCTTTTGAGAACCATAGTGGCTTTTTCTTTCATTTTGATTTATCTGCTTCACACAAAGGTTTGTTGCCTCTGTGATTGCAGTTTTGATGTTTGATTTATATAAAAAAATAGTTAAAGTAATTTTGTCATGTTTGCCATAGCAAATGGGAGTAGTAACCTGTAGAAGCTGTGAATAAATTTCCTACCATTCAAACTGCCAAAAAGTGCCATTTTCCCTGGGAAAAAACAAAAAAGTGCCATTTTGTGCTCTGCTTCATTTGCATAACCCTGTCCCTTTTTTTTTTCCTCAGTGCTGCAACCCCCACCGTGACATCATGCAAGGGAAAACAAAGTTTTAAAGTGATTTTATAAGGTTTTGCAGATGCCTTTTTCACACAATATGCCACTGCCACCCATGCTTTGGATGGTGAAGCTGCAATTTGTTTTGTAAAAAAATCTGTCATAGTTATTTTGTGTTTTGTTTGATCAGCACTCAGTCCTTCTGTTTTCTGTGTGCGACCACCCCCTAGAATAATGTCATAAAAGGGAACTGTTAATGTTTTACATACAGCACCAAGGCATCCTGGGTATGTTACTGAGACATGCAGCCAGGGGTTCAGTTAATTTATTTTCAGTGGAAGTCTAAAACTTCTAGGAGTTGAAATCTGGAAGTCATTCAAATATTTTGGAAGTCAAAATACTTCCAGAATCTGACCTTGGGAAGTTGATATTCTACAAAGAACAAATTTATGGATGTTAATATAATATACTATATTAGTGGTAAAATGCAGTTTCTTTCAGAAAAATCTTTTTTGGTTTTGCATCTAGAAGTCAATGACTTTTTCTCTCTTCATTTTGGAGGTTCTTTTCTTGTGGAGTTAACTGAAGCCCTGGGTGCAGTCCCTTATTTTGGTGGTGGTGACTGCAAGAGATATTATACTGATACACTCTCTTGTCTAAGTAGATGTGTCTTGAACAATTATGTCTGTAACAATTTTGATCTGCTGATGTTTTAAAATAAAGTTTACAAAAAAATATGTAGATGTGTAGCAAGGCATTGTTGGTGCAATAAGAAATTGTTTTCTGATTTCCTTACTGTGAAGTGCAGTCTCATATTTCTGTAGTGGCTTCAACAATAAAAGCTTGCATATGGTTATTTTCAAAACAAGGCATTGTGCATTCAGAATCTAGCTGACAAGATTTCTTTACTGAGAGATGTAGTTTCCTATATCAGTAGTGTGGGTGTCTGCAATACCAAGACTGACCAACAGAGGTCTCTGTTTCTTCATCCAAAGAACTCCCTACTGTATTTTTGTTCTAGTCTCGTGTAATACTATTCTGATTATTGTATTTACCCACTATATTGTTCCTACTGTTTCTGTTACTGCCATCTACCTAATATGTAAATTGCCCTTGTATTCTGTGTAACTGTTGTATTACTGTCTCCTCAATTGTTCCCATGTATATGCTTGAGTAACTCCACTTTCCTGCCCCCTAGGACGCATCTGGAAATGAGCAATTATTGCTCAGTATACCTTCCTGGTGAAACACTTGAATAAATAAATAAAATACTCTAACCTTATCCGTAAAGATTTCTGCTCTGCCCTGTCCGCTGTTAATTGGAATCCTATATCTACTCTCCCTACCTTGGAGGAAGCCTTAGACTACTTCTCCAATGCATTGCTGTCTGTAGCGAATGTGCATGCCCCTCGCAAGAAGCTTAGGGTGCAGGGCAAATACCACAAATGGCTTAATACTGATCTGAAATGGATGATGCTACTCAAGGACAAAGCATGGGGGCAATACAAAACCTCGCATCTCCCTCAGACTGGGAGAAATACAGAGGACTAAGAAACGAGTGCAAGAAATCCACAAAGAATGCAAAAAGTTAGTATCTAATTGGTCTCCCAACACGGCACCTAGGGGATCCTAAGAAATTCTGGGGCAACATTAATGCGTTACTGAAGGGTGGCACGAGTACACAAGATGGAGCTGCCATGATCAATGGCAAACTGACTGATGACCCCTCCACAGTAGCATAGGCATTTAATACCTCTTTTACTGATCTAGACAAGTATACATCTTCTGCTCCAACCGCCTCTCCACAAAGAGAAGCCACTGAATGGGATCTCCCCAGGCCTCAGTTTCATCTCAAGCTTGTCAAGCCATCAGAAGTGCTGCTCCTCCTGAAGAGGATAAATCCTGACTCATCCCCTGGCTCAGACCACCTACAGCCTTGACTGCAGCAGGCTGCTGCACCAGCAATTGCTCTGCTCGTCATCATGCTAATGAACTAGTCCCTACTGGAGGGGTGTGTCCCTAGTAAGTGGAAGGTGGCTGTGGTAGTTCCCGTTCACAAGACAGGATCACATGTACACACTGAGAGACCTATCTCTATACTCTGCCCTCTGGTGAAGGTGCAGGAGAGACTGGTCTATAACCAATTGCAAAGCTACCTTGAATGGCATCATCTATTGACCGAAAATTCACATGGTTTCAGAAGAGGCCATGGAGCTGACACAGCCCTAATCAAACTCACGGCTCACACCCTGGGTGTCATAGACTGTGGGTCCCCCACTGGGGCTATATTCTTAGATTTGTCAAAGGCATTTGACCTGGTTAGCCACAAACTGCTCCTCAGGAAACTCCAACTGCTAGGACTAGACATGCTCTCACTTACCTGGTTTGAAAGCTATCTGCTCAACAGGACTCAAAAGGTAAAATGGAAAGGGGAACAATCAGGCTCCAGACCTGTGACCACTGGAGTACCCCAGAGCTCAATTTTAGTCCCCCTACTATTCACCCTCTTTGTCAATGACATTGGGAGTGACTGTGGTCTGGAAAACCTGATCCTGTATGTGGATGACTCAGTGGTTTACTGGAATTATTCCCCAACCAAATGTCATTACTGCAAAGCTACAGGCCAGTCTAACAGTAATAGAGGCTTGGTTTACCTCTAACTCACTGGTGCTGAATGACAAAAAGACCAAGGCAATCCTCTTTGGGACTAGACACCTGGGAGTTGACAGGCAACACCTGCTCCTGCTCTATGTAGCCTCAGGCTCACAAATTGAAGTTGTGGACAAGATTAAGTACCTGGGAGTTTACCTAGATCAAGAAATGTCCTACAAACCGCATATTGACTCTGTAGCTAAGACTACTCACCAGAAGCTTGGCCTTCTGTACAGACTCACTCGGGAACTCTCTAACAGACGACGCTCGACTCGCTATAGCCAAAGGCCCGCTACTTCTCACCCTTCTCTATGGTGCTCCCCTCCTACAGTACTCAAGGAGAGTGAACACTGCAAGCTGTCTGTCCTCTATAATAGGATAGCATGCTTTGCCACCTGCTCCCCATCCAGGAAGCACCATTGTGAGGTCCTTGCAGACCTTAACTTGCCCCCAATAGAGCATAAACTCTCATATCCCTTACTACTGTAAGTCTGGCCTACAAACTCACCCATGTCAGCACTCCCCTAACTTGGTTGGCCTCCTAGAACTAAAAGCTCCCCAACGGATACTGTGGACATCAGGGAGCTGCCTCCTCAGTATCCCGCGTGTGCACACCAACCTAGGCAAAAGATCCTTTGGTTACTCGGCACCCTACCTCAGGTGCTCATTCCCAGAAGAGCTGACCAGAAGTTCCACCCTGGAGGGGCTCAAATCCAGCCTAAAAGCATACATGCTGGAGCAGTGTCTCTGTGGCTGCTACCGTTGTCTCCCCTCCTAGCCCTGATCGCTTTTCTCCTTACACTACCATCAGTCTAATATGGCCTGTATACTATAGTACAGCTTTGACACTTGGAGCACGTTCCTCCTAGCATAAGAACTTGCAGAAGTTTTCTATGATGTTGTCATCTAATGTTGCTGTCCAACTGTTTCCTCCCTTTGTGACTAATTTTGCAGTACTCTGTATGTAAACACAATGTCTTTTGCTACTGCTGGTGTAATTGCTGAGTCAAATGTATTTGTGAAGTGCTGAGCTATGAGTACTGTATGTGAAAAACTGTAAAAATGATATACGTAATTAACTCTGGCTCATCCCTGAAAAAGGGACCTATGATCTCAGTGGGCTCACTCGGTTACCAAACTGCAATAAATAAATACAAAATAAAAATAGTATGTATACATATGTATTAAGGCATTGGGGGTACAAAAAGAAGCTGTTTTCCAATTTCCTTACTGTGAAGTGAAGTCTTGTATTTCTGTAGTGACTTGAACAATAAAAGCTCTCATATAGTTATTTTCAAAACAAAACATTGTGCATATAGTAGCTAGCTGACAAGATTTCTTTACTGAGATGTAATCCTCTATTTTGGTAGTGTAGATGCCTGCAATACCAAGACTGACCAACAGAGGTCACTGTTTCAAACCAGCTTTGTTTCCCTTGCAAGATGTCACAGCTGGGGGTTGCAACACTGAGAAAAACAAGGGAAATGTTATGCAAATGAAGCAGAACAAAGAAATTAAAAGCATTTTTTTTTCAGGGAAAACAACATCTTTTTGGGAGTTTGAATGTTAGGAGCACACCTCTCAACCTCCTGCCTCATGAATCAAGGACAAGGCTTAACACAATCAGGGACAAAGGTTTAAAATCAGGGACACACCTTAAAAATTGGTGATAGCCACTCAGGAAGCTGGTAGCATAAGTGGTTTAGTGTAAAATGCATTTTCTAAGGAAGAACACATCAGTAACATTAATGTTTGACATTATTTTATGCTTACAACCCCAACTGTTTGTTCACAGAAACACAATTTTTAGGAGGGGCAGAGTAAACATTTGAGGTAAAATTCGGGACAGTTGAGAGGTATAGTTAGGAGACTGAATCACAACTCCTACAGGTTACTACTCCCATTTGCTATGGCAAACCTCACAAAACCACTTGAAGCACTGTGTTGAAATAAAAACCATGTTGGTCAGTCTTGGTATTGCAGGCATAATTTTTCTTTCACAATTTTGAACTCATAGCAGAAGCTGGACACCAAAGAAAAAGAAAAGTAGTCTAACCCATAATTACACACCTGAACTACTTATAGTCATTCAGGCCTTATAACATAAACATAGAAAAGTATCATCATGCTTCCACTTTCTGACAGGAGCTGCCACTTCAGACCTGTCACTTCACCAGTAGGCAGTAAAAGTCAAACAACATCTACACAGACTGGCAAATTATATTTGTGGCCTCTCTGCATCACAAAAACAGTTTTACAGAAACTTTTCTACAGACAATACTGCTATAAACACTACCAACACAGGAAGCTGCACTTTGATAAGGGAGACAGAAAAATCAGCTATGCACTGTACCTACAATGCCTTGCTACACATATAAATATATATATATATATATATATATATATAGAAATAGGTTATATGTTATATATTAGGTGCTATTCTGCAGTCCCTACTACCAAAATAAAGAAACATTTAAGTCAATTTACTCAGCATTTCTTTTTTTTTTTGCTGTATGTAAAATATTGATAGTTTTCTTGTATTATGTCATTCTGGGGATATATCTGCCTGCAAAAAACTGGAGTGTGTGCAGAAGTAAAACCACACAAAAATGACTGTGACAGATTTTTTAACAAAACAAATTGCATTGTTAAAATGTGAAGCATAGGTGGCAATGGTATACTATGTGAAACAGTCATTTGCGGAATGTGACTAAACCACTTTAACAAAAGAGGTCTCGGTTAAAAAGTTGGACTGTGCAATTTACAAGAAAACATACTGTAGGTCTAGAAGTCAGCCAAGGCAAATGTTCTGCAAAGGGAGTGTTATTTATTGAAAGTAAAAAATTGCACATTCCCTATGAAAATTATTTAAGAAACAGCCAAAAAAGGAGTGCTGCATTTTTCTGTCCACTGCACTTAAGTAGATGTGTAATAAAGACATTTTAAACCTTTAAATAAGCATGCACCCTTGGTTAAGGTGCGGGTCAGGAGCAGTACCTGCCATTGGTTCTCACCTGAGCTCAAAGCTTCCCTGTTAGAAAGGGATACTTTATGGAAAAAAGCCCGAAGAAGCAAGAACGACTAGGACTGGTGTCTTTTTAAGAGAGCTTGTAACAAGTGCACCAAGTTGGTCAGAGCAGCCAAGGCTGTCTACTATTGTTCGAAGCTAGCCTTTGCCTCAAGAAATCCTTCAAAGCTCTGGAAAATATTAAAAGACATATCTGGACACACACCTGGTAATTCCATTCCAGCAAAAATTAAGTCCGGTGGCAGTGTTATCCCTAACCAATCAGAGATATTGGAAGCCCTCAATAACCATTTTGCAATGGCAGGGCTAGCATTTGATACTTCCCCTGCCAATGACCTCCACATAGCTCAGGTCCCACCAACCCACAAGTCCCCCACTACCGAGGAGGTCTTCTCCCTCCTGCCTGTCTCTCTAAAAGAGGTGGAAGACCTACTGCTGCAACTGGACTCCAGGAAGGGAGCAGGCTCTGACTTCATAGAGCCATACTATCTGAAATGTGCCTACCATGTGCTTGCAGTGCCAATCACCCACCTATTCAACATGTCACTCTCCCAGGGTAGCCTCCCCCTCAATAGAAAATAGCCCATGTCATCCCTCTATTAAAAGCAGGTGACCCCTGCGATCTAAATAATTACAGACCAATCTCCCTCCTCCCAATCCTGTCTAAATTACTAGAAAAAATAGTGTGTGGCCAACTGGTGGTATACTTAGAATCCAGAAGCCTATTAAACCCGGTTCAGAGCAACGCACAGCACCATAACAGCCCTAGCTAAGGTGACCCATGATTGATTCCTAGACCTTGACAACAAGAAGCATGTCTGTGCCGCTGTCTTGGATCTTAGTAAGGCATTCGACACAGTCGATCACAGCCTTCTTCTTTTCTCCCTAAGCACCTTAGGCCTGGACCATAAATCTATGTGCTGGTTTGCAGACTACCTTCAAGAACGGAAACAGCAGGTTAAAGCTGAAGGTGATCTTTCTCCATTAAAACCTATGCTGAGAGGTGTGCCTCAGGGCTCTATCCTTGGTCTCCTCCTCTTTGCAGTCTACATTAACAACATCAATGACCCCATCAAAAAAGCTAACATCTACTTATTCACGGATGACACTGTACTGTACTTGAGTCGTCCCACGCCGGAAGCAGCATGTGAAGACCTCCAAGAAGAATTTAACCTTCTACAATACCAGTACATAAAAAGCTTTTGCTCAATGCGAAAAAGACAAAAGCCATGCTCTTCTCCCCCTCCTTGCATGCAGCAATTCCTGCTGGGGCGGGGGCTATCCCACAAATCACCACTGTTCTTGGAGAAACACTAGAGTATGTAGCTAAATTCAGATATCTAGGAGTTTGGCTTGATCATAAACTTTCCTTTGCCAACCATCTCGAAGAACTACAGAAGAAACTAAAGCAAAGATTAGGACTATTCTACAGAATAAACCACCTGATCACAAAGGAGGCCAAAATTCAACTGGTTCAAGCTACCTTTCTATCTTTAATAGATTATGCAGACCTGCTCTACAACCACTGCACTGCCTCTGCACTGGTTAAGCTGGACACCCTCTACCACAGAGCTATCAGGTTCATTACTGGCCTTCCACTTTCCACACAGCACTGCTTCCTGTACTCATCGTTAGGTTGGACTTCCCTTCACTATAGAAGGAATAGAAACACCACCCTATGGGCCTTCAGAGCAGTGACCAACAAGCTCCCCTCATATTCCTGAGCAGATCAGAATGAGCAGAAGGCTCAGTTAATGCAGGCAGCAGTATAACAAAAAGATTTTGGCCACTGCTTGTAAGCTTAACAGGGGACTACCCTGATCCAGTACTCACGACTCCAGCAGATACTGGGCCTGAGCTTCAGAAGCCTCCTCACACATTTATATGGCAAATAACAGTGGGGTACCATACCAGGCAGTGGCTTTCAGGACCCGAACGAACTCATGACCCCTTTGGGTGGTAGCAGCCACTCCAAACGTCCTGATGGACCGAGCGTGATTCAGCAGATTCTCCAGTCCCCTTCAGGTGAAGCCTGGTAGGTAGCTGTGTCCCTACACAGCTTCCTCCGACCACATGCCAGCGGATTTAGTCCGAAGCACTGACAAGGAAAAACGTCCGCCTCAGGTCTTTCACGCACTTCCCGTGTGAACACTCAAATATCGCAGAAGCTCAGAGCTCCCTTCTCCTTCACAGTCACAAACAAATCTGCCCCTAGAAGCATGGGGCACTCCTTACAGTTCGGGCGCTACCCGATTCCATTGGCTGGCATCCATGCCAGTCAATTATTTTGGCCCTCAGTAGCCCGAAAAAGCGCCATAGCCCATAATG
Organism: Neoceratodus forsteri; assembly: GCA_016271365.2. NCBI lineage: Eukaryota > Metazoa > Chordata > Ceratodontiformes > Ceratodontidae > Neoceratodus > Neoceratodus forsteri. The sequence goes on along the minus strand of CM057455.1, from coordinate 284,818,695 downwards.
CCTTTCCCAAAATTACAAGCAGTTCCTCTATTGGTCAGACAGCTCCACTAGAGTTCCAACGTACTGACTGGTCCAATTCGGGACCAAAATGGAGGAGATAATCAGAGCAGTCTTTGCTGCAAAGAAGGCAGGTTAGAACAACCACATTATCATTATTACTCTAAGCTATCTCCAGCAAATCATTACATCTTTTCAGAGAATTCCCTTGACACAACTAGCGATGGCAGAATGGAGCGCTTACTCAGCAGCCCGGGCGGGACTCATGCATAAAACCACACAGTCCCCCCCATTTCAACTAATTATGACTGCGAACAGGCAGCCTTTAAAGAGACAGTATACGGAGGCTTTAAAAATGCTCACTGGCTACAACATTTAAGCGGCTTTACGCTGAACACCAGCCAGGCATGGAGCATTTAAACGAGCTCTGAGAAAGCTTTTAGGAACCCCCATTGGTAGGGGGTTACATGTGGTTGAACCAAATGGGTAAAACAAACTAATCTGCCTCTGCAGACTCTATCTGGTCTCCAGCAGCCCTCCATTCACCCTGCCTGTTTTTTTTGTTTTTTTTGATAGTATCCCCTTACCGGAGATTCTGGTCCCCACTCCTGCTCGCCACCCCCGCCATCCCCTTGCGCACCCTGTAACACCTGATTCACTAACTGTTGGAATGTGGCAGGGGTGTTCTTAATCCCAAAGGGCATGACCTTAAATTTTTACAAGCTGATTGGGTTGATGAAAGCTGACCTTTCTCTAGCCCTGTCAGTGAGTTCCACCTGCCAATACCCTTTTGTCAGGTCTAAAGTGGTTAAGTATGTTGCCCCTCCCAGCTTGTTCAGCAGTTTTTCTGTGTGGGGCATTGGGTGGGCATCAGATTTCATGATGGTGTTGAGCCCATGATAGTCTGAGCAGAACCATGTAGTCCCATCTGGCTTGGGTCAAGGACTACAGGTGAGACCCAGGGACTGTGGGATTTTTGGATCACCCCTAGATCCAGCATTTCCCCCACCTCCCTCCTAATGTCTTTGAGGACTGTCTCAGACACCCGGTAGGCAGTCCTACGTATGGGTGCTTGTATCCCCATGTCTACATCATGCACTGCTAGTGGGGTCTGCCCTGGCTTGGATATAAATAAGGGGGCAAATTCCTGCATAACTATCCTTACTTCCAGGGCCTGTACAGGTGTCAGCTGGGGTGACAACAGAATGATCCAGACAGATGACTCCTGCTTACTTCCCCTAATAAATTGAGAAGGGGGTCCTCCTCACCTACCTCTTCCCCAGGACTGCAAACTGCAAGTACCATGTCAGCCCTATTGAAATAGGGCTTCATCGTATTCGCGTGGTACATCTTTTGGGTGTGTTTTTGGTCAGGTAACTCTACAATGTAGTTCACATTGTTTACTTGCCAGACTACCCTGTATGGTCCTGCCTGCTCTGGCTGCAGCTTGTCCTTCTAGTCTGGGATCAGAACCATTTCCTCCTGTCCTACCCCGTACTTGTGAGCTCTGGATCCTCAATCGTACCAGGTCTGTTGTTTTTGCTGGGCAGCTGACAGGTTGCTCTGGGCCATACCCATAAACTCTTTCAACTTCTCCCTGAATTTTAAAACATACTCATTCTATGGTAGTCCCCTGGGTGGCATGTTTACCTTCCCAGTCTCCTCTTATCAAGTCTAGGGATCTCCTCTCCCTGTGTCCATAAAAGAGCTCGAAGGGTGAAAACCCTGTCAATTCTTGTGCCACTTCCCTGTAGGCAAAGAGTAGGTGGGGGAGGTACCTCTCCCAGACTCACCCATGCTGTTCTGCAAATGCCATAAGCATAGCCTTTAGGGTCCCATTAAACCTCTCTATGAGACCATTGGCTTATGGATGGAAGGGGTTATTGTGTGCCTCTGTATGACACCACACGTCTCCCACAAACACTTCATAAGGTCCGACATGAAGTTACCCCCTTGATCAGAGACAACCTCTTGCATAAACCCTACATGGGAGAAAATCCCTAACAATGCATCCACCACTTTGTCTGCCTTAGTGGAGAACAGGGCAATGGTTTCTGGATAGGGGGTAGCATAACTGACTACCACCAATATGTACCTTTTTCCAGAGGAGCTTGGGGTATTCAAAGGACCCACAATATCCATTTCCACCCTTTGGAATTGTTCCTCCACTATTGGCAAAGGAATCAGGGCAGCCTTGTCTTTGCTCCTGGCCTTCCCTATTTCCCAACTTTGGTGACAGGATTGACAGTACTCCACCTGCTTGGTGAAATTTGCCCAATAGGAATTTTGAGCTAAGCGCTTCATGCTACGAGCAATACCCAGATGTCTGGACATGGGAATGTCATGAGCCACCTTGAGCAGTGATTCACGATACCCCTGGGGAATGACAATCTGCCTGTCCATCACCCCTCCCTCTGTCCTTATGTCCTAAGTATACAATAGCCAATTGTCCCAAAATATGTTTTCCATCATATTCCTGTGTCCCATCAGATTCTGCACAGGTCCTTAGCTTCTTCAAGTTAGGGTCAGTTCACTGTGCTGCTGCTGCTATCTCCTCACACTTGCCCAAAGCATGGGGTATGCTCCCATCAGTTCCCACACTGAGATCCATAACTATGGCAGTAGAGGACTCAGTATCACATCCATCCCCCTCTCTCTGGCTATGTGTTACCCCTCCCTCTCTAGAACAAACCTCAGTAGCAGTTTGGTGAACTGCCACTAGGGGAGGTTCCATCCCCCATTAGCATCCTCTCTTTCAAGAGCCACAAGCTGGCTGGCCTGTCTCCAAACCTCTCCTATAGGGATCTCTGTAGGGTTCCAAAGGTCTCAGGTACTCCTAGCCATCTGGCTCCGAGTGACAACACATATCAACCCCTGTGGAACATTATTTTCTACAGTAACATCCATAATGAGGGTGTTGGCTACAGCCACCTTCCGTATCTCTTCACCGGCATCTCTCAAATCCAGGGGTACCACTGGCAAAGGCGTAGGTTGTCTCCACCCCAGTGAAATCCCTTATGGATACAAATGGATTTGGCAGGATTTGTTCAGGTCCCACCCAATCCCCTTTTTACTAGGGTAAAAGATTCTCCAGTATCCCTTAAACCTTGAGTCTGTATCCCATTCACTGTGACTGGGTGAAAGAACCTTCTCATATTCTCAGGAATACAGTTTGCAGCTGGCTCAGTTGGCACAGGACCCTTTCCTTTTTTTGTCTTTTAAGACACTGCCTAGAAATATGGCCTGGTTTTTCGCACAACCAACACTCATAATTTTTTCTTTCCCCAAAATCCCTTTTAGGTACAGTGTGGTTTCCTTCTTTTTGTAGAGGCAATGTGGCTTTTGCCTGCACAAAAGGCACACCTTTCACCCCGTATTCCCTTTTGCCCCTGTATTTCATGTTCCCCCATTTCCCTTGCGAGCAGGCCTATTCCGAGCATAGCAGTCTGCCTGCTCGGCTATCTGAGGATCTCGGTCCTCAAGCCAGGCTTTCAGCTCTGTTGAACATTTTTATTTATTTTTATTTTAGCCTGGGTGATTAAGTGACTTGCTCAGAGTCAAACAGTATGCACGTAGAGGTTGTGAGAATCAAACCCAGGACCGGTCTGCTGGATGTACCAAGTTCATTCACAGTTCATTACTCTAACCTCTAGGCTATACTGCCAACCCTTGCCCAAAATAATTATTCTAATGCTTTCACCCCCTTCCCCCACCAGCATTTCAGATACTGGCTCTGTCTGGTTGCAAGTTACTCAAAGCTAATTTTTGCCTCCTTTCTATGTCTCCAGAATTTTGCATTGTGGGCCTTGGGGTTTGAATCATATTTTTTTTAACAATGCAGTTTTAGCTTTTCGTAATCTTGGCTATCCACATTGTCCATCTGTCCCAACACTTCACGCCACTCTCCAGTAAGCAGTGGGGATACATGAAAGCTCGCTTGGATATGTTGGCCTGGATACAGGCCTTTTCAAATAAATTTAATAATGTATCCATGTCCTCCCCTTCTTTAAATTCTGCAGTCAATTTTGAATTTAAATTATACCCCAGCCCTGGAGTCTCAGGTTCACCCCCATCACTTACCAGCCAGTTGCGGTTGGTTGGATTTTCAGCTTCTCCAGTTCAAATGCTCTCTGGCGCTGTTTTTCCTCCATCCTAGCCTCTCTTTGGTGCTGCATTTCCTCCATCTCCATTTCGAACCTTCTTTCCTCCAACTCCATCTTCTGCTGTTGGGCTTGCTGGGCAAGCTGTGCTTTCTGCAGCTCCACCTGGAGTCTCAGTCTCTCCGGTTCCTTGCCTTCAGATGCCTCCCTCCAAGCCTGTGGCTCCTAGTTCCTCTCTGGCCCCTCCACATTTCAGGTCTGATCACCTTGAGTCACCAACCATGGCTTCAAGTTTCATGTGGCTACCTCAGCATCAGCTGCCGAAAGGGATTCCGTGAGCTTCTTTTTATTTCAGCTCTCACTTGGAATTCCATGTTCATCACACAGCTGCCTTAGCTGTTCCATATTTAAAGTGATGTACTTCAAAGCCATGTTCTTCTCTTATACTAACACTCTCTATTGTTTCTCAAAAAAATAATTTTAACAGGGTAGGGTATTATTGTCTGCAGGCAATTATTTTCCCCTTTTCCAAAATCTGCCTTCTATTGTGTGGTGGTGTTGTACAGACAATTCAGCAATCCCAGTAGCTGGCACAGAAATCTGTTATGGGCTCACCCCTAGGCACGGCAAGATTCCTTACTCTCAGAAGACCCCACTCCCCCACCCCTGGCTTTGATGAGCCCTGTGAATTTGACTGTCAAGAAGGAGAGCTTCCTCTCCTTCTATCCAAGAAGCCTTTTTTTCTAAAATTCAGTAGCTAGTAGTTGAGCAGTCCTACTAAAATGAGGCCTCAGTCTGACAAAATCTTTTCCCTTAAATATTATACCACACAAATTAGATCCAGGCAGAGTTGATAAGAAAAAAATCATAAAAAGTTTACTTAAGAAAGAAAACACATTAAAATGTTCAACACGGTTTAGGGTATTGGGTTGCAGACAGCAATGATAAAAAAATGTGGAATTAAACAATAAACCTACACATCATAAATGCTAAAATGTTCTACCTTGTTGATGTTTGGAGTCCAAGGTATGAAAAGTCCCATCTGCCAGAAAACATCTTCTAGTTTTCTGAAAAGAGTTTTCAAAAAAGTTCAGCAAGGTGATAAATCAGTCTCTGAAATTTTATCTTCAGCAAAATCCAGAGTTTTTCAGAGAAAGGCTCCTTTTCTAAGAGGTTTTCTCTCTTTCTTCAGTGAGGCAAAGTTTTCAATATCAGTAGTTCTTAACTACCCAAAGCTAACACTTGGCAAAATTATACCAAAAAGCACTGTTTTCTAGCTGTATTCATGATTTATATCTCAAGTGATGTCATTCCAGCCTACCCTTTTGATTGGTCAGCTATTCAGGTGGGGATATTTCAGCAGCTCACCCGTTTTCCTGGAGATGTTTCTCTCTTGCTCCACCCTAGTTTCTCCAGAGTATAAAATACCAGAAAACTAGCCTCTCCGAAATGGTCTAACAAGCTTAGTTTGGCATGTTGACCCCCCCTGCTGCCCCGGAAGCCTAAATGGTTAACAGAATCTATGCTAATGATGGAATGTTAGGCTCGAGCTCAATTTTCAAACCACTGTCCTTGGGATACATCCTGCAACTGTCAGATTCTTTTTTTTTTAAATTTTTTATTTATTTCAGTTTTTTGTATAAATGGATCTACAGAGCAGTATTACCATCAGATTCTTTACTCCACTTGCCTAGTTCAGATGCCTTGGAGAGCTATCCTTCATCTTTCTTGAAGATTTTATTTTCTCCATTTTTTTAAAGTACTTTTTATTACTGTTCATTTTTAAAGCACTGTCCTTAGTTTTGAAGGTAGATTAGTCTAGATTTAGTGTTATTCTGGTAAGTTTTTCTGTTCCCTGCTGGTTCATCGCAACCGTGAGGAAACTGAATCTTTGCATTTATTTTCTAGGGTAAATTTTCTACTAAAAATACTTCCCTGGACCGGTTGTCTGAATTTATTTATTTTGTGAAAGAAACTGGGGTAGCTCTTGGTTTTTTTCTTCAGTCGCTGAACCGACCGCAAAAAAGAAAAAAAGTAAGTCTGTGTTTATTACTGTGTGTATCCGGTTCACAGAAACCCAGTTTTAGTTTTTTTTTTCCTTGTTATGTCACCACCCAAGAAAAGAACTGTCCCTATGGGTTTTCAGCATTGTAGAGAGTGTGGTGAACCATTTGCTAAAGCTGATCCTCACTTGGTTTGTGTTCTCTGTCGCAATGCCAGGCGAGGATCATCCTCCATCGATGATAAGTCTGTTGATGGTGCCACTTTCAGTGTTCATTGAGCTACTGCCAATAACCATCAGCATTGAGGAGGATCTGGAATACAGTCCAGAATATATGGAGGAAGACTGTGAAGAAAACATGAAGGAAGGTCCTGATCCCCTTTATATAGTGGGTTCCAGCTCTACTTTGTCCTCCTGTAGTGTGAGGAATGTGAACCATACTCCAAGATCCCCTCCTTAGGATGCATATTTTCAAGCTTTCCTGAGGCAGGTCCAGTCTAAACTGGGATTTCTGACTGAGGAGGACTCTTCTGAGGGAAATCTTTGAGTTTTTGGAGGTGTCTGCCTTCCCTATTGTACTTATTCTTACAATCAATTTGGCTCTGGAGGATGCCGCTCTAGCAGCCTGGCACAGACCTGGTGCTCTGCCTGCAGTAGCAAGGAAGGCAGATAAACAGTACCCAGCACCTTCTGGTAAGTCATATTATTCCTGTCAACCAGAAATAGATTCAGTAGTGATAATGGACAGTCATGACAGGTCAAAGTATCCAAAACACATGAGCTTGCTTCCTCCTGATAAAGAGTCGAGGAAGCTTGATGGCATAGGAAAAGGACATTTGCTTTGATATCTCTTGGGTCTCGAATTGCAAATTACCAGGCATATATGGTTAAATATCAAAATTGCCTATGCAAATCCATCGCTACAGTGACTGCCAAGTGTCTGCCAGATGGCCCTGATAAGCTCTTAGTCCAGTAGACTGTGGCTAGGGCCTCAAGGCTGTGAAGCACCTGCTAAGATCTTCTCATAATGCTTCAGGTGGGGCTGCTCCTGTGTCTGCCTTCACATTTTCCTGCACCATCACTCCTTGTTATGTGTTGCTGGTTTTGCATGTAATGTCCAACAGATGATACTTAATCCTCCCTTCAGAGGAAAGCAGCTTTTTGGTACTGATGTTGAATCTGCCCTATGGGACCTTCAGACATCTGAAATGACCCTGAGGTCTCTGCACACACTGAATCCTAAGCTCTGAGGTAGGGTCAGATGTTCATTTTGAAGACCCTATGCCTGTCCCAGAAGGGGTTACTGTAGGGGCCACAGCCACGTCTCTCAGCATCCACAGGCCTCCCTCAATCCAGTTTGCCTCCTGGTGCCCATGCCAGGCTCACCAAGGGTGCCAGTATCAGCAGTACTTCCACCACCCCTGGCTCCTTCTGACTTTCCCCTCATCCTGAAGCCCCACCACTACAGTGAGTCCTATTATGGGGCTGTATATCCCTCTTACTACCACTTGTAGCAAAATGGACTAGGGAGTTAAGGCCTGTTTTAGACCTCTGAGTCCGCAACCTGTTTGTAGAATACAAGTGGATCTTACTTCGAGAGGGTTCTTGTAGTAGGTACTAACCAATAGGACTAAGCCGCCAGATGCTAGGATCACATGGAAAACTTTAGCTAGCAGTGTTTGGTGGGGACCGCCCACCCAATGTCACGTGACCAACATCAGTGTGGCACTACGTAGTGAGCGGCCCCACACCCGCCCTCCAGTTCTTTCTTGCCATTGACCTGCACACGTTGGACCTCGCGGAGAATGTTGCTTCTGTCTACACCATTTTGGATGGGTATTACTGTTTTTTTGCATCATGCATGTCATCTCTGATGCCTCCCGATTTGCATAAAAGCAAGTGTGACTCCTGTGGAACTCAGCTCCCTCATAAAGACAGCCTTTCCCTCTGTCTCTTCTTCCTGGGCCCAGAGCACAAGACCGAGGACTGTGAAACTTGACAGAGCTTCAACCAGGACACACAGAAATGCTGTCAGCAGACCCTGGAAGCCCACCTACTGAAGTTAAAAATAGCCTCCATGGAGAAGAAGCTTCAGAAACTCAGGAGCTCTTCCTCTTCACCAGAGGGCCATCACAAGAAGAAGTGGGACAAGGAGAGACATTGGGACCAGGAACAGTTCCTTCCCATGTGCGGCCCCCTCCTGGAGTCATGGAAAAGGAGGGTTCTCCCCCCCCGGGAGGTATCCCTCCAGCCAAGACTGCATCTACACCCGCAGAGCAGCCATCGGCACCCCCGCCAGGACCAATTTTGGTTCCAATGGGAGTCTCCTGGAAACTGGAGACACCTGCTACCCTTAGACCCTTCAAGACTTCGGGGTCTACAGTGAGTAGTACTGCTGGTAAATTGACCATTGGCTCCTGGATAACTGCATAACTGCAGCTGAGAAGTCACATGTCTGACCCTCTGATTTGCATCAAGCTCCAGATCCTCTGGCAGGCCCCTACAACAGGCCTGACGTTGAGGACCCAGACCAGTTGCCGCCAGAGCCGCAGGTCATCCCAATGGGCCCTTCCCCTCAGGATTCTCCCCTTCTGCCTCTTGAGGTGGTCCTTTTGGATTCCCCAGTACCACAGGATCTGGAGGAGGGAGAGTGACCTCAGTCAGGTACCTTTCTGCTGCTGACACCAGATTGCCTTATGCCTGACCTGCCCTCAGGCCCTACCCACATTCCACAGGATCCTTCAGGTCCCTCTGGGACACTGTAAGGCCTGCCACCAGCCCCTCCACTAGGTCCTTTAGACAGGCCATTGAGCCCTCCTTCAGGTCCACTGGACCCACCATCAGGCCCTCCATCAGGTCCACTAGACCCGCCGTTGGGCCCACCACCGAGCCCTTTGGCTCTGCCATCAGACCCCTTGCCAGGCCCAGTAGCCCCTCCCTCAGGGCCTTTGCCAGGGCCCCATAGGCGCCTGCTCAATCACCCGACGTCCGCCACCCGCGCCACATCATCCTTCGGGGTACCCATCACCAGGATTCCTGGCTCCTAGTTACCCAATGCCTGGGTAATCAATGCCAGGTTTCCTGTCGGAATACCCATCACCTTATTACCAGGTGCCAGGCTATCCAACGCCCGGGAACAGATATCAGCCTCCACCACCCCACCTCCACCCCCCCCAACCCCAGATGGACTTGCAGATGATGCTGCAATCCTGGAGGGATGAAGCCAAATACTAGCTCATGTCAGAACTCAAGAAATGTCAGCCTCCAGTCATCCCCACATTAGTAACCAGAGAACAGACACGCAGACCTCCACCATCAATGGACTCCAGACCTTCATCATTAGGCAGGTCTCCCAAGCCTCTGCCTGAACCTTAGTGACCTATAGAAATCTCAAGACCCATGGACCACTCAAGACCTGTAGACATTCCTCTACCCAGACTCAGTACCCCCACCAAAAGCTTGATGTCGAAATCTGACTCTGACTTGGCCCATTTGGGATCTGATTATGAATCCCCTATTCTGGAGGGGCCGAAACAGATGGACTCCTCAAGTCCCCTCCTGAGGACTCTTCCCTTATGGAACTCCTCAGAAAGATTCAATTAGCCTATGACTGGAGAACAGAGGAACAAGATCCCCAATGTCAGAGGCTGGAATTATCTGACCAGTCTCTAACTCTCATTCCACCGTGGACTGGCCCTCACGAAGATTTGGCCACCACAATTTGGAACCAACCTGCCTTCCTGGCACCAGTGGCCAGAAAAGCAAACATATTGTACCGGACACCAGAAGGTAAGGATCACCTCAGCGTCCATCCTAAGGCAGACTCAGTGGTCATCAGTGCTACCCATGACCATTCGTCCAAACCCAAACATCTCAGTACATCTCCTCCTGACAAGGAATCAAAGGTGCTGGATCAGTTTGGGAAGAGATTTTACTCTTCATCCACCTTAGCCATTGGAGCACATAACTATGTCGTCATATGGTAGTCTACCAGAAGTCTATTCTGGGACAACTAGAATCCAAGCTGGAGAAACTCCCTGACTCCAAGCTAAAGGAGGACATGGCTGGTATGCTGAAGTCAGCTAGATCCACTAGCTGTCACACACTGAGGGCTACTGACAACATGGTGGATGCCTTCTCAAGGGGTACAGCTGCTGCCGTAAGCTTAAGAAGGCACTCTTGGCTGAGGATCTCCAGCCTGGTGCCTGAGGTCCAATCAGCCATCCAGGATGCCCCATTCTGGGGTCCTGTTCTGTTTGGTGGGGACTTCAAAGACATCATTACTGATCTACAAGACAAGGGCAAAGCCTTACGCTCTGTCCAGTTCATGTACAAGCCCATCAAAAGCCCAAGCAGCCCTTTTGTTGGCAACAATGTCAACAGCAAAGGCAACAGCAGACCCGATATCAGAACAAACATTGAGCCCCATCTGCAAGCACAGCTCCCCCAGCAAAATCCTACAAAGCCTCTGAAACCAGAGCCACCATTCTCTCCACCAACTTCTGACTCATTCCAGCCACTCCCACCCCCAAACTCAGATCAGGGGGGACTGGGAGGAGGCAGGTTTGCATACCATCTACCAGGCTGGGAGGCCATCACAGTGGACTCGTGGGTACTTCAACTCATAGCCAACGGGCAAACAATCAAGTTTTTAGAGAGACCACCAGAGTATCCTTCAGGTCTCTTTCTTTACCCTATGGGTCACATCCACTTGGTCAGGGAGGAAATCAAATCTTTGCTGCAGAAAGCAGCTATAGAACCCGTTCCTCAGAGTCAGACTGGCAGGGGATACTATTCCCACTTTTTTCTAGTCTCCAAGAAGATGAGCGACCTCAGACCAATTCTGAACTTCAGCAGTCTGACTCTCTGTAGCTTACAAGAGGTTCCATATGCTATCCCTTCCGGGTCTCCTTCCCTTGTTATATATCGAGGACATTGGCTCTGTGTTCTGGATATAAAGGATGCATACCTATCCCCATTTTCCCATCTCACCACCGCTTCCTCAGATTCTCTTTTCAGGGAGAACATTTCCAGTTCAAAGCTCTCCCTTTTGGCCTGTCGTCAGCACCCAGAGAGTTCATGGAGTACCTAGCGGTGGTTGTTGCGGCATTACACAGACAGGGGATTCATGTGTTCCCCTAGCTCGATGACTGGCTCCTCTCAACTCCATCGAGGGACAGGCTACTCAACTCCATATCCTATACTCTGGATCTCTTCTAGCAGGTTGGCATTACAGTCAGCTATCCCAAATCCAACCTTATTCCTTCACAATGCCTACAATTTAGTGTTGGATACAGTCCAGGGGAGAGCAATCCTTCTGCCAGACAGAGCGGAGACTCTCCATCGACAAGCACACCTGGTGGCTTCCCAAAGGCAAACTTCTGCAAGGTCGATCCTTCGCCTGCTAGGTCTCATGGCAGCTGCCATCCCAACTGTACATCTGGCTAGGCTCCATATGCGGGTTATGCAATGGACTTTCAGAGTGCAGTGGGATCAGAGATCAGATGACCAGGATCACATGATCCTGGTCTCCAACCTGATGGCTTGGACCTCTTGTGGTGGCAGAATCCAGACAACCTCCGAGGAGGTGTCTCCTTTCAACCCCCCCCCCCAGACCCTGATGTTGAATGCTTTGGGACTGGGATGGGGAGCCCATTTGGGAACCCACAAGACCCAGAGTTCATGGGCTCAGTGGGAACTACCACTCCATATCAACATATTGGAGATGAGAGCTGTGCTGTACGCCCTTCAGGCCTTCTAGCACCTCCTTTTGCCAGGGCCACTCATGATCCAGACAGACAACTTGTGTGTCATCTGGTACATAAACAAACAAGGGGGCACTCAATTGTATCCACTCTGTTGCAAAGCGATGTGAGTATGGTCCTGGGCAGTCCAGCACAGTCTTCACCTCATGGTCATGCACGTCCCCAGCTTTCAAAACCTTCTGGTGGACACACTCAGCCACAAATAAGCCAGAGCCTACAAGTGGGAGCTGAGACAGTCAGTGGTACACAAAATATTCACTCGGGATCAACCAGACCTCGATCTGTTCACATCCCCATTCAATGCAAAACTACCAACTTTCTGCTCGCTCACTCCAGGGTGTGGTGTTTTCTGGTGAGATGTACTATCTCTATGCTGGACAGTGAGATTCATGTACGCCTTCCCGCTCTTTCCATTACTACAGAGGGTATTACTGAAACTGCAGGAAGAGGGGGTATACATGATTCTGATTGCTCCCTTCTGGCCTTGTCAGATTTGGTTCTCTCTGCTTCACCAACTGACAGTGGAACCCCCAGTTCCCCTGCCCATTTGCCAAGACCTTCAGACTCAGAAACAGGGCACCCTGGTACATTCAGGTCTTCAGTCCCTTCACCCGCATGCGTGGCACCTACTGACATAGCTGCCGCTCGCTTTGCAGTTTCCTCTAGAGTGACACAGATACTACTGGAGGCAAGAAAGCCATCTACTTGATCCACTTATGCAATGAAATGGAAGAGATTTTCTATATGGGCCACATCTAAGGAGTTGGAACACTTCTCCTGCCCTGTTCCGCAGATCCTAGAGTATCTGCTGCACCTCTGGACCTTGGTCTTAGTTACTGAACCCTGAAGGTCCACTTTTCTGCCATTTCTGCCTACCACTTTCTAGTGGATGGTAAAACCTTGGCTCTTGGAAGTATCCAAAACTTTCCTAAAAGGGATCCTTCATTTAAAATCTCCCAGTCAGGAGCCCCGCTCCTCCCTGGGACCTGAATTTCATTTTGGAGAAACTCACCTTGTCTCCATTTGAACCAGTGGCGAGTTGTGACCTGGGCTATCTGTCATGGAAGGCACTCATTTAAGTTGCCATTACTTCTACTCGGAGTATTTCTGAGCTCCAGGCCCTGATGTGCAAGGAGCCTTATTTTATTTTTCCTCAGAGACTTGGTGGCTCTGCATACAGACCCTAAGTTTTTACCTAAGGTGGTTTCTGAATTCACCTTAAATCAGACTATTCAGTTGCCAGTGTACTACCCTGAGCACTCCAATTGTGGGGAAGCAATTCTACACACTCTTGCTGTACATAGAATGCTTTATCATCACACTAACAGGACCAGGTCAGTCTGAAAAACTGATCATTCATTTCCTTTGTGCCCAAAAGAGAGGGTGCTTCTGTTTCCAAACAGTGTTTATCCAAATGGTTGGCAAACTGCATTATTTTTTGTTATCAGAAGTCCTGGCTGGAAGTATAACAAACCACTTCTGGGGGAAGTCAAAGAGCACTCAACCAGGGGTATGGCTGCCTCTGCTGCTTGTTTCAAGAACATCTGAGCCGCAAATATACATGCAACTGCCACTTGGAGTTCTGTCCATACCTTCACTAAACATTACAGTTTGGACATTGCTTCTAGGGGCAGAGCAGTCTTTGGGCTAGCTGTTCTACAGGGACTCTTGTCTTAAGTCCCCTGTTTTCCTGCAGACTTGTTCCTACTTCCCATGTCTCAGACTTGTCTGATTTAGCTGCTTGGTACTCAGTTGTATTGGTTAGTACCAACTGCAGGAGCCCTCTCGAAGTAAGATAGTACAGTTACGAAAGAGCTTACCATAACAGTAAATCTTCGAGAGAGATTCTTGCAGTACCTACTGCAAGAGCCTCTGTCAAAGATTTATTGATACAGTAAGTTCTTTCCTAACTGTACTATCTTACTTCGAGAGGGATCTTGCAGTAGGTACTCCTTCCCTGAACTAATCAGCCTATTCAGCCAAACATAGCACCGTATGTCACGCCATTTGCCTTCTTCCTTGAACTAACCAGCCTTTTCTGCCAGTCATAGCACTTATCTTTTTTTTTCTTCTTCTTTTCTCTTTCCATCATCTTTCCCTCCTCCAGTTACTACTGGATGCTATCCCCTCCTACACTACCACTGCACTTCAATATTTCATGCCCCCTCGGTAATATATGACACCCTAATCTTTTTTCTTTTTGAATCGTTTGAAGACTACTGAATGTTATTATTGAATGTTATTGCTCCTATTGCCATTTTTGTGTATTGTACCATTTTTTGTATAATTCATGGTTCTATTGTATTGCACCATTTGCCATTTTTTGTGTATTGCACCCTTTTTGTATAATTCATGGTTCTTTTGTATTGTACACCAGGATCTCCTTGTAAATGAGCTTGCTCAATGGAGCTTTCCTGTCAATAAACTTGAATGTGAAATGTACTTCTTTCCCTCCTTCCTTCCCCCTGGGTTTCTTCTGCTACTTCTCCTTTTATAGCTTTATAGCTCAAGGAACCCGCTCATTTCTGCTGTTGCACCTTCTTAGGTCTCCGATGGGAGAACTGGAGGGCTGGCGTGGGGACCGCTCACTATATAGCACCATGCTGACGTTGGTCACATGATGTTGGGTGGGCAGTCCCCACCAGACACTGCTAGCTAAAGTTTCCATGTTATTCTAGTGCCTGGCAGCTTAGTTCTATCAGTGTTTACTTAGTACAAGAGCCTCTCTCAAAGATCTACTGTTATGGTAAGTTCTTAAGTAACTACTTTTTGAATTATCTCACTGCAGTCCCTCCTCCCCATGGTCTTAGAAATGGATTGGATGGTTGCTCTGGATAGGAAGGATGATTACCTCCATATCACAGTCTGCAGCTCTCACAGGCAGTAAATGCAGTTTATGCTCCATGGCTCACACTATCAGTTTTATATATTGCCGTTTGGTTTGCCATCTGCACCACGTGTCTACAAAATGCTTTGCAGTGATTGCAGTCGCCCTCTGATGAGAGGGCCTATATGTTTTCCCATGCATCAATGGCTGGCTTTTGATGGTCCTTATGTTCAAAAGGGAGGTTCATGTACGCCTTTCCACCATTCCCCTTCATACAGAGGGTTCTTGTCAAGATGAGGTTCAAGTCTGTCACCCAGATACTGGTGGCCACTTACTGGCCCAGACAAATCTGGTTCCTCTGCTTCAGTAACTGGCAGTGGAAAACCATTTTGCTCCCTCTATGAGGAGGACTTCTGTCTCAGGAGCAGGGTGATCTGGTGCATCCATATCTTCTATCCTTGCAACTCCACATCTGGCTCCTGAGGGTAGGGCTCTTCTGCTTTGGGGTTTCTCTGACAGGTGCAGGTGTTCTATAGGCAGCTCAGAAGAAGTCAGCTCTATACATCTACTTGCAAAACTGAAAATATTTTATGATATGGCATGCTGCCCATAGGCTGGACCCCTTTATGTGTCCAACAGTTTGGTGATGGACTGCTTCCTGTCCCTTTTGGACTCTGGCCTTAGGTATTACTCTGCTAGGATCCACGTGGCTGCTCTGTCAGCTTTTCATGCCTTTCCTAACTGCAGAATGGTGACCTAGGTGAGGTTTCTCACAAGCTCCTCAGAGGTATTCTACTTCTCTACCCTTCGGTGTACGATCAGGTTTCAGTGTGGGACTTTAATGTGGGTTCTAGAGACCCTTACTGCACCTACCTTTGAGCCTGCTTCTGCATGTGAGATGTGCTTCCTCTCTTGGAAGACACTGATCTCACTTTGAGGGGGAGCTCTTGCAGCAGGTAATACCATAAGGACTGAAGTCGGCAGGCACCAGGATCACATGAAAAACTTTTAGCTAGCAGTCTACTGCGGGGGACCGCCCCTGATGTCAGCCTGACCGCAACGTTGGCCAAGGGTATAAAAGGGGTAATCCTAGAGCCCCACCTCAGTTCTTTTCTCACTGTTGACCCATGCACATCAGATCCGTGGATGCCTTCTGTTCTAGTCGACCACCTTCCTACCAAGTTGTTAGTGCTTTTTTGCTTTATTTTACAATTTCTTACAATTTTTTCCTTTTCTCTGCATGCTTGTTCCTTGTCTTCCTCCTCTGAGTGGCGCCAGTCTAAATATGCCTGCGGCAGGCAAATTCCATCAAAGGATGACCATTCAGCCTGCCTGTTCTGTCTGGGAGCAGACCTTAACACCAAGGCCTGCCAGCATTACTTGAAGTTCAACAGCAGGACCAGGATTCACCACCAGAAAGCCCTCAAATCCTTCTTCCTAGAGAAACAACTGCTATGCAGAAGGAAATCCAGAGGAAAAGTTCTTCATCCTCCCCTGTTTCAGGGGCTTTTTCTCTCTCAACTCATGAGGACAAGACATCATCGGGGAAGCACCACCATAAGGAGAAGTACAAGGACAAGTCCTCCTCTGACTCCTGTTTCTGGTCCCCGCACAAGTCGGGCACCGGTTCCGGATCCTCCTCCTGGGGGAGGTCAGACTCGGCCTCCCAAGCAACCCTCACACCCTCTGGGCTACCCTTGGTTAGGCCTCCTGCCCTTTATCTGACATCAGGCAGAGGCTCTTTTGGGTCTGGAGCTTCATCCTTGGACCTTCAGCTCCTGAAGCTCAGGCCTTCTCAGTACTCCAGCCTGCAGTCAGGTGGTTTGGCCAGTTCATCTTCAGTTGGCTGTTCCATAACCGACATCCAGACAGATAGGCATCCTTCAAGTCAGCCCCAGACTCCAGAGTTGACTCCCTGGACTGACACCAGGAGAATGCACTTGCCTTCCCCGTGAGGGTGACGCCTCTGCCCTCCTCAGGACTTAGCTCCCCTCAGCAGGCCTCTCCTGTGCTGATGCTGGCCAGCACCCTGAACTGAGACCAGCATACACCTGTCCCATTGATGCTGGCCTCCCCGGTGTCCGTTCTGGCAACATCACTGTCATCAACACCAGTTTCCCACTTGTCGCCAATGAACGGCCAGGTTCCTCCTCAGCTGATGCCAGAGGAACTGTTGCAGACCAGCTGATGACACCAGGTGTCAGTACTCCACCAGAACCAATGCCAGCTAACTCTATTCCTCAAGTGCTACCACCCCCTCAGGGCCTGACACCCAGTCTGTCTACCCCTCCGATGCTGGGTGCTCCCCCGAGCCAAGAATCACATTTTTGGACATTAAGGAGCTCTTCTCATCCTAATGGAGTACCATTAACTCATTGCCTCCTAGAATACTGTAGGTGACAGCAAATGTACTGTAGTGTGTCCCAGAATGACTGTGTTGTTAATATCATGAGGGCCTGTGAGGTCTGCCAGAGTTTCTACCAAGCTACAAGAGGAGGCTGATGGGAGGCCTTTCTCACCTAAAAAGAATTCAAAGCCATGGAAAAGCTGTGGATTCCGTTTCTGCTTCTCCCTCACTTCTCCCTTCCTGTCAACTGAGAAACAGTTGTCAAAGTTGAAAGACAAAGAAAGGATGCCATCAAGGGCCTCCTCTTCCTCTGGCCATAAGCACAAGCACAAAGACAAGACTGCATCACCAGTTAGGTCCAGGTCACCATTGAAATCAGGTACGTCCTTGTCAACACTTGTTCCTGCAGCATAGACTACAGCCCCCACTCAGTAGTCATTGAGACACTAAGATTGGGACTTGGCTCAGCCACTGCCATACCTACAATGTATGGTACATTACTGCCATTGCTGGACACTGACCCTTTGACACAGGTAGTCCCAGATCCGCTTCAGGGCACCATTGACTCTCAGGCTGTGCTGGTGTTGTTTTCGGACATGTTATGCCACCTTCTACCATCAATGTCACCAGTGGTAGGTCTGCCATTGACAAGGCCACCTGAACCAGGACATTCATCAATGGGTTCCAGAAGCACATCAGTGATTCCTCATTCTCAGCCACCAGCTATGTCACTGACTTCTTCTATGGCTTCTGTCACCATACCTGATGATGCCAGGGTAGTTCATGGATATTGAAGGGGATTTGGAGGAGGAATACAGAGGTAAGAGGCAGTTTGAAAATGATAACTTGCCTCCTACCTCCACCCTATCATCCTACAGCAATAACTCTATGGTCTGTGTATCCAGGTCCTCCACTGAGGATCCTTCTTTTCAGGCTGTGATTCAGCAAATGCAATCTGTCATGGGCTTTGCTGTTGAGGAAGATTCCACTAAAGGGAATCTTATGTAATATTTAGAGATTCCTTGCACACTTTCCATTATTATTCCTCATGTATATCATGCATTAGAAGATGTAGTCTTTGCTACTTGACATAGGCCTAATACACTACCTACAGTTTGGAGGAAGGCTGATAAACAATACCCTGCTCTGTCTGTTAAGTCTTATTATTTGAGAGGCATCTGTTTTCAGACATTCGGAATTAAGAACTGCTGTCAGTTAATGTCCCACAAACTACATTAGATATCCACCAGAGCCAGTTATTCATATAAACCCCTCCCACAGTTGAGTAATCAGCCTCTAGCCATACCCACAGCTGGTTAATCAGCCACTAGCCATGCCTACAGTTGATTATTCAAACCTGGAACCTGAGGGGAAAAAAAAAAGGAAACAGCTGTGGCACCGAGCAGAGGTCTGAAGTGTCCCGTCATTAAAAAAAGTTTTCAAATGTAACACTGAAGGATTTCCCCATTGTTTGACTCTCATCACATCAAACACAAACATGAATGTTTCTTTCCTGTATTTTATTTATTTTAGTACCTCTGATTACTGGAGTCCCTGTAAGAGCAACAGAGCCAAGCAGAGTCTGTGCCAAAAGCGGAAGTAAGACCACGGCACCAAGAATTTTTTTTTTTTACCTAAACCTTTAACGTAACTTAAATTTAGCCCCAAAATGTGTCTTCATTTTTTCCCCCATCCCAGTGGAGAGCTACTACATACCACAAGTTGAAAGATACAACATTTTAGTAGACTGTGAACTGATTCTGTAAGCATGCCTTAGCACTTCAGAGAGTGACTGTGTGAGGTTTCAGACAACAACAACAGTGCATACACTTCAAATCACGTAATAGTAATAACATTCATGTAGTTGGAGTATATTCACAATAACCGGCTTCTGTGGATGCTTAAATGCCTCGTCTTCTCCTCAGCATTTAATTATCCACAGAAGCTGGTTATTGCTTTGTATACTCCAACTACATGAATGTTATCACTTATTTTTGCTACACAGCCTGACACTGATGCTGTAGTCATGATGGCTGCTCATGACTGCTCTAGGGCACCTAAACACACTAGTACTTTACCTCCAGATAAGCAGTCTTGGAGGCTGGATGTACAGAAATTGTCAAATGCACTTATGCCTTAGCATCCTTAGGCCTGCTGATCACCAGTTACCAGGCTCATATGGCAATATAACAGAATTGCCTATGGATGTCTGCATGTACTGCAGCACAGGCTTTACCTGATGGTCGTGCCAAAATTGACTTGCTTAAAATCATGTCGGCTGGTTGGTAGACATCTGCTATGTTAAGCATACTATGTGCTGGATGCTTCTGCCAGGACTGCAGCCTCTGATGTCTGCGTTAGACATTCTGCCTGGCTTAGAGTAGCTGAGTTCGCTACTGATGTGCTACGTGCTGTTTTGAATGCTCCTTTTAGGGGTTCCAAATGATTTGGAATTGATGTCGAGACTGCATTTTGTGACCTTCAGTTCTCTAAAATGACTTCAAGGTCTGTGAAATCCCTTTGCCCTACACCAACCAGAGGGTGTGGTAAGGGAATATTTTCCTATACCTGCTGCCAGTAGTAATCATACATACCGTTAACAGTCCCTTGGTAGAGATGGTGGTACCCTCCTGGGTCCCCTTCCCCCCTCGGTACCCATAACAAAGCACCCAAAGGAGTTGGTCCATGTGGCCCTACCAGCCCCGGTTCCAGCTAACTATCATCCATCCCCCCCCCTCAGCTGTAGCCTTCAGGGGTGAGAGTGGGGTGATGGATCGCCCTGCCTCTGAAGCAATCAAGGGAAATCACTACAGATGAGTGGGTCCTAGTAGAAAAGGGGCATGCTCTGGAATTGATAGAAACCCTTCCAGTACATCCTCCATCCCATTCTTCTTACCTTCAGGGCCACTTGTCCCTTCTAAAAGAGGAAGTCCAGACCCTAGGAAATTCAGACCCTGTTTCAAAAACTTGCTATCAAACCTGTTTCCCTGCTAGACCAGAACAAATTATTCTTTTTCTAGATGCTTCCTAGTTCCAAAGTGAACAGGAGATCTATGTCCTGTGCTGGACCTCAGAGACTTCAGTCTGTACATTGAATACAACAAGTTTTGAATGATGCCTCTGCAAGCCTCGATTCCCCTCTTGCAAAAAAGGGAACTGGTTCTGCTCACTGGACATGCAGGATGCATACCTGCATATCAGACTGTGCTAATACCTCTGCTTCTTGTTGGAGGAGATGCACTATCAGTTCCAAGCATTGCACTTTGGCATATCCTTAACACCATGGGTATTTACCAGATGCTTAGCAGGGGTTGCGGTAGCCCTTCACAGGGAAGGGCTTTATGTCTTCCCTTATCTGGATAGTTTGCTCCTATAGGCTAATTTCAGGGAAGCTCTTCTTCACACCTTTTCCCAAATGACACAACTGTTCAAGGCATTAGGGATAACAGTACGCTGGCAGTACACTGGGGCAGTACTGGACATAGACATGCAGGGGAGACACTCTTATCGCTCAGGCACACTTGGTACACCAGAACCACTACATCTCTACCAGGACGGTGTTGCAACTCCTGGGCCTGATGGCTGCTGCCATAGTAACCATGGCATTTGCTGAGCTCCATATATGAATCCCACAGTGGACACTCAAGGTACAATGGGATCAATTAATGGATGAGTTGGAACAAATGATTCTTGTCATATCTTCAATTCATTGAACACTATTATGGTGGATGGACCCAAAACCGGTTTAAGACCCAGTGGCACCCCAAGCAGAAATACTTGTGGTGCCCTCTACACTGCTTCACATCACCCCCCATCCTCCCTTCTTCCCCAGTCCACATCCAAAAAGTGATAAGAATTCTATGAATGCAAGGATGATGACAACAAGAAAAAATTACTTACCATAGTAATCTTGTTTCTTCCACAGTATTCTTCTGTATTCCTAACTCTCTGCAGTCAGCCTCCTAAGTAGAACTGTCCAGAGATAGAATGTTATGCAAATGATAAAACCTATCATTGGCTCATGCCACTTATTCAGACTTCTGCCCTTAACAGCTACAACGTTCCACCAACATATCAGACATCTAAGGAGCCTGCAAGGCAATTTTAACTATAATTACACCTATCTACCTATCTACAACAAAACTATACTGTCTAGTAGAAACTACAAATATTAACATAATCCACCCCCCTCCCAATGCCAGAATCACCTGGAAAAAGAAGGGAAGGAAAAACTCCACCCATTAGGGTTTAAACAACGTATGTCTGTGTTTGGTACTCTACATTTAAAAGCTCAGTTGGGAGTGCAGAGGCTTTGGTTCTGGAAGGGGAGGCAGGGTGGGAGAGTTAGAAATATAGAAGAATACCCTGGAAGAAACAAGATTACTATGGTAAGTAATGTTTTCTTCTCACCCCGGGTATTCTTCTATATTCCTAAGTCTCTGCAGACTTCAAAGCAGTACCTTTGGAGGTGGGCACAGAACCTACTTTTTTGGAAAAAGGCTTTGCAGGATTGCTGTGCCAAACATGGCATCACTTCTGGATTAATTGTCTAGATTATAGTTGTTAATAAAGGTGTGTACTGTCCTCCAGGTAGCTGCTTTACAGATCTCCACTAATAAAACATCTCTGGCTGCTGCCATGGTTACAGATGTGCTCCTTGTGGAATGCACTCTCAGCCCTGCTGGGGGCTCTTTGCCAACTTTCAAATAACAAAACTAAATGCACTGGATTAACCAGTGAGAAGTGGACCTCTTTGAAGCTGGGTTACCTTTACCCACATCCCCATAAGTCAGGAACAACTGTCTGTCTTGTCCATGATCGCTGGTGTGGGTCATGTAGTAACTTAATGCCCTCTTGACATCCAGACTATGGAGTCTGCACTCACCTGAACTAGTATGTTCAGTGTAGAAGACTGGCATGGTAATGGACTGGTTCAAATGAAAGTCAGAGACCACCATGGAGAGGAATTTTCTATTTGTCCATAATACTACATTGTCTCTGTGGAAGGAAAGATAATCCTTCTAGACACACAAGACCTGAAGCTCACTAATTCTTCTAGCTGAGGTGATAGCAACCAGAAAAAGAGTTTTCCAGGTAACATACTTTAGGTGTGCTGAAGCCATGGGCTCAAATGGGGGCCTCATGAGCTGGGTAATGCATATGTTCAGGTCCCATGCCGATCCTGGTTCCCTACTAGGTGGGTGTAAATGGCACAGACCTTTAAAAAAACTTTTGAAAATGGGACTGGATGCCATGAGGTGCTCCTCCCAGCAGAAATGTGAGCAGATATAAGGCTAAATGCACTTTCAGGTATGTAGGTTGCAGACCCTGGGAGTGTAGATAAGATAATCCAGGACAGCTAGTATCCCCACAAGGGGGGGTACCTTTGGAAGCACACCAAGCATAGGTCTTCTTAGTAGAAGGCTTCCTTTAGCCCTTCATGATATCCAGGACACTTAGAGTGTGCAAACTCTTATATCCTCAAGAGCCGTGCTTTGAGTTGAAGATATCTGAAGTTTGGGTACAGGATCCTGCCCTGATGGGAGATCAGCAGGTTGTGGCTCCTGGGTAGATGTATTGGTTTTGCTACAGACATGGAGAATCTTAGAGGATACCATGGCTGTCTGGCCCAGTCTGTTGCTTTCAAGATCACTGATGCAAGTTGTGACCCGAGATTGATCAGAACTCTGAAAATGAGAGGAAAAGGAAAAGCATATAGGCTTCTTCCTGACCAGTCCATTGTCAAAGCATCCAGTGGGATTGTACCCTTGGCTGATGGTCTAGAGCAAAAAGGGGAAGATGATGATTCGAGGGATGCAAAGAGATCTATCTCTTGTGTGCCCCACCTCCTGAATACTGCCTCCAGTATCTGCTTGTTGATGGACCACTTGTGTTGGGCCTGAATGATTCTGCTCAGGGCATCTGCTAGGGTATTGTCTTTCCCTGGCACATGAATGGCCTGTAGGGAGGCCTTCAGTAGTAAGCCAAACTCCAGATCTTCACTGCTACAATGTACATGGGCCTAACCTTGTACCCCCCCTTGCTTGTTTATGTAGTACACTGTTGTGGTGTTGTCTGTCCTAACCTGCACCACTTTTCTTTGCAGTAGTGGTGCACATGCCTTCGGTGCCAGGAACACTGCCCTCAGCTCCAACAGATTTATATGCTGGAATGACTCTGCGCTGGACCAGGTTCCATGAGTGGTGTGTTCTCCTAAGTGGGTACCCCACCCTAACAGGGATGCATCGGTTGTAAGAATGGCTGATGGGATTTCCCATTGAAAGGATACCCCCTTCCTGAGGTTGTCTGCTTCCTTCCACCACTGAAGGGCTTACAGCAATGTTCTTGTTACTGGAATTGGCTTTGAAAGAGTGTCTTTCCCTTGGCACCAATGTGCACCAAGGTGAAACTGTATGTCCCTCATTTGGAACCTGGCACCTAAAACTGTGCCTGTTGTTGCAGCCATGTGTCCTAGAAGCTGCAGAAATTGTCTTGCTGGCTTTGGCTTGTTCAACCTGAAAGAAGCCGCTATTTGCCAGATGCTTTGCACTCTGTCCTGAGGGAGGAAGGTTCTTCCTTCTAAGGTGTTCACTTCAGCTCCTATGAAGTACAGAACCTGTACTAGAGTGAGAACAGATTTCTTCTGATTTACCAGGAACTCTAGTGAGTGTAATAGGTTTGGTGTTACCTGCAGGTGATCTTGCACATGCCTGGGTGAGCTTCCCACCACCAGCCAATTATCGAGATGGGGAAGACTGATGCACCTAACCTTCTTAGGTGTGCCACCACCTCTGCCAGATGCTGTGCAAATACCCTTGGGGCTGAGGAGAGACTGAAGAGCAGGGTTGAAAACTGGTAATGTCCTGATGGGAGTCTGAATCTGAGCTATTTTCTGTGGGAATCTCTTATAGGAATGTGGAAATAGGCATCTTTCAGATCCAGAGATGCTAGCCAATCTCCCCTCTGACTGGCAGAATAACTGCCAATGTGACGGTCTTGAACTTTGGCTTTACTAAGTACTTGTTCAGTAGACTGGGGTCTGGAATAGGTTGCCACTCCTCATTTTTCTTTTTGTTGAGAAAGTATCTTGAGTAGAAACCCCTTCCTTTCTGCTGAGGTGGAACATGTTCTACTGCTTTTAACAGGAGGAGGCTTTGAACCTCCTTCTCCAATAGTTTCTTTTCCAAGGGAGAGGCTGGTTTTGAACATCCTTGTTCTCAAGAGAGGGAATTACTTGAAACTTAGGGGCAGACCCTGACTCACCACTTCCATGACCCACTTGTCTGTGGTAATGGACTCCCAAGCCTGGAAATAGTGAGCCAGCCTGCCCCTTACTGGGATAGGGCAAGGGGATGAGGCCTTGACCACTGAGTCATAGATTCTGTTTTGCTTGGGGCTGGGCCTGGGTAGTCTGGGATCCCCTCCTGGAGCCCCCCTCTACCCCTGCCTCTGAACTACCTTGTCCACTGTAGGTACTGCTGATATTGAGAGACAGCCTGAGCCTGATTAAAAAGGTCTGGTGTAGGCAGCTCCACTTCTGCCTCCCCTTCTGTATGACCTGTAGGAGAAGGAGGGTCTGTCCTTTGTTGAGTTGCTCTTATAGGTGGTCTTGTACTCATATACCTTCTTCATATAAGCCTCAGTCTGTTGGCCAAATATTGAATGATCCTCCACAGGAAAGTCCATAGCCTTGGTTTGGGTATCCTGTGTAAGAGTAGTGGTCCTAAACCAGGCCAGTCTCCTAAGAGCTATGGTAAGGGCCATCCATCTGGAAGCAGTATCACTGACATCTGCTGCCATCTGAAATTGGTATTTTGCTGCTTGCAGCCCAAACCTGGCTATCTCAGCCAAATCATCCGAGAGGCCTGAAGAAGCCTTATCTACCATGGGCAATCCTGACTGCCACAGTGACTTTTGATACTGTGCAGAATAAGCCTGGTAATTAGCCTGTCTGACTTCCAGTGAGGATGCCAGGTAGCCCTTCTTGGCCATACTATCTATTTTTCATGAATCTTTCTCAGGTGGGTGTGATGCCAATGGCATCCTTGCCTTCTCACAGGCTGCTTGCTGGATTATCCCTTGATAGTCAGGGTGAGAGAAGAGGAACAAAGCCCCCTGTCTGTCCAGTTGGAACTTTTTGTCTGCCTTCTTGTCCGAGGGGGGGGGCAGAATTGGGAGTTTGCAAAACCTTAAACAAGTCTTTTTTGAAAACTTGTTGATAGGGAGTAATATCTTCTTTGTGGGTGTTAACCCCATCATTTTCATATATTTGGCCTCTTTCTTATCCTCTATAACCGCTGTGGTAGCCAAATCAAGGGCATCCACTATTTTCCTAATGAAGAGAAAATGAGAGGAAAAATCCTGTGCTCTAGGAGGAGACCCAAATTCCTGTTCAGGTGAGATCTCAGCCTCAGTAGGTTCACCCTCATCTACTTCAGGCAAATCATACTCCTCAAACTGCATCTGCTCCTGGGATGGAATTGGGACAGAAGAAGATCCAACCAGGACTTGAACCAGTGTTGGGAGAGTTGGAGCAGGTATAAGACCCTACAAAGCCTGTATGGCCTTCATGGCCTGGGCAATCTCTTCTGAGGATGGCAGGCTGTGAGACAGAGATGAAACCCCCTTGGTTTCTCAGTCAGGGGCTCAACATGTTTTGTTTTCTTTGTCTTTTTGGTAGGAACTGGAGAGTCAGCCAGTTCACACACCCTTTTACTGGAAGCTGCGTCACCCTTGTCAGGGGTGATCAGTTTGGACAGTGAGGTTTCACCCGCATGTTTAAAGGGTGTGGGTTGGTCAGAACCCATAGCACCCTTCTCAAGTTTTCTTTGGAGCCTTTCCAGGCTCTTGTCAATTGTCTTTTGTGGAAATGATTAGCAGATTTCACAATCTGCAGAAAACTGTTAATTTTCAAGGCAGACCATGCATAAGCCATGCTTCTCTACCTTGGCAAATTTGTCCCCACACTTTTTTTTCTTTTATCTTTCTCCCCCCTGGCCCTGGTCATCTCCTCATCCAACTGCCATCCACATGCTTTGCTCCTTCAGGCTCTCACCCCTGCAACTCCCATGGCTTACCCTCCCAAGGCAGGGCTGTGGGGAGCCCCCTACTCACCTGCCAAGCAGGATTCAATTCAGGGTGTTACCTCCAGAGATGAAGTGCCAGGGGACAGCCATCAAGCCACCACGACCAGCCACCAGGGTCTTTTTCCTACATATTTTCTCCCTTATGGGCATTCACCATGCAGTGACACCAGCAGTGGGCACACGCATGCACCCGTGCCTGTCCCCGCCAAGCATCTGCTGAGCTCCTGTCCCCCTTGCTTGTGGCAGAGTAGCATCAAGCCCAGCCTCTGCCAGGGGTCAAATGTGTGCCATTCGCAGATCGCTCCCCCTCCCAGGAGATGAAGAGCAGTCCATCAGACACTCAATCCATCTCCTCCCTGCCAACCCCTGGTGGCCCACACATTCCTGAATGTGGGTCACTGGTGTGGCACAAGGTGTGGCATCCAGTGCCTCAGCCCTCAGTGTCACCGGGCCAGGCAATGTCCCCACACTTAAGGCAGTTTTTAAACCCTGACGGTCCAGCCTTTTTCTTAGGTTTTTCTGCCATCATCAAACTGATTAAGTAAAACAGAACTGCAAATAAAGTAAACCCTTTTTTTTTTCTGGTTGCGGTTCGTTCAGCAACTGGTGAATTTTCCAATACCGAACCGAGAACCGAACAACTTGAACCGGGTTAGCTGTTCACTGAATCGGCTTGGCAGCTAACCAAAGCAAGAATTTATTTAAAATAAAATACTAAAAATAACTAAACTGAACTGGAGATAAGGAAATAAAAGCTCTGGAAAGGGATCTAAGGCTTGGTTCCCCAACCGTTATACTGAACCGTGAGGAACTGAGAAAATTAAACCAAAAACACTAAAATAAGCAGTAAACTAACAGTAGGAATTTAAACAGAATTAAAGGCAGCAGGAATAATTAAAATACTTATTTTCAGTGAAGAACCACACAAGGAACGACTGAGAGGGTAGTCTCCGAGGTATCTTGACTTGTCAGACAGAGAAAGAAATCTGATATGTTGGTGGAACGTTGCAGCTGATAAGGGCAGTAGTTTGAATCAGTGGCATGAACCAATAATAGGTTCTATCATTTGCATAATGTTCTATCTCCGGGCAATTCTATTTAGAAGGCTGACTGCAGAGAGTAAGGAATATAGAAAAATACCTGGGGTGAGAATTATGGTTTTTAGATTGACACTTCTTTGCATTTCAAGATGATTTCTGCTTATATGTTCTACTTCAGAGCGCCCCTTCTGTGCTGGCACCCCAAGCGGCCGCTTGGTTCGCTTGTGCCTAAAACCGTCACTGGATGGACCACAGCAATTTACACAAGAGTGCTGTATTTCTTGTACCAGCTCCCATACAGATACTCACCATGTATGCTTCAGACTGTGGTTGGGGTGCTCATCTTGGCTCCTTCCAGACACAAGGGTCCTGGGACAGAGTAGAGGTCCAACTACACATGAATGTCTTTGAAATGAGTGCTGTCCTATACAGTCTCCAGGCATTTCAGAATCATCTGTTAATTCAGATAGACAATGTCAGGATCTTGCCCTACATAAATAAACCGGGGGACACTCACTTTTGTTGCCTTTGCAGGGAAGTAATGAGAGTGTGGTACTGGGTGATGTCTCACAACCTTCTGCTTTCAGCTGTGTTTCTCCCAGGTCTCCAAATCATCTTAGCAGGCAGGCTAATTCAGTCTTAGTTCCTGATTCAAGAATGGGAATTGTTGACCTCCATGGTAAATTACTTCTTCACTAGATTGGGTCATCCAGAGTTGGACCTTTCTGCAGCCCCACACAATGCAAAACTGTTTTTACTTGTTTGCTCCAGGACCCGGAGTTTTTCATGGGATGCATTGGTCTCTTGGAAATTTAAATTCTTGTATGCATTTTCCACCATTCTTCTCATACAGAGGGTTCGGCTCAAGCTGTGAGTGGAGATTGCCACTTTCTTAGCTCCTCCAGATATTGTTTCCACTTCTACAACATCTAGCGATAGCGCATCCTGTTCCTCTGCCCCAGTGTCTGGGTCTGTTGTCACAGGACGGGGGATCTCTGGTCCATCTGGACCTTAAGTCCCTACATCTGAGTGCATGGCTCCTGAAAACATAGCAGTCACACATTTTGGGGATATCAACTAAGGTTGCTGATGTCTTACTTGTGGCTAGAAAGCCTTCTACCTGACATATTTATTCCTTGAAATGGAACCATTTCACTATGCGGTCTATTTCTCGGAATATGGACCCTTTGCATGTCCTGTGAACTCTGTTCAGGAATATTTGCTTTCATTATCTGTTTCAGATTTGCAGTATTCCTCTGTTAAGGTTCATTTGTCTGTCATATGAAATCAAATCATATTTATTTATAAAAAGTGCCTTTCCAAAAAAGTTCAATGTGCTTGTACATAATCAAACAAGGAGGCAAAACAATAATGTAAAATCTACAAATAACACATCAACAGATCTCTAAAATCTTTATCATATAAAATCTTCAGCAATCTTCTAACTACAAGCAGTCTGGAAAGGCCAGGCTGAATAAATACGTTTTAATGCTGATTTAAAACTCTGGATGGTCAGATACTCTCTTACCTGGTGAGGTAGAGAATTCCACAGCATGGAGGCTGCAAAAACAAAAGAGGGAACCCCCGATGTTTTCAGTCAAATCCTGGGAATTTCTAGCAATCCCTCATTAGTAGAGCAGAGTGAGCAGGAGGGGCATTAGGGGGCAGGAAATCTTGCAAGTAATGGTGTCTGTGTTCGTATAGGGCTTTATAGGTCACTAAACCAACACTGAAGGTGATTCACCACTGTACTGGTAGACAGTGCAGTCCACGGAGCACAGGTATAATATGACTGGCCGTAGAAGAACCAGTCAGAAGCCTGGCTGCTGCATTCTGCACCAGCTGCAAGTGGTGGATATCAACCCCCAGTAGCCCTAGGTATGGAACATTGTGGTAGTTAAGGCAGGAAGTCATGAAAGTGCATACCAGAGTTGGAAGATCATCGGGTGGAACCAGGTGCTTTACCCAGGCAATATTCCTGATAATAAAATGAGGTCTGGACAATGGCCAACACCTGAGATTTCAGAGTCAGACTGTCATCAAAAATAACACTCAGGCTCTGCACCCAATTGAGGTGGTCAGCTGAACATACCCAAGCCAAAGCCCGGAGGGATGTCCAGCCAACAAACCCACCTCCCGATGATCTGAGTCCACAGCCAACTCCTCAGTTTTAGTCGGAATCAACCGCAGCCAGCTGGAACTCATCCAGTCCTGGATCTCAGAGAGGCAGTTGGTAAAGACATTGCAGAGGAACTGGAAGGAAAAGTATGTCTCTTTGCAGATGACACAAAGACCTGCAACATGGTTGATACACAAGGTGGGGTGGAAAGGATGAGGAGGGACTTGGCAAGGATAGAGGAATGGCCAAATGTATGGCAGCTTAGATTCAATGCAAAGAAGTGCAAAGTAATGCACCTGGGAAACAAAAACCCAGGGGAAGAGTACACAATGGGGGGTGATACTAACAACAATAGAAATGGAAAGGGACCTGGGGGTAGTCATATCAGATGGCTAAAGGTGGGCAAGCAATGTGAGAAAGCAGCAAGGAGGTCTGGGGGGATACTGGAATGCATAGGGAGAGACATCACCAGTAGAAAACAGGAAGTTGTTTCCTCTCTGTACAGACAGTTGGTGAGACCCCATGTGGAGTGCTGCATGCAGTTCTGGAGACCCCATCTCCGCAAGGACATAGACAGGATGGAGGCTGTCTGGAGGAGGGCAACTCAAATGGTGCAGGGTCTGCACCAGAAGCCATACTAAGAGAAACTAAAGGAGCTCAGTATGTATACCGTTGAGGAAAGGAGGAAGGGGGGGACATGATAGAAACTTTCAAGTGTCACAGATCCACTCAGCAAGTCAGCCCTCTACTCCCAAAGTGCCAACCTCTGAGCATGGTCTTGAGAACAGTGAACAGAACAAGGTAGCCTCTTGTCTGTTTTGTGGATTTGAGTCACCTTAGTCCCAAGTTCTGGAGGGACTCAAACTTGTTAACTTCTTGTTAGCATACCCAATTGTCAGGCTCAGATAATTCTGTCTTTGGGGGGCCAGATATATTTGCCTATGGGCACCAGACCAGGTATTACAAAATGAAGCCTTTTTGAACTCTATACAAGACCCAGAGAAACTCTTAAACTGTTTCCCAATTTGGTACACCCATAAACTCATGCACCGCATCAGCTTTAAAACCATCTAACTTCACTTATAACCAAATAAATGTTTCAAGGCACCCCAGGCAGATTCAGTTTTTAAAATATATCTTTACTAAACAAAAGGTAAAATAGTAAACAGTAATATACAGAACTTTTATCACAAAACAACATACAGGACATTAAACAAAACGGTGAAAAAGTGCAACTGTAATTCTTTATTTTTATTTATTTATCAAGTCTAGGATTACAAATACCTTTGAGCCATGGCTCTTTTACAAAGGTTCCACATCAGAGAATTACAAATTATGGGGAACATCAAGACAGGCATTACAACAATGTAGACATTGCAAACAGAGTACAGATTAATACAGTTCAAGGGTAACATTGTAACAAGGCAGCCAGCGGCATTTGTCAGAGAAAACAGACAACAGATGAGAAGTGCCAGAGTCATAGGGAAAGGGAAGAGGGGAAGGGGGAGAAGGAATGTAGGAAGGGTGGTGAGAGGGTGAAAAGTGCAGCATTGTGTATACCAAGATGTGAGAGTAGAATCCAGTGGGGGAGGGGGGACAACTAGAGCAGAAAGGGAAGTGGAGAAACAAGGTTAAGTTGGGCAGTCACAGGAGCTGTTGGTAGTGAGATAGTCCCGGAGCCTAGTTTTAAACATACCAATAGTTGGGGCAGAGGAGATGGTTGGGCTGAGGCTATTGAACCAGAGTGGCACTCGATAAGCAAAAGAACATTGTCCCTGTGAAGTGTGACAGTGGGGGACTTTCAGTAGCTGTAGCGTGGATCTCCTAAGGCACCATTTGTTAATTCAGTCTTGTAACAGAGTTGAGACCCCAGAAGGTGCAAGGCCAAGGTAGATTTTTTTCACCATGGAACAGGTGAGAAACTTTATGCGGTTTGATAGTTGGAGCCAGCCGGTCTGAGTGTACAGGTCACATGTGTAGGTGAGACGGTGAGCACCAGTGATGAGCCGACATGCTTTATTTAAGGCAGTTAAGAGGCATCAACCCAAAATATGTGTCTTCTAAAGGCTCGATGTTGCTGTTTCAAAGTCAGGTAAAGAAGTCATCCTATGAAGCCAGAATCATAGTTTTAAAAGCTGCTTTCTCCAGTCCCCTGGATGAGGTCACTGTACTTCCTCCCTATCAGGATATTATTACTAAAAAAATATCTCTACAGGAAACAGGATCCTTATAAGGCAGTAAGATCCTGTTTTCTCAGCATAACATCAATTCTCAAATGACACTTCTTTGATGAAAAAGGGTCTTCCTGATCTTCACAGATATCAAAGCCTTTTTAATTTCACAGCGAATTGTCAGACCCTGCTTTCCTTTCCTGTAACTGTTGTAAAATGGATATGTTCTTTCCTGCCAACTCGGCTACTGATAAAAGAACTAGCTAAACAGGATGTCCCTGATTTTAGGTACCTTTTAGCCCTGCAATTATCTTGGCCTTGCAGGTGTTAGATTTTTTTTTATCTAAGTTCCAGTGTGTGTGGTCATCTCACATACTGAGATCTGGGTGTGTGTGTGTGTGTGTGAAGGAGGTCACTCCATGTTTCTGTTATTTTTAAGAAATAAAAAAAATGATACAGCACTCTGAGCTGGCTGTCTATGTCATAATCCTCCCCACCTAGACTTAAGTTGGGGAATCTATCCCCTACATGGGATGAGCTTCCCAAATCAGTTCACTCCTCATAGATCCTAGACAGCCTATTTGAGTTCTGATTCTTCACTCCAGCCCTATGTACAATTTTTAGATCATACCCTTGTAAAGCAAGGCTCCATCTTAGCAGTCTCCCATTGTTCTTCTCCATCTGTGTCAGCCAAACCAGGGGGTTATGGTCAGTCTGCACCACAAAATGCTGCCCATACAAGTATGGCTCTAATTTCTTTAGGGCCCATACTATAGCAAGACACTCCTTTACCACCGTGGACTATGCTTACTCCCTGAGAAGCAGCTTTCTGCTCAGGTACACAACTGGGCGATCTGTCCCTTGGCTAGACGTCTGGCTCAGTACTGCCCCAACACCCATGTCTGAGGCCTCCATCTGAACTATAAAGGTTTTGCTATAGTCAGGACTTGTCAAAACAGGAGCACTGCACAGTGCCTCCTTTAGTCTGGTAAAGGCTGTCTCACAGGCTGGGTCCCAAGTAATTTTCTTGGGCATCCTTTTCTTTGTCAGGTCAGATAAGGTTGAAGCCAGGGTACTGATATTAGGTACAAACTTTCTGTAGTACCCTGCTGTCCCTAGAAAGCTCCTGACCTGCTTCTGGGTTTCTGGTCTGGGCCATACCTGGATCACCTCTATCTTTATTTGGTTAGGACGGAGCTGTCCCCAGCCTACCACATGTCTGAGGTATGCCACCTCCCCCATGGTCACCTGACACTTTTTGGCATTGACAGTAAGCCCAGCTCTCTGTATCCTGCCCAGTACGTCCCTAAAATGTGAAAGGTGTTCCTCCCATCTGGTACTAAAGATGGCAATGTCATCCAGGTACGCTATGGCGTACTCCTCAACACCATTCAACACCTGGTTCACCAACCTTTGGAAAGTGGCTAGGGTGTTCTTCATTCCAAAAGGCATTACTTTGAACTCAAATAAGCCTATTTGAGTAATGAAGGCTGACCTCTCCCTAGCCCTGTCTGTCAATTCTACCTGCCAATACCCCTTGGTCAGGTCGATAGTCGTAAGGTAGGTCACCCCTCCCAACTTGTCCAGGAGTTCATCCATCCAGGGCATCAGGTGGGCGTCGGACTTCGTGATTGAATTCAGTCCATGATAGTCCACACACAAATGAGTCGAGCCATCTGACTTGGACACAAGGACTACAGGTGAGGCCCCGTGGCTGTGGGATCTCTGGATTACCCCTAAATCCAGCATCTCCTCCCCTTACCTCCTAATGTCCTTTTGGACAGCCTCTGACACCTGATGTGCTGTCCGCCGGATGGGCATCTGTGTCCCTGTCTCCACATCATGTGTTGCTAAGGGGGGTTAGTCCAGGCTTTTTGCTAAACAAGGGGGCAAAGTCTGCTAAAACCTCCCTCACTTTCTGGACCTGGTCCAGGTTCAGCTGGGGAGACAATTTTACTGCCTCCACAGATGACTCCCATTTATACTCTTCCAGCAAGCCCAGAAGGGGGTCTCCTTCTTCCGTCCCCTCCCCATGACTACACACCACAAACACCATGTCGGCCCTAATGGCATATGGCTTCATCATGTTGATATGGTACATCCTTTCTGTCTGTCTACGGTCAGGTAACTCCACAATGTAGTTTACTGTCGTTTACCTTCCTAACCACTTTTTACGGTCTTGCCCACTCAGCCTGCAGCTTGTCTTTCTGGACCGGAATAAGGACCATGACTTCCTGAACCACTATGTACAAGTGAGCTCTGGCTCTGTTATTGTATCATACTTTTTGTTTCTGTTGGGCAGCTGCCAGGTTGCTCTGGGCTGTCCCCATAAGCTCCTTCAGCCCTTCCCTAAACCTAAGGATATAATCCACAATGGGAGTTCCCTGGGTGGCATGCTTGCCTTCCCAGTCCTCCCAGATCAAGTCTAGGGGCCCATGTACCTGGTGTCCATACAAGAGTTTGAAGGGGGAAAATCCTGTCGACTCTTGGGGCACCTCCCTGAACGCGAACAACAGGTGGGGAAGGTATTTCTCCCAGTCCCTCCCATGCTGTTCAGCAAACGCCTGGAGCATTGCCTTCAGGGTACCATTGAATCTTTTCACAAGTTCATTGGCTTGTGCGTGATATGGTGTTGTGCATCTCTGCACCACCCCACACTTCTTCCATAGACATTTTATTAGGTCTGACATGAAGGAACCCCCTTGATCGGTGATTACCTCCTGCAGAAACCCAACACGGGAGAAAATCCCAAGTGAGACATCTGCCACTTTGTCTGTCCTCAGTGAGGATAGGATGACTGCCTCTGGGTACCAGGTGGCATATTCCACCACAGTTAGGATGAATCTCTTCCCTGAGGAGTTGGGGGTATTTAAAGGCCCCACAATATCCATTCCCACCCTCTGGAATGGCTCCTCCACTACAGGCAATGGAATTAGGGCAGCTTGGGTTTTCTTGCCCACCTTCCCTATCTCTTGGCACCGAAGACCAGACCTGCAATACTCCTTCACCTACTGGGTGAAGTTAGGCCAATAGAAATTCTGGGCCAACCGCTGCATTGTGTGCATGATTCCCAGATGACCAGACAAGGGAATATCATGGGCAACCTTGAGCAACTGCTCACGATATACCTAGGGAATGACAAGCTGCCTGCCTAGCATCCCTCCCTCTGTCTGTACTGCCTGTGTATACATAAGTCCATTTTCCCAATAAACCCTATGTCTTTCGTCACCTCCCTGTGCTCTATTCGAGTCTGTCCAAGCATTCTGCTTCTCTAAACTAGGGTCACTTCTCTGAGCAGCTGCGAACCCCTCACACCTTCCCATGGCATGGGACAGGTTCCCTTCAGTCACTAAACTAGGGTCCCTAGCACTAGTGTCAGGGCTGTCAGGATCACTGTCAATTCCAACCCTCTGACAAGGGGTCACCCCTCCCTCTTCAGAGTAACTGTCTGTAGCTGGGTGGTTACTTGCTTCTGGGGAAATTTCTACCCCCTTTTTATCATTCTCCCCCTCTGGAGACACAGGCTGTGGAACCAGCCTCTTAGTATCTTCCCTGATGGCTTCTGGGGGGCTCAGGGAACTATTATTTTCCCTTGCTGCTTGACTATGGGTAACTACACATATCACCCCTGCTGGAGATTGTTACCCAGGAGAACATCCACTGCTAATGTGTTGGATACAGCAACCTGCTGCACAGTTCCTCCTGTTTCACCCCAGTCAAGGAGAACACTAGCAAGTGGCAATGTTTTCTCTTCACCAGTAAACCCTTGTACAGTTACGTATTTGTGGGGTATAAGCTGACCAGGCTGTACCAGATCCCCCTTTACCAGTGTGAGGGATGCCCCTGTGTTCCTCAACTCCTGTGTCTGTACACCATTTACTATGATTGGGTGCATGTGTTCCTTCATGTTCACTGGCATGCTTCCAGGGACACACAAACAACCCACTTCCTTTCTAGCACTCTGTTGTGTATTATAGCTCGCCTTTTTGGGGCACTGTCTGGCAATATGCCCAGTTTCCTCACATAACCAACAAGCATTTCTTATTTCAGATAAATCATTTCATTGAAACCTGGGGCTAACTGGTTTCGGTGGAGGCAGTGAGGGTTTTAGCTGCCCTGAAGGTGCGCTTTTCCCTTTCTGCACTGCCACAACTGCCCCATTCATTCTTAGAGCAGGTCTGCTCTTGGCATAGTGGTCCGAGAGTTCAGCAGCCTCTTGCACTGTTTTATGATCTTAGTCCTTCAGCCAGGTTTTTAGCTCTGCTGGGCATGCCCAATAAAACTGTTCTAATAAAATTACATTTTCAATTTTATCAACAGAGTTTGCCTCAATTCCTTCCCACCAACGTTTTAAAAACTGGTGTTGTTTCATGGATAGTTCCTCATAGCTCATATCAGAGCATTTCCTGAGCTTATGGAATTTAGCTCTGTATGATGCAGCAGTTAATTCAAACTTTTTTAACAGTGCTGCTTTTAATTTTCTGTAATCATTGCTGTCTTCATTGTCAGTTTGACCCAAGGCATCCCGAGCTTTCCCAGTAAGTAGCGGGGATAGCTGGAAGCTCCAGAACTCTCTAGGAATTTTAGCCTGAATACAAACTTTTTCAAAAGAATTTAAAAAAGTGTCCATATCTTCCCCCTCCTTAAACTCGGCTATTAATTTGGAGTTCAATTTGTAACCCCGACCTGCAGTCCCAGTTAAACCCAAGCCACTTAGCTGCCCTGGTGCCACTGGTTGGAGTTGAAGCTTCTCCAGTTCAAGTTGCCACTGGCGCCCCTCTCTCTTCTCTTGTGCCTCTTGCCAGTGCTCACATTCCTAATGGTCTGCATCCCCCTGTTGTCACTCTGCCTCTCAATCCGCCTCTTTCTTTCTTGTCGCTGTGCCTCTTGATCCTCCTCTTTCTGTTGTTGCTCTGCCTCCAGTTCCATCCTGAGCAACTCAATTTGCAGTTTGAGTACCTCTGGATTCAGGATACTGGTGCCCATCCACTGCTGCTGTGGCCCTTCACTGACAGTGGCCCTGCTGTCCTCCTAATTGGCTCAGGACCCCTCACTGGCCACTAGTTCTGCCATACTCAAAGTCTGGTCCCTTTCAGCCATGGTCTGTGACTCCCTGCTCTGGGTATCTGCTACCATCAGGTCCTCTATGAGGTTCTGTTTACTGGCTTTCACCCCAAATGGGACTCCCCTGTTCCCGCACAACTGCTTTAAGAAATCTACAGTGTGTCTGCTGTAGTCAGAAGCCATTTTATTCTCTCACTACTGCTTCTGACTTTGCACTTTAGAAAAAAAATTAAATAGATAGGAACTTGACTATATGCCAAGTGATAAGGTGCTGTTTCCTTTTTTCAAGAATTAAAAACAAAATCACTGCCTTTCTTTCTTTCAAGTGAGGTTAACAGTCTCAAGCTGACACACTGAACAATGAATCTTATTATTCCAAACTATATCACCCCGCTGCCAAACAATCTGTCACAGATTCACTCTGCAGGTCAGCCCTCTACTCCCAAAGTGCCAACCTCTGAGCGTAGTCTTGTGAACAGTGAACAGAACAAGGTAGCCCTCTTGTCTGTTTTGTGGATTTGAGTCACCTTAGTCCCAAGTTCTGGAGGGATTCAAACTTGTTCACCTCTTGTTAGCATACCCAATTGTCAGGCTTAGATAATTCTATCTTCAGGGGGCCAGATATCTTTGCCTACAGGCACCTAACCAGGTATTACAAAATGAACCCTTTTTGAACTCTATACAAGACCCAGAGAAACTCAAACTGTTTCCCAGTTTGGTGCACCCATAAACTCATGCACCATATCAGCTTTAAAACCATCTAACTTCACTTAAAACCAAAGAAATGTTTCAAGTCACACCAGGCAGTTTCTGTTTTTAAAATATATCTTTACTAAACAAAAGGTAAACTAGTAAACAGTAATATAAAGAACTCTTTTCATAAGAAAACACAGGTCATTAAACAAAAAGGTGAAAAAGTGCAACTATATTTCTTTATCCACACAAAATATGTATCTTCTAAAGGCTTTATGTTGCTGTTTCAAAGTCAGGTAAAGAAGTCGTTCTATGAAACCAGAATCATAGTTTTAAAAGCTGCTTTCTCCAGCCCCCTGGATGAGGTCACTGTACTTCCTCCCTATCATGATATTATTACTAAAAAAATATCTCTACAGGAAACAGGATCCTTATAAGGCAGTAAGATACTGTTTTCTCAGCATAACATCAATTCTCAGATGACACCTCTTTGATGAAAAAGGGTCTTCCTGATCTTCACAGATATCAAAGCCTTTTTAATTTCACAGTGAAGTGTCAGACCCTGCTTTCCTTCCCTGTAAACATTGTAAAATGGATATGTTCTTTCCTGCCAACTCGGCTACTGATAAAAGAACTAGCTAAACAAGATGTCCCTGATTTTAGGTACCTTTTAGCCCTGCAATTGTCTTGGCCTTGCAGGTGTTAGATTTTTTTATCTAAGTTCCTCTGTGTGTGGTCATCTCACATACTGAGATCTGGGGGTTGGGGATGTGTGCGTGAGTGAAGGAGGTCACTCCAAGTACACTGGCATTTCCCACAGACAAATTCAATATTACATTTCTGTTATTTTTAAGAAATAAAAAAAATGATACAGCACTCAGAGCTGGCTGTCTATGTCACATCAAGTACCTCAAGGGAATCAACAAAGTCCAAGAGGGAAGCATCTTTCAGAAAAAAAGATATGCAGGAACAAGGGGGCACAATCTGAAATAGAGGGGGACAACTCAAGAGGTAATGTGAGGAAATATTTTTCCATGGAGAAGGTGGTGGATGAATGGATTGGCCTTCCTGAGGAGGTCGTGGAGTCAAAAACACTGGAGGAATTCAAGAATGTATGGGACATACATAAGGCAATTCTAGTGCAGGGTAGGAGGAAGTAGGCTGTTGGTTAACAAGGATCTGCAGCTTATCCATTGGGTAGGGGAAATTGGCAGAATAGGAGGGCCAAGTGGTCCTTAACTGCTATCAAATTCTATCTTTCTATGTTTCTGTGTTTCTATAACTGAGAAAGCTCCATTCTGTTTGGGCATGAAGGACATGTACAGCTGAGTATCATCTGCATAGCAGTGAAAACTCAGACCACACTGCCTAATAATGTCTCCCAATGGCAGCATACACTGTGAACTACACGAATGACAAAATGGAACCCTGCAGTACCCTGCAGAATAGGGGGAGAGGGGCTGAGGAATAAATCCCAGACACCACTGTCTTAGTCCTTCCCTTGAGGAATGATCAAAATCAACTGAGGACTGTACCAGACAGTCCACAGATGAACCGCAGATGTTCCAATAGCACACCATGGTCCACAGTATCAAATGCTGCTGAGAGATGAAAAAGGACCAAGTTGGAGTGAGTCCTCTGATCCCTCACTATTAGGAGATCATTAAACACCGGGGCAATGGCTGTCTTGGTATTATGCTTCTTCCTAAATCCTGACTGTAGAGAATCATAGACATCGTGGGTGGACAAATGATCATCCAGGTGCAGCACAACCACCTGATCGACAACCTTACCCAAAAAGGGCAGGTTAGGTCAATGCCTGGTTCAATGATGAACTCTTGCAGTATGGACTGGACTTCCTCCAACTGATGACCTCATTGGACTCCACACAGATCGTTACCGCTGCGACCCATAATCAGGGTCACTCCTTGGACGTGGTGTTCCTCCTGGGGATGGAGGTCTGATGGTGGTGCTGGACCTATCGAGTAGGCCAATGGAATGCTTGAATCAAGGAGAACTGGTACAGTACTATAATAGTGCAGTGTTTGGGGCCCTGGATTCTATAGCTCCAGTTCGTGTTGGCCCACTCACTCTTCATCCTCGGTCCCTGCGGTTTGATGGTGACCTGAGGAAGTTGAGATGAGTGGGTCAAAAGTTGGAATGATGCTGGTGGAAATCCATCCTGGAGGGTGATAAGTTTAGACTTATGTCCCAATATTTGGACTATCAATCAGAAATCTCTTGTAAGAAGGAAAAATTCCTGTCCAGACAGATTTCTGCAGCAAGAAATCAACCAGCTTAGCTTTTCCGTACTGTGGACAGATTGTGCAGTCCAACCTGTCTGTAGAATCGGACAGCTTTTTCACAATTGAAGAGTGAGGAGTTTGCTTGATTTTTTACAGATAAGGTTGCCACCATTAGGTATGAGATCCAGCTAGCACATTCTGTTGAGTGTTGTGACTGTTAGTGGGAGGGCACAGGCACCCAGTCAGTCTGGGAGATGCTTGACGAGCCAGCAATCACTGATACCATGAATATTGTCCGGGGCTTGTGGCCAAATTGCTGCAGTTTGGACTCGGGTCACACCTGCCTCCTTGTGGAGTGTTTGAATGTCATTGGACCAGTCCTGGCTGAGATTGTGTGGTGTTCAATGGAGAAGGGTGTGTTCATAGACCCCTTGAAGGAGACAGTGGTAACATTCTTTTTGGATAAATCCTCCTTTGACCCAGACTGTCTCTCAAACTACAGACCTGTCTCTAACCTGCCCTTTTTGGGCAAGGTTATTGAGAAGGTAGTCACGCTGCAACTTGAAGACCATCTTACCATCCATGAGGTCTATGATTCTCTCCAGTCCGACGTCTGGAAGAGGCATATTACTGAGACAGCCCTTGTATGGGTACTTAAAGATCTGCTGGTGAGAGATCAGAAGAGCCGTTCGATCTTAGTATTTGATCTCTCAGTGGCATTTGACACTGTAGACCATGGGGTATTACTGGAATGCCTGTGGTTGATCTGTAGACTGTCAGACACAGT
This sequence comes from Neoceratodus forsteri, assembly GCA_016271365.2. NCBI lineage: Eukaryota > Metazoa > Chordata > Ceratodontiformes > Ceratodontidae > Neoceratodus > Neoceratodus forsteri. The sequence continues at coordinate 284,778,451 of CM057455.1, read as the reverse complement.
TCTCAGATGGTTCTGCTCATTCCTCACAGGCAGGTCTCAAAGAGTGGTGTCGGGGATTTTTCCCTCGGCCCCTCTTTCCCTGTCATGTGGGGTACCACAGGGCTGTTTTGTCTCCCATGTTGTTCACAGTGTATATGCTACCATTGGGAGATATTATAATGAAGTACAGGCTGAGTTTTCACTGCTATGCAGATGACACTCAGCTGTACATGTCCTTTGTGCCCAAGCAAGAGGATGTTATGTCGATCTTCAACAACTGCCTCGCTGAGATTCAGGACTGGATGAGCGCCAGCTGGTTGAAACTGAACCCAGAAAAGACTGAGGTGTTGGCGGTGGACTCAGGTCATCAGGTAGATGGGGCTATCTCCTGGTCAGTCAACTGATATTATACTGGGGACAACCAGTTTAGGGCCTCTGAACGGGTGTGTAACCTGGGCGTTGTACTTGACTGTGAACTGACACTTGAAGCTCAAGTGTTGACTGTTGTCAAGACCTCATTTTATCATCTGAGGAACATCGCCCAGGTGAGACACCTTGTTCCACCTGAGGACCTTCCAACGTTGGTCCATGCCCTTGAATCCACCCACCTTGACTAGTGCAATGCTCTATACCTTGGGCTTCCAGGGGTGAATATCTGCCACCTGGAGCTGGTGCAGAATGCAGCAGCCAGTCTGTTGACTGGCTCATCTAGAGCCAGTCATGTTACACCTGTGTTCTGTGAACTGCTCTGACTGCTGGTACAGTAGAGAATCACCTTCAAGGTCACTTTGCTAACCTATAAGACCCTATATGAACGGGGACCGCATTATTTGCAAGACCTCCCCCTCCACCGACAAGAGATTGCTAGAAGTTCCCAAGGTCCGTTTAAAGATTCAGGGTATTTATCCTGGCTCCCTCTCTCTTTCCTCCCTCTTTCCCTCACCCTTCCCTTCCCCCATTTGCTAATCCATCTCCCTTACAGGGTTTGCTTCTTCTGAGGGGGATAGACTGGCTTACCTCTTCTTCCTCTTTCCCCTTCCACCAAATTCTCATGCTCCTCCCCTCCTCCCTACTACTGCATCACCTTCCTCCCCCCAATTATCCCCCCTCTCTTCACCTTCTCGCCCCTTCCTCCCCCTCCATCTCTGCCTTATCATGTTTCCCCCCAGACAGAGGTCCCAGCACACTGTTGGCATACAGGCCTTCCCGGGTTCCTCTTCTCCACCTCTTTACCTCCTCATCCTCTCCTCTTATCCCCCTATTTTCCCCTACCTTGTATTAAATTGTGCCCTACCTAGGGCTTACATTAACACTAGAGGCTTGTACTCGAACTATGATCTCTAGCACTTCTCTTGAGTAATTGTTCCAAAGTATGCCTTGTCTCGTATTTGATTTTTGTCCACCCCAGCCATTAGGCTGGGAGTCTCTGATCCATAATTGCACCTTACCTGTGTTTTTGTTTCTAACTGTATTTTTTATTGTCCTTGTATAGACATACAGGTACCATACATGTGTTTCAATTTTTTATAACCATTATGTTGTATTGCTAAATTTATTGCTATGTATTTCTGTTTCTATTAACTCCTGTGAACCCCCCTCCCCAGACGCTTCTGTAAATCAGCTGTGTTACAGCTCATGTTGTCTTTCCTGGTGAAACATTTTCAAATATATAAATAAAGACTTCGAGGGCCAGAGCATTTTATTTTAATGGCCCCGACCCTGTGGAACTCTCTACCTCGTCGAGTGAGAGAGTGCCTGTCCACAGAGTCCTTTAAGTCTACATTGTAGTAGAAAAGCAGGTGTCTCCATTTACAGCTTCCTGCTTCTAGCTTTTGGCAGAAAGAAATCTTACTTTCAGAGCAAGAAGCAGCTAACTAAAAATGCTACAATGTTTCTTACTAATAGAACACTTCTATCTCAGTAGGAGTTAGTGCCTGTTGGGATAAAGCAAACAGATACTTTATTAGAAGTAGGAGAGGTCTCATTTAGGGTAAAAAAAAAAGTAAGTGTGTGTTTCTGTTTTGGGGAAGGGGACTGTATCAAATTTAGGGCTATGCCCGTAGTTAAGTGGGGGAAGAGCTCCTCCCCCACATCCTATTTATACCAGAAGGCAGTGCACCACCCTGCTTAGAGTGAGTCGCACTCGCTGACACACCGTAGCTAGTCCGTGGCTGCTCTTCATTGTCCCCCCCCTTCAGTTTTTGTGGATTTCCCTTGCTCCTTGTTTCATTCCCCCATGTTTCTCATCCATGTGCTTTCTCAGCTTTTACCACTTCCTGAACTATTGCCGTGTCTGGTGGCTCACCAGCTCTCTTTGCGCCTTCTCAATCTTCCCTGCTGCTTCCCTCTGTACCTGGGTTCTGTTGGCTGGTGGAGGTATGTGGACACTGTCGGTTTGGTTTCCATTGTGCTTTTGGGGGGGGGTTCTGTGTGCTCCTTCTTCATGCTGCGCTTTTTCCCTGTCTATGTTCCCCCTTGCCTGTGCACTTGCCTTCTGGTTGTCTTTTCCTCCTTCAAGCAGCCTGGCTCCATGCCCCAGTCCTTCGCCGCTTTCCATTGTTTTGCAGTTGACTGCTGTTGTAGCTTCCTTCTCCATCATGCAACCACTGCCTGCTGGGTTACATACGGCTTCGCTCTGTCCTGATTATCTCGACTGCCTAATTCACCGCCATTGCTCCTGGACCTTGTCTGATTGCCACGCATACCATTTACTCCATATTGGCGGCTGCTTGTTGCTCTTTAAGCCTAATGATGTGGACTGCTGCACCAACTTTTGCAAACTCCTATGCAGCACAGCTGCTTGCCATTTGAATTGCTGCCCCTAGATGCTCTGCTTTGGCCGTGAATTACTCTTTGGAAAGCCTACAAGCTCACTCCAGCTGCACATCTGAACTGCATGTCTGCTATGTAAACGAACTGCTTATACATGAGGATAAAGAAACACCTTCTTCATTCCTTCCATGCCATTCGTGACCTCTGAGCAGCGCCTGATGCAGATACCTTACTTTCTTGCCCCTTATCTACCATTGCACCATTCTGTGCTATGACAGTTTCTGCTTAGTCTAGTGTACCTGACTTATTACTCTGTCAAGTACTGGTTTATTACTTGCTTCTATTACAGCAACCCTGTGCTAGCTATCATCCAGTGGACTGCTGTTTGAGTCCGATTATTGCTGTCTCTTATTGCATGCATCCAGGTCCTCCTACTCTGCACTTCACACTGTGATGCAGGCTTCACCAGCCAGCTCTCCATGGCAACACCCCCAGTCCTGCTAGCCTATGTGGGGTCTAGCATGACTCACTCACCCCTTTCCTACTGCCACATTCTACTCCTTCCTTCCACTGACCTATGTGGGGTTCAGCCACCCATCCTACCTACATTTGAGTCTAGCTACTTCCTTGCCTTCAGCTTCTGGTCTCCGGCCATGCACTTCAGTCATGCCCCCCGTCATTGCTTCAGAGCCTGCTCTTGACTGTTCCTGTGAACCATCATTTGAGCTTCTCATCAAGATTGGACTCACTCCACGATGTCTTGTCTTCAGTCATTCTGATCGATTTCTGGATGCTACAGCTCACCTTATCTGTTTGCACCTTTTTATCTGCCCAAGACCTTCTGTGCTCCATTGTGGATTCCTCAGTCTATGTCTGAGGATTTTACAACACTATCCTGGATGCTTATTATGTTGCTTTGCTTTGTTTGCTCCTGCCTCACTTTTTGGCTAACCTACGTGTGGTCCAGCCATACTGGCTACCCTTATGCTAAACTGCCACTATCTACTTGCCTTACCAGCCACTATTTACTTGCCTTACCAGCTGACCTACGTGTGGTCCAGCTACGCATGCTACCTTACGTGGGACTAGCTGCCACTCTTTACTAACTTTACCATCTGACCTCGCATGGTCTAGCTGCATGCTACCCTTGAGTTTAGCTACCAATTCCATTACCCACTGGCTGACATACTCATTCAACCGTACCATCTACAGCTCATCGGCCGACCTACACTTAGTCTAGCCACACTTTCCTATCTCACTGGGCTAGATCCCCTTCGTTCCCATGGATACTTCCTACAGAGCTGCTTTTATTTAGACTTACCTTTCCAACTATGCTTCCTACACCTTCTGCCTTCCATTGGATTACTGCTGGAGTACATCGAGATATTCACTTCAATTCTCTTGGATGCTCCTCGCCATGCTACTTCAACTCCCTGAAGCTCCTACTACCATCTCCACCAGGATTCCCTGCTGACTTTATTCCATATTGTCTTCCTTAATTTAACTGATGCCTACGACATTGATTTACTACCATTTCAGGATGCTGATTACCTCTTGTTGAGTTGCCAACTTTTCCGCCAAGGTCTCTTCACTACAATCCTTATCATCCTCAATCTTCAGGATACACCAGTCTATAGCACCATTCTGCTCTCATAAGTCTGCCTTAAAACTACAGTACAACTCCGTACTACACTGACTCAGGATATGCCGTCATTACAATACCATTTACAATTTCTTTTTCACAACTTTGCTGCTATTTCTGCTTTGCATGCAGTTCAACACTCCCATTCTGTTATCTGCCACTGCTTTGCCACCTGCCTCACCCTGCAGGGCCGGAGGTTCACCATTGTATTTTTCTAGACCCATACCCCTACGGACCCAGAGGTCCTTTGCTCTTATATTACTGCACTGTATTGCCTACTTCTATGACCTGCTTTCACCCATTGGGCCAGAGAGTTTAACTACTTCTCTCTACACCTGTCTCACCAGTTCAGGTCCAGAAGGTTTGCATATCCTACCATACGCCTACCTGCTGTCATGTCAGCCACCTCTCGGAGCTCCTTTACTATGGACTCACGTCTGGATTGTTTAACCATTTGTCATCTATTCTTTGGATGCTTCTGCCTACCATTTCAGTTATATGTGCTTACTACTACTACTACTATCTTACCAGGACTATTAGTTGAGCTTATCCAGAAGACCTTCATATCCTGATTTCTGCTCTAAAGTATTTGGACCCTGTGCCGACACTATTTCATTTGACTCAGCCTCTTCTACTATCACCATCTAAGACTCAAGCTCGATTATTCAGGACTTGTCAGACAATTCTTACCAAGTCAAGACTAGCTAATGTAGTATTCCAGCTTTGAAACATGGATATCAACATTGTTATGCAACCATTTGGATCCAGACAAAGCTCATCAATTCCTGTACTATTACTATTCTTCATGCTTCTCCCTGTATACCACACATAAGCTATGCAATACTGCTTCCCTGCTACTATGTCTGCATCATGCAGCTTCAGTTACTACTACAACTGACTTATGTACAGGTCCACTTATTTACCTTATTTGCTCATACTACTTGCTTCACCTTCACAGGGCATAGAGGTCATCACAACTAACTCCCCGATATTACAACCTACTTTTCTCCTCGTGTGCTGGACATCATCTAACTTATATCTACTTATTTGTACTATGATTCCTACCTACTACGTACTTGCTTCCCCTCTCCAGATTGGAGGTTCCTACTGCTCCATTCTCCCAATCATGCAGCATACACCAGTTCCTGTGCTTCATCGCCACAGCCTTCATTTGCAAAACTTGCCAAGCAGAACATGACCCAGCAGTCCTCCTTGTGGACATGGGTGCTGATGCCTTAATTCCTGGTTCCCCTTTGAGAAATCATCCTCACCTGCTAGAGTGCTTCAGCACTGCAAGTCATCGCTTTGACTTCATATTGACCATGGATTCCACTCTACCATCATTCTGGCCTGTTCATGGATTCTCAAACTGGAGTTTAATAGATGGATGCTTGCTCTGTTCAGCTGACTTGTCCCTATTCAATTCTTCTTCAGTTCTCTGTTTCTCTGGATCAGGTTCTACAACTTTGGGGTTCAAATGAGCTGATTATAAAAATTAGGATTACTCTCCTTTAGTATGCCCAGAAAGATGGGCAGGTCAGTAGCCATGGGTCCTCAGAGGCTTCCCCCAAGGGGTGTTTTTCCTCTCCTGTGTGCTGCTGGTCACACTCTCCAGAGTTGGAGGAGGTGATCATACTGCTACTCATTGTCTTGGGGGTGTCATCCTACTTGACTCCTTCAACAGTCAGATACAGAACTATCGTTGATATCTTTATTTTTTGGAGGGTCTCATAATACTGGACTAAGCAGCCTTCCTATGGTGGGATACAGAGAAAGGCCAAAAAACTATCAAATCATAACAAATGTGTCATCAATTTAAGCATCTAAGCACCTTGCATATAATATCCAGTTCATATGTACGATAATCACTGGCTTGCTCATGTCTATGCTAAAGTACCTAAGCATGAATCATTTCATAATACTAGTACCTTGCAAGCATTACCTTACTTACTGGTCTGGCCTCTGTATCCAAGCACAACCTTCAGCATCCAGCTACAGTATGTAACATAAGCACTGATCTCTGAACCACAGTTCAATTTAGGGTTATGCCCATAGTTAAGTGGGGGAAGAGCTCCTCCCCCACATCCTACTTATACCAGCAGGCAGTGCACCGCCTTGCTTAGAGTGAACTGCACTCACCCACCATCCTCCCCTGACACCTCCTCCTTCTGCAGCACTTTTATCCCACTAGGGGTCTGATAATACTGGACTAAGCATCCTTCCTATGGTGAGATACAGAGAAAGGCCAAAAAACTATCAAATCATAACAAGTGACTCATCAGTTCAAGCATCTAAACACCTTGCTTATAATATCCAGTTCATACATATGATAATCACTGACTTGCTCATGTCTATGCTAAAGTACCTAAGCATGAATCATTTCATACTACTAGTACCTTGCAAGCATTATCCTACTTACTGGTCTGGCCTCTGTATTCAAGCACAACCTTCAGCATCCAACTACAGTATGTAACATAAGCACTGAGCTCTGAACCACAGTTAACTTAGTTTGATAAATCAGGAGGAGAGGAGAAGAAAGAAATTAATTGGGAGTGTGGCTTAGGTAGTAGAAAAGCAGGTATCTCCAGTTACAACTTCCTGCTGCTAGCTTTAGGCAGAAAGGAATCTTGCTTTCAGAGCAAGAAGCAGCAGACTGAAAAAGCTACAACTTTTCTTACTAATTGCCCTCTCTGCCTCCCCTCCACCTTCTCACCCTAAGCCAGTTCTACTTATATAGCCACTGGAATTGACTGACAACAGGAACTTCCTGTTTGGCAGTAGAAAGGGAAGGATCACTGAGACACATTAGTTTCATCAACCTTGAAGGAAAAAAGTAGCTCTTTCTCCCCCCCCAGCTGTTGGAGATCTGACTCTGAGCAAGGAAGAAGGAGACTACTGAAGAATACAAGAAGTTCCTGTCCCAGAACAGAAAGGGCAAGAGTTGTAAGGGCAGATAAGCAGTAGGAAAGCAGGTAGAAAAATAAATAGAGGGAGGAGAGAGTAAGCATAGAAAGTGTAACCCCCTTGTTACCCGGGGTTACTAGAATCCCAGAAAGACCTGGTGGTAGGCAGGGAAGGCAGCTTGTGAAACTCCAGTTAAATGGATTTCACACTGTTTCACTCTGTTCTCAGTCTCAGCTGAGACTGAGGGATGATGTCACCATAGAACTGTCGCAGCTGCATCAGCCACAATGGAATCTGCAGCAGGGAGTTGGAATAGAATGTTGGGAGGTTTGAACAGTAGTCTGTAGGTCAGTTGGAGTTTGGAACTTGCTGAGAGAGGAGCACAGCAGCTCTGTGTTAGACTCTTGGAGCCTCAGCCCTGACATAGGGCTACATTTAGGAAACAGGTGTGTGTTTCCACCTAAAGAGAGACATAGAAGATAGTTTTAAAGTGGTGGAGACCGCTGATTCAGGTCTCAGTGCCCCATCCCTCAGGGGATGGGGCAGGAAAGGTTTCCTGCATATTCCAGGGGCAACCCCCTGGTTTTCTGCTAGTGGAGAAACTGCCTTATTTGGTCCAAGAGTTTTGGGAATCAAGAAGATTCGTGATTCACCTGTGGGGCACCTGCAACCGGAGGGTGAGTTTCTGCTCTTTCTAAAGGGCCTATGTTTTCACCCTGGGACTTGTGTGATAGTGGGGATTGGACTACTGAAATAGTGGGAGGCCTAGAGTAATAGGCTTAGCCAAAAGTAAAAGTATGTTCAAGTCCAGCACATATGGGAAGTCAAGACATGTAGAGGAGATGTGGCATACATCTACCCAGTGATCTACATTGCCAAGCTTTCAGAAAATAGTTATTTAGTTTCCAGAGAAATGGCCAGGTATGGATTGTGGGAGCTGGAGGTGGGGAGACTGCCCTATCTTTAGTAACCAGGTCCACCTCTACAGATTTGCTCCGTGGATTTCTACTTTGCCTCATGCACTTGGCCAGTGATGAGGGAAGTACCCAGACATGGGATTGGAAGGAAAATTCCCTCTAGGAGTTGAATGCTCTAAGGTGGTTTGGGGAGCCACCAATTGGAAAACTGGTTCATTTCCCAAAATGGACCGTGGATCAAGTGGCCGGCAGGGGGAGATGGGCCCGTGGGGAAAACCCAAGTAGTGTACAAGTCGGGCTGTGTACCCAAAGCTGCGTGCAAGTCCGGGCTGTGTGCCTGGTGGGTTCAGAGCCCGAGGGCTGGAAATGTGAAGAAGTGTTCTGTTGTCTCTAATCTGCATTACCAGGAATGTAGCCCTATGGGGGTTGTTTATGCTTTGTTTATTCAGCTTGGATGTGAATAAAAGCCACACTGTAGAATCACATTCCTGGTTCTGGACATTACAGTTATTGCTTCCTGTGTTCAGATTTATTTGGGTGCCCCTGTGCAGAGTATCCAAACCTAGGCCCCCTGTGCCGAGTAACCTGATCCTCCCCGAACCCATTCTCCACCAGGTACTGCTGTCAGCTTCAACAGCATGCCACCTGTCATTTTGCAAAAAGGCAGGGGTGAGGGGTTACAAAAGCAACAGGAGAGGGGATACAAAATAAGACATGATGGGAGTGGTGCAGTGCAATAGCTGTGGGGCAGCAGTGTTCCAGGAGACATTCTGGAGGCTGTGATGCTGCCCTATTTGCAGGCATCTCTCTGGTCTAAGGGAGTAGGTTGCCGGTCTCCAGGCTGACCTGATTAGGATTCATGAAACCTCTTCCCCCATCCAGGGACCACCAGGGCCACCACCGCTACCTCAGAGGTTGCCAAGAAAGAGAAGAGGTTGGATCAGTGTAGGCTCAGGGAGGGAGAAGGTGGTGGAACAGAGGTGCATCCCACCAGCTGTACCTCTCTACAATTCATATGCTGTTCTGGCAGAGGGTTGTTCCTCTATGGAGGCACCTGCAGTGGAGACCAAGGAGGATGCTGAGAAGCTCCACAAAGGAGACCCACAGGAGGATGGCACAGGACCTCACAGGGGAAGGAAACAGCTCCTAGTGGGGGACTCAATCATTAGGGGCATAGAAGTAGGGGAGGAAGGGGAGGGATAGGTAAGGTGCCTGTCTGGCACCACAGCTTGGAAGGACAGAAAGCTAATCCTCAGGATTGCGGGAGCAGCTGCATGAGGGAGGGAGCTGGATATCACTGTCTACCTAGAGATGAATGACCTGGCTGGGAATGGGATCAGAGCAGGGCAAGAGGAGTTTGTAGAGTTGGGGAGGGGCCTTAGACAAGTAGCATGTATGGTAACCTTCTCAGAGGTGCTGCCTGTTTATGACAAGGGTGATGCTAGGGTACTCCACACCATGGGATTCAATGAATGGTTGAAAAACTGGTATGGAGCTATCGGTTTTGGCTTCACTGGGGATGGGGGAGATACCTGGAGGGATACAGGCCTATACTGGCATGATGGTCTGCATCTGTCCAGGGGTGGAACCAGGATCCTAGGTGATAGGTTTAAATGCTTCATTGGCAAGCATTTAAGCTAGCCAAGGGAGGAAGCACTGAAAAGGAGCAGGGAAAGCCCAGCCTGCCCCCACAAAACACTGTAATTAGCAAGGTAAACACCAAGGTAGAGAAGTCATTAGGGAGCAGGACAGGGATAAATGCAGCTCCCTGAACCAGTGACCTTGATGGAAGAGGGATGCCTGGATATTGTGGCAGTTACAGAAACACGGTACACAGAGAACCATGACTGGGATGTCAACATACCAGGATACACAATCTACAGGAGGGACAGGGATGGTAAAAGAGGAGGAAGAATAGCTCTCTATGTAAAGGAAGGGATCGATGCAACAGAACTAAAGAGTAAACAGGGAGTAGATGAGGCACTGTTGGTCACCCTAGAGATAGGAAATGGCATCACAATCCACATGGAGGTTGTATACAGACCCCCCATCTCAGGGGGAAGGAATGGACAAGGAAATGATAGAAGACATCCTTAGAATGCTAGAAAAAGGGGTGATATTGTTGATGGGGAACCTGAATATGCCAGATGTTAACTGGAACACCTTTGCTTCAGGCATATCCAAGAGCAGGGTCATTCTTGATGCCCTACAAGGGGCATGCCTCAGACAGCTAGTATTGGAACCCACTCAAGAGGGAGCAATCTTAGACCTAGTACTCCCAAACGGGGATGAAGAAAGGATCTTGGAGTTAGAAGTGGGTAGCCATCAGGGAATAAGCGACCACCAAACAGTGTGGTTCACGATAAACACAGCCATAGAGTCAAGCCATACAAAAGCAAGAGTATTGGACTTTAGGAGGGCTGATTTTGGGAAAATGAGAGAGTGCCTCAGAAAAGCACTAACAAATGGGCAAGAAGGAGGGGTGGAGGAACAATGGGAAATAATAAAAACAGCCATCACGGAGGCAACAAGCCTTTGTGTGAAGCAAATCAACAAAACAAAATGAAGGAAGAAACTACTATGGTTCTCAAAAGAGGTGGCTGGGAAGGTTAAGGAGAAAATGATAGCATTCGGGAAATATAAGGAAACACAGAAGGAGCAGGACAGAGAACTTTATCAGTTAAAGCAGAAGGAGGCAGGGAAGGCAGTCAGAAAAGCAAAGGCCCAAACTGGTACAGATAGCCAACTCTGTTAAGAAGGGTGATAAAGCCTTTTATAGGTACATTAGGGAGCAAAGAAAGACCAAGGGAGGGATACTGAGGCTTACTAAAGGAGAAGGAACATGGGCAGAGGGTGACAGTGAAAAAGCAGGGATACTAAACAAATATTTCTGCTCAGTATTCACAAAGTAAGTGGAGGGGAGGTACCTAAGCCAAGCAAGAGAAACACTCTGGATAGGAGGGTTGATACCAGTCCATTCACAGAAGAAAGGGTTCTGAAAGAACTCTTAAAACTGAAGGTGGACAAAGCAATGGAGCCTGATGGGATTCACCCCAGAATTCTAAAAGAACAAAGGGTAGAACAGACGCCACTGACTACTCTCTTTAACAAATCATGGGAGGATGGGGTGGTACCTGAGGACTGGAAGAGGGCAGATGCGATTCCACTTCACAAAAGTGGGAGCAGAGCAGAGGCAGGAAACTATAGACCAGTTAGTTTGATCTCAGTGGTAGGGAAAATGATGGAATCACTTCTGAAAGAAAGAATTGTTGAGTACCTAGAGGCCAGCGGGGCACAGGACCCAAGTCAGCATGGATTCACAGTGGGAAGGTCATGTCAGACAAATCTAATAGATTTCTTTGACTGGATGGCCAAAGTAGTAGACCAGGGAGGGGCTGCGGACATGGCCTATCTAGATTTTAGCAAGGCATTTGACACAGTCCCACACAAAAGATTAATATACAAGTTAGCCAGCCTTGGAGTGGGTCCCAAGGTGGTAGCCTGGATAAAAAATTGGCTGGACAACAGGACGCAAAGGGTAATAGTAAATGGAGTCCACAGTGAAGAAAGGGTGGTTACTAGTAGGGTACCGCATTGTTCAGTACTGGGGCTGGTCCTCTTTAATGTCTTTATAAGAGACATTGCAGAGGAACTGGAAGGAAAAGTATGTGTCTTTGAAGGCGACACAAAGATCTGCAACAGGGTTGATATACAAAGTGGGGTGGAAAGGATGAGAAGGGACTTGGCAAGGTTGGAGGAATGGTCAGATGTATGGCAGCTCAGATTCAACCCAACGAATTGCAAGATAATGCACCTGGGAAACAAAAATCCAGGAGAAGAGTACACAATGGGGGTGAGATACTAACAACAACAAAAATGGAAAGGGACCTGGGGGGAATTATATCAGATGACCTAAAGGTGGGCAAGCAATGTGAGAAGGCTGTAAGGAGGGCTGAGGGTATACTGGGATGCATAGGGAGAGGCACCAACAGTAGAAAACAGGAAGTTGTTATCCCTCTGTACAGACAGTTGGTGAGACCCCATGTGGAGTACTGCGTGTAGTTCTGGAGACCCCATCTCCGCAAAGACATAGACAGAGTGGAGGCTGTCCAGAGGATGGCAACCAAAATGGTGTAGTGTCTGCACCAGAAAACATACAAAGAGAGACTAAATGAGCTTAATATGTATACCCTCGAGGAAAGGAGGGAGAGGAGGGACATGATAGAAACTTTCAAGTACCTGAAGGGAATCAATAAAGTTCAAGAGGATAGCATCTTTCACAAAAAAAAAATGAGCTGTAATAAGGTGGCACAATTTGAAGAAATAAGGGAGATGGCTCAGAGGTAATGTGAGGAAGTATTTTTTCATGGAGAGGGTTGTGGATGCATGGGACAGCCTTCCTTAGGAGGTTGTGGAGTCAAGAACAGTGGGGGAATTCAAGAATGCATGGGACAGACATAAGGCAATTCTAGTGGGGGGTAGGAGGAAGTAGGTTGTTCGTTAAACTAGGATCTGCAGCTTATCCATCAGGTAGGGAAATGGGCAGACTAAGTGGGCCAAGCGATCCTCATCTGCCATCAAATTCTATGTTTCTATTGAAGACTTATTTATTTGAACTTGCATTTCCTGACATGACTTGATTTTAACTCAGAACTGGGATCTTATGATTTGGGATTTTAAGCCAAAGAAGTTTTTAGCATTGTAATGTACAGGCAATTTGGTTTTGGAAAAGTGCCTTTTTTAAATAAAATTTGACTTTGACTTAGAGACAGGTCTGTAGTTGGTCAAGGAGTCTGGATCAAGAGAGGGCTTTTTAAGGAGCTGTCTTACAACCACTTCCTCTAGGGGGTCAGGAAAGACCCCCCCTCTCCAGTGACCTCCAGATTATCTCAGCCAGGACTGGGACAATTTCTTCAATGCACCCCATAAGGAGGCACATTGGGTCAGCTCCAAACTACAGCAGGTATGCAAAGTCTGAATAATCCTCATAATGTCAGTGATATCTGGACGGCCAAAGTCAGACCAGACAAACCGGGTGCTCGCAACCTCTCTATGACCTCCAGTACACCCAATCGAGGGGACTGAACAGATCCCAGCTCTGATGGTGGCAACCTTATCTGTGAAAAACCGTACAAACTCACCACACTTCTCTTGTGAAAAGGCTTCTCCAGGCTGAAGACAGATGGGATTGCACAATCTGTCAACAGTCTAGAAGAGCTGAGCTGGTCAATTTTGTGCAGCGGCAATCTTCCTGGACAGGAATTCTGGCTTCTTATGGGTGACTGCCAATTGATAGACCTCATAATGGTCCATCAATCTAAGCCTGTCAACCTCCAGACCTGTTTTCTGCCAGCACCTCTCTAGCCTTCAACCCACTCTCCTTAACTCCATCAAGGTCCCATCAGACTATGGGGACCTTGGGCGAAGAGTGATGTGGTGAACCCTAACAGGAGCTATGAAATACAGGGCCTCTGTCACAGCCTTATTATAGGCTTGTACCAGATCCCCTGGATCCAAGCATTCACTCTGCATACCCAATAGATCCACTACCACCATCAGGCCATCTGGGGTCACACCCCTTAAAGGGCGGTACTAGACCATCTTTGTAGGGGCAGGCCTTTCGGGGCGGGTTGCCACAAAACTGAACCCTATGGTGTGATGGTCAGACCACCCGACCAGTTCCACCACCAAGTTAGAGATCTCCATCCCCAGGAGGAACACCAGATCCAATGATTGACCATAAATGTGGGTCATGGAGGTAATCACCTGTGTAAGGCCCAACAAAATCATCAGTTTGAGGAAGTCCTGACCAAATTGTGAGAGCATAAAACATTGGTAAGGCCTCACCTGGAGTACTGCATGCAGTTCTGGAGGCCACACCTGCACAAGGAGGTAGAAAAGGTGGAGACTACCCAGAGAAGGGCAACTAAGATTGCGCAATGCTTGCACCACAAAACATATGAGGAGAGACTAAGAGACCTCAATATGTACTCACTGGAAGAGAGGAGACAGCAGGGGTACATGACTGAAACTTTCGAGTACCTCAATGGCATAAACTAGGTGCTGGTGGGGGATCTTTTCTAGTGTAGAAAAAGTACTAGAACAAGGGGGCACAAAATGAAATTGGATGGGGGTAGATTAAGAGTTAATGTGAGGAAGTTTTTCTGTACAGAAAGGGTAGTCAGTGCTTGGACTAGTCTGCCACAGGAGGTAGTAGTGAGGGGTTTAAGCATGCTGGGGACAGGCACAAGGGAAGCTTGAGAGGAGAGGGAGTGATGAAAAGCCATTGATCACATAGGGTTAGTGGCCACATACAATGTATAGGGCCTACGGGCAGACTGAATGGGCCTAGCAATCCTTATCTGCCAACAATTTCTATATTATTAAGTTCATCATCAACCCAGGCACTGAAATCCCCCAGAATCAACCATCTGGGATCCCAATACCACGTTGATGATGAAGTCCACAACTTCCTACAGGAACTCTTTCATTAGTTGGTAGATGAGGATTATCCTGCACCTTAAAGCAGCACTCATGATATACTCAAAGGATCTGGTAGCCCACACTGGGACATCCAAAAGGCCCAGTTCTGATCTAAAACAGATGGCAACACCCCTGCCCCTACTACCTGCCTTGGGTGGTGTATCACTGAGTACCTGGCCGGAACTGCTGATGCCAATACTGAGCATGCATTTTCATCCAGCCAGGTCTCGGTGATGCAAGCCAGGTCTGATGTTCCATTATCAACATTTCATGCCCCATTGTGGGCCATGCAGTTGCACAACTAGAAGTGTCCCAAACTTTTCTGAGAAGTATCCTTCATATGAGACCTCCTATCCATAATCCAGTTCCCCAATTGAGACCCAAATGCCATACTTTAAAAATTGACCTTGGCTCCTTTTGAGCCTGCCATGAGGTCTACATTTCCTTTCGTGGATAACGTTATTTTTAGTTACCATGACCTCTGCTCATAGAGTTTCTGAGCTTCAGGTATTAATGAGCGAGACTCCTTATTTGATTTTTTACAGACCGAATCTCTTCATGTGCTAGTCCTAAATTTTTAACAAACATGGTATCAGAATGTACACTGCTCCAAATGATGCACCTTCCTGTTTATTACACTGAGCGTGCCAGTAATGGTGAGACACTGCTCCATTCTGTTAATGTACATAGAACACTAATTTAATTTCATTTTCATTTTTATTTTTTTATACTTGTAAGCAAGATGAGCATTACTGCCCATTTTCACAAACGATAAGTATTGCAAAAAACATTAAAATTCATACATGGTACATAATAAACACATAATATACATGAACACATAATAAAAACAATAAAAAGAACAGGACATTTATGAAATTGGTCCACAAGAACAATCATTTTCAGTAGTCAACCACGATTTTAATCTATTTTTAAAGGATGCTACAATGCCACTATTAGTTATATTATCTGGGATAGTGTTATGGAAAACAGGGGCTCTATATTGTTTCTAAGATCTTTGAAAGAGGGGATAATAGTGAAATTGGCTGATAGTAACACTAGTAGAGCAACCACTTTTAAACATTGGTCCAATTATAGCTAATTTCCACTGCTCCAGAAACACTCCATGACACAAAAAAAATTACAGAGAGTGGCCAGTGGATAAGCCAAAGTATCAATACCCATTTTAATTAACCTAAAGTCAATACCGTCTTGGCCAATATGGGGTGTAGGATCATATTTTAATACATATTTCTTTACTTGGTGAGATGTAACTGTCTGAAAATAGAATTCTGGATAAGTCCCAAAATCTTACTTACTTACTACTTGCCAGCAGAAACAGGCCACATGGTCTATCAAGTCTGCTCAAGTCAAGTGTGCAGCTAGCACCCCACTTTACAGCTGCTCCCTTCACCCCCACAAAGATGAATGCCAACTGACATTGAACCAGATTAAGCTGTTGGTGGTATTTCTAGAGGAGAATGGGGGACATTTGGCCAGGACATTGTGGAAATTCTCCTACTCCTTTAGTGGGGTGGGGGAAGGGGACTGTTTCGATTGTTTTCCTTATGGTTGGGGTTACTGTATATAATACTTATTTATGTTTTTGTTTTCCCTTTTTTTATGAATTTGTATGATGTAATACTGACTTGTATATGATTTGTTTCTGATTTGTTATGATTTCAATAAAAATTCCCTTACTCTTTGGAGAGATGGAGAGAATGGAGGTAGGGGAGCTGGTCTTGTCTCCTACTTCATAAAACAGGGAGATCCTGCATATGCAGAGAGCAGAGAAGTGTGAGGATGAAGGATGAGCAAACACTGAGGGAGAGGTAGAAAACAGGACATATGGATCTGAACCTCTGCCGGAGCAAATGACTGACATTTCACTGGAGGACACAAAGAAGGAGTATGATACAACATCAGTGTTGGGTGAGTTGGAACCTGGTTCTATAGAGACAAAAAAAATTGGAAAAAGCAATTATAAATGGAAGAGATAATGTATTATTTAAAGAAAATGAAACTCTAGAAGCAACTAAGAGACTTGAAAGTTGACAGATGGAAATGGACTTTCAAACAAGCACAACTGAATACTGCTGATGTGGCAACATCAAAGGAGCTGTCAACAAGCTGAGTGGTGGCAGTTGAAAGAACCAAACACAATATGTGGCAAGAGACAACAGAAATAAACCCCAAAAATATTTTGGCAGCCAAAAGAACTGTAGAGACAGACAAAACTTCAGGAGAAATGTCGGTAATGGCAGAAACAGGTCCTGTAAGACCTGGCCTAAGACAGCCTGAAACAAATGAGCAAAGAGGAGAACAAAACTGGTTGGTTTCGAATGCTTTACAAGCTGCTGGATGGGAGCAGGACCCAAACTCGGGACAGTGGCAATCTGGTGCTTCCCCTGTTCAAATGCCTACAGAAGGAGGAACACAGAAAGGTATAGTGCATACTTCTTCTATGATATCTACAGAGTTGGATCTTGAAATACCTCAGGAACTAGCCTTGACACAAAATCCACAACTACAAATAATAGTCATGAAAGGCCTGTAACATTTATGCAAGAAACACAGCCTCGGGGACACCCCGGTGCAGAAATAAATGCTCCTTAGCAACCTTCAAATACTGTAATAGTAATAATGATATTAATAGAACAAATCCAAGGCCCTTTTCCTTCCTATTTAAAACACCAATTTTTCCAGCTAAAAGACACAATGCAGTGAGATTGTTATACACAGAGGGTGTGTCAGAACCACCTGACAGAATTTTTGTGGCCTGAACATTACTGAAAGATTCAATGAAATTCTTTGCGAGTGAAACATATGCAATTATCCGTATTTCAGAACAGATGACATTCAACGTGAGCTTTAAGACTTTAAATGGATTAGATTGATTCAAACAACATGAAGTCTTGCTATATTATGACTATTGCAGTTTGTCCCACCACTAGAACTGTTCCGGAGGTGAAAGAGTTAACTTCCATGCAGAGCATGGAGCTTAGAGAGCGAGCTCGGTTAAGAAGCTCTGTTAGGGTGGTTTCAAACCGAAACCGTCAGATTCTTTACTCCGCCTCACTGAACAGTCGCTCCGGAGATTCCTCCTGTTGCTCGGTTCATTTCTTCGGTTTAAAGCGCTATTTCTCGGTTGAATTTAACTGCGATTTAATTATTTTAACCGCAAAACCGATCGGTTCAAGCTCTGTCTATGGTATTGTAAGTAATAGATAGGTTTTTTCTGTGTGGAACTTGTAAAATTGTTATCGGTTCGGTTTGAACCGATCGAATTGTATTAAAACTTGGTTTAAAGCCTTTTTAGGCTTGTTAGAGTGCGGTTCCCGGTTCTTATCGGTTCTAAAAAACCGGATTTCATTACGGTTTTTTCCATGACCCGCGACACGGTTTGGAACCAATAAGGTGCTTGTTGGCACGGCCATTAAAAGGGCAAGTTTGTTGGTTAGGCTGGCATCATGTCTGAGAAACCAAAAGAAAAACCGGGCCCACTGGTTTCAGCACTGTAGTGTTCTGGGGAAGCCTTTGCAAGGCTGACCCACACCACATGTGTCTATTGTCTGGGGTTTGACCACCTCAATTCAGACTACCAGATTTGTAAAATTTCCCTGCAGCCACCCTGGACAAGAGAGTGGGCAGGCTCAGGAACGAGGCTAAAAGTCCGCTGACCCGATGACAGCCCGGTTCGGTGCCAACCGAACTGAGGGAGTGCCCTCTGACCAGGGCGATACTTCCTCGGGCCAACGAAAAGCTGGCTCTGAGGAGCCAGTTCCAGCAAAGAAAACTAAAAAATCAGCAGCTTTGGAGTCCAAAATTCCTTCTCCAACTGCTGCAGAGATAGCCAGGGCAATACAGATTGTCCAGTCCCTGTCCCCGGTTCCCTCCGAACCGCCACTGTCTGGCAAAAGGTCGGTTTCAATGGTTCAGGAATATGATATAGAAGAGTTTTATGAACCAGAGGAGGGGGAGAAGGATTATGATCAGTGTGAATGTGACTTTGAAAGTCTGGATGTGCCCATTGAACCGGACATCTCCCCAGACAGACCTTCAGGTGAGTCTCCCCCTAGGCTTTCTGAGTCCCCTTCTCATGTTTTGTGTTATAAAAAAGTTGCTGACACCCTCCAGCTTCCCTTAGAGGAGGCTTTGGATGAGCAAGAGGAGCCTGACTATGTGGAGATGATGGATATCCCAGAGTCCAGGAGATTGTCCATCCCTTTACATAAATCTTTTAGGAAACAAACAATAAAAATTTTAAAAGCTCCTAATTCTGTGCCTCCTGTGGATAAAAAGATGGACAGGAGGTACACTTTGTCAGGTCCTGATACAGATTTTCTTTCACAGCAATGCAGTCATGTTGGGGTAGTTCAGGCTGCAGCATGTAATAAAGCTAATATTCACCTGACTTCACATCCTCCTGACAAGGATTCCAGGAAGATTGATGCCATGGCCAAAAAACAATACATGGCAGCATCCTTGGGACTCAGACAAGCAAACTATATGGCTTATGTTGTGAGATACCAGAAATCTAGATGGGATACTGTCATGGCCTTAGCCAAACAGGTCCCTGGCCAGCTTGCAAAGGAGCTGGAACAGGTGGCTCTTGATGGTATTGAGGCATCTAAGGTGCAATTCCATGCTGCAGTGGATTCTAATGATGTATCCTCTAGAGTCATGGCTACATCTGTGGCTTTTCGGAGATTGGCCTGGCTCAGGTGTACTACTTTGTCACAGGATACCCAGTCTAAGGCTATGGATTTTCCTTGAGGGAAATTCTCTGTTTGAGAGCAGACAGAGAATTATATGAAGAAATGGACGAATATAGAACCACTTATAGGAGTGCATGTGCTGAACGGCAAGCACACCTCAGAGGCAGCCCCCAGGGTAGGGGCAGGCCTTTTCACAGGCCTTTTACCAGATCCAGGCCTCCTCCTCCTCTTCAGCCTATGCACAGGGGGTTCTTCAGAGGGAGAGGCAGACGGGGTATGAGCAGGCCTGCTCCCACCCCTCAGCCTAAAGCCCTCACAACAGGCACCTGATGGGATGCCCAGGGTCGGCCTCTCCATTACCTGTAGGGGGGTAGGTTGGCTCACTTCATCCAGGACTGGGAGTCTTTCACTTCAGACAGGTGGTCCTGGAAGTAGTGACAGGGTCTGGTTCTCAGCTTCAAAAATTTCCAAAGATGAGAGCCAGATCTTTTCCACTACAAACCCTTTAGAGACTCTTGCTTTGGAAACAGAAGTCTCAACCTCTTGGCTCTCAGAGCTGTAGAAAGGGTTTCTCCCTCACCAGGGCAAGGGTCTGTACTCCAGGTACTTCCTTACCCCAAAAAAGACAGGAGAGTGGCAGCCTATCCTGGATCTAAGATATCTAAACAAGCACCTTTTAAAGCCAAAGTTCAAAATGGTGACACTGGGAATGATTTTACCCTCCCTAAGGCCAGGGACTGGCTAGCCTCCCTGGACCTCAAGGATGCCTACTTCCATGTTCTTATCAGAAGCTCCCATCGGAAGTACCTCAGATTCAAACTGCCCTCAGGCCATTATCAGTTCAGAGCAATGCCCTTCGGCCTCACTTCTGCCCCAAGGGTGTTCACAAAATGTCTGGCAGTAGCAGTTGCTCATCTAAGAAGGCAAAAGATTGCCATTTTTCCCTACCTGGACAACTGGCTCATTGTGGGTCAGTCTCCAGACCAGGTCAAATCACACCTGCTAGTTACCCAGCAGCTGCTTACCTCTCTGGGCTTTCTTCTCAATCTTCCAAAGTCAATTTTGGAACCTGTCCAGGTACTCACCTTTATAGGTGCAGAACTGGACACAAAGCAGGCCAGAGCCTTCCTTCCCTTGGAAAGGGTAAGGACCTCAGTGGCCCTGGCCTCGTCCTTCACTCTGCAGGTCTCTCGACCAGCAAGGCATTTCCTGCAGCTCCTAGGACACATGGCTGCCTCCACAGCTGTAGTGCAAGGAGCAAGATTTCAGATGAGGGACATTCAGTTCCATTTGAGAGCTTTCTGGTCTCAAAGAAGAGATTCTCATCCAAGTTAATCCCAGTGACTCGAACCTGATCCAGGCCCTTCAGTGGTGGCAGGATCAGAGCAATCTGAGACAGGGGTGCCTTTCATCCCTCTGTCCCACTCCTTGACCCTTACTACAGATGCATCCTCTTGGGATGGGAGCTCACATGGGCTACCTCTCCACCCAGGGGTTATGGTCCCCTCAGGAATCTCTGCTCCACATCAATCTGTTGGAACTCAGAGCTATTTTCTAGCACTTCAGGTTTTCTCTGCATCTGTTCAGAACAAGGTGGTACAGGTCAGAACAGACAACACCACTACAATGTGGTACATCAACAAACAAGGGGCACTCGGTCTTCAGCCTTGTGCACCGAGGCGATGAAGTTGTGGTCTCTGGCTTATTCCTGAACACTTCTCATAGCAGTTCACCTCCCAGGCAAGGACAATGTCCTGGCAGATGCTCTCAGCAGGATTTCCCAGGGCCATCACGAATGGTCACTGGATCCCCTAGTACTGGGATAGTGTTTGCCAGATGGGGCACCTCAGATAGATCTTTTGCAGCCCCAGACAATCATCAACTTCCACTGTTTTGTTGCAGGCCCCAGTGTTGGGCTCAGTTCCCTGGATGCCTTTCTCCCGATTGGGAAGGAAGTTTCTTTATGCCTTTCCCCCTTCCCTCTCCTGTTCAAAGTACTAGTCAAAATCAGGTCTCAGCCCTGCAAAATGATCCTGATTGCTCCAGACTGGGCCAAGTAGCCCTGGTACATACTCCTTCTGTCCTTAGCAGTCCATCTTTCCCTGTGTCTCCCCAGGAACCACAATCTGTTAACCTGTGCTCAGGGGAGAGTTTGGTATCCGAATCTCAAATCCCTCAACCTCAAGGCTTGGCTCTTGAGCAGTTAGAGTTTGCTGATTTACAACTTTCTCAAAGTGTTCTCGAAATCCTGAAGGCTGCTAGGAAGCCTTCCACCAGGGCTACCTATAACTCCAAGTGGAAAAGGTTTTCCATGTGGTGTTCTGGGAAGCATGTTTCCCCAGAATCTGCTGATCTACCAACTGTATTGGACTATATGGTCCATCTTAATTCTTTGGGACTGAGACCAGCTACCCTGAAAGTGCACTTGGCAGCTGTCTCTGCCTTCATTTCAGCAGGGAAGCCCTCTTCTCTTTCTACTCATCCTGTATTTTCCAAGGTTTTTAAAGGATTGCTTCACACCAATCCTCCATTCAGGGACCCTGCCCCAGCTTGGGCTCTTAATGTATGCATTGCTCAGCTGATGCAACCCCCCTTTGAGCCTCTGTCTTTGGCAGAGCTTAAGTATTTGACTTGGAAAACTGTATTTCTGGTAGCCATCACTTCTGCCAGGTGTATAAGTGAGTTACAGGCTTTATCAGTAGAGACTGACTTTATTTCTTCGTAGGGATAAAGTAGTCCTCAGGACTAACAGGAAGTTTTTGCCTAAGGTGGTTTCAGATTTCCACCTTAACCAATCTATTTCACTTCCAGTGTTCTTCACTGACCATTCCTCCTCTGGTGAGAGGAGGCTGCACAGCTTAGATGTTAAGAGGGCCCTAAGTTACTACATAGAGTGTACCAAGGGTCACAGGTTTGACTCCCTCCAACTGTTTCTCACTTATGGCGAGGTTGGGAAAGGGAGACCTGCCACTAAGAGATCCATTGCCAGGCAGATTGTTTCTTGTATCCAATTTTGCTATCAAAAGCTGGGTAAGGTTCCCCCCTCAGGCCTGAGGGCTCACTCTACCAGAGGTACAGCTGCATCTCTAGCTGCTGCTAGAGACATCCCTATCTGGAGATATGTCAAGCAGCTACTTGGAAGACAGTACACACTTTCACCAAGCATTACTCCTGGATATTCAGGCCAGGAGGGATGTTGGTTTGGCATAGCCGTGCTTCAGACCCTATTCCCTAAGTAGGTTCTGTCCCTCCTCCATGGAGGTACTGCTGTGTAGTCTGCAATAGTCATAATATAGCAAGATTTCATGTTGTTTGAAGAAAAAATTACTCACCTTAGTAATGTTATTTCTTCTAATGGAGTCTTGCTATATTATGACCTCCCCTCCAGCCTGCCCCTCTCAGAACTCCTACTTTGGGTATGGGGTGGGCAGTCCTTCTGTTGGCATTTATTGATGCCCTCTTTCATGTTTGGGTGTTGTGTTTATTTAGTTATTTTATCTTATTTTTCTGGTCCACTGACTTGAGTCTTGGTGTTGGGACCAGGAAAATGTGTTAATATGTTAGTGGCCAGTTGGCTAGTGTAGGTTACAGCTTCCACACAGAACCTTAATGAGTTTTTACTCGTAAAGATCTGACGGTTTCGGTTTGAAACCACCCTAACAGAGCTTCTTAACCGAGCTCAAGCTTAAGCTCCATGCTCTGCATGGAAGTTAACTCTTTCACCTCTGGAGCAGTTCTAGTGGTGGGACAAACTGCAATAGTCATAATATAGCAAGACTCCATTAGAAGAAACAACATTACTAAGGTAAGTAATTTTTTCTTCTGGACCAAGTATAATGCACTAAAAAAAAAAAAACTTCTTTGTGGTCTCATATTTTAGCAATAACTCTAACAAAGCCAGCCCAGAAGAATATAATAGTGCTTTTCAGAAATGAGGGCATTAGTATGCATGATTTATTGTATTGGCTTAAACAAAGATGTACTATAATTGAGGATCCAGAAGCAATATTGGACTCTGAGAATATTTGGACTGGGGGTTGGAGGGTGAAGGTAATGCTTAAGACAACCGATACAGGAGTAGTTCATCTACCTAACTATTTCTTTCTGGGCAGAGGTAGAGGGGTACTATTTTATCCTAGACAGCCGAAAACATGCCACAAGTGTGGTTCCATAGCCCACTTAAGCAGCATCTGTGATAAAACAAAATGCACTATTTGTGAACTAGGGCATACTGAGGCACAATGCCTAAATGAATGTAAATGTAACTTACGTGAGGAGATAGGCCACACTTTTCAAAACTAGCTCACAATACCCTTGATCAAGCAGATGGGGAGGAACAGAGATTACTCATCATGTTAGTGCAGAAAAATAAACTGAGTGCTCAGAGACAGCAAGCATCAGTAGTGAGAACAGAACCTGTGATCTCCCCCCAGGTAGGAACTCCTCAGCATTGCAGTATAAATCAGGAGCAGGGCCTAACCTCTGAAGGCTCACAGGCAATAAGCAGTAATGGTAATCTACCTTGTCAAATAACACTTGATGTCAGAACACCTAGGTGAGAGAGTATGATGCCCCCCCCCCCAAATCCAGGGTTAGAAGAGGAGCGTATGCATACTAGATAAATAGCAAAGGTTGGTCCTTCAAAAATAACACCAAAACAGAATGTAGTAACTCTATCAAATAAATATGAGATATTTCAAACTCAAGTCAGAGAACACAGACGAAGAATCTGACACTTCCTCAGTGGTTTCATCCTTACTAGAGGGGAACCACAGATACTGAATTCCAAACCAAACCTCCAGGGCCTCAAAAAAGAAAGGCAAGAATGAAAACTAAACATAAAGAACATAACACAAGGAAAGGGAACATACGGTAAGTGAGAGGTTGATAAAAACACATAGCAGAAACCCTTTTCTTTTATACTGTTAATGTTAACAGTATAAAAAGACCAGAGAAAAGGAAAGCAGTTTTTTTCCTTTTTATCCTACCTACAGTTAGATATTATTTTTCTACAGGACGTACAGTTACACACTTTACAGGAGAAACAGGGAGCCATGAAAGCATGGTTCCTTGGGCCCTCTTTCTGGTCCCTAGGTCAGGAACCCTGTTCAGGGGTAGGAATTTTATTCTGAATGCCAGAGATCAAATTAATTAAACTGATTGATTTAGTGCCAGGTAGAGTGCTGATTCTGGATGTATTTATTTCACAAACAATGTATAGACTAATTAATCTATATGCATCATAATCTAAAGCAGCAAAAAGTGAGATTTTTAAGCGCAGTCACCCATTTTTATACACGGCACAGCATGTTGTCTTTGCAGAGGATTGTAACTGTACTCTGACTCAAAGATAGAAGTGCAGTAGCACAAACAGCTAAACTATACAGTGACACAAATGCCCTACAACAAATCATTAATAAAGCTAGACTTAGGGACACATATTTTTTTGCACAATAATAATAACACACACCCACATTTCATAAAGGTCATCTGGCCACCAGAATTGATTATTTGTTTACTTCTGTAGGTTCACCAACACTATCAGCAAAAGTACAGTCTGAAGAATTTATAGATCATGATTTATTATCCATTCAGGTGGGAACAGAGTCTCTTTTTATTAAAGGACCAAGGGTATGGAAAATGAATGTGTCTTTACTTCATGACAGTTTTATGTCACAGGTAATACAACATTTAATACAAGTCAGGAAATCAGCATACATTTTATTTGCTGATCCCATAATATGGTGAGAGGATACTAAATATCAACTACAAAAATTATGTAAATATTTAAGTAAAACACAAATCAGAAGGAAATACTTGATATAACAATGAACTAGAAAACGGTTTCAACAACTAATGTCCATTTTCTATGAAACATGACAGGATTTATTGGAACAAATTAATAAAATCAAAAAGAAACTAATGAAATTTCATAATTTAGGGGAAACATCTTATACCACCAACAGCAGTTTGGAACACAAGGCACTACTGATGTAGTTTGTCCTTTTGACAGCTGCTACACAAAAATATTAAAAAAAAAGACATGACAAGCATAAGAGATAGGAATAATCAATTATGTACAACAAAACAGGATATTTTACAAATAGTTATAGAGTACACTAACAATATGTATGCACCATTAACCACTGGAAAAATTGACTTAGAAGCCTTTAAAAAAACTTCTTGATACCAGGAGTAAATAAAGAAATATTAGAAAGGGTGTCACAACCAATACAGCAAACAGAACTGCAAGAAGCTATTTCATCATTAGTAAATGGAAAAATCCCTGGGCCAGATGGGTTATCCAATGAAATTTTTAAAATCATAGGATCTGAATTCATAACAGAAATAACAGAAGTATATAATACTATATTAGTTACTAATCAGGTGCCATTGAAGATGAACAAAGGGGTGTTAAGGTGCTTACAGTGTATAAAAAAGGAGATAAGACCTACATACAGAACTGGAGACCCATTAGCCTCCTTAATACTGATTTCAAAATCTTAATGAAAATTATAGCAAAAAGGTTATTGTTGATTGCACAAGAAGTAATTTCATCAGCCCAAACCTATTCTATACCTGGGAGACACATATCTGACCACTTACTTCTAATCTGGGAATTAGTGGAAAGGGGGAAATGTGGTACATTAGATGGCTATCTGGTCTCTTTAGACCAGGAAAAAGCTTTCAATCGAGTAAGCCATGAATTTCTTAGGGAAGTATTGGCATTACATAGAGTTCCACAGATAGTAATAAACTGGATCAAAACTGTTTACAACACTGCAACAGTAGTCCCTTTAATTCATGGATGGAAAGGACCTATGATAAGGCTTCAAAGAAAGGTGAGACAAGGCTGCCCTCTCCACCCTATTTTGTATGTGTTTTTTTATTGATCCTCTATTATGGAAAATTAATACCTCACCTAAAATCATACCTTTAAAGCTTATGGAGCAAAATTTCCCACATTAAACCTTAGCATATGTGGACAATATGAATATAGTAGTTAAACACGAAACTTCGATAAAAGAAATAATTAAAATTTGTGGACATTTTGGGGAGATGTCAGGAGCAACCCTTAATTTACAGAAATGTATGGCCAAAGGTTAGACTATACACTAAACTATAAAGCAAAAATAGAAGGCATCCATATACAGCCGGATCTGATAAATATTTTGGGTATACAATTTGGGGTCGGTGAAAACTGAGTAAGAAGAAAATAATTTATTTAATAAAACATATTTGATACCAGTTTTCCTATACATTAGTTATATCCCCCCCCAAAAAAAAATATGCTGAAACCATGATTTTGAGCCTTTTCTTTCAGGCATTTTGGGGTAGCCGACTGAATCCAATAAAAAGAAACATCTTTTATTTATCCTTAAAACAAGGGGGAATGAATATGCCAAACCCCATACTGTTTTTCAAAAGCACTTTTTTCACAAAAAACATCAAATCCATACTTAATTACCAGAACATAGGATGGGAAGGTTTACTATATGATAATTGCAAAATATGGTTTCAACAATGGGAAGCAAATAAATTGAAAACTGTAAG
This sequence comes from Neoceratodus forsteri, assembly GCA_016271365.2. Lineage (NCBI taxonomy): Eukaryota > Metazoa > Chordata > Ceratodontiformes > Ceratodontidae > Neoceratodus > Neoceratodus forsteri. The sequence goes on along the minus strand of CM057455.1, from coordinate 284,751,485 downwards.
GAGAACTGCATTAGCATTAGAATATTTGAGAAATACTTTTTTAAGACTGAAGCAATGGAACATCACTACACAAATCCTAGGAATCCTACAAAGGAAACAACTGTATTCACACTTAATTAATTCCATATGTACAGTAGAAACAGCATTCACTAAATGCCCATCACAACACTTACAATCACTGAATAAATTGTTGGTTAATAAAAGAATCCCAGAGAACACATGGGATCTGCACTGGTTAGCATGTCATGAAAAAAATCAATGTGAAATCTAACCAAAAACATGAGCAGCAACAGGAAGGTTTATGTAGCAGGCTACCATGTATACAAAAAGAAGAAACTATAGAACACTTGTTTTTTTCCTGCTCTTTTATCACAGGTTTTTGGTACTATGTAGCACAAAAGTGGGGCAAGCCAGTATTTAGTACACTAACATATGAAAATCTTATGTATAGGTCATTCTCAAATGCATGGAGAAAGTGGAACATAAATACCTTGCGAGTTATCATAGCAATTTTTAAATGGAACATTTGGATTATAAGATGTGCCTTTACCCTACAACAAAAGGAAGAGAATCATATAGAACTATTGAATAAAATAACACAGGATTTGAAAATGATTTATCAAAGAGAAAAAATTAATTATCAAGGGGAGAGGTGTTGCAGCTTTGGAAAAGTCTTCCCTGGGTAACAGACAATGATGTACAGTACCCATAACCTGAATTATACAAAGAAGAGACAGAGATATGTATGTGACAGATAATTATATAGTCTTTTATTAGACTGTTCCCCATGTTTTTGTTATGCGTGTATAGGAATATGTATATCAGCTTTACCTTTTCTTTTTGTCTTAATAAAAATTTTCCCTACTCTTTTCGATAAATGCCATGGGATCTTTAACATCCACCTGAACTACCACACTGAACAGTCAGACAGGACCTCAATGTAACATCTCATCTGAAAGATGGCACTTCAGAAGTGCAGCACCCCCCTCATGCTGCACTACATTGTTAGTACTGGGATATTAACCCAAGTGCCAGATGTGGGAATTGAACCCACAGCCCTCTGACAGCCCTCTAATCTCCCGCTCTCAGAGGCGAGTGGCCTACATGTCACTATAGCCATCTGCCTGGTATTATTTGTATCATATTTTGCTATAAATATATGTTTCTTTGAATTTCTGCTTGCAAAACATGGCAATCAGCAAAGCATCATGGAATCTTGGATTTTCAAAAATGTACAGTTCTCTCTCGCTCTCTCTGTCTGAGTGGAAGGAAACAGCTAACTTCAAATGCTAAGACATGCCTAACAAGACCTGTGTGGAAATCATAAAAGTCATGTTCTCAGAGAGTTGGTGCTTTCAAGTGAAACTATTGTCTTTTTACGAGGTGACAGGAGGGAGAATGCTTCCTAGTCAGTCTATGTCAAAAATCTCACGATATTGAGAGGTGGTTCTCAGACTGTTTTCCTGAGAGATGAAAGGGATATTGTGACCTGTCATAAAGCATGCTCTGTGGCTCACTAATTAGGAAGTATATATATATATATATATATTTTGATTGGAATGTTTAGCAGTGTGCAGGATCATGTGACTGATCAATTAATTACAGGACTTGGGGGAAGAAGGGGAAATTGTTTAACCAGGAAAGGCACACTAAGCAGAAGCTTGTTTCCAGGTGTGACCTGGGAGTGCAAGAAAGTTAAGTGACTTGCTCAGGGTCACACAGTATGCAAGTTGGGACTGTGGGATTCAAACCCAGGTCTCCAGGTTTGCAGCTCAGAGCCTTAAACCACTGTGTTATACTGCCTTGACCCTTAAACCACTACGCTATTCACCTCCAGTAACCTCATGCCAACAGCCAGAGCGGTAACATCACAAGGAGGGTGGGACTTTATCTCTGATATTGATGAAGCTTGGCTGAAAGAACTGACACTTTTTGTTCTGGACTTCTAAGGAACACTTTGTTTCCTGGACTCAAGACAGACCACTTCTGCCAAGACTGGTAATTCAAGTGTGAACGTTTGCCAACTGAAAACTGAGTTAGAACTAGTTAATTCAGTTACAAGGTGCTTTGTTTTGTAATTTTCCATCTCTTTATGACTGTAATCATTATGTATATGTGTTCTGTTTTACAGGTATGTACTGTATTTATGTACTATTTTTAATTTTAGTCAACATTTTGTTTTCCTTAAGCCTGCCTGAGAAATTTTCTCATTTTGGGTGTGAATGGTGGAACAATATTGATAATTCTGACATAACTGTTGAAGTGCTTAGAGTGTCACCATATGCTGCCATACTAACAAGAATCTATGTAAAGATCTAGTACGGTAAGAAAAATACCAGCATCTCAATTGAGTTGGATGGGGGTTGTGAACCAGGTTGGTTGTATGCCTGCTGGATCAAATATAGTGAGCTGCTTTCCACAAAGAGAGTGTGATATTTGGACCTGTTACCTGGGTGTGCTAGATAAAAAGGGTTATAACTGACCCCAGGACTCAAGACTGGTAGTTTGCTTGGACCCAAAACAAACAGGAGGGTGTCCCTGTTTGTCCCCTGCTCACGAATCACACTCAAAGATTGGGCACTGTGGGAGCAGAAGGCCTGACCCCAGGAGTGGGTTTGTGACAGATTTGGTGTGCATCGGTGCAATCTAAAAGATTTGTTTGCATACTTTGCAATTATTTGGTGGCACGGGCATTAACAGTCCAGTGTGTCAGATTAATAAACTGTAACAGTTCACACACAAACATGCCAGAGATTTTTAAAGAAATACATAATTTTGGTTACAGTCAAAGTTCCCTACCTGTTTTATTTTTTTTCGGGTGGAAGCTAATGTAGCCATTGATTAGGGAAGAAGGTGGCTTCCACCTACAGCGAGTTCACTGCGGAATACCTGAGGCAGTTGTGCCAGGAAAGAGGAGTCTGGAGTGAGGGGCAAAACAAAAAGCACTTTGTGGCAGACTATGCACAAGCGACTGCCCAGGACCTCGGGTCACAGTCGGTGACTGAAAGGGACCAGACTTTGGATGTGGTGGTGCGAGAATCTATTGCAGTGTCCAGTCCCAGGGAGGAGGCAGGAGACCAGTGAGAACCAAGAGACGAAGCACAGGGAGGTCACACAGCGAGCCAGAAGGGAGCTCAGGCTGCAGCCAGCGTTGAGGAGAATGGAGCTGGAATTTAAACAGAGGAAGTTCCAGATGGAGCTGGATAAGCAGGAAAGAATGCCAGAGAGAGGCCAAGAAAAGAGAAAAACAGCTTCAGAGAGAGGCTGAGGAATGAGAATGACAGTGCCAGTGGGAATATGAATTGGAGAAACTAAAACTCCGAAGACCAGCACCAGAGCAGGTAAGTGGCATGGGTGAACCTAGAACTCCAGGACTGGGTTACAAGTTAAATTCTAAATTGATAGTAAAATTTAAAGAGGGGCGAATATGGATGCATTTTTAAATTCATTTGAATAGGTATGCATTCAGGCAAAAATTCCCTGAGAGTTCTGCAGCTTCCAGCTATTCTCGCTGCCTACTGATAAAGCTTGTGACATCTTGGGTCACATGAGCAATCAGGACAGTAATGATTATGAGAAACTTAAAACTGTATTGCTTAAAAAGTATGAATTGACACCTGAAGCATATAGAGTTAAGTTCTGAAAGCTCAAGAGAAATCCTGACATGAGCTACGAGGAACGAGCCACAAAGCAACAACAGTTTTTGAAACTTTGGTGGGAGGGGAGCAAAGCAGACTCTGTACAGAAAATTGAGGATGTGGTACTTTTGGAGCAATTCTTTTGGGCTTTCCTAGCAGAGCTGAAAACCTGGCTAGAGGACAGAGATCCAAAAACAGTGCAGGAGGCTGATGAGCTCTTGGACCACTATGCCAGGAGTAGGCCTGCTCTGAAAGGGAGTGGAGCGGGTGTGGCAGCACAGAAAAGGGAAAGTGCACCTTCAGGGCAGCTAAAACCCTCACTGCCTCCCCAGAAAGTGGGCAGCCCCAGATTACAAAGAAAAGATTTGCCAGATAAAAGAAATTATGATCACTGGTTTTGCAAACAACCTGGGCATCTTGCAAGGCAGAGTCCTAAAAAGGCACAGAGTGCACAAAGTGGTGCTTGAACAGAGGTGAGTGCACTGTGTATCCCTGAATGCATGCCTATAAACATGAAGAAGCATAAACACCTGGCTAGTGTAAATGGGGTGCAAACCCATGGCAAACCCTTTGGTAAAAAGGGATTTGGTTGAGCCTGAATGGCTTATATAGCTAATCAGTCCATTACAGTACGAGAATTCACTGGGGAGGAGAAAGCTCTGCCATTTGCTAGTGTTCTTCTGGACTGGGGTGAGACAGGAGAGACTGTGCAAAAAGTTGCAGTGGCAGAAAATCTTGGCCTGGATGTGATTATAGGGAACAATCTCCAAAAGGAGGTGGTGTGTGTGGTTACCCGCAGTCAGATGGAAAAGGCCAATTGTGGTTCCCTTGACACCATAGAAGCCCCTGTGGAAAACACTGGGAGACTAGTTCCCCAGTTTGTGTCTCCTGACATGGAGAGTAGTGAAAGGGAGGTAGAAATTCCCCAGGTAGCAGTTAACAAAACAGCCACAGAAGGTTACTCTGAGGAGGGAGGGGTAACCAGCGGTCAGAGGGCTAGTCATGGCAGTGACTCTGAATGCCCTGATGCTAGAGCTATGGACCCTAGTTTAGAAACTGAAGGGGACCTGTTCCACGCTTTGGGAATATGTAAAAATTTTGCAGCTGCTCGGAAAAATGTCCCTAGTTTAGAGAGACTGAGGGCTTGTGCAGAATCTGATGGGACACAGGGAGGTGATGGAAGTGATAGAGTGTATTGGGACAATGGACTGCTGTATATGCAGGATGTAAGGACAGAGGGAGAGGTGATGGGCAGTCAGTTTGTCGTTCCCCAGGTGTACCATGAGTAGTTGCTCAAGATTGATTATGATATCCTCATGTCTGGACATCTGGGAATCACGCGCACTATGCAGTGATTGGCCCAGAATTTCTGTTGGCCCAACTTCAACCATCAGGTGAAGGAATATTGTAGGTCTTGTCACCGGTGTCAAGAAATAGGGAAGGCAGGTAGTAAAACCCAAGCCAGCCTAATTCCCTTGCCCATAGTGGAGGAGCCATTCCAGAGGGTAGGAATGAATATTGTGGGGCCTTTGAATACCCTCAGCTCCTCTGGGAAGAGGTTTATCCTAACAGTGGTGGATTATGCCACCCAGTGCCCAGAGGCAGTCGCCCTATCCTCACTGAGGACAGACAAAGTGGCAGATGCCTTGCTAGGGATTTCCTACAGTGTCAGGTTCCTGCAGGAGGTTATCACCGATTGAGGGGGTTCCTTCATGTCGGACCTGATAATAATAATAATAATAATAAAATTTATTTAATTAAGCACCTTTCAAATTTTTCAAAGCGCTGTACATAAAAACATGAAAACACAAGCACAAACACATGATGAAGGTTTATGGGAGAAGTGTGGGGTGGTGCAGAGAAGCATAACACCTTGTCACCTGCAAGCCAATGGGCTTGTGGAAAAGTTTAATGGTACCCTTAAATCAATGCTCAAAGCGTTTGCTGAACAGCATGGGAGAGACTGGAAGAAATACCTTCCCCACCTATTGTTCACATACAGGGAGATGCCCCAAGATTCGACAGGGTTTTCCCCCTTCAAAGTCTTATATGGATGCAGGGTGCATGGGCCTCTAGACGTGGCACAGGGTCATAATGTCATGGTGAAAACTGCACATACCAAGAATGCCGCACGCATATCAGCGTCTGGCGTAACAGAGTCTGCATAAAAAGCTGACCACACGCAGCACCGTGCACACTGCAGCAATACTTTTTGTTTTCAGCCCCCCACACTCCCCAGACTAAATATAACCAACTCCGGGGGGGGGGGGGTCATGGACTTTGTGGAAACAAAAAAAAAATCCACTCTGATTCTTTTTGTTTTCTCAACTCATAAAAATGGCAGCATCATAGTGGGACCTGGGGAGAATAGAACCAAAACCCCAGGTCCCGGACACTGCCGGGGACAGGTGCTCTAGCCACTCCAACAACAGAGCAGCTCAGCAAGGTACCTCCCCAGCAGTGTCCTTCACCTTCCTCACAGTGAGACTACAGTGACAGGAGTAGTGGTTCTCACCGCACGCTTATAGGATCCCTGTTGCTGTAGTACCATTCGTGTTTTGGACAGCGCAGTATTTCATGCATGGTTCTGTCCATGCTATATTGACCCAGTAGGTCTAAGCTTGATCTGGGAGGACTGGGAAGGCAAGCATGGCACCCAGGAAACTCCCATAGTGGATTATGTCCTTAGGTTTAGGGAAAAGTTGAAAGAGCTTATGGGAACAGCCCAGAGCAACCTGGTAGCCACCCAGCTGAAGCAGAAGGTATGGTACGACTGCAGAGCCAGAGCTCGCTCATACACTGTGAGTCAGAAAGTCATGGTCCTAATCCCAGTCTGTAAAGATTAGCTGCAGGCCGAGTGGGCAGGACCGCACAATGTAGTCAAACCGATGAATGACATAAATTACATTGTAGAACTGCCTGACAGGAGACATATCCAAAGGATGTACCATGTCAACATGATGAAGCCATGCACCAGTAGGGCTGTCATGGGATTTGCAGTGTGTAGTCCTGGGGAAGGGATGGATGAGGAAGACCCCTTCTGGACTTGCTGGAAGAAAGCAAGCAGGAATCCTCTGTGGAGGCAATCAAACCGTGGAGGCAATATAGCGCAGTGGTTTAAGGCTCTGAGCTGTAAATCTGGAGACATGGGTTTGAGTCCCACGGCCCCCACTTGCATACTATGTGACCCTGAGTGAGTCACTTAACTTCCTTGTGCTCCCAGGTCTCACCTGTAAACAAGCTTTCGGCTAAGTGTGTCTCTCCAGGTTAAAAAATAAATAAATTAAAAACTGTCACCCCAGTTTACCCCAGAACAGACCCAGGAAGTAAGGGAGGTTTTAGCAGACTTTTCTCCATTGTTTAATGCCAAGCCTGGACTAACCCCCTTAGTGACACATGATGTAGACACGGAGACACAAGTGCCCATACAGCAGACAGCATATCTGATGTCTGAGGACATCCTAAAGGACATTAGGAGGAGGGTGGAGGAAATGCTGGATTTAAGGGTAATCCAGAAATCCCACAGCCCTGGGCCTCACCTGTAGTCCTTGTTCCCAAGCCGGATGGCTCTACTCATTATTGTGTAGACTATCATGGGCTCAGTGCAGCCACATAGTCTGATGCTCACCCAATGCCATGGACGGATGAACTACTGGACAAGTTGGGAGGGGCAACATACCTTACCACTATTGACCTGACGAAAAGGGTATTGGCAGGTGGAGTTAACTGCCAGAGCTAGGGAGAGGTCAGTCTTCATCACTCTGATAGGGTTATTTGAGTTCAAGGTAATGCCTTTTGGAATGAAAAATGCCCCTGCCACCTTTCAAAGGTTGGTGAACCAGGTGTTACGTGATACTGAAGAGTATGTCATGGCGTACCTGGACGATATTGCCATCTTCAGTGCCAGCTGGAAGGAACACCTATCCCACCTTAAGGAAGTGTTGGGCAGGATACAGAGGGCTGGGCTCACTGTGAAAGCTGAAAAGTGGCAGGTGGCCATGGCTGAGGTGGCATACCTAGGGTATGTAGTAGCCTGGGGACAGCTCCATCCTAATCAAGCAAAGATTGAGGCAATAGAGGCATGGCCTAGACCTGAAACACAGAAGCAGGTATGGAGTTTTCTAGGGACTGCAGGGTACTATCAAAAATTTGTATCAAACTACAGTGCCCTGGCAGTTCCACTATCTGGCCTGCTAAAAAAAAGAATGCCCAAAAAGATAAATTGGGAGCCAGCCTGTGAACAAGCCTTTACACGGCTAAAGGAGGCACTGTGTGGTGCTCCTGTGTGAGCCAGTCCAGACTGCAGTAAACCATTTGTAGCCCAGACAGATGCCTCAGATGTGGGTATTGGGGCTGTACTTAGCCAGACATCTAACCAAGGGAAAGATCACCCAATAATGTACCTCAGTAAGAAATTACTTCCTAGGGAAAAGGCTTATTCTACAGTGGAGAAGGAGTGCCTGGCACTGGTGTGGGCACTGAAGAAATTAGGGCCATACCTATACGGGTGGCACTTTGAGGTATAGATGGATCACAACCCCCTGGTTTGGCTGGCAAAAATTGGTAAGACTAATGGTAGGCTTCTGAGATGGAGCCTCGTATCACAGGGTTATTACATGACTGTCACTCACAGGGCAAGGGCAGCAAATGCCAATGCAGATGGGCTATCCAGACAATTAAAGCAGTGAACTGAATTTAGGGAACTCATCCCATGTCTAGGAATAGATTCCAAAGTAGTTTGAAATTGGCAATTATAAAACCCATCTTGAAGAACGGAAACCCTTCCATTGTTACTAACTATCGACCAAGATCCCTTTTATCACCCATTTCCAAAATTCTGGAAAAAATGTGATGGATCAAACCTTGTTTTTTCTTAGGAAATACTCTTTACTCTCAGGGAACCAACATGGGTTCAAGCCAGGTTTTAACACTGAAACAGCCTTGGTGGGGTTCACAGGCAGTGTACATGGTGCACTCGATAGAGGTCACTCATGTGTGGCACTGTTTGTGGACCTCACCAAGGCTTTTGACCTGGTTGAATTTGATCTTCTCCCAGGTGTCCTCCATGGTCTTTACTTCTCTGGGGATGTAATTGTATGGTATCAATGTTTCTTAAGTAACACATTTTTTAGAACAATTATTGGCTCATCCTTATCCCAGACCCTTCCATTAGTTTGTGGTGTACCCCAGGGTTCATTCCTGGGGCCACTCATTTTCTCATTTTTTTGTGAATTCTGCCCCAAATATTTGTACTAATACAGAGATGACCCTTTATGCAGATGACGCTGTTATTTTTTGTACTAATCCCAGATCTGAGATGGCTCTTCCCCATCTTCAGACTGATTTTGATCATCTGCAGGACTGATTATCGTTAAATCATTTGGTGCTGAATTCACAAAAAACAAAGGTAATGTTTTTTTTCTCATCACAAGAAGGCACCTACCAATTTTCCTTTAATTACTGATAGAAGGGGTAATGAAATCGAATTTGTTTCAGTTTTCAAATATTTAGGCATAACTTTAGATAGTCAGTTTTCTTTTGAACCTCATATTCAGAGCATTAGGAAAACCCTGCATCAAAGGTTGGGTACTTTTTATCAAATTAAGTTTTGACCCTCAAATCCAGAAAGCTTTTAGTCCACAGTTTCCTGTTTTCGGTATTAGACTATGGTATACTGATATACACCTCCTCATGTTGTAATGTTTTGCGCTCGATCTGAGTGATATATCATTCTGCCTTAAGATTCTGGCTAGACTTGCCTTTTCGATCTCAATGTTCTGATTTGTAAAAACAATCTTATTCTTTATCTTTCGATGACTGAGTTCTTCTTACAATGAGTAATTTTTTATTTAAAGTAAAATGTAATCTTCTTCCCCCGTTTACTTATCTAATGTTTCCCAGGGCAATAAATGCATTATCTACTAGGTCCAAGTACAAATTTAGCTTTAAAATACCATTTTGCAAGACTACTTTTGGGCAAAGATCTTTATTATTCCGAGCACCTACTTTTTTTAATAAGATACTGACAGAAATTGTTGAGAGTAATCTCATTCAGTGCTTTTAAAAAAGGTTAAAATACTGACTTTATTCAAAAACATAAATGTATCTGCTTCTGTTACTGCATTTTATTGGATTGAATGGTCTGCTCTTAAATGTATTATTGTTTTTTTACTGTGTTTTTAGATTGAATTTGTCACCAGTAAAAAAGGGCAATCTTTGCTCATCTGGTTTTACAAGTATAAAAAATAAAAATGAAATTAAAATTCCCCCAAATTCAGTTTAGGAGGGAGGGGTGTCGCAATAGCCATCTGCCTGTTATTATTTGTATCATGTTTTGCTATAAATATATGTTTCTTTGAATTTCTGCTTGTGAAATATGGCAGGTTTGGATTTTCAAAAATGTACTCTTCTCTTTCTGAGTGGAAGGAAACAGCTAACTTCAAGTTCTAACACATGCCTAACAAGACCTGTGTGGAAATCATAAAAGTCATGTTCTCAGAGAGTTGGTGCATTCAAGTGAAAATATTGCCTTTTTATGAGGTGACAGGAGGGAGAATGCTTCCTAGTCAGTCTATGTCAAAAATCTCACGCTGTTGAGAGGTGGTTCTCAGACTGTTTTCCTAAGAGAGCAAATGGATATTGTGACCTGTCATTAAGCATGCTCTGTGGCTCACTAATTAGGAAGTATATATATATTTTAATTGAAATGTTTAGCAGTGTGCAGGGGTATGTGACTGACCAATTAATTACAGGACTAAGAGTGACCTCATGCCAACAGCCAGAGCAGTGACGTCACAATGGGGGTGGGATTTTATCTCTGATATTGGTGAAGCCTGACTGAAAGAACTGACACTTTTTGTTCTGGACTTCTAAGGAATACTTTGTTTCCTGGACTCAAGAGAGACCACTTCTGCCTAGACTGGTAATTCAAGTGTGAACGTTTGCCAACTGAAAACTGAGTTAGAACTAGTTAATTCAGTTACAAAGTGCTTTGTTTTGTAATTTTCCATTTCTTTCTGACTGTAATATTTATGTATATATGTTAGGTAGGTAAAAGGTAGGTAAAATTTATTTTTATACAGGTAATATATGTCATTTGGACATAATCCAGTTTACAAGACAGACCTGTGTAAATTCCTAACTAGTTACATACAAATAAGTTCCATGTTAAATACATATAAATACAAACACCACAGTATACAAACAACACAGTATACCTAAAAGACTTACAATAGCTGGATTATAAAATCTCAAAATCCCATGGAACCTTAGAGAAAAAAAAACATTTAACACTCACAAATGTGAGCATATAGCTCCTTTATAGTGTGAGTAAACAATGAATAATTTGGAATTTCTCTTACCTCATCAGGAAGGGAATTCCAAAAACTAGCAACCTGATATAGCAAAGACCTGTCCCAATATTTATTATAATGTTTACCTACAACTATCTTATTTAAGTGAACTGGCCTTGTCAATATCCGTTTTTGAAAGTTATTCACTGTAAATAATATTAAAGAAACTGGATGATTTACAGATGAATATTTCATTTTGTGTATTAAAGATAACCAATGACACTTGTGATTTATGTCTAAAGGTGACCAGTTCACTTTCTTCAACAATAAACAATGATGAATCCGATAGTGACCTTGTAATACATATCTTGCAATGTGATAATAAGTTCTATCTATTCTAGACCATAGAGTTTTATTTGCATTTCTATATATTAATTCTCCATATCTTAGCACTGGAATAATTAACTGATCTGCCAGTTTTTTTCTATCTAAAAAAGATAAACAATCAGTACTTCTTCTTAACGCCCCTACCCTTCTATTTATTTTTTTAATCAATGCAATAATATGATTTGAAAAGGACAGATGTTCATCAAATATAATCCCTAAATAACTATATTCTTTAACTTGTTCTAATTTAGTTTGATTTTCTGTATAAATGGATAAATCATAAACAAGTTCACCACTTTTTTTCAATGGGAAATTCATGCACTTTGTTTTTTTTTGTGTTCATTATCAGCCCTGACCTGGTGAACCACCCCTCAATTCTTCGAAAATCAGACTGCAAGTTGGTTTGTAATATTTCTTCCATTTTTCTGGACACAATTATAACCATATCATCGGCATAAAGTCGAATCTCTGATTTTTTTATAGTCGATGGCAAGTTATTTATGAATATTAGGAACAAAAGAGGTCCTAAAATTGATCCCTGGGGAATGTTCTGTTTTATGTACTGTATTTATGTACTATTTTTAATTTTAGTAAACTTTTTGTTTTCCTTAAGCCTGCCTGAGACATTTTCTCATTTTGAGTGTGAATGGTGGAACAATACTGATAATTCTGAAATAACTGTTAAAGTGCTTAGAGCATCACCATATACAGCCATGCTAACAAGGATCTGTGTAAAGATCTAGCAAGGTAAAAAAAATACCAGCGTATCAATTGAGTCAGAAGGGGTTTGTGAACCAGGTTGGTTGTATGCCCGCTGGGTCAAGTATACTGCACTACTTTCCCCGAAGAGAGTGTAATAGTTGAACCTGTTACCTTTCTGTGCTAGCTAAAAAGGGTTTATAATTGACCCTAGGACTTGAGTTGTTTGCTTGGACCCAAAACAAACAGGAAGGTGTCCCTGTTTGTCCACTGTTTATGAATCACACTTAAAGGTCGGGCACTGTGGGAGCAGAGGGCTTGACCCCAGGAGTGGGTTTGTGACACTACCTACTGAGACACTTACACTGATCTCAAATCTGTTTGATTTGACCTATTATCTTGGGGAACCTGAAAACTTTTAATTCTATATCTATCTAGATCACCCCAAAAATTATTGAAGGTCTCAACCAATATAGATGATTCATTAACAAGCTGGCCAATGACCGTTAACGAGATTGTAGTATCTTTAGTTCCTCTACCCAAAAGACTATTTAGAACTTCACTCTAACACTGAGATACTATGTCAGTCGCACTAAGAACTACAGAAAGTCTTCTTAGATTTTTGTTTCATTCACCCCTGGGAAAGAGGGCACACCTGTATCCAAACAGTGCTTGTTCCAATGGCTGGCTAGCTGTATAATGTTTTGTTATAGGAAGAAAAATAAGGAACTTCCTAGTGCTGTCCATGGTCACTCCACAAGGGGTACGTTGACTACTTCTGCCGCTTCTTTCCAGAATGTCCTTGCTGCTGACATACAGTTGTGCCCTGAATAGTAATAATTATTGCCATGTGATCACACAGTGGCGTGTCAATTTTGTGCCACAGTCCTGCAGGTTTGGTTTGTATCACCTCCATGGCACAGCCCATGTTTGTTTATTTTTGTGCCAGTATATATAGGTGTGATGTCTGATCACTGCCATGGTGTGTCATTTTCAACAGTCACATATGTACATACACTAACCCCGCAGTGATCCACCAGCTTTCCCCTATAGTGTACTATTAAGTATATTATGCTGTAATATTAAGTAAGCCAAAATTCCAAAGTTAGCAGTCATTTAATAGTCCAAGGGAAAGGTGGTTCCCAGGGATGACTTTACGGTGTTTGTGAATAGAAAACTGTCTCTGCAAACTGTTGCACTGCACTCTGCTTCACCAATACCATATGCAGAATATGCACCACTTGAAATCCACTTTTTCCCTTTGTTTTGAAACCTGGGCTTAGAGTGCACTGTAGTGGACACCTTGGAGAATAGGCACACTGAATTTCATTTTTATACCACAAGAAATTCAAAAGTTATGCCTGCTTCTGTACAGTGGCAGTGAAGTGAAAATTGGCCCTGCTATCAGTGCAGTGGAAGTCAAACTGTCGAGCTGCAGTCTTCTTCACCAACACAATATAGATACACATCTTGAAAACCACTTTTCTCTTGTTTTGAAACCTGGGCTTAGAGGGTACTATAGGAGACATCTTGGGGAAAAGGCTACCGAATTTCATGTTAATACCACAAAAAATTTGAAAGTTATTCCTGCTTCTGTACAGTGGCAGTGAATTTAAAGAAGGCCCTGCTATCAGACATTTGTGGTGGAAGTCAGGCTGTCAATATGCACTCTGCTACACCAACACCATATAGAAGTAGGACTGTGAGAACCTCTAAATGTTCTACCTTGTGAATTTTATGATTTGAACCCCAAAAAGTTCTACCATGTAATACCTGGTTTTACCAGGTAGAACTGATAGAACCAGGTTCTCCCTTTTTCAGGGCACACACATGCCCCCCCATCACTGATAGCCAATCACCAGCCAATGGATAATTATATTCCTTGGTATCTAGTGGCCTCCCACCATAGCTAGCTGATCGCTGGACCAATATACAATTATTAAATTCCCTGGTGTCTAGTGCCCCCCCCACCAGTAGCCAATCACCAGCCCGATGTATAATTAAATTCTCTGGTGTCTAGTGGTCCCCCCCAATAGCTGATCACCGCCCATTGTATAATTAAATTCCCTCTTGTCTAGTGCCCCCCGACTGATCACCAGCCTGATGTAAAATTAATTCCCTGATGTCTACACTGGGCCGGCTAATGGTGGTGGTGGGGGGTAATGAGTGAACCAGAGTTCACAAAAAACAACAAAGAATTTGTAGGTGTTCTTGACCCTTCAAACAACTGGTGTTCAACCTTTTTTGCATTAAGGGCAAACTGAACTTGTAGCCCTATATACTGTGAAACACTTCTTAAAAAACACTTTTATCTTTGCTTTGTAACCTGGGCTTAGAGGATGCTGTGCTGTGGGAACACCTTGGGGAATATGCCCACCGAATTGAATCTTTATACCACAGGAAATTCAAAACTTATGCCTGCTTCTGTCTGTTGCTTGTAAAGCAAATGCTTTGGCTCACATGATACCTTCACAGGCAACACACAGACTTTTCCCTTACCATAGCATTAATAACCCAATTAAGAGGAAACAAGTTCTCACATACATAGCATCGCAGAAATGCGATGCTGTCTTCCTGCAGGAAACCCACATTTCCCACATGGAGGCTCTTAAGCTAAAAACCAAATCATTCCCCAATTTATATCATGCATCCCTAGAGAGAGGTAGAAAATGAGGGGTAGCCATATTGCTTTCAGGTGCATTCCCTTTTGAGGAAGAAGAGGTAATTGTGGAACCAGGGGCCTGATATGTCATGGAGGTGGGTAGCGTACAGGACACTGTGGTAATACTGGTGAAAGTGTATGCCCCACTGGGTTCCCCGCTAGACTTTTATTCCACCATGATTCAACATGTGGTGGAAGAGGCAAGGGGCTTGCTGATCATGGGAAGGGGGACTGGAACCTAATCTTTGACAGGTCCCTGGATACAACCTCCCAGATCTTGAACACCAACACTCAGACACCTCGATCCCCTTAAGAAGCTATTAATTGACTTGGACCTGGCAGACATCTGGGGAAGCAAATATCCCACAGCTAAGTATTATACTTACTTCTCACATTGATTTAAATCTTCTCTAGACTTGACACTTTTATTTACTTATACAAGGGACTTGCCCTCCTTCACCTCAATGTGGATGGGCACATCTTTTCTTTCAGACCACCAGCCGTTTTTTCTTGAGGTTGATTTAAAGCTACACAGGAAGGTCACCCATTGTAGACTAAATGTCTCGCTACTTAGGAACAAAGAGGTAATTTCAGAAGTTAAAAATGTAATTAAAAGAACTTTGGAACCAAACGCTAAACCAGGTATTAACCCCCAGATGTTGTGGGACACCTTAAAAATAATGGTTGGGGCAAACTTATCTCCATAGCTGCATATACAGTAAAAAGAAAACCAGGCAACAGCTGCTGCAAGAGCTCCATAATCAACTGAGTCTGAGAGCTTTAGAGTATGAACAAAAATTAAAATGTTTCAAACCAAGAGAAGATGAATTAAGAAATTTAAAACACAAAATTCAAAACACACAGAAAGCTGAAACAGGAAAAGTTCTCTGGTATTTAAAATGATTTAATGAGGGTGGGGCCAAGGCAGCTATGTTCCTGGCATTTTGACTTAAGCAACAGGCAGCAAAAGCTACTGTCACCAAAATAAAATACCCTAAGTCTGGCACGGTATCTCACAAAAGTGATCATGTAGCAGCGGCCTTTGTCTCCTACTACCAAAGACTGTATCAACCACAGACTGAAACCCCACCACCCGACAAATTGACATTTCTCTGGATTCTGAACCTGCTAACCCTAACCCAGGAACAGGGAAAATCCCACATCGCTCCCATCTCTCAGGCAGAGATACTAGCGAGCATTAAAAATCTCAAGCCAGGAAAGTGCCCGGGACCCAATGGTTTTGGAGGACAATTTTATAAGGCCTTTGAGAGGGAGAGACGGCTCCTCTCTTGAGGGATGTCTTTGCTGAAATCTGGGAGGAGGGGAATTCTCTACCGCCATCATGGCATTATATGATGATAACAGTGCTCCATAAGCCAGGCAAGGACATGATAAACTGCAGCTCATACTGTGCAATATCTCTCCTTAACTCAGACTGTAAAATCTTTACCTCCATCATAGCCACCCAACTTACCTCACTGCTCCCCCAACTTATACATTTTTTTAAAAATAAAGTTTATTGGTTTTTATTTTCATATAGTGAGACATTACCATTTACATAGCCATGTGGAAACTTCACAAGAGAATTAATATTACATTGGTAGATATTTTGAATATACAAGTCCATTCCAACATGGGTTAACCCCTTGTATCATACTTTATATATAATACTATACAAATGTCTCCATATATTTAAATGCACTTCAGTGTCCCAAGTATGTGTACTAGTTTACCATGGTAACCTCTTACAGTAGTTCACCTCTGTTGGTCGCGGAGTGAAAAAGAAAAATAGAGTAAAGAGAGAAAGAAAGCAAGAAGGATAGAAAGGATTATATAAGAAGGGAAGAAAAGAGAGAAGATAGAAGCATTGCCTGGCGGATAGGTCGGGGCAGGGGAGTGGCCAGGCAGTGATCACATATAATTCTAAGTATCTGCTCAGAGTAATTCTGTTAGGATGTGCAAAATATCCTTATTTTCCTTCTGGGCTTTATAATGTAAAAAAGGTAGCCTTCTAGCCTTAAATTTATCTAGATTATTTCTTAGCTTTGCTGTTATATTTTCCATCATAAATATCTTTACAGAGATAGTATACCATA
The DNA here is from genome assembly GCA_016271365.2 of Neoceratodus forsteri. Lineage (NCBI taxonomy): Eukaryota > Metazoa > Chordata > Ceratodontiformes > Ceratodontidae > Neoceratodus > Neoceratodus forsteri. The sequence continues at coordinate 284,734,711 of CM057455.1, read as the reverse complement.
GCTGTTACATGGGAATAGTGGGGGAAAGCCAACATCTTGTTATAGCTTTCAAAGCTGCTGCTAATAACATATGGAACAACCGTGTGTGAGATGAACTCAATATAGTTTTGGGTGTAAATCCAAATAACCAGGTTTCTGGTGAAACCGGGAAATGTAGGTAAAAGATTTGGTTAAAAACCAACTGCAGGTGGTCCCAATATGGTTTTATCTTAGTACAATTCCAGAAAATATGTATGTGAGATCCGATCTCACCACAATGTCTCCAACATAAATTGGTGTTAGGTGTCTTCATATGTTGTGTAATCAAGGGGGTTAGAAAAAATCTGGAGACTACAGTACCTTCCATTGAAATTCTCTCAGCCACAAAGCGGCTGAGGTAGTATGTATCCCTGCCCAGATCCTCGACCAATCCTCCTCCTGCAGTATAATATTAGTTTAGTTTAGTTTATTAGTCTAGGAATTAATACCTTTGAGCCAGGGCTCTTTTACAAAGGTTCCACGTCACAAAGAACATTTAACAAAGCACGATACACATTACAGGTAAAACCAGACAGGAAAGTTACATCATAAATTTGCTATTAACAGTTTAAGGCAGTAACGTTTTTAAGTTTCATAGAAAAACAAGCTATAACAGGTTCAAGCGAGTAGACAATTTCGAGGTTAAGGAAACTTCCAGGGAGAGGGTGATCATTAGGTGCCAAAAGGAGGCTAGAGAGGAGGAAAAGGTGGTGAGCAGGAGAGTAAGTGAGAGGACAGGAAAAAAGGGGGGGAGTGAGTTTGGGTGGGAGACAGGAAGTAGTAGAGGTACCAGAGGGTTCATTAGTCAGAGAGGAAGAGGCCTCAGATGTGAGGATGGACATGAGAAGTAGTAGTCTTTATCTAGCGCAATCACAGTTGCTAGTGGTGGTGAGGTGGGCATAGAGCATGGATTTGAAAGCTTCAAGCGAGGTTGAGGATAGAGTAGGTGGACTAAGCGCATTGAACCATGTCGGGGCCCTGTATGCGAAAGATCTTTGTCCCTATGCAGTCCGGCATCTCGGAACCAGGAAAGGTTGGCGTTCAAATCTGGTGGAGGGTCGTGAGCCAGGATTCAGTCGGAGTAGGTTTTGAATACATAATGGAGTCAGTCCCAAGATAGATTTTTTGCCATTGTGCAGGTGAGATAAATAAGACGATTTGATAGGTTCAACCAGCCTGATTCATAGTACAGATCACACGTGTGAGTCAGTCTTTGAGCCCCCATGAGGAGCCGGCAGGCCTTATTTAGAGTGATTGAGATACGCTTTAGAGCAGTGGAGGTAGCTGAGCCATAAATAATAAGGCCATAGTCAATGATTGAGATTATGGAACTCTGTAAAGCTATTCTCAATGCCGCTTGATTTAGAAATTGATGGTTACGGAATAGTATTCCAAGGTGCTTGTTTCACTGTTTTCGCAGTGTTGTCAATGTGGGTTGTAAAGGTGAGCCCTTGGTCAAAAGTGATGCCAAGGTATTTTGAAAGTATTTACTTGGTCCAGTGTAATTCCCGCAGAGGTTTGTATGGTGAGTGGAGTATGCCTTATTTTTGTTTTGGTGATTGAGAAGAGCATGGCTTTTGTTTTATTGTGGTTTAGCACAAGTTTACTATCCAGGAACCACTTTTCAACACTAGAGAAAGTAAGTTGCAGGCTTTTTCATAGGGAGTTTGGATCCTTGTGGGAAGAGAGAATTACAGCATCATCAGCGTATAAGATTATTTTCTCCTGGCAGATATCTGGGAGGGAGTTAAGGAACAGACTAAAGAGGAGCGGTCCAAGAATTGATCCCTATGGTACACCGAGAGAACTGGTTTGAAGTCGGAGAGTTCATTAGAGATTTTACAGCCTGTGACCGATTGGACAGGTAACTTTTACCCAAGCACAAGGACCTTCAGCCAGGCCTAGGCTAGAAAGTAGGGAGGTAAGTAGGCCATGATGGACTGTGTAAAGCTTTGTAAGATCGATAAAGACTGCACCTGTTTGGCACCCTTTGTCCAGGGCTGAGTGGACTTCTCCAGAGAAATCAAGTAAGGCTGTTGCTGTACTATGTCCTTTCCTAAAGCCGTGCTGTTGATTACAGAGTAGATTGTATTTGTCCAGGTAATCAGAGAGTTGGTCTGCCACTATTCGCTCAAGTGCTTTGAGAGGGGAGGGAGTATTGATATTGGTCGATAGTTTCCTGTTGAGGTTTTGTCCCCCCCTTTGTGCACCGGCGTAACTATGGCAGATTTCCATTTGTTGGGAAATTGACTTTGGCAAAGTGACAGATTAAGAAATTTTGCAAGGGGGTGAATTACTTCATCCAGGGTGAGAGACAGGATTTTTAGATTATTAGCTTCTCTTTCCCATTTTTTGGCTAGCTCAACCGGACAAGTGGAATCCTGTATCTCTAGGTCCTATACCAGTCTGGTGATTAATCCCTTCTTTCCCCCTTTCTCTAATGTTGAACGCAGTAATTTCACTTGAGAAGGTATATTTCCCACTCCCTGGACCCCTATCCCCTTCCCAATAAATACTGTTGAATTTGTAGAAACCTTAAAAAATTCTTGTTCGGGCAAATTAAATGCTGTACTTAACTGTGTTAATGATTTTATTATACCGCCCTCCAAAAGATGTTCCATTATAACTATACCCTGCTGAGACCACCTTGCAAATCCAGCATTTAAATGTAAGGGGACAAAGTCAAAACAAGCTCTCGGGGGGGGTGGATGGAACTATGAGCAAAGGTATCTTCAGTCTACTAGAAATATCATTCCCCACAACTCGGGACAACCCTTCTGTATCCATATAGAAGAGATCTGTAATTTGCAATTGAGAGGTCAGGGTACCTTCCATCAATGTCCATAAAGGGGGATCCTCTGTTTTATATAATTTCATTACAGCACTCAATTGAGCTGCCGAGTAACACTTCTGGAAATCTGGGACACCTAAGCCTCTTGTCCCCTTTGTTCTCAACAAAGTGGACCATTTGACTCTGGGAGGTTGATGTTGCCAAGCAAAACAGGTTGTGGAGGACTTTAATTCCTTCCAAAAGGAGTTTGGGGGCCACAAGGGGAGAGCAGAGAAAAGGAAAAGAAATTTCGGAAGAACATTCATTCAAATACTCTCCAGTCTACGCGAGAGAGAGAGAGAGAGAGAGAGAGAGAGGAAGCAAGTTTCATCTATGATAATCTTCCTGCACTTTTTGTAAGAGGTGACCACAGTTAACCTTGGACAATCTAGAAATATCTCTTGGAATATGAATACCAAGATATCAGAAACTGTCTTTAACTCATTTGTAATTACCACATAAGGGGAGGGAATGTGAAACATCCCTCACCCAAACAGGATGCATCCCAGTCTTTGTATCATTCACTTTAAAACCTGACACTTCTCCAAAGTCCCTTAACATGATTTCCAACAGGGAACAGTACAATCCAGTTCTGATGTATAGAGGACTGTATCATCTGCGTACATGGATATTCGGGCCTCTGTACCCTGTACCCTGGATCCCATGAATGTCCGGGGATTGCCTAATCAAGGTAGCTAATGGCTCCATACTCAGAGCAAACAGGAGGGGAGAGAGCGGACAACCATGTCTAGTCCCCCTCCTAATTCCCACAGGATCTGATGTCATTCCATTAACCCTCACCTTAGCCATTGGACCACTGTAAATATTAACCATCCAGTCCAAGAATTTCGTCCCAAACCCAAATTTATGAAGAGTACTTTTTAAGTAAAGCCAATCTAGCTGATCAAAGGCTTTTTCTGCATCTAGTGCAATAATCACATTAGGGGAATAGTGAGAGAGGTGGTCTGCATTACAGATAACATTAAGGAGTCTAATATTATCTTTGATGTGGCGCCCGGGAATAAAACCAGTCTGATCAGGGTGGACCAACATATGGATAATCGATTGTAATCTATTATTGAGTAATTTTGTAAAAATGTTAGCTTCCTGATTAAGGAAAGATCAGTCGATATCCATCACAATCTGTCAAGTCTTTCCCTTCTTTAGGGACCAAAGAGATGTAGGCCTCCGTCCAAGTATCCGGGGTAGCCTCAAGTTCATGGGCAGAGTTACACACCTTGGTCAACAGGGGTGTAATCTCTATTGCAAATTGTTTATAGAACTTGGCCGAGAAGCCAGCAGGCCAGGGGGATTTCCTGGTCGGAAGGGATTTGATCACCATCAATACTTCTGCCTCCATAGAAGGGCATTCTAAAGCCTTGCTCTGATCATCTGTTAGGGTGGGAAGGTCCACCCGGTCCAGAAATCTGGTTATCTTTTGGGGATGGTCAGGAGTCCATTCTTCCCTGTACAATGTAGTATAATACGTAGCAAATTCTCTACCTATATCCTTAGATTTGGTGAGCACCTTATGGGGATTAGATATTGAATTAATTTTTATGATATATCTCTCTGATTGTTGTTTCCTAAGTCTAAGAGCCAGTAATTTGCCCGCTTTCTCCCCTCCTTCATAATATCTCTGATTGGTGTATCTCAACTAGTTTACTACCCTTCGTGTGAGTAATTGGTCCAGTGTATCTTTAGCTTCAGTCAAAGCAGCCAATACCACTGCATCCCGGGATACTTTACCTTGTTTCTCTAGGAAGGAAATTTCTTCAACACTTTTTGCTATTTTTGCTTTATACTGTTTTTGCCAAAAGGCCGAGTAGCTAATAAACTGCCCCTGAAGCACCACCTTTAAGCCATCCCAAATATATTTTAGTGCTGTATTTATATCTTTATTTTCTTGTAAATAATATTTAATGACTTCTTACATCTCCTTTTTAAAGGCTTCTTCTCCTAACAGGCCTGGATCATATCTCCATCCTCCTCCCTTATGGACTCCATCCTCCCAGCAGATCTGTGCTTGAACCATAGAGTGATCTGAAAAAGTTATTGGCCTTATAGTCACTGATGTAAAATAATGTATCCCTGTTTTCCAGGTATACATTTGGTCCAGTCTGGAGTAAGACTGTGATGCCGGGGATTAAAAAGTATAATCCCGAGAACTAGGGTATAACCATCTCCAAACATCCAGAAGCCCCTGTTCCTCAACTAGAGTGTCTGGAGGTACCAATGTCCCCACCTTCCCCATGCCTCAGAGGGTCCTTGTCTAAACTTGAGTTCTCCACTACATTCCAGTCACCTACCAAGCACAATTCTGCAGAGGGTAGCAAAGCTATACGGTCAAACATAGTGTTGAAGAATGCTCCCGATGAGGGAGTGGGGGCATAAACTGAAATAATATTAAGGGGTTTCCCCCTGAGTTTACCAGAGAGGATAACCCATCTACCCTTGCCCTCTGTTTGCACCCCTGTAACTCTAAAAGGCACTCCCCTCTTAATCAGAATTACAGTACCTGCTCTGGTCAGAGTGGGATGAGAATCTGCATATACAGCCCCCACCCACATTCAGCGCAGTTTCTCATGTTCCTTGTGTGACATATTTAGTTTCCTGTAAACAGGCTACTTCACAACCCGCCTGGAGTTCCTGCAGAATTTTTGTCCACTTTACAACATTATTAATGCCTTTTACATTCAATGTGCAAACATTAAGAGTATGCATTATGATTGTGATTTTTATCATTCAGCCATCTATTCGTCCCGCCCCCCAATCCCCAGGCATAGAAATAGTAAAGAAACATATTAAGAAAAAAACAAACAATATAACAACAGAACAACACATGTCCTGCTTAGAACTGCAGGGTTAACGATTAAACTAATGGTACCTAGCCTGCGACACACATATGTGCCCTTGGGTAGCCCCAACTGTGTCACAGGAACCCCCACGTGAGGCTCCCCTCCGAGGGATGGGACCTTACACACGTAGGTCTCTCGCTATGGCGAGAGGTAGAGGAGTAAAGCACCAAGATGCTGAGAGAGAGGCCACTTCCTGCACTGGGCAACTCTCCCTCCCCCTCTAAATTTGTTGTAGTTCAGGCGGCCTATTTCGGTCTCACCCCACCAGGCTATACCCCCTAGCTGCAGGATAATCGTATCACCTTAAAAATCCTGGAATTTTAAACAAATCATATTAGGCAGGGTTTCTGATTAACTGTCTACGATCGCAAAATAATGTCCATTTATCACCATAAATGAGGCTGCAGGATAATGTCCAAAATAACAAGACCAATTATAATAATCGCTTGTCCCTTCAAAAAATCAGGTATAAAATTTGTATTCCTTTTTTGCCCTGTTACTTCATATGGCCTTCCCTCCAAAAAGTGAGAATTAAAGTGAAGAAGGAACGAAAATGAACATAAACTTACTCATCCTGCCAGAGTTTTCCATGCACACTGAAACAACTACATATTATTTTGGACTCTCGTGTTAATGGCCAAGCAAGGAAAGAAAATAAAGGGAATCAAACATTGTTTTACAGTACTTGCTCATATCTGGCCCATTCTGATCCATGATAGAAGCTTCTACCAAATGCCATGAAACCCTCACTAAGGTATTATTCATGCATATTGGGGAAGAATTGCAGGGTGGAACAATCAGGAAGTGTTCAGATATTTCAGTCCTCAGGGAGCTAATCCCCAGACCATAGCTTCTGAGTATGCAATGTGGTTAAGGAATATCCATTTGTTGTCCCAACCTGAAAAACATCAAGGAGTTCAGGAGTACCCCCTCAGTGTCTCTTTCCCCAGAAGGACTGTTTCACCTTCCAGCGGAAAATCAGTCCCATTCTGGTGAGCAGTTCCTTCCATATTTCTCATCGATTTGGGTGTTTGGGGGGGTAGCCATTTCATAAGATCAGCATGTAAAGGAAGTAATGTGTCAACTCATCTTCAACCTGATCGTCTCGCCCCTGGTGCCAACTGCCATAATCTTTCCTCTATTTCTTGATTCGCCATCTCCTCACTTACATCAGGGACTGGGATATTCAGAGCATTCAATTTAGGCACTGTGTGGAGGAGGGATTCGAACCCCCGAACCCCCTCTGAGTCCTGCAGCCACAGTCACGCCGGATATCTGAGGTGCGCTTTAAAACCTCTCTCTGAGCGCTTTTACCACCACCAGTACCTTTTTCCTCTTAGTCATCATGTGGGGAGGGAAATCTTGATCTATAAACACCCTTTGCCCATCAATATTCAGGTCTTTCTTGTCCCAGACTAATTTCAAGACCTTCTCCTTTGTGGTATATTTGAGAAAGTGGACCAAAATGGCTCGTGGGGGGTGGCTCCAGGTTTTGGCTTGGGGGTCAGGGTATGATGTGCACGCTCAATATCTAGAGGAATATCTTCTGATATGTCTAGTTTCTGATGGGGCCAAGAATCAATAAATGCAGCCATGTCTGCTTGCTCCGCACCCTCCACGACTCCCACAATTCGGATATTTTGTCTCCTCGCTCTTGCTTCAGCATCCTCTGCTTGATGTGTAAGGTCTTTTCCCTTTAGATGGAGATATGTCAGGGAATGCCCGTAGGTCATGTGCTCATTTTGTACAAGATCCAGGTGAAATTCCACTGCTGTTGTTTGTGCTTCTAGTTTCTTGAAGTCCGTTTGCAATCCGGAACTTTTTGCATCTATTCGGTGTAATATTTTAAGCATTCTATTGCCATCTGCCTTTGTGAATGTAGAGGCAGAGTTGGAATTCGAGTCAGAGCCAGAGTCCTCTTTGTCTGCTGAGGCAGTGAGTATAGATGAGTGGGATATGGCAGAGCTTGCAGGCCTAGAAATTGTTTGTGGCCTGAGAGTGCATCCCGTTGCAGCAGAGTCTTTCTTTTTAGATTTCCCCATCTCTCCTAAGCCAGCACTAACCTGTTTCTTGCTAATTCTATCACTCCTGCCATCAGATGGCACTCAATCCCAGTAGTTAAACAACCTGGTGGGGAGAGCTACAAATCTAAGCTGCCATCAGAGGTGACGCCGGAACTGGAAGTCCCAACTTATAAATTTAGACCAAACAGTGTTCATTTCCAGTAGGTGGGTCCCTGACATTGTGCGACGCACAATCAGTGTCATAAATGCCATCCATAAAGCTCGACTACCGGCCTGTGTGATGAGTTTGGACATGGAGAAGGCCTTTAAAAAGGTCTCCTGGAGTTTTCTCTTTACAACGTTGGAGTTCTTATGCTTCCTGCAGTCATTCCTAGATAGTATCACAGCATTATATACTGCTCCGCAGGCCTATGTCCAGTCGAGTGGAGGCATTTCAAACAGGTTTGGCTTGGGCAAGGGGACAGGCCAGTGCTGCCCCCTGTCCCATCTTCTTTTTGCGTTGTACATTGAACCACTAGCAGAAGCAAATCGGGCAGCAGAGGGCATCCGAGGGATAGAGATGGGAGGCGTCATCCAAAATAATTTTCTGTATGTGTACAATGTCCTTCTTTGCCTGTCCCACCTGGAGACCTTGATCCCTAAGGTTTGAGCCCTCCTCGAAGAATTTGAACACCACACAGGATACACTCTCAATAAAACAAAGACAGAGGTCCTACGCTTTTATTATAATCTTTCCCCTGCTGTATTGCAGATGCTCCCTCTTAATTGGAATTCCCATAAAATTTAACACTTAGGAACATACATCCCTAAAACCTAGGCCACCCGTTTTCAGCAAATTTCTCCCCTCTAACCTCCCAGCTTCAACAAGATATAACAAAAATGGTCCCTTTTAAACCTCCCAATGTATTCTCATATACAATCTGTCATCATGAATGTACTACCGAGATTTTTATACCTTTTTCAGTGCCTCCCCATTTACATCCCAAAAGCGCAGTTCCTGGCCTGGCGCAGCTTCCTGTCCAAGTTTCTGGATAACTGAGATATTTGTTGAAAGTTGTTTTGTATCATATAATGCTTGGAGTTTTAAGTACATTGAAAATTAGGAATACAAAAGATAACTATATTTATTGTAAAGTTGTACTATCTGTAATGTGTCTATGTCAAGCAAATGTTTTAGAGTAATATAAGTGTATTGACAAACAGGACTGTCTTGAGAACAGGATTGTAAAATCCTAATGACTAGTATTCCTGTACAAAAATAAAGTTATCTATCTATCTTTCTATCTATCTATCTATCTATCTATCTATCTATCTATCTATCTATCTATCTATCTATCTTATTAAATGCTTAATTCTGTGCTTCTTCACATTCCAGACATAGTTAGCTAAGATTCTTATCTAAGTACGTCTGGAATGTGATCAAGCCCAGAATTAAGCATTTAGTCCTCCACACACATAAATTTAATGGAAGAAAAACACTCCAAGACCTAGAGGACTACTATTTGGGATGCAGTTAAAGGCAGTGCTCCTGTGGTCAGTGCCAGAATACCGGGCAAACTGGAAATTAATAGTATTGGAAGAGGAGGAGGGAGGGCTGCCCTTGGGAGCTAGGTTCATGGAGCCTTCATTCAAGAGTAAGAATGAGGATTTAACTCTAATGACAACACGTGACACCTTAAGGGTGGTCTACAGAGTTTGGAGAAAATATAATTTAGCATGCTTGCTGTGGCCCCTACAATGGTTTGCCTGGGGCAACTCCTTCCCACCTTCCAAGCTGGATCACACCTTCCACAGATGGGCCAGAGTGGGGCTACATTGTTCAGATCAATTAATGTTGGGTGGAATGATTTGAGACCTTCAGTCAATGCGGGACACTTTTGGCCTACATAACTCTGATCACTTTCGCTTTCTATAGCTGTGTGCACACGTCATGCAAGTCCAGATGGCGGATTGTGAGCCACTTGAAGAATGCTTACTACTTGAAGTGATCAAAAAAAATCCTGACCTGGCGCATTCAGAAAGTTCAGATATCGTTGCTGTATGGGTCTCTGAGGGACCTGTACAAAGGCTGCCTTGCTCCTTTAAAATCAAAATAGCAACAGGAGGGAGACTTTCACTTGACTGATAGTGACTGGGACAGAGTGTTCCAAACATCAAACAGAAAGACCCTCTCACCCCTCTGGCAAGAATTTGCCTGAAAGGGCAGGACACAATTCTTTAATACACCTCTTATACAGAATGGACATGATCCTGTCCAGTTCCAGACTTGTGGAAGGAAGCATAGGGATAAGAATGCCGAACACACACACTTTTTCTGGCAGTGTATGGTGCTCCAGTCCTTCTGGCAAAGGCTTGAGGGTGCAGTACGGGACTTGTTTACAATTACCACACCACTGCATTTACCCAACATGATCTTGGTTCTACCTCCCTAAGGGATCCAAGGCCTGGACCAGCTTTACCTGTGGAGCATTCTCCTAGTGGCTGCACACAAGGCCATTACACGCAATTGGCTTAAGGAATAACCCCCAACATTTCAACATTGGCTGGACATAATCCATGACATTTCCTCCATGGAAGAATTAACATATAAAGTAAAACTTTACATATACATATATATATATATATATATATATATATATTTATACAATAACGGTGTGTTGTATTCGTTGACAATAAAATCATGTATTCTCATCCCAGTGAGATAAGTGGTTAATGACATAGCTAGAGTGAAAATATTTACATTTACACATACTGTAGCTATGTCATCAGCCAATATTCTCACTCCAGCAGCATGTCCCCAATGTGAGTTAGAGCTTCTTTTAAATGTGAAACTGAAATGTTTGAGGTACCTAATTAAGCAGCTGGTCTGCATTCTTCATTCTTTGCTTGCAGTTTCTCAAATGCCAGAAGCCTGCAGCAGTACAGTCCTCACTGCATCAAATGGCACACACCTAAAACAATACATTTGTGTACTACAAGCTGCTGAATGGTCATGCAGTCTCTCTCACACTGCATCCAAACTGTAAACCTATCAAGTCCCATTTATGATCTCTACGATAACAAACATAAAGAAAATCTGTCTACAGACCCCGACTCTGACTAACATACCAGTGAACTGCACAGCACACATATTTCCACACCAAAGCCTTCAGTTATTAATTCCGTTTCTTCACGTTACAGCAACCTAAACATGACCTCTTTAAACTGGTATTACTTACAATATATATACTCTGAAACTGTATAATTCTTGCTGTTGGTCTCAGTAAAAAACAAAGCTGAGTGTCTCAATGACAACTAAAGCACCTAGCAAAATCGAAACTTCTCTCTTACCTGTAGTTCCCATGGAGCTTCTCACAGACATTCCAAAACAAATAACATATAAACCAACCACAAATGAAAAAGTTACGCACAGCAGCACACAACAAAAATTAAACACTACACATAGTAAAATATAGGGGAAAAGGAAAATCACACACAGTATCTACAGGAAACCTCCCAGACATGTCCCGCCTACCAAAACACATCATCCAACCACAGATCACACTCACACACTCATCAACCTATTACCGCTCACTCACACACACAACGACCAATCGCACAACATAAACAAACCCCATTCATACCCATTCACTCATAGCAGCAACTCACATCAACAGAACAACATAAGATAAAACAAATTAAAGCTTCCACACCTATTATATAAATCACACACATGATGTGCAGATCATGGGATATGGCAAATATTCTCACTCCTGTATCGTGAGGCATGGATATCTCACTCTGCAGGAGTGAGAATATTTTCCATATCCTCCTCCTGCCATCATTTAATATATATATATATATATATTTACATCTATATATATATAGATATATATAGTATATATATATATATATATATATATATATATATATATAGCGATGTATGGATATATATATATATATATGAATGATACATGATGGGCAGGAGTGGGATATGGAAAACACTCCTGCAGAGGATATATATGTAGGCAGACCAGGTGGCACATACAGAGAGGAGCACTCTCCAGGGAAAACTCAAATTAGTAGACTTTGTCAGACAGGGGGCTCTTAACTATTCCTTCTAAATAATTATAAGTTGCTGTATGGGATCTACTGTGGGTCATCCTAACTTGTTAAACTAATAGAACTAAAGGACTGAAAAGCTGTTATTGTGGACATGGACTGGTATAATTTACATATGTATTTCATATTAGTATACCTCATTCAATGTATACCATTAGAATGATACTAATGAATGATTGTATCAAGAGTATTGAAACTGCTAGTACCTTTCAGAATTTTAGTATGCCAAGGGGCATCGATTGTACCCACATTTTTCAACAAAGATGAATTTAAAAAAAAAGAAAACTTTACCTTTTTTTAACAACCTGAGCATTTGGGAGACTTCAGGGGACACCTTATAGGACATTTCATGTTTGTGCCACAAGAGATTCAAAAGTCACAACTGCTTCTGACTGTTGCTTTTGAAGCAAATGCATGCAAGAGACATTTATGCTGCCCTCTGCTTCACTGTGGCATGGGGTCATTATGCCATATACAAAAACAGCGCAGCTACAAACGTCACAGCCAAAACAGCGCCAACCACCAACAGAGTCAGGCAAAACACTGACCTGTCAGGAAAAGTGCGCCCATTGACAAGAATGGGACTTTATGTTTTTTTTGGGGGGGGCTCCGCCTTGGAACTTAAATAACTAACTCCTGGGAGGGGGCTCGGGATGGGAAGAAAGTTGGAAAGGGGAATTTTTTTATAATCCCCAAAAAAGTAGTAGCAGGGGAGACCTGAGAGGGGGACTGAACCACTGTCCCAGGTCTCCTGATTACACTGTGTGCTGATGCCTTAGCCACTCCACCATGGGAGTGGCTTGGCCAGGCCCCCAGCACACAGCTACTTCACTTCTCTTCATAGACGTGCAGAGCAACAGGTGTAGTGGTATTTCCCATTTACTATCATACCCCTGTCACTCTACATGCATGCACATGTATACCTTGCATGGTTATTGCCGCGCTGTTCTGGGTGCGGCATATTGACCTAGTACACTTCATAGTCAACACATAGACTTTCACCTCAAAAACAACTGTATGCTTTTTTAACAGGCTGGGCATTTGGGGTGCTTCAGGGGACACTTTGGGGAACATGTTTACTGAATTTTATGTTTGTGTCACAAGAAATTAAATAGTTATAACTGCTTCTGACTGTTGCTTGTGAAGCAAATGAACTGTCTTACAGGAGACATTTAAGTTGCCCTCTGCTTCACAGATAACACTCAGATTTTCCCCTCAAAAACAACGTTATCCTTTTTTTAACAACTTTGGCATTTGGGGGACTTCAGAGGACAACTTTACCTTTAATATTGCAAATAATAAGCGAATATACAAGACAGTGCCAACACAGTTTTACCATTCTATATTTGTCTCATTGCTTTCACTGTGTGCTGTACTTTACATACAAGTACTGTAGTTGTGTTAATTTTTTTTTTACAGCTGGAAGCCCAGTGTATCGTTTCACAGTACTTTGCTTTGTACACATACTGTACTATTTTTTTTTGTTTGCATAGAATGGGCCCCAGTTTTAAGTGTGGGTGTTGAACCAATGTGTACTTCGTGTGCAAAAACATTTTGGTTTACTTACTGTTTAATGTGGTATAGCCGATTGTAGCTGATTAATTTTGCTTAGTTCTAGGCTGACACTATCTGTTACTACAAATCCCAGAATCCTCTGCTGCTGACATCGGAGCAGTAGGCAGCAGTGTGACATTCAATAGCCTGCAATGCATTTTTGATTTTTATGCTGTAAGCTCTGATCTTAGAAAAGCTCTCTAACATGCACTGTGGGCTATTGAATCTCCCATGGTGCCTTCTGCTTGGATGCCAGCTGCAGGACATATTGTGATTTGTAGTAATAGATATTGTGCAGTAGTGTCTGCCTAGAACTAAGCAAACAGTAAAATACAGTTTGCAATACTACATTAAACAGTACTGAAAATAAACCAAAATGTTTCTGCATACAAAGCACACATTAGAACCAGACCCACACTTAAAACTGGTGCCCTTGGTGCTGACTGATCTCCTTTAAAATACAGTAGTACAGTATTTTACATACAGTACAAGAGGTGTACCAAGAGCTTTTTTAATCAATACATTTTTATTGAGGCAAAAGAATACAATCGAAGATATTAAGCATACATAACATATTGTAAAAAACAAAAACAAGGTGCTGTGTTAGCATGTGGTCTAAAAGCAAAACAAAATGGTTATATTAAATGAACGCTGAAAATAGAAAATAGAGTTAAAAATCTACATTTGGACCTTAGGTCTTCTTCTATCTAAAAGAGAGAAAAAAAAAACAAGTTAGTGTAGACTACATAACATAACATTGTAGCCCATTATCTTATTTTAGTACAGAAACATCATATATTATAACCACTAACATATTGCCCTAAACATTAAAAAATAACAACTCATGGCCGAACTGAACAAAAATACTATTATCATCACAAAACTGCATGATGCAGGCCTATCTGATCTAGCCACTAGCTGGTTCCAAGCCTACCTATCTGACAGGAAACAAACAGTAAAAATTGGCTCACACATATCCCCCTCACTCCCAGTCACCATGGGGGTCCACCAGGGTTCTGTCCTGGGCCCCCCTTCTCTTTTCCGTATTTCTAAATGACCTTCCACTGACATGCCGAAGCTCAGCTATACGAATGTACACTGACGATACTGTTCTATACGCCTCCGGCCCCTCCAGTGAGGCACTAAACTCTGCCCTACAGCAGGATTTCAATGCCATTCAATCCTGGCTTAGTTCAAACCAACTTGTCCTAAATGCTAAGAAAACCATATCCATAACTTTCAGCACACAGCCCAGACTCTCCTGACTAGCTGCTCTCCCCACTTTCCACACACTGGACGGAACCACCTTGGATTCCTGCACCTCCTTTCAGTACCTGGGTGTATGGCTTGATCGCCACTTAGATTTCTCCATCCATGTTGACTCCCTTCAGAAAAAACTACACCTAAAACTAGGCACACTATACCGCAACAAAGGTTGCCTACCCACCTCGGTCAGGAGGGAACTAGTGCACAAAATGAGTCTCCCAATCTTCGACTACGGAGATGTGGTCCATACTGCGCAACCCCACCATCCACCCTGGCCAACTTGGACCCCCTTTTTCATTCTTTCTGTCGGCTCATCCTAGAATGCCCCCCACCACCCACCACTGCGACCTGTATAGCGCCCTAGCTCTCCCCTCGCTGCACTCCAGGCACCAGCTTCATTGCGCAAATCTTGCAGCTAAGCACTGGTCAAACTCCCTCCCCACTTATCTCAGCTCTGTCCTATCAACTCAACCCCCCCCCGGCCTACTCCTTGAGAGGCACTGACTCAAAACTTCTACAAATCCCTTTCATGCACAACCTCAAAGGGCCAATCAGCTTTCAAATACAGACTGCCCAAACTCTGGAATGACCTCCTGGCAGAAATCAGACAGTCTCTACCCCAAGGACCTTGAAAACTCTCCTTCAGGTTCACTTCTCTGACATATGTAACTGCAACCTGCAGCCCAGATCTGATATCACGAGGCATCATAATGTGCCATAAACCGTACATTTGTCCAACAACTGACTGTTATTGTATTTTCCCTATGTGTCACTGTCTGCTATGCACTACGATCATAGACCCCAACTATGTTACAGTTACTCATGCACTCTGCACTAACTATAACCAACTAACAATGCCTAGTCCAGCCTGTAACCTTTCTGGACCTGATGTTCTTCACCCTTTATGTACTGAGTATATAACTGTAAAATGCACCATTGCCCATGCACCATTTGTATTGTATGTATGTATGTAACTCCCAGGTCGCATCTGGAAACGAGTGGATTCCCGCTCAGTATGCTTATCTGGTAAATCTCTTAAATAAATAAATAAATCATATAATATAATTCTTGTTAACACTATCTACCAATTGAGGTAAATATGAAAATATACCATTGGCCCAAGGTAGAGAATTTCAATTACTACAAATCACTATACAATACAAAGTGTATACGTATCTTACTTACCTAATTTGTATTATTCCTAAATGCGACTGGTCTAAATAGTATTTGTAATAGTTGCACACCAAATAGTTCATGAGATTTATCCCAGCCTGACATAGGCATTATTAGAAAATGCCCAAATATCGTAAACTATACCACCATTTAACAAATAATCTTTTTAAAAGAGGGAAGAAGGAGAAGAGGAAATAAGAGTAAGAAAAAGATATAAACTAAGATAGAATAGGGCCTAGAAAACTGAACCTTTATCACTCCAGGATCATCATTAATTACTTTTTTTTAAAAGGCTACCTAACAAGGCATTATTTATGTAAGTCTTGAACTTTAACCACAATATCACATATATGATTATTTGATGAGTTATCAGGGTTATAATAAACTGCCTTTACAGCCTTGATAAAAATAAATTATCCAAAAACAGTATCACCACTCAGCCCACTGTCAGCAAATAACCTATATATGTTACCAAATTTGCTGTCAAACTTATGACTTGTAGCTCTCATTGGTAGGGCCAATCTTCTTTATTCTGAGGATCTCTAGAAAATTATTTTTCCATTCTGTGAAAGAGCAACATTTTTCATCCAACTGACTTTTAAGAATACAAATCCTAACCGCAACCCCAATAAGGAGAAGAGAAGAGAATGTTTTTGTTCTGTGGACCCGAATCGAGTTTCATCAAAGTGACCTAAGATACACATTTCAATACTAATTTCTGGGTATATGTTTGGTAGAGTCTGGAACTCATTACGGACCTTCTCCCATAAGTTCTTGGTATGTTTGCATTCCCAAAATAAGTATATCAATGTACCTTCAGCTTGGTTATATTTATTACAATTGGGATTGCGACTCAGGCCCATTTTATGCATGACCGCATGTGTATAAAACAGATTATAAAGTGCCTTAAAGTGTGTCAGCCTTAAGTTAACAGCTGCAAATGCTTTAGAGGCCACTGACCATATATTCTCCCACTTCCAGTTATGGGTACTTACCCCCAGCTCTGTAGATCATCGTCTTGCGAGTTCAGGGATCATTCCTCTGCTGCATTCTAGGATTAAATTATAAATGGTTGAGATCGAGGTACTGGATTGCATATAACCCAAAAAGCAAACTGTATCATTATTATTGGGTATGTAGTCCACTCGAATTGCTGATGCAATTATATGTCAGAATTTCACATAATATTCTGAAGCAAAACTTACTATTTTATATTTTTGTTTGACTGTGTAATCTGAGAGAAATGTGTTTGCTTTAACTAAGTCTTGCACCCTGATAACACCCCTTTGAGCCCAGTCATTATTATATAAAACCTCATCATTCTTCAAGAAGTTTCTATTTCCCCAAATTGGTTGAAGTTTAGAATTTGCTGTATCAAGGTTCAAATAAGATTTCACATACCGTATGACTCTATTCCCATCTTTTATTATTTTGTACCCCCTTAATTTCAAATGTTTGGCAAATATTACAGAGTTAAGTGTGGCTTTTTTGTATGGTCCACCACTAAAAGACCCTTTACCTTCTCTGTGGTCTGACAACCCCTTCGGTTGCTGCTGGTGCTGCTGGTGAGGACCCCATCTTTACTGTCCGAATAACTAGTTGGATGCATAAAATAAAGAATAAGGCAGGTTTATTCAGTTCAGTAAGTGTTCTCTTCATGAGGACAAGCCCCACACTGACTAAAACTCTGACTGACAGACCAACATGACACTGCCAGGCAGTGCAACAATTAGATACATGCAGTTCTAAGTGCTCTTAAAGGAGTGGCAGCTAAATATTAAGCCCCATGCTTAATGTGTGCCTCACATCACTGCCGGAACAGTGAATGTGAGCACCACTCAGACAAGCAGTAATCTATACGTTTCTAAGAAATATTTTAAGTCAATTTTTAAAGGAAAAAAAAACATTTTCATGCATTAGAAGGCATTAGATTTCCCAAAACAGAACGGTACCCCACTGCAAGGAGGGGGGAAGAACCTGGACTACACTGGGGACCAGTCAGAGTAGCACCAGAGAGGAGGGAAACACAATAGTACTTAAGACTTGGTCATGCCATAAGCACTAAAGTATGGGGGAAGGAAAAGGGAAGAGAGGGAAGGGTAGCAGTAGGAGGATACCCAGAATGCAGGCTCACACTTTAATAACAGTTGCATAAACAGGTGGACTGTCCATTGAAAGAGACATTCCTATGGGGAAGAAAACGTTAGTGCAGGTAAATAGTACCATGACAACAGGTGCAAGAAAGAGGTACAACAAGATAATTACTGCAACAATGAAAATCAGAAAATGAATTAGTCCTGACACATTTCACTGAGTCTGGTAACAAAAGTTCAAGACCTCCGTCGACTTTTCCGGTTAGTGGGAATGGAGGCATGCATGAACTGCACCAGTTCCTGACAGGAAGGGGTCAGGTCATTAAAAGAGACCCAGGAGTTCTGCCCACTATCGAATCCACACCACTTTACTCTGTAAGTCCAGGATCCATTGACAAACTTCTTTCTTAGGATCTTCTCGATCTGGTACACTGGAGTGTGTGGAAGAGAGTTCTGAGAAGAAGAAGAAGATTGAGAAGAAGAGGAAGTCCCAGGCAAATCATCTGGTAAACTGGAATCCAGCTGGAGAGTGTCAGGAGTGGGAAGATCAGTAGGAACTGGCTGCAAGTTATCTGGGGGAATCTCAGCTTCAGAGAGGATGTCAGGCTGAAGTGCATCTTCATTTGTGGGAGGACTGGGGTCATCTGGAAGGTTGTTATTGAGGTACCCTTGCTTTAGTCGGTTTATATGGACTTTGTTGTGTACCAGCTTGCCATCTGACTTGCGTCACAGATGAACATGGACCAGGGGGAGCTTTTCTACAATGTAGAAGGGACCAGTCCAGGGGCGAAGCAGTTTCTTGGTGGCTCCCAGAACAAGAACAGGATGGTACAAATAGACAATGTCCCCAACAGAGAATGAAGGCTCATGCGCCTTGGCTGCAGACATTTTCTTCATTGCTGATTTTTCTCTGGCCCAACATGGTGACTGCAACTCATTGGGCAAGTTCCAGCTGTTCCAGAAGAGGGATAATAAAAGAAGAAGCTGACTTGGGCACTTCTAGCAGTGAGAGATCCCTGTCCAGTGGAGTTCTTGGGTGACATTCATGGACTAAGAAGAAGGGGGTGTATTCTGTGCTATCGACACAAGGGCTGATATTGTATGCAAACTGCACAAAGAGAACAAACTGGTCCCAGGTGTTGTGAGTCTCATCCAGATACTTGGAGAGTGTGCTGAGAATGGTGGACACCATTTTTCACTCTGTCCATTGCATTGTGGATGGCAACTTGTGGTATGGGTCTTTTTTATGTTGAGAAGTTTGCAAGTTTCTTGGACAATGGTGGCCAGGTAGTTAGTGCCTCTGTCTGAATGTAGGTACGATGGGGTACCGTGATGACAAATGACTGTGTTGAGAAATGCACTGGCCACAGTGGTGGCTTTAATGTCTCTTAGGGGAATGAGTTCCAAATACGTTGTCAAGTAGTCCACAAAGACAAGGATGTACTTGTTACCAGAGTCAGAGCATGTTGGCAAGGGCCCAAGAATGTCAGTGCTGACTCTTTGGAATGGTTCAGTGGCTACAGGCATTGAGATGATGTGTTCCTTTGTTGGTTTGGCCGGAGGCTTTCTCTGGGAGCAGGGCTGGCAGGATTTTATGAACTGGACAATGTCTCTGTTCATGTGTGGCCAGAAGAAGTGAAGCCTTGTCTTTTTCAGAGTTCTGTGAATTCCCATATGACCTCCAGAGAGTGGAGAGGCATGAGTGGAAAGAAGAACTTGAGGGATGAGAGAGGCTGGCACAACTAGCTGTACATGAGTTCTATCCGTGCAATGACCCTTACCTTCCTTGGTCCAAATGTGAAAGAGCACACCGTTATTGAGGAAGTACTGTGAAGCAAGGAAAAGTACATCATGGCGAAGTTGCTTTTGTTGCGGTAATGTTCCAGACTCTAAGTAGGTGATTATGTTTGTAAATTGAGTGTCAGTTTGTTGTTACATTTTAACAGTTGCCAGGGACAAATCAGATGCAGAGGAGATGAGAAGTTCTTCAACTGCTTGTAGTAACTGAGGATTTGTGTGACTCTTTGAGCAGGCAGTTGGTAGCAGGAAAGCAACTTGAGGTGTTGAAGGAGTGTCCACAGGAAACACATCTGTGGCATGAAAGGGAAGAGCTTGTAAGCAGGATTCATCATCTGTTGAGGAGGATACAGAGGGATATCATCTCCGGCTTACACCATCAGCATTTGAGTGAACATGACCTGGTCTGTATTGGATTTCGAAGGTGTAGGATTGCAGCATGGTGATCCATCAGGCAAACTTGCCTACTGCCTCCTTCATTTCAAATAACCACCTGAGGGCAGAGTGATCAACGATAGCTGTAAAGGAGAAGTAGCCAAGGTAGCAGTCAAATTTCTTCACAGCAAATACCATAGCTAGATGTTCTTTCTCTGTGATGCCATAGTTCTGCTCAGCTGAGGAAAGACAGTGCCCGGCATAGGAGACAACTTGTTCTGTTCCATATTGAATTTGACAGAACACAGTGCCCACTGCAAAGGAACTAGCATATGAGTAGAGCTTGAATGGTTGGTCGAACCTTGGGTAGGTCAATACTGGAGAAGAAATTAGGTTTTGTTTTAAGGTGTCAAAGGCCTATTTACATTCAGAAGTCCAATTATAGTCACATCCCTTTTTTGTGAGTGCATACAGTGGAGCTGCAATCTTGGCATAGTTGCAAATGAACTTTCGTTAGTAGCCAGACAAGCCCAGGAAAGCTCAAAGGTCTTTGAGATTATTAGGCTCTGGATAGTCTTTGACTGCTGAGAGCTTGTCTGGATCTGGAGAGATGTCTTGAGAACTAACCACATGTCCCAGGTAATGAATTTGATGCTGCGCAAAACAACACTTTTATGGGCAAAGCTTGAGATTGGCTTGTCTGAGACATTCAAACACTTATTGAAGATGTTGAAGGTGCTCTGGCAAAGTTCTGCTGAAGACTATCACATCATCCAGGTAGACTAGGCAAGATTTCCAGGACAACCCACATAGTACGGCTTCCATAACATGTTGAAATGTGGTTGGACTGTTCCGAAGACCCATAGGAAGAAGTTTCAACTGAAAAAGTCCCAAGTGGCAGCACCATGCTGTGTATGGACAAGAAGCTGGATCAATTGAAACTTGGTAGAACCCACTCTGAAGCTCTAGAGTGGTGAAGTCAGCAGGACTGGTCACACCAAGACTCTCTAATGCATCTTCGGTTGTAGGGAAGGGATGAGCATCCTGCACTGTGTAGGCATTGAGTTTTCTGTAGTCTACCACAAAACAATACCCTTTGTCCTTCTTTACCACCAGCAAGAAAGGTGCACCCCAGGGACTTGTAGACTCTTCGACTATGTCTTGGTCAAGCATGTCTTTGATTATGTCCTCGAGGACTTGTTTCTGGTTGTGCCCCACTTTGTAGGCTCATTGATGGATTGGTTTCTGGTTGGGCTGTACTTCGATGGTGTGTTGCAGGATATCACAGCCTCCAAGTTTGTTATCTGAACCAACAAAGACATCCGGATAATTTTCCAGGAATTGCTAAAGTTGTTGCTTTTCTGTTGGAGATGCTGGAAGTTTGGAAAAGGATAGTTGTTGACTGAGGGGTAACTCTGTTGAAGTGGGAGTGGTCATGATAGTATTGACAGGAGTAGTGTTGGTGGAACCAGGCTGAGGTTCTTGCATGAGATGAAGCTGGTCCCCTGAAGACAAGCAGACAAACTTTCCGATGTTGGCACCCTTTGAAATGACCACTGGCTCATCTGTGAAGTTGCAGGATTTTTGGAAGACTGTGCCATCATGCACCGCTGATAAGCTATTTCCTGGAAGGAGACCTGATGAATGCAGCACAGGGGATCCTGTGACGATGCCAACAAAACCTTGTGGAAGTGGTTCATCTTGAATCTTGGCAATCAAAACTATTTTCAACTGAGGAGGCACGGTGACTGAGTCTATAGCTATGAGTTGCCTCCAAGGATCTAGCGACAATTTGCTTGAGGCAAAGTCTAGGATGGCTTTGTGAGCTTTGAGAAAGTCCAGGCCTAGAATTATTGCAGGTTGAAGATCAGGCACTATATAAAACTTGACAGTGGCTTGCTGTGAGCCAAAGTGAAGATTGAGATGGACCATGCCTGTGATAGGTACTGTATCTGTACTGGCTGTGATAATGTACTTAATGTCGGCTGGAGAGACATTAGGTATGTGACGAATAGCTTGATTGTTTAAAATACTGCTATTCATAACTGAAATTTCTGCTCCAGTGTTGACCAAGACGTGTGTAGACCAATCTCCTATGGTTACAGGTACATAGTTCACTAGAAAAGGTGAGCGGATGACAGGTACCTTTGCTCCAAGAAGTGAGAGTGTGCCAGAGTTCGCAGTTGGAGGAAGAGTTTTGTTTGAATTGAGAGAGTCAGAGGGGTGGTTAGTTGCTGCATTCCCCTGGTCTTGGGAGTAGTTGCGGTTATCTTGCTGATTGTGCAGTGGTGGGCACCTGTGGTTCTCTTGATTTCTGTAGTACTTTAGCTTTCGGCAGACAACAGCAGTATGTCCCCTGAATCCACACCACTGGCAAGTCACTGGTTCTCATGAAGGCAGAGGTGGATGAGGTCACTGTCGAAATGGTCGAAGGATATTGACAGAGGTAGTAGAAGAAGCAGTTGAGCTGTGGGGCAGAGTATTGATACTTGTAGTGAGCATCTCTATCATTGATTGTTGCTGCTGGACACATGTTGTGAGTGTGGCTAACTGTGATGACTGAGGTGCTTGTATACTGGTAGCCTGAGGCATTGCTATGGATTGTTGCGCAAGTTGTGCCGCTTGGATTGTGTCCATCCAGGTTGCTGGTTTCTGCTGGATGATATAAAGATGGAGTTGAGGAAGCAGTCCCCGAACAAATATTGTGATCTGTTCTTTATCAGGTTTCTGTAAGTGTTTGCAGCGAGACTCAATGTCCACTATGAAGGCTTCAAGAGATTCGGTGGGTTGCATTGTACGTTCCCACAGCTGTTGCTTCAATAACCAGGGTGGGTGTGCTTGGAGAAAATGGCCTTCGAAGGTTGTGTACAGTGTGGCAGTATCTCCTTTGACTTGGTCTGGAAGTGCGTTAAACCAGGAAATGGCAGCCCCTCTCAGAAGCAAGTGCAAGGCATTGGAAATATGCACAGGATCAGTCCAATCATGCAAGGAAATCCAGGCTTGGAATTGTTGCAGCCAGTTGACAGCGTCTTCATGAGGCAAGGCTGAGAAGGGTACTGGTTGTAGGCTGGCATGGACCATGCATTGTGGTGAAATGGCTTTAATGTAGGTATGGTCATCTTGAATAGCTTGCATAGCTGGTGCTCCTTGAGCAGAAATAGAAGACTGGATGTCATGGAAGATTGTTTCGATTTTGTAGCCCCAGGCCCTTGAGGTGGGTGAAGGTAGGACTCTGGACGGTCCGGCATCCATATCTGTGCCATCGTCAGACACTGTGGTTGGAGATGAGCTTCATTTCACTGAGCGAAGGTCGTACAGGTGAGAAGGAGCTGATGTCTTGCAAGAGACAGGACATCATGTCGTAGATGAATTGCCGAGCAAAAATAAATTTTGTAGACAAAAGTACAAGTTTTTTTTTGTAACAAAGTTTATCAATGACATCTTAATAAAGGATTTCCCACTCAATTATGTGTTGCTTGTTATTTAAATAAAGGTTTTGTTGCAAAAATCAGCTTTTTGTTTCAGTGTCCATTCATTTCAATAGGAATCCCATTATTTTCAATGGAGTGAGGTGAAGTTGTGCCCTTCCCAAGATGGCCACTGAACTGTGACATGCAGTTCCTGTGGCATTTGACTGAACTGACTGTAGCAAGATGGCCGCCAGCAAGTGGGTCAAGGTTCACTTCCTTCCTTGTTGTTTTGCTCTGCTCAAGATGGAGGATTCTTGCCACGAGGCTGCCTGGCTGCTGAACAATGGCTAAAATGGTGATTGCCGCCCTGCAGTCCTCTTCCCTGACTGAAAATGGTGGGAGTTTTGGGATGAGTGGTACAAAATGCTGGGGAATTTTTGTAGTTTTGTGACTGCTCTCCGTTTTATTTTACTGAGCTTTGTTTCTTTTGATTTACTTCCTGGCCCTTCGTTCATTTATTGCATTGCCCTGCCTTATGCTGCTGTGCAACCTTTTGTTTTCTTGCCCCCAATTTATTTTAGTAAATATGCTCAGATGTGGTGGCTCCCTGTTGCATTGCCCAGTGGCAGCTTTGTGTGCAGCCTAGAGTGTCTGGGAGTGGGGCGCTCTCCTCTGTTGCAGTCCTTAAGCTTTATTTATTTATTTGTGGACTGTTGTGAGCATACCCAGTTGGGAGAAGTGCCCTCTGTGTAATTTCAAGGCAAAGGGTGAGCTTCTGTTGTTTGTAAGGCAGCTGGTGAGTCGGGGAGAGAAGCGCTCAGTATTGCAGCAGTCCATTACGGGGAGCGGCTCACTCCATTACAACTGCGGTCCTTTGGAGAGGCTGACTGAGCTGTGGTTGTGTGGGGAGCACTGCAGTTTGTGGCCATGCTTGTGGAGTGGACGATAGTGGAGCTGGCTAGCTGGGGAGCAAAGCTGGAGGGGCCGAGAGGCAGATGATCGCTCCGTGTGGCAGGCAAGCTGAGTGGCTTGCTTGGGTGAGAGGCAGGAGGGCCAAGTGTGGAGCAGCTGGGATCCTCGTGGTGCTGGCTGGTCGACTGTTTTCTGTTGCGCCAAGGGGAGCGCTACTGCAAGGAGTCAGGGAGAGGATTGCTCCATGAGGGTGGCAGGACGAGGTGGAAGATGCGGTTGCTGTCAGTGCAGCTGCATGCCCCCTGCAGAAGCCACTGTAATTTCAGATTTCGGGGCTGGATACAGTTGGCCATGGTAAAAGGAAATCCATAGTTGAGAGGAGCAATATGGCGGCAGACTGAAGAAAGCTCTGTTTGTGTAGCATAGTACAGTATGCTGTGGAGGAATCCTGGCTGAGATGGAAGGGATAGAGCGCCGAGTGTTGTGGAGCAGTAGTCGGGAGACAGCGGGAGGGCTTATTTGTAAAATTATCAGATGTAATATTTTCCTGTCTGTTCTTCAGCTGTGATCCCCACTGTGAGAGGGAGGCTTTATAGGGAGCTGGCTTGACAGAAGGGAGCTGCAGGCCCTGCCATGAAATGTTGCTCTGGGGGGTCTGTTTTGAGCTCCATGGAGCAGATGCTTGGGTAATGTGAATTTATAAGTTAATTTCTGGAGCAGCGAGCTAGCAGAGTGGATCACTTTTACCAGGCTGTTCACAGTAGGAGGACAGCAGATAAAAAGCAAGAGACAGTTCATTGTTTTGCTCTTGCAGCCAGGGCTGTGGTAAGGTAATACATTTCAGACAATTCAAGCATAGTTGGGGTGATGACTTGGGTAACCAGCAATGCAGGCAAGCGAGATGGGGGTCTGGACAGAAGAAGGGCTGCATTCTCCACCGTGTGTGGTGTTTTTTTGTATGGCCCACCACTAAAAAATCCCTTACCTTCTCTGTGGTCTGCCAGCCCCTTCAGTTGCTTCCGGTGCTGCTGGCAAGGACCCCATCTGGACCGTGCGAATAACTAGTTGGAAGCATAAGATAAAGAATAAAGCAGGTTTATTCAGTTCAGTAGGTGTTCTCTTCATGAGGACAAGCCCCACACTGACTAAAACTCTGACCGACAGACCAACATGGCACTGCCAGGCAGTGGAACAATTAGATACATGCAGTTCTAAGTGCTCTTAAAGGGGTGGCAGCTAAACATTAAGCCCCATGCTTAATGTGTGCTTCACATAAGAGACATTCCCTGTGGTTTCCATCACTTTCTTCCCTATCAGCACCCATTCTGGTATATGTCCATACATAGCCACAGATATATTCCACTTTATAATTTGGGATATCCTTGCTGCCGGGTAATAATAAAATAAATCCAGAGCTTCCAATCCTCCATTAATTTTACTCCTAGACAACTTATGGGGCAAGATTCACAAAACACTTGTGGCAAGCGCAACTCAGATGCACCGGCGCAAGTCAGAAATGTGCCTGAGGCCAATTCAGGAACAGGTAGAAAGCGCCAGTGCAAACAAGGTGCCCTGCGCTGAAAGACATGCGCCATAGGTGCAACACAGTGACAAGCGGCGCATATCCAGGGGGCATACCCATGCATACACAGTACATCCAGATTCACAGAGCACAACCAGGGTGCATCAATGGGGCAAATCCAGTGGAAATCCAAGATGTGCCAAAGAAAGATAAGTACAAAAGAAGGAGACTTATGTCCAGCACACCAGTAGGCCATCAATGGAATGACAACAGCAGCACACAGCCACAGTCAAAGGGGAAGGGGAACCAGACAGAGGGAGAGGCACAGGCAGGCAAACTGCCAGCAACAACACCTGGCAGCAAGCTACACCAGAGGGCCACAGCGACAGAGGGGATGAACCCGGCAGCAGTTACCATTGCTGGTGCCCTAATGAGGAGGAAGAGGCTGGGTGCCAGAAGGAACCATAAGCGGTCAACCCCATGGCGGTACCGTGCCCAGCTGTCCTTCAAGCAGCTGACAGAGATGGAGACAGTTGGGCGATACCGCCTCAACATGACCATGCTGAGGCAGCTATGTGAGCTGTGCCATGATGTGATGCAGGCACCCACCGCATGAGGTCATGCCATCTCGGTGGAGACCAAGGTGACAATGGTCATGTGCCTGCTCACCACGGGAACCTTCCAGAGGCCTACTGGAGACACCACTGGCATATCACAGGCCTCAACATCCCACCTTCTCACACAGTTCCTCACTGCACTGCTACCGCATGCTTCGGAATACATCAAATTTCCCAGCACGTAGGCAGAGCTTACAGAAGACATGCAAGGGTTCCACAGACTGGAACGCATGCTAGGTGTCATAGGGAACATCAACTGCACCCATGTGGCAATCTGTACACCACCTGGCAAGGAGGGCATCACATACATGTATCGAAAGGGGTACCATTCAGTTAACTGCCAGGTGGTGTCCGATACCACAGGGTGCATCACCAATGTCTGCACCAAACACCCTGGGAGCGCACATGATGCATACATATGGCACCAGTCAGCACTCTGCATGAGCTTCAAGGCCGGGGACATCCAAAGTGGACACCTGTTAGGTACATGTGACTGAATGCCAGCAGCACAGGGTGGCACCATGTCCGGGACACATGGGGTGGGCTGTGGGCGAGCAGTCACAGGCATGAGGGCACTGGGACAGCAGGGGTGTGGAAGGGTGCATAGGCAGATGCAGGGTGGCATGTGACCGATGTGCACCACATGATGGATGGGGGCAGGCAGGGGCAGCCGAGGCAGGGATGCAGGACTGCCAGGCATGCGGCTGCATGGGTGGGGGAGCAGGACAGCAGCACACAACACAGAGGGTGGGATGGAGTCGGGGCACACGCCACAGTGTAACACAGTGTACTAATGGTGACACATCTACCCCCACAGGTGACGCCGCATACCCATTGCGGCCCTGGCTCCTCACCCCTATCCGATGACCCAGAACAGTGGTGGAAGAACGCTACAATGAGGCACACATCGTGACATGCGCCATCATCGAGTGTGTCTTTGGCATGCTGAAGATGCATTTCTGGTGCCTGTGTCAGTCAGGTGGTGCCCTACAGTACAGCCCTGAGAAGGCCTGTGGCATATTCCTGGCCTGTTATATGCTACACAACATGGCCCATGACCATGGGATACCTGTCAAGGCCAGTGAGAGTGACAGTTCCGGGGAGGAGGAGGGGGTGGTGGAGGGTGCAGCCAGTTCCACCCTGAGGATCATGGAGATTAAGGCGGGCATAGGTGCAGGGACCCCAGGCTGGTGGCAAGGGCACGGGCATACAGCACATGAGTGGTGGAGGAACACTTCGGGACATGCAGGTGAGTACTCAGGTTGGTATGTGTGCAGATCTGAGCACTACACTTTAGAAACAGCATGCAGGGAAATGGTGGGCACTGTATGCCACACAGGGGCGCACACGCTGGCGCATGCATACGATGGGGGACATACACACTCACACACAGGTACCATGCATGCATCACCCCAGAACCACATAGGCCATGCCCAAACTGCCACAGATCAGTGTGCACTGTGGCCATCACACGGGCGCTGCAAGCACCATAACGCACTCATCATTCCCATGACACATGGCATGACGGCGGCACACACAAACACACCGGACAACCTGCACAGGTAGCACAGGGGGGTGCCAGAGCAACCGTGTGGCTGGTGACCACCATACACAGCAGCACTGGCACCACCCACAGGGCATCTGGCATGCACGGGCATGCCACCTGACACCACAGGCCCCTGGGCATGAGCATCACAGGGCTGCCCCATGACCACCATGGAGACGTGGGCAGCCTCTGCCACGGCAGGTGGTGATGGGGGTGCCACCACCAGCCACAGGGGGTGTTCTCAGGGACCCCTCAGGGCTGCTGCACTGAGACCGTGAATGGGTACTCAGTGGGGTGGCCGTCCAATGCTCACCAGCCAAGCCATGGCCAGTGGATGTGGATGCCAGTGGTGACGGGGTCATCAGCAGGGGGCCCACCTGGCCCCGCCATCGGGGTGTCCAGGATGTGCTCCTGGGTGTGCGGCTGGATGCACGTTGTCCATGGCATGCTGTGGATGCAGCCACTGCCTCTGCAGCAGCCACGATCTGCCTCATGGCTGCAGTCATGCCCAACCACATGAGACATGTCTCAGCTGGCATCTGAGCATGCCACACTGCTGCAGACTTGTGCTCCTGGACCATGATGACCCTGTGACTCAAGAACTCCATCCGGAGGGCCTCCTGACCTTCCACAGTTGGCCACAACAGGTCGAGGTAGGCACCCATGTTGTCAGCAGGTGATACGGCATGGTGGCGGCACCGACATACTGGGGATGGGTCGGCCTCACCAGGCTCATCCATGGGCAGTGGACGCACCCTGTCAGGCTGTGATGTGTTTGTGTCTTGGCTGGGCACTGCCACTTGCTGTCCATGTGTGCCATCCACGGGGCCCACTGTAGTGGGTGCTTGCACACTGGTGCCCTGGCTGAATGTCACTGATGTCGCCAGCACTGCACTGCGCAGCAGTGCAGGAGACACGGACCACTCAGCCCCAAGCAGCAATGCCACCACTGCACTGGAGTTCAGCACGGTGGGAATGCTGGTGCCACCCAGGGTCCTGTGCACAGGCATCTCTGTACCATTTCCACCGCCGTCGACCATGGCAGTAGCGCTGCTGATGGTGGAACATGCATCGGTGCCAATGTTCTCATCCTGCATGCCACTGATGAGCACGATGAGTGCATCCACTATGTCCACCGCCAAATCCAGGTCAGCATGAGACAACCCAGTCAGGCCCCCCAACCATGCGATGTACCCGCCATCAGTTCCACCAGCACTGGTGGAGGGGTCCGCAGGGCCCTCTGCCACAGGGACCATGACCGGTGGTGCACAGAGCTTGGATGTTGCAGGTGCAGACATGCCCATGTTAGCGTCATTGGTCCCATGGGGAGGGCCCGCATCATCGCCTGAGAGGGCTGCAAGGTCAGCCATGGCCATGCCCTGGAGTCGCGATGAAGCTGTGGAAGAGAGAAAGGAGAACATGGTTAATGCACAGGATGCACATGACACACAGCACAGTCAGCGACGCACTGCCAGGTACGCATGCCTGTCCATGGCAGGGCCCAGACAGGATGCACAGCTACTCACCATGCTGCATCAGGCTGCTCCCCATCTGGAAGCCACCCCCTGGGACACCATGCACAGCCATCTCCAACACACTGGTGGCAAGGAGGGCCTCATTGGGGCTGAACTGTGCCACTGAGCTGGGTCCTTCCCTTATCCACCACAGGGATGTCTGGATGCTGGTCACCCTTCCCTTGGCCCTCCATCAGCTGTCATTCCAATGCTTGTGGCACTCCTGCACTATGCGGTTGAATGGTGTCACTGCATTCACCTGCTGGGCCAACTCTTCCCAGCCCTCTGCATGCGCCACCCGGCTGCCTCCCCTGCTGGTGAGTACATCCAGGCATAGGTGGAATGCCTTGATGAGTGCCCTCTCCTTGTCCTTTGTGAAGTTTGGTTGCCACCTGGTGGCGGCACCTGCCTCCTCAGACATATCGACTACTGTGGGGAGATGCATGGTGTCAGACTCACCCATGTGTACACATGGACCCACACCCATTTCCCGCTGTCTGCAGCCTCACCATGGTCTGTGTTGCTGGTGACCTGTGCTGTGGTCTGCATGTGGGCAGCCGAGCACTGGTGGACATGCACCATGGTTTGTGGTCCATGTGGAATGGTGCATGTTCTACTTATGGCACCCAGGCCATGGTGGGGGTACTGTGTAGCTGCCACAGGGTGTGTGACACCATCCTGTCTGCCATGGGCATGTCCCAGTACCCCTGCTGCATGTGTGCCTCCACTGTGGTGCCACACCATACCTGGGTGCCACCACTGCGACGGCTGCAGGGATGGAGGGGGACTGCCATGTGGTGGCATGCACTGTTAGGGTGGCAGTGGTGTGCTTGCAGGCCGTAGTGCCAATGTGCCTGCATGGGTGTTGCTCTGTGCACCGTACCTACCTGTAGCATGGTGCTGCATCCACCTCACAGTGCAGACCACCCCCAGCCGTATGTCCCATCCCTGTGTCCCTGTGTACATTGTGTGGTCCTCTGTATACATTGCATCCCCTCCCTGTCCCACATTGCACCACCTCAGCACACTGCCAACCACACCACAGATAGGCAACGGTGCTCCGTACGTGCTGTGCTGTGTGTGCCCCAGTGACCCGGTCATCCGCTATGGTCATGGCAGGGACCAGTCCATTGTCACCCCATGGATACATCCCTGCTGTAGTACAGCATGATTTGCCGTGGGTGCCACCGGATGGATGTCTGGTCCCACATGCAATGTACAGGGTTCCACCTGTTGTGCATGCTCTGATGCAGGCATACCAGTGTGTGCAGTAGCCCTGTACACATGGCTGTATACTCACCCTGTAGGCACTGACTCCTCTCAGTGTCCTGGACTCAGCCCACTGAATTGGGAGCATTTATGGCTCAGGGCATGCAAATGAGGCCTGAGCACCTGTCAATGAGACGCTAATCGGCTGAGATGCCCGTGCATGGTTGATGAGGCTGTTTGGGGCAAATTCTCTCTGAGTAGCATAATTGCTCCCAGTTCATCTCACTTTGCACAGAGCATCTGTGTGAAGGCTAATGGCCATACGGCGCATTCCCTGCTCATGCGTGGCCTGGTTAGTGCATCTGCATGACCTGGGGACATTCTACACGGCACATTCGTCATGCATGTGCAGTGTATGCATGTGCAGTGTCCAAGTGTTGCAGCCCTTCTCCCATGATGCGCCATTCCGCTGCTGTCCAGTAGCACCATTGTGAGCCTGACGATCACGGTGCCATGAGCCATATCACACAGCGTGTCCCGCAATATGCTGTCCATGCAGCACTGATCTGGCCCTCCACAAGGATCACGCACTATGTGCGGTACACGTTCATGGCTCATGCCATGCACAACATGGTGCCCACACACATAACACACATGCGCGACCATGTCCTGGCCATGCAGTGCTATTGCGCGATGGTGTGCACATGCATGGGCTCATCACCAGTGGCCATTCACACTTCACGTTCAGTGTGCGCTGTGCTGCATGTGCCTTACTGTTTCACATAGCGCAAAACATTCACTAGACGTTGCTTTTCCAATTTGCACCTTGCCAATGTCTGATCAAAGTTTAGGATGCCTAGGGCTGGGAGAACGGTGCCTAGGGCCATGAACTAGTCACAGATGGAGCTGCTACATCTTGTAGCACAGGTCATGGCTGTGGAGGGGCACCTGTTTGGACAGGAGGATCTCCATGTGCCCAGAGCCCAGGTGTGGGCCTCTATTTCATCATGGCTTGTGCACCATACTGGGATGCCACGCATAGGGGAGCAGTGCAGGCATCACTATGGTGACCTCCAGAGGCGGGCCCCAGAGCTGCTTGTGCAGCTGCGGTGTTGTGCATGCAGGGGTGCACTGCAACATCCAGGTAGGTGTTCTTCAGCTGTTTCCTTGTATGGCACATGCTGGGTGTGTCTATCACTGCCCTCATGGTGCTTCCATGCTGCATTGCCCTGGTGCCGGGGGGGCGGTTCATGGCTGTGTGTGCCTGCTAACACCAGGTGCTTCACAGCCTGGCATCACTGTCTGCTGCATGGCCATGTGCCAGCAGGGGGGCTGTGGCACTGCATCCTGCATGGTGGCAGTGTTTGCTCATGGTGCTGTTTGTTTTGTTTTGCAGGACAAGGGGCCAGGCAGCAGGCCGTGGATGCAGCTGAGGAGCGTTGTCGGCAATACATGGGCACCAGGCCTGGTGACCTGCTGGGGGCGGGTGAGTACCGCTTTCCATGATTGCTGTCTTTCTGGTTCTGTGCGGTTGGTGGTGGGTGGGGGTGTGTTCCACATTCTGGCCCTCAGTGTGTGTTCTTTCTGTCGTTTGCTGAAGATGTTCTGGCTCAACGTGCTGTTGCAGGTGGTGGTGGTGGTGCTGTGCCATTAGATGTGGACCAGAGGATCTGTGTGGCTATCCAGACTGCCCTGCGCCCTCTGTCACAGACTGTTCAGTGCCTATCAGCTGCCCTCCAGGATGTCATGCTGCACCTTCCAATCTGTGCCAGGGTGCTGCGTGGCAGGGCATGGCACCACTAGTGTTCCCCTGCCACTTTCTGGGGGACATCCCATGTAAATAGTTACCCTACCCTGTCCCCTGTTTTTGTCCCTTTCCTGTCCTGTCCTCCTTCCCGTCCCTGCTCCCCCTCTCCCCCATTTGTTGATGCTGTTGTTGTTCCTTTTATGACGTTTGGTTTGTACAGTTTATATGCCCATTACCTTTTATAAACATGTTTCACTCTATGCTTGTGTCCGTGGGTCTGTTTGTTCCAGCTCTGTGGTTGCTCCTCTTGTCCTGCTGTTTTGCTCCAGTTGTTCTGCCTGGCTCCCCTGTGTGGCTGCAGGGCATCCTGCTTGCCCTGGTGCATCACTGGTTGCACTGGCGCATCTGCGGTTGCGCCATTGTGTCCTGTGGCGATTCACAGTGGTGTTGTGCTTGGTGCTTGGCATGGTGCATGCCTCAGTGAATGGCTATGTGTGGGCTTGGTGCATCTGACTTGTGCCAGACACATCTTCTTTGTGAATCCTGCCCTCGATATGCTAAGCAAATTTTTTTTATATCTCCAAATAAACCTTGACAGATCTGAGTTAAGTTTTTCAGTCCAGTTTTTATGTTTGCTTGCACGCATGTGCACGAAACATAGTGCCATCATCCGAGTTTTCGGAGGTGTGGCAGCCCTCTTCCAATTCAGTCCGTGTGTTTGCAGGCGTGGCTGCAGTTCTCCAACAGCTGCTGGAGCTGTCTATGACAGCAGTCGAAAATGCAGTGGAGTACAGTTGAAAGGGGGAGCTACAGTTCAGTGAGCAGCGATAAGATATCACCTGCTCATGCGCGCTCCCCCTCCACACACACACACACACACACACACATGCGCACGCACATACTGCTGTGCTCGCCCCCCCACCCACACACTGTATAGCCGATGGGGTGCCCAATCCCCCGTCGGCTCCACTGTCTCCCCCCAGAGAGTACAGGGTGCCACGCTGAGGGCAGGTAATAAAAATTGCTAATCATAACAAAAGTTGTTACTTTTTAATGATTTACTTTTCTTCTCTGCAGTACTTGCACTCTTGACGCTGCAATTGCTGCCACTAAGATTTAAAGCATAGTATGGCTTAATACATTAATTTGGTAAATTAATGATGACTTACTTTGGTTTACAGGAGCCTGTTGCCAAGTTGCGGTGACCGATATCTGGAGGGGACATTAAAAAGCAAGGTGAGGCTCTCCAACTGACATGCAGAACCTCTGGGTTCACTCTTGACAACCACTGAATGTACAGTACTGGGTCCAGCAGACTCCTAGGAGGGGACTAGACTTAGTGGGAGTCAATAAAAATGATGGTACTTCTGGCTATCCTATTTCAATGAAGGGCAGATTTACCATCACCCAGGACCACTCTAAAAGTGAGGTGTGCCTACAAATGAACAATCTGAGAGCTGAGGATACCATTATGTATCACTGTACAAGAGATGCATAGTGAGAGGAAGCACATCCGAAGTCCAACAAGATATGAAATATGACTCTTCTAGGTGATGTCACCAATGAATGAGGTGAACAGCATTTGTATCCCTCTGTTCACCGTCACTGCCACTACACTGTACATGATTTCATGAGGTTTATAAACAGATTTTAGAAAGATCACACACTGAACAATCACAAAAAACTAAGTAGAAAAAGGATATAATTTGGTCGTTCAAGTAATTTCCTGGTGGTTGTAGACTGTAAATTACATTGATTTTTAGACAAAAGAAATCCTGTTCTCCTGTATAAATCCCCTCTACAGAATACATATACTGAATACTAACATCCTTGTCTGTGTTTATTTTATTTTATTTTTATCGTGGATGAGGTGTGAGTGTGTGTGTGTGTGTGGGGGGGGGGGAGTTTCTTAGGTGATGTATGAACTTTGCATCATGATCGTGAAAAAAAGAATTGAATAAGAAGTGTGGTTTCAACAGACCAAACAATAAAACTAAAGAAGTAGGAGAAGAAAATTAAAAAAGGTGATACATACTGTACAGTATAAGGCCGGTTGTAAAAGATCTCGTAAGATTTTATCACACCAGGAAGTCAAATTGACTTGATAAGGAAAACTAAAATATTAAGAATTAACAACTCCCTGGCTCCAAAGGGTGCACCATTACCTTTCCTGGCAGAGCACTGCCTGCCATTAACTACTGACCATCCCTTAATGATCCAGACAACGGAACTATAATCACTCGAACTTTTAACAACAATAGTAGGCGAGATACAGGAAACATACTGTATAAAGTATCCAATATAGTGGGGGTTGCACCAGAGCAGGATAAATGGAATAATAGATGTACTCCTCCCCCTTTGGGGAAAATGATGTTTAAGGAAAATTAGAAACTATAACAGTTAATACGTCAGGGAAAGCAGGAGATGAGGTAACCCAGCAGCAAAAACTGGTTACGAGGATAAATCGTAGGTACAATAGATGATCGTTTTTTTACAAAAAAAAAGTGAGCAATTCATGTGCACTGTGCATTGCCAGTCTTGTCCTTCCCACAAAATTTCCCCAAAATATACCTTATCATCCACCCTGAGCTTCCCGGGCAAGCTAGAAATAGTCCACTGCCAATCTCATCTGCA
Organism: Neoceratodus forsteri; assembly: GCA_016271365.2. Classification (NCBI taxonomy): domain Eukaryota; kingdom Metazoa; phylum Chordata; order Ceratodontiformes; family Ceratodontidae; genus Neoceratodus; species Neoceratodus forsteri. The sequence continues at coordinate 284,699,511 of CM057455.1, read as the reverse complement.
TACCCACCTGACTTCCCACTTTGTACACACCATCCCACACCTCTTTTAAGAAAAAAAACCTGACATGTTAAACAAGAAAACAAGAGAACTAAAATTCATAATGAATACTAAAAAAATTAACAGTTATAAATAACAAAAAGAAAACTAAATTTGATAAAACTATATGGATGTTGGAGAATACCAAATTGGAGTCTGTAAAAAGAAGAATCAGCATTAACATACAGTGCTTTTCAGACACAGTGTATCCCAAAACGATTTACAAGCAATGCTAGACTGGGAGTGAAGTGACTGAATGTGTAGTGGTGGCCATATCGCACATCAACACCCACACACAGCCTGGACAATTGCATGAACTGGTTCCAAAAAACTGTACTGTGTGATTTAAACACTAACTAAATCCTTCAAACAGAATTCACAAATCAAAAATATTAAAAATCAATTAAGCAGAACTGCTAAGGTCCAAATTAGTTCTTATAACAGATCAATGATGGAGATATGAAATGAAAGCTCCCACAAGAGCTTGCAACAGTAAGATAATTCAGCAAGCTCTCGACTGAAATCTAGGGTCACAAAAATATCTGTAAGTCTGATGCTATCCTGCCACAGTTTCTCAGAAAAATCTTTGATCTCTCATAACCTCACTAGGAGCAGTCAGATCTGAAGCTGGCCAACATACAATTGTAGCAGATGTATCATTTTGAGTAATAATCTAATGGGTCAGGGTACTACATATTAAAGCAAATAGACTTCCCTATAAATGCTGGAGGGAAAAATCATGCTGAAAAAGAAAAGCAATATCACAGTCTTGTATGTCTTGCCATCATGTAAGGAACAGATCTCACTGCACGGGAGCTACTGTCACTGTTGCTGTGTTATACTTGCAGCGTGTCTCTGTATTTCATGTCTGACCAGTATTCAATTCCTTTTTGTCTGAATTTCTGTTTGGGTCCTCACCTTGTCAATTGACTTCTAACATACGTGTCTTGTATGTGCATATTACGTTGTGACCTGACTTTCTCATTTTGTTTTACCGTCAATCTTCAGTGATCTGCCTCTCTGTACAGTATGGTGATAAGAACTTGTATTAATGCATTAAAAAGTATAGGTAGCAATGTGCAACTGTATTGACACCTTACATTTAAAAAATATATTTTAATGTAACATGTCTCTACAGTTGCATATTGCTACCTAGAATGAGTTTATTAGAAGACGATTGACAAGGTTAGAGCCACAGTCAATAGTACATTCTCAGTCATCCCACAGGATATGGAGAGTCCAAGACACTCTCCTCTGTCCAACGGAGGTGTTCTATAGCTTGACTATTATTTTATCTTGCCCAGAGGCAGCATGGGGGTGCAGATTCTGCCCCCACACTGCTGCCCAGTAGGGGAAAGTTGAAGAGACGGAAGGATGGGGAGTAGAGTTATGGGAAGAGGAACTGATGGAAGGGGGTTACTGCCTATGTGTTCTAGAAGGGAAGTGGGAAGGTAAAGGAGGAGTAAGAGGTGAGATGTTGCCTTCTGCCCCAGATCATGGAACATTGGAATAGGTTATGTTGTACATTAAGGTCAGTAGTTGTAAGGTGCCTCCTGCAAGTGTCAATATATATATAAAAGTGTCCATAATGCATAGTGTGAAAAAAAAAAAACTCACACTAGCCGGTTTACAGATTTAATCTCCAAAAAGGAAAATCAGTACCGAAAAGAAATGATACCCCTACAAACTGATCTGGAAAAACTTCCGATAGCCATATCACAATGAAAATCCCAAGTAGTATGCAGTGACCCTGAGTACTGGCTAAAAAAATGAATCAGATGAAAATCGCTGAGCTTTTTTAGTGCAAGCCAAAAAAAAAAAAACATCAGTAACAAAATACTGGAAAGTTGTTGAATGCACATCTTAACCCATACTACATGTATTTATTTCAGAAACAGTACCAACTCCACTCTATCATTTAAGCCTGGGACTTGACATTCTTTCAAATTGAAAACCCACATGACTTTCACTGCAGCACGAGGCTGTCCAGGTTCCCATCCCTACCTAATCATACCCTTTCCATAACTATCAAGGAAAACTACATGACATTCCCGTTTTTTGTAATATGACGTTCTAAAATATTTTTTGTACTGACTGTTGATTTTGCTAATACAGTATATTCCCCCAGTCGTATTTTAAATTTGTGGGCAGTTTTTCCCACATAATGGCCTTGACAAGTACATTTTGCTATGCACATCATACTCTTTGTGGAATGAGATAATACAACATCTGATTACAAAATCATTTGAAATACCAGCAACAAATACATGTGCACACTGTACACAATTGCCTGTTATAATTGCCCCAACAGGGAATGGGTGACCATGTCACATAAATTTTTTTCTATGGGATGGAAACTGTTTGCAATCCTGTGCATGCTTATAGAAGATTCTAGGTGGATCTTTGGTGTGCTTGCAAAAGGATGGGTCCATTTGCAGTACATGCCAACTATTACTGATACAGTTTGCCACCTTTATAGATTGTAGATTAAAGTTAGTGACACAACTAAGACTCCCATCCTGATTTCCTCGTTCCCAGTTGCTGGGCAACAACCGATCTTGTTTGTCTTTATTGACTGCTCTCAGAAAGTAGTCATTTGCATCATCACAATTCCTTTTTTAGTCGTTCCCTACTAGATGTCATCACACAATCACGCCTGCATCAGGCTGCATGCACAGACTCTGTTGAAGCACAGTCATGATGCAGTTAAACTTTTATAAAATTCACAATATATAAATAACATTTTTGATCAGAATTCATGAAACACTCCTATGGGGGTGGGGGTGGGGGGTCAGGATGCTGCCAGGAATGTCAGGCACCATTTTCAGGTTAGAGTCAGCTGCTCTTTTAACTATACAAAGAAGAAAAGGCAAACAAAACAAAACATTTTAGGATTAGAAGAAATATATGCACAGTTTTAGGTTTCATGACCCAAAGTTCAGGCTGAATACTGAGATTCAATTCAGAGCATCCTTAATACATGATCAAGCTAACATGAAGTAGCAGTACTGTGTTAGCAAATTGAAAAAAAACTGCAAACATACAGTAGCACTAGCATCAGTAAGGAGTCAGACGATTCAGTAAATGAAAAGAAGAACAGAATGAATTTATCCAGATGACTGAAACCATGAAGACGACAGTGTCACAGAAGCTAGGTAATAAATGGATAAATATCAGGATCTGGAAAAAATAGGCTAGAAAAGACAAAAGTAAAGACAGAGTGAAAATGAACGATAAGCATATTCTGAAGAATTGCTCAAATACCAGAACAACTGATGGACACACAAGGATGTGTGTTTGTGTATGTGTGTGTGTGGGGGGGGGCAGTAAGTTACAGAGCTGTATGTCTTTAATTATGTAAATAAAATGAGGGTGCTTTCATTATTTGGGCAGGTTATTTTAGTCAACGAGCAAGTGCATACCAACCTCATATTCTACATACACTGGAAAAATGAAAATGTTATATTTGTTCTTTAATTTTTTTTAATTAGTCAAATGAATGCTTTATATGATGAACTGTGCTTGTAATCAGGGAAACTTGCAGCATTTGTGTCAGAACAGGCACAGGTAATGCTGTAACATTAAAGCAAATAAAAGGTAAACAAAATACCTACTAGAAAGAATTAGTTGGTTTCCCGGTTGCTGTCAGTTTCTGACAACTTCAGGAGAATGTGTCCCACAGAGCGCAAGTCTGGCTGACCTCATGGAATGCATGAAAGACAGCGTCAGCATTTAGCTTCTACGCTCACTCTCTCAATATGATAACCAGAAATATAAAATGTCCTGCTCAGTAACAGCCATATTTACATTTACTGATAGACGGCAACATTAAAAATACAAAAAATCAGACTTTCACAGTCAGTGATTATTTATTTAGCTTTTGTTGACCGGGTAAGTGCACTAGACAAATCCTGCCTATTTTCAGGCACGACCCGGGGGGAGGGGGGATACAGATGAATGCCAACTGACCTTGAACCAGATTAAGCTGTTGGTGGTATTTTTAGTGAATGAGGGAAATTTGGCCAGGACACCGGGGAAATTCCCCTACTCTTTTCGATAAGTGCCATGGGATCTTTAACATCCACCTGAACTACCACCAATCCAGGCAGATGGGACCTCGGTTTAACGTCTCATCCGAAAGACGGCACCTCAGAAATGCAGCACCCCTCTCATGCTGCATTACAGTGCCAGTACTGGGATATTAACCCAAGTGCCAGATGTGGGAACTGAACCCACAGCCCTCTGATCTCCCAGCCTCAGAGGCGAGTGTGCTACCTACTGAGCCACTGACACTGCATTAGTCAAACATATATGCGTTACTATAAATAATCACAACACACTCCTGTATGAAAGCATTGTTTTATTCATTTCCTGTCCTTTTTAAATTATATTGCAGGATTTCTCACTAAACGGCATGCTCCACAAAAGTTATATTTCATTTTGTCTTAACAAAATGAAACAAAAAATGTTTGCAAAATAAGTAGTTGTGTCCATTTGAAGACTTTCATGTTCATGGGGTTGGGGGGGGTGGTGCGAGGTTAGCCTTAGGTTTGTCCATTTTGTTATCCAGTTCTTTTGTGCCTATACCATTTTATTTCCCTAATGTTATACTGTTTTAATGTGTATCATACTCTGCCTGTCGTTTAACAATTAGCAGTGTTCTTTGGGGCACCAGTTATTGTAGTACTCTGTTTCGGTACCGAATGCACAGTTCCCTCATTCTCTGGTAATACAAGTAACTCACTGAGCCTCCATCTCCCTTATACAGTATATCTTAAAATCCTAAATGTTTTCAATCGTATTACATTTCCAGTTTCAATGTCCATTCCCAGTTCAATCTCAACTGGTAAAATAAAAACAATACTGTAGCTTCTTTGCATAAAACCTAATCTGGCAAGCTTTTGACCACTCAACCGTCGGACCTTTCATGTGGACGCAGTTTATTGCAAGCATCAGTTTATAATGAACTTGATAGATTGCACTGAAATAACAGAATGATGAGAATAGGAAGTACAGTGTAGCTAGATATTTATTGTAACACCAGGTACTGAAGCTGCTGGTAGCTTGTTATGGCTATAAATTATAACCGTAACAAGCTACCAGCAGCTTCATTAGAGTTATAACCTCATAATAAGTTCACTTCCCCGCTCCCACTACTGGTCAAAAGACTGAAAGGATGAACTGGGGCCAAACAACAGAAGTGAAAAAAAAAACACATGCACTTAGAAACTACAAAGTGCATTGCTCCCAGTGTCTTATTATAATTTATTGAACTTGTTATGGAGCGGAACTTATTATGGGGTTATAACTCTAATGAGTAGAAACACATTGTGATTGCCTTGTTGCAGCACTCGATATGATGATGAAAAGGTTCTAACAATATAGTTCAGCAAGAGTTTTACAGGTGTCTCACTGTGAGCAGCTTTACTAAAAGGATCTCTGTCTGAGACTGTATTATTCATTCTCATGACAAAGGGGACATCTTACCTGACACAAGTTGCACTGGTCCCTAGAAGCAAGAGGAAAGCTGAACACACTGTGCAAAATGATGGTAAAGTTAAATATATTTTTTAATTTTGCTTCTCATATTTTTGCTTTTCATATGTTGGGCCTGTGTTATGACCAGATACAATATGTTATCCCTGAGGAAATAGAGCAGGGTGCATTTGTTGGAAATATTGTGAAAGACCTGCGATTAGATCTCAGAGACCTGTCTTCCCAGAAGTTTAGAATCATCTCTGGAAACAAAAAGCAGTACATGAAGGTGAATGAGGAGACAGGAGTGTTGTTTGTAAATGATAGAATAGACAGACAACAGCTTTGTGAGGTGGGTGCTACATGTTTTCTTTCTCTGGAAGCACTACTTGACAATGCAGCATGAAACAAAAGCACCCATATTACAGACTATAAAGAAGACACAAAGATAGTGTCAAAGTTTTATTTGCACAACTGTGACACATCAACCAGAGGTAGAGACACAAGGTTGGGGCTAAGCGGAATAAAAGCCTTACGTGTCATCCAGCCGACTGCTGAGCTTCCTCAGAGTAATTTGTGTACCTTTCTCTGTCTTTATACAGCAAAAACATGCTAAGTAATCAATTAAACAGTTTAGTAATTAAATACATAGATCCAATGTGTGTCTAATTAAAACAAATAGCCCAAGTCTGTCTGGTTTTTGCACCATTTTTTCTTGTGGTCCGAATGATCATTAGTGTTTAGGTAGTTAGTTATTCACAGGTTATGTATTTAATAGCTTTTTACGGAACTGTTTTTCCACTACAGGCACTTTTGATACATTGATTGCAATACATGTTAATGTGTCTTTTTTATAAACTAGTTAAATCATCATTGCGGTGTATTTGTTTTAATTAAACACACATTGAATCTATGTATTTAATTACTAAATTGTTACATTGATTACTTAGCATGTTTTTGCTGTATAAATAAAGACAGAGAAGGGTGCACAAATTACTCTGAGGAAGCCCAGCAGTCAGCTGGGTGAAACGTAAGGCTTTTAGTCCGCTTAGCCCCAGCCTTGTGTCTCCACCTCTGGTTGGTGTGCCTCAGGTTGTGCAAATAAAACTTTGACACTGTCTTTGTGTCTTCTTTATAGTCTGTGTAGTGGGTGCTTTTGTTTCATGCTGCATTGTTTGGTTTTCTACATAGCACTTTCATACTGCCCAGTGCTCCTTGCTCATTATGTTTGCTTGCACGCATGTGCAAGAAACATAGTGCCATCATTCAAGTTTTTGGAGGTGTGGCAGCCCTCTTCTCATTCAGTCAGTGTGTTTGCAGGCACGGTCACAGTTCTCCAATGGCTGCTGGAGTTGTCTATGACAGCAGTCGAAAATGCAGCGGAGTACAGTTGAAAGGGGGAGCTACGCTTCAGTGAGCAGTGATAACATATCGCCTGCTCATGTGCGCTCCCCCTACACACACACACAGGCACACACACTGTGTGCTCGCCCCCCCACTCACACATTGTAAAGAGGGGGTGCCCAATCCCCTGTCGGCTGTGTTGCGCCCCCTCAAACAGAGTTCCACATGCCACGCTGGGGTGCCCACCCCAGCATGGCTACACATCCACATAGCCGACAGGGGGTGCCCAATCCCCATCGGCCCACTGTTCCCCCAGAGAGTACAGGTCCCATGCTGGAGCCCACCCAGCATGGCAACAGATGCTATCACCAATGGGGTGCCCAACTCTGGCCGGATCCATGCCCCACACAAACATCCATTCTTCAGCCACGCTGGGAGCTCCACCCCAGCGTGGCAAACATCCCACATCATCGCCCTTTTAAAAAACAAAAACCCTGAAACACAAAAACGATCCTCGTTGTCTCTGCCCCCACCCATGCCCACCCACTGCACACCCTGCCTTCCCACACCTTCCTCACCCCATACTTACCTCCAGACTCTGGCACAATGATCTTCAGGGGACTGGGAACACATCTGCACTCTTCAAAGCCGACTGCGAACTGAGGAAATGCCGGTAAGCTGTATAATGGGATAGATAGGGTTTTTTCAACTTTGCTGCATATCTCAGGCATTTTTTGGAATTATTGCCTTAAATTTTCAACATGGGGTTTTTGCGACCCCTTCTCATGAATGCTGTCACTGTCATGGTGTTAATCAGGCTCGAAGGGTGATTTCGCAGTCACTGCGCAAAATCACCTTTCGCGACTGAGTAACAAAATGACACTGCCACTGTTCATAAGATGGGCTCTCAAAAAGCCTATGTTGAAAATTTGGTGGAAAAATACCTAAAAATGACTGTTTTATGAGCATGCTTTGCACAGTTCCTACACACCCTCGTAAGTTCATGACTTAGTAATATTTTCAGTCCAGATTTTCACCAGTGGCATTTTTCCACACTTGCTTATGAACAGTACAGCTGTCATTTTTCACAACATGGCCGAAATGTGTTTTCACACTTTCAGCGCAGAGATCCGTGGTCGCTGTGGGAAAACATTGTTCGGGACAGATAAAGAAAATCACAGTGACACTGTTCACGATCGGAGGTCCCAAAATGCCTGTGTTGACAATCTGCTGTAAAAAATCCCCAAACTAATTACATTACAGGTGTGCATTGCACAGTTTCTATGCACACTCGTGACTTCACCAGTTTTTTTAATATTTTTACTGCAGATTTGTAACATTGCCATTTTTTACACCTCCCCATGAACAGTACAGCTGTCAGTTTTCACATCCTGTTCAGAATGTGTTTTTGCACCTGTGGTGCTAAATGCCAGCAGGTCGCTGTGAATAAGCAGCTTTGCCAACAAACTGATATTGCCACTGTTCACGAGGTGGGGGTCACAAAAAACCCATGTTGAAAATTTGGAGTGAAAATACCAACGAATGCCTGAGGTGTTAGGGTTTCCAACCATAATGCCCCACCCTGTAGAGAATGACAGGCATCAGGGGTGTGACTTGGGATTCTTGCCTGTAATGCTCATACCATTCCACACCCTGCAGCCAGTGAGAGGCATTGAGGTATGCCTGGGACTCTTCGGCCCCAAAATTCACCCCATTCTCCTATACCGCACCCATCTCACCGTATTTCCTGATGGAATGGGGTGTGCATAAGGGCCAAAGACCCCAAGGCACACCATGATACTTGTCAGTGTCTGCAGGGTATGGTGTGGTGAAATGGCGTGGCCGTTTTGCCTGACAACCCAAAGGCACACCCCAATGCCTGTCACAATGGGGGTGCCCAATCCCCCATCGGCTCTACTGTTTCCCCCCCAGAGAGTACAGGGTCCACACTGGGAGCCCACCCCAGCGTGGCAATAGATGCTATCACAGATGGGGGTGCCCAATCCCCCATCGGCTCCATGCCCCCACACAAACGTAATCCTAGCCTACGCTGGGAGCCCACCCCAGCGTGGCAAACGTCTCGTATCGCCATCCTTTTTTAAAAAACCCTGAAACACAAAAACGGTCCTCGCTGTCTCTGCCCCACCGTGCCTCACCCACTGCGCACCCTGCTCCCACACCCTTTATCCCATACTTACCTCCAGACTCTGGCGCGACGATCTTCGGTGGACCAGGAACACGTCTGCACTCTTCAAAGCTGACTGCGAACTGAGGAAATGCCGGTAAGTTGTATAATGGGATAGATAGGGTTTTTCCAATTTTGCTGCATATCTCAGGCATTTTTTGGAATTTTTGCACCAAATTTTCAACATGGGGTTTTTGGGACACCTTTTCATGAATGCTCTCACTGTCATTGCATTAATCGGGCCTGAAGGGTGATTTCGCAGTCACTGTGCAAAATCACCTTTCAGGACTGAGTAACAAAATGACACTGCCACTGTTCATAAGGTGGGCTCTCAAAAAGCCTATGTTGCAAATTTGGTGGAAAAATACCTAAAAATGACTGTTTTACGAGCATGCATTGCGCAGTTCCTACGCATGCTCGTAAGTTCGCGAATTTTCAATATTTTCACTTCAGATTTTCAACATTGCCATTTTACTACACCTCCTTATGAGTAGTACAGCTGTCATTTTTCACATCTTGCCCAAAACATGTTTTCGCACATGTAGCGCACAATGGCACAGCTGGTGTACGAAATCAATGTATGGGACACATTAAGAAAATCACAGTGACACTGTTAATGAGCAGTGGTCTTAAAATGGCTATGTTGAAAATTTGGTGACAAAATTCCTAAAAATGACTGTTTTACGGGCATGCATTGTGCAGTTCATACACACGCTCGTAAGTTTGCGAATTTTTAATATTTTCACTCCAGATCTTCAACATTGCCATTTTATTACACTTCCTTATGAGCAGTATAGCTGTCATTTTTCACATCTTGCCCAAAACGTGTTTCCGCCCATGTAGTGCACAATGGCGCAGTTGGTGTGCAAAATCAATGTATGGGACACATTAAGAAAATCACAGAGACACTGTTAATGAGCAGAGGTCTTAAAATGGCTATGTTGAAAATTTGGTGACAAAATTCCTAAAAATGACTGTTTTACGAGCGTGCATCACGCAGTTCCTACGCACGCTCGTAAGTTTGTGAATTTTCAATATTTTCACTCGGATTTTCAACATTGCCATTTTATTATACTTCCTTATGAACAGTACAGCTGCCATTTTTCACATGCCACCCAAAATGTGTTTCTGCACATGTAGCACACAATGGTGCAGTCGGCGTGCAAAATCAATGTTTGGGACAGATTAAGAAAATCACAGTTACATTGTTCATGAGCAGAGGTCTTAAAATGGCTATGTTGAAAATTTGGTTACAAAAGTCCATAAAATGACTGTGTTACGAGTGAGCATTGTGCAGTTTCCACGCACCCTCGTAAGTTCATGACTTAGTAATATTTTCAGTCCAGATTTTCACCAGTGGCATTTTTCCACACTCCCTTATGAACAGTACAGCTGTCATTTTTCACAACATGGCCGAAATGTGTTTTCACACTTTCAGCGCAGAGATGCGTGGTCGCTGCGGGAAATCATTGTTTGGGACAGATAAAGAAAATCACAGTGACACTGTTCATGATCGGAGGTCCCAGAATACCTGTGTTGACTATCTGCTGTAAAAAATTCCCAAACTAATTACATTACAGGTGTGCATTGCACAGTTTCTATGCACGCTCATGACTTCACCAGTTTTTTTTTACATTTTTACTGCAGATTTGCAACATTGCCATTTTTTACACCCCCCATGAACAGTACAGCTGTCATTTTTCACATCCTGTTTGGAATGTGTTTTTGCACCTGTGGTGCTAAATGCCGTAGTTGCTGTGCATAAGCAGCTTTCCGCTAACAAACTGATATTGCCACTGTTCATGAGGTGGGGGTCACAAAAAACCCATGTTGAAAATTTGGAGTGAAAATACCAACGAATGCCTGAGGTGTTAGGGTTTCCACCCATAACGCTCCACCCTGTAGAGAATGACAGGCATCAGGGGTGTGACTTGGGATTCTTGCCTGTAATGCTCATACCATTCCACACCCTGCAGCCAGTGAGAGGCATCGAGGTATGCCTGGGACTCTTCGGCCCCAAAGTTCACCCCATTCTCCTATACTGCACCCATCTCACTGTATTCTCTGATGGAATGGGGTGCGCATAAGGGCCAAAGACCCCAAGGCACACCGTGACACTTGTCAGTGTCTGCAGGGTAGGGTGTGGTGAAATGGCATGGCCGTTATGCCTGACAACCCAAAGGCACACCCCAATGCCTGTCACTCTCTGCAGGGTGGTGGTGGGGTTGGCTTCAGTTCAATACTTCACTGCCATTCCTATTATGCAGCTCTGTAGCTTCTACACTACCAATGCCAATGCCAGCAAGCAAGCATTCGGCATTGACAAATGCTTGTTATTAATATGACAAGGTATCATCATAAAAAATATAAAGTATTCTTGGTAAGATATTCATTTTTATTCCGTCCAACCTTCCCCACATACCCAGTGTCAGTTTGTTCTATTTAGCAAGTGATTCAGCAATTTTGTTTTTTATTTCAGCCAAATTTATTTTTACTGTTTTTGCAATATTTTTACAAACTTTGATGCCTAAATAATCTATATTATTCTGTGCCCAAGTGAACCCACAATTCAAGATTGTTTCCTTACTACATTGTCCATTTAAAGGCAGAAAGTACGACTTAGATGTATTCAATTTGTACCCTGAGAATGTGCTAAAGTCATTTAGTATTTTTAAAATCTGAGGTAATGGCTATTCTGGGTTCGCCAGTGTTATTAAGTGATCATCAGCGTAGACTCAAGTGCGCAGATCAACATTCTTGATTTGGATCCCTTTAATATAAGTGTCTACATTTAATTTTCTAATTAGTGGATCTATGATTATGTTGAATAGTTGTGGGGACAGAGGACAACCCTGCCTAGTTCCTCTATACAATTGAAAATAAGGTGACATTATTCCATTTGTAATCACAGCTGAAGAGGGGTTATTACATAGAATTTTGATTCATTTAACAAAAGTCTCTGGAAATTAATAAATATCTCGTATTTCAAATATGTGTGTCCAGAGAATTCTGTCAAGAGCTTTTTCCACATCTAAAGCCAATAATCTACATGTTAGAGTAGCCTTATTAGCATAGTCCAAAATATGAAATAGTTCTCTTGTATTACCTGCCGACTGACATCCCTTCATAAATCCTGTTTATTGTATAGAAATTAAGTAGGGTAACACAACTTCTAATCTGCTCGAAAGGATTTTGGCCAACATTTTAATGTCCGTATTTATTAGGGAAATAGGACAGTAGCTGCCACATTGTAGTGGATCTTTACCTGTTTTATGAATTAATGTAATTAGACCTCTAGTTTGGTCTGTAGATAATGCCCCTTTATCCATTGCTTTATTAAAAACATTTTTCAGAATGGGAGCTAGTTTATTACAAAAGGTGTAGTAGATGTAATTAGAAAATGGGCACATATCATTCTGTATCCTGACTGGCTGAAAGCTTAAATTAGTTGGGCAGGTATGAGACAACAGAGACCGGGAAATAACGAGTCCCCATCTCTGTCACCTCATTTCATTCTAAAAAAATGGGGCAGTAGAATTCTGTAAAAGGCAAATACCTCCATGTTGCTTTTGAGGCCTAGTGATAGCGAGCTGTAACCTAGTGGCTCAGACATCACCCCCTTTAATGCCACATCCTGCTTCACTTTGCTGTAATAAATAATAAAAATAAATGGAGTTTAGCAAAAATGCAGCAGGGCTAGTTGTGTGGGTGCTGTTGTTCGAGTGGCGAGGAGGATACACTGGGGCTGCAGCTCAATGCATAGCATGATCGCGCTCCAAGGAAAGTGCCTGTGGGCATTTGTAACTCCCACCCCCTATGGAGCTCAGGCTGTGGCCTACTCCATGTAGGTGGGAGACTGAGAAAAATTGAGCCACCAGGAGGTGGAGGAGGCCATGGAGGAAGCGCCCCCCAGCCCGAACTGCTGCTCCAGCACCAAAGTTAATTGTTTATGCTGTAAGGGGCTTGAGAAGCAGCAGGATCTGCTACTGAGTAAAGCCGCTTCTGCGGCAGTGCTTATGCAGGCAGAGATGAGAAAAGCATAATTAGGGGACTTAAGTAGCACTCTCAGTGTCTCGCTCCACTCATGTAGCCATTATCAATTCAATTAAACTCTTTAGCAAGCAAGCACCTTCTTCTTGAACAAAAAACAAAACACAGTACCTCACTCTTGCTGCTCCCAATTTCCTCTACTGTTCAATCTACACATCCAGTACTGACTACCGCAACCACACTAGAAAAGCTACAAAAAAAACTGAAATATGCAAATATTGTTAAGCCGTGTGTGTGTGTGTGTGTGTGTGTGTGTGTGTGTGGCGGAGGGGGATATGACAACCTGCTCCAAAGGCACAACTACAGAGACTCAAGTGAGACAAAAGTCCCTAACTCAACAAAAAACACAGCATTCTAATACAGACAGAGGAACTATTTTATCATTTTAACATATAAATTAACATCAAAATTATTTATTTTCAAACATATACATATCTTATACAGTGGCCCATTTTCTAAGCACAATAATACCCTCCAGGGTGGGCGATATTGTGCTATACCAGACCTTCCAGGGGCTATAAGGCCCTCTGCCTGTGGTGTTGGGCCTCATTACACCACTGGGCGGTCCGGTATAGCACAATACCTCCCACCCTGTTGGGTATTATTCCTTACGCAGAGTACCCATCTGGGCCTGGGGTTTTGTTCTTTTTTAATGTTTTAATAGCATTCCTTATCTCATGTTCCGTAATAGTTGCTCCCAGTATGTTTTGTTCCTTTGTTGTTATCTTAGGTATATATAAGTCCTCACAGTACTGGTGTACTGTCGGCCCAGTATTTTCCTGTCCTGTTCCATATACTTCCTTATAGAATTCATAACATGCTTCATTTATTTGTTTATGTTTTAGGAGAATGTTGCCTGAGCCTTTTGCTTTAATTGCTGTGATGTTGGTAGTTGTGGAGTTCTGTTTTAGCCTTATTGCTAATAATTTTGTTGCTCTAGGTCCTGAGTCTATATAATTAACTTTAGATTTCCTAATCACGAAATCCACCTCTGAACTAATTAAAACGTTGTATTGTGTTTTCAGGTTGGATCAGGACCGCCACATCTTGCCTGTTGTACCTCCATCTAATCTCCACTGTATGTTCCCTATTTGTTTTACACTTCTCTTTGTACCCTAGACCTCTCCTTTTTTTCCTGGCTCCTAGGCTAATAAGATCTCCCCTTAAGCAACATTTCAGTACATCCCAGATATTTGCCTAAGAAGAATCACCATTGTTGTTTATGGTGATAAAATCATCAATTTTGTTCGCAGTTTCTTCTTTAATCTCTACCTCATTTATAATGAAATCATTAACTTTCCACCTCTTACTGCTCTCATTTGTTATTTGTTTGATAAAATTCATTATCACCGGTGAATGATCTGAAATCACAGCTTGTTTTATTGATGTATAATTAACTCTTTTAATAAAATCTTTAGGAACCAATATGTAGTCAAATCTAAAACCTGATCTGTGACATTGGGACCAAAAAGTGCATTCCTTCACCCCTGGATGAAGCAGTCTCCATATATCAATTAGTTTAGTACTGGACAATAGAACATCTAATTCTTTATCTACTTTACCTTTATGTGGTCTGCTTATGGATCTATCTAAGGTGGGATCAATAATTGCATTCAGGTCTCCCCCTGAAATAAGTTGTGTGATTGTATCTATTAAGTAACAAATACTTTTTCAAAAATGTTGTGATCTGAGGCTGTTGGGCCATATATATTAACAAAAGCAAAAGATTCTTCTCCTGTTTTCCCATTTAAGATTAAAAAGTACCCATCCGTATCAGCCACTTGATGCTCAAGCTGAAACACCACCTTTCTTGCAAGAATAATGAGTACACCTGCCTTTCTTGTACTACTGTATTCCTCACTCCGAATACCTGCCCTACCCATTCCCTATGCAGTAGATTATAATGATCCTCTGTTAGATGTGTCTTCTGGAGAAATGCTATTGAGGCACCTACTATTTTAAGGTGACGTAACATCGAGTATCTTTCAAGTTTATAGTTCAAACCTCTGATGTTCCAGGTGTCCGCTGTTAAATCATTAGAGAGTGTCATATGCATATTAAACATAACTTATGATGTATGTGATTCTATAATTTAGGTTTTTAGCTAGGTGAACAATGCTGCCTACTGGCCCCTTCAAGCTAATATAAATATTTTTGATATAGTTGTAAAGAACCATAGCTGAAATCCTGTTCTTTTTAATAGTAAGTTGGTGAGGTTCAGTTTTCAGACAACAGAAAATATAGTGAGTAGAGAACACAAAGAAGTAAAATAGAAATAGAGAGGAAATTAATGATAAAAGCCCTTTAGATTTATTGTTTAGAAGAAGCCCCTACCCCTACCCCTCAAATCATCCCATCTAGACATTCCTGAATGTAAACAAAACACCAAACTGCCTAACCCCAGCCCTATCCTCTGGATCTCGGACCCAATATTATGATGTTCTAATTTTGAAAAAAATATCTGCACCAGTACACATCAATATACTCATTAATAGGCTGTACTGCTTTATATCAGGATAGTACTGATTATTTTGAATCATCCACATTTCTAAATTCAACCTAAAAGTTCTGTAAAATTAAAATTAAAATGTGTAAAACTTCCCTAAAGCACTTAAAGGAAAGTTACATATATGTCCAGTGACTGCCAGCATATTAATGTAAAATGAAATTAGAATATTCTTAGCATGAATGAGCATACCAATCAGTCAGACCATTACTAACACAAATATGTTGCATGTTAATAGGCAGTCTATTTTAAGACTTGAACATTATATACCTCTTGTGAACTAACAGGCAGTAAAGCAAAACATCCCACATATTTCCTTTAGTAATGTGAACCTGAACAAGTCCTCCCCCATAATATTTAAATAAAGTCACATTTAAGTTTAGGAAACAATGCACATATCTTGATTAAGAAACTCAGTAGACCTTATAAAACCTTATTATTCAGGGGTCTCACATATTAATTTATACAGCATTTATCATCAAACTGATAGAACTGTAACCTTTAAGTTCTACATAGCTAGCACTTTATAAATGAAACATAAGCTTTTAAACAAACACTTCAGGAGCATATCAAAAATGTTAGCAAGCCTAGCAAATAAGTCAGAAAACAAATGGTGTAATCGAGGTTTCAGAATCTGAGCTCTTTCAGGTCCCGTTTTGTGATATGAGTGATAGAGCCCTCTGTAATCAATGAGAAAACCATATACACTCTCCGATGAACATCTCGTTACATTACAGATGAACCGTACTCTAGCAGTATCACAAACCCAGAAAAGATAATGGGTATTTTAGGTACATTACCCCCAGGAGACGTTCCTTTTTTCAGTTTGTTATAGAAGACCTGTCCATGCCCTTCGACCTCCACAAAAAAAGACTCCCAGCATTCTCAGAATAAAGGTGCCCAGAAGCTCGTATGTCTGACGCGTGACCCATCCACCATGGTTCAAGGACAAATGGAAAGCCTCGAGGGAGCACAAGCAGAACCATTGGAAGACAACAATTGTGAGTAAAACAAGATGGCCACAAATGAAAAATTGGGGAGGATCTCCAGACTATAATAGTAGAACCAAGCCACACACAGATATCTCAGAAAATTCATTGGTTTAAGCCAGGATCCAAACCCCAACCTTCATAGTGTGCCTGCAATTTACAGGTTTGTTTGTTTTTTTGGCAATGCAGCATCTACCCATTCAGTCATGGCATACACCTCAATACAGCAGCGTTAAATAAAGATAGCAAGCTAAATAGCACAAAACGTCTCCTCTTTAAAACCATGAGCAGGTCTCGCTAATATAGACCTGTTCTCAATAAAGAACCCCGATTTGGCTATTCAGAGGTTCCCTGGTATATTAGGAAATTAGTTTACTGAGCATTTTTATAGCTTGGCATTAAGTCTGATCCTCGCTGCTGACCAGAGCTGTACATAGAAATGGGCACCAAGCTTTTTTTGTATAGGGAGTCCGCATCATATAAAACCATGTTAGCGACACCATAACCTATAGCCTGGGTCTCAGTTCATCCCACGCAGTGTCAGCAGGTATTCAGTTTAATATTCAACCTCCATGTGCTAGTTAAGTTTCCCAAAACAGACCGGAGTATAAATTATAACAGTATACATGTTTCCATAAAAAGTTACCTGTATAAATAGGGAAAAAATAGTGGCCCAAAGGTTTCTACTCCTCTCCCCTATCAATCCTCCATTTGAACACCAAAAACAAACAGGTAACTTAGTCAAACATATTTCACACTATTCCAGTTTAGCATTGGAAATCAAAATCAGCAAAACATTTTGGAAAGTCTGCTCTGAGCCCTTTTTTAGCAGCCTCTATGCCATTATATTCCTTAATTCCATTCTGTACCCAGATCCTGAGTCTAGTGGGAAAAAGCAAGCCATATTTTAAACCAGCCTCTCTGAGCTCCTTCTTTATGGGGTAAAACATATCCCTTTTCTTGAAGGTTTCAGGAGGGAGGTTATTGAAAATGTTGATGTTGCACCCACAAACGAAATTGTGGTAGTGTTTCTGAGAGCTCTTTGAACGTGAACTTCTTGCTGAAAATCCAAAAGCTTTAGTATGAAGGAACGAGATTTTTCATTTCTTCCAGGCTTGGGTTTTAGGGAGTGATGTGCTCGCTCAATCATATATTTTGTACTATCAGGGGGTGGTCCAGCAATATTTAAAAAAAAGTCTGTTGGAGAACTCAAATGGGTTTGTCCCTTCAATTCCTTCTTTTAACCCAAATATCCTTAAGTTGTTTCTTCTATCCCTACTTTCCATTTCTTCTAATACTTTAAGCTTCATACTATTCTGGACTCTCTTCTTTATTAGCTACATCTTCATCGCTACTTATTCTCACTTCTGCATCTGTAAGTCTCCTTTTTTGAACCACTAGATCAGTTTTAAAAGCTTTCATGTCTTGAACCATGTTACTCAAAGTTAATTTCATCACTGCAAATTCCTGCATCATTATTTCAAAATGAGCCACTCTAACAGGTGAATTTATTGCCTGTTTTTTGCAATCTGGCTGAACCATATCTGGCTGTCTAGGGTCACCATCAGAGCTGGGGAGAGGTATTTTCATGTGGTTACTTTCTGGTATCATTTCTATTACATTTTCTTCACCACCGCTGGCCATTCTATGTTGTTTTGGTGATAAAAACATATTTATAGTAAAAGTACCAGTTCTGGGTAGTGAGATCATATGACTGTCCTTTAAAAAGGAGAAGAGAGGAGAGGAAATTTTAGTCCTACCAGTTTTTAACCACAGGGTGTCACCCGCCATACTCTGTAGTAGCAGACTTTACAGTAAGAAGTAAAGGAAGATCCATTTTTGTTTTTATTTTCTGTTGACTGGAAGACATCCATTGTCTGGACCATGACTCCACACTAAAGAAGCCAGGGGTCCCGGAACGTAAAGTGTATATTTTCCCCTGTCTTTCAACTTATCAGTATTCTTGCCACTAGAATATTCTGTAATAAAATGAAACCAAATTGCCTATTCCTTTTGGTTATAAGATGATGACTGGACTACTACTGTGGAAGTCCTTTTCTATGCCATGTATGTGGGCTGCCACAAGAGAGCCCCGGATGCCCGGTCCTCATAGAGGTTTGGATTGATCTGGACAAGTTTCATAGGGACATGGGCTGTGCCATTCCATTGCTGCTATCTCAAGGGATACACTATGGCCTCCTGCTGTGTAATGAATATGCACTTCACCTCCTCTACAGTTTGGCCCTGCAGTTGATGTGAAATAAAATCAGTAAGTGTACTGATACAAGAAAGACTGTACTGATACAAAAAAGACCGACAATAATTTACAGTATTAAATAATAAAGCATTTACAATAGCTAATGTTATCCAATATTAAAGTATTTAACAATTGGTATTACACAATAAAGCAAATAAAAGTAGAGAATGATAAATGTGTATACAGTATATTAGATCACTAATTGTGCAAGATGATCTTTGGAACTGCACAAAGGCTAGCAAGGCATCAAACATCTCCTCAATCATCTCCCTTGATGGCTCCCCCTTAAAGACTGTCCACTCGTACAAATTTATTTATTTGGGAAATCGGAATTACAACCCTTTGAGTCATAGACTAATTTCCAAAGGCACCACGTCAGAATAAAACATAGACATTCATACAGTACATACATAGAATAAATGTGGGTGACCAGTTATACAGAGTATAAGTACAATGAGCATGGGTTAATGCCAATACATTTGGCAGCTAAAACAGGGCAGCGCTATTGACATATTCACCTAATGAGCAGTTAGGACCTATACAATTGGTAGCTAAAGCAATGCATGATATGAGTTGGCAGTAAACTGCTTCAGGGAGGCCTTGTCTTATACATAATACAATGCCTAGGGGTCTGGCTTGATCCTCAGTTAAGTTTCGTCACACACATTGACTACCTAACCTCCAAACTCCATCCCAAGCTTGGTGTTCTATATCGTAATAAAGACTCCCTCCCTCCCTCTCCAGGTCTGCCAGGAACTTCAAACCAAAATGATCCCACCTGTCATTGATTATGCCAATGTTGTCTATGGCATTGCCAACTCCTCCATTCTATCTCAGCTGGACTCCCTCTACTACACATTCTGTCATTTTGCCTCAAACTCTCCTTACCAAACTCACCACTGCTCTCTTCTGTCCTTCTTAAACCTCCCCCCACTCACTCATAGACATTTTATTCACTCCGTATCCTTTATTTCCACATATTGGTTGAACCTACTCCCTTCCTATATCTCTTCCCTCCTCTCTCCTGCCCCAGCTTCATCATACCCCCTGCACTCCAGGGACTCTTGCTACTTTTCCCTCTATATCTTCTCTTCTAACATGGGAAAATTCACCTTCCACTATCATCTCCCCTATCTATGGAACTCTCAGCTGCCTTTCCTGTGTAACTCCTCCTCTCATTTTTCTGTCAAAACATCAGTCTGCCTCCTTCCCCACCCAACCTGCTCCCACTACACTCCCTAGGACCAATTGTATTTCCCGTATTTCCCATGATTAATCATCATCTATACTCTAGAATCACATAAACTACACATGTTGGTGCCGTTCATGTCAAGCACAGCTCTTGACACTCTTGTATATGCAATTTTTTCCGTGTGTCTCTGCAACAGGAGCCCTGTTAATAAAGGTTCCCTCCCAATGTTTAGGACTGACATGCACAATTCTTTATTATTCCCTTCACACTGTCCTGTCTTCTATTCTTTCTTCTAGCACTATTCTATTGTGTTTCATTGTCAGGATAGCCAACCTGACAAACCTATTTTACTGTACTATCCCTTTAAACATGCCAGTTTCCCTTATAGTATTCATGGCGGTGAATGCCTTCAGAAAAAGTTCCCCTTATTGAATTAAACTGGTTACAGCACAAAGCAAACCCCAGTATTGGTGCCCAGAGTTTCTAAAATAGAATCATAAGCAGTGATAGACTCACCCATATGCCCTGTAGTGCTACTTGTCATGAATCTTGTGAGGTTACAGAGCGTGACTGACTGCTGCGGTGTGGCGGTCTCAGAATAAAGAGAAAATGAGAAAGGAAAAGAGAAATTAGGAGTGAGTGTAGCTCCTGATATGTTGCAGAGCTGACTTATGCTCTGGGAAAAGAAAGAATGGCTGTTCAAGTGCTGCAGGCTCCTCGAAGGAAGCAGGATGCAGCCGACTACAGGTGCAGCTCCAAAAGTGGGAGCGGCTGCACAGAAGTCAGTAAACAGGGTACCACATAGCGAGGAGGGGATAAGAAGCCCCAATAAAAGGAACCTGCTCCTGGTTTTGTTATGGTCCTGAGACAGACCTAGTAATTGTGGAACTGGGCTGTCCAAGTGTTGAATGTAAAACAAAAAGAGGCCTGAATGAAGTATTAGCCGACGGCCGAAAGATTTCAGCCATAGACACACGAGAAGCCCCAAAAGACTGTGTTATTGAAATAAAAAAAATAAATAGTCCTGTTTCAAAACAGTACTAGAGGGAAGTTGTTACCTAAATTGTTGTCTAGTGCATACCATGTTATTAGAGAATAAGCCAGAAATGTGAAACTTGTTAACAAGTTGTAAAATGTGGAGCAATAGTTATTATGTCAGGTGCACCTAAATCGGAAAGATGAGGAGCGCGCCCTCAATCCCCCTTGTTTAGTTTGCACATACAAAATTGAGCACTTCCTATGGAGGTTAAGACAATGTTAGAAATAAAAGTTAAGGTATCTACCTGAGAAAGAGTGTCCCCAGCATGTTCAACAGGGCAGGGTGGCCCCAGACTGACTGCAGATATAGTGACAGAAAGATGTGATGTCACAAAAGGGGGCAGAGTTGTAATATTAATAAGCCTCATTATACTGTTTAGGAAGATATTATAAAAAGGACTGTATGGAAAGAAACAAAATATATGGCAGAAAATGAAAACAAGAATGCATCTTTTAACTGTGCTTATTCCAGTTTACTGAAATGTTTCTTACCGTTTTAAAAAACCTATTAATGTTGATGACTATGGTCATATGCTTGTGATGTCATGCTGGGGAGGGGATAAAAAGCCCAGGACTTTGTGACAAGTCAGATAGGCCAGTTGGTTGCTGATAGCGGAGGAGAGAGAGAGAGAGAGTGTGCCAGACTTCACACCAGCAGTTTATGGTTCACCAAGTAAGGAGTGAAGCTCCAATTATAGAAGAGTTGTTTTTCATATTTTAGGTGTAATGACTAACACCCATTTTCTTTGATTTCTGTAAATACTGATTTTCATTTTTTGAATAAAAATTATAAATGCAAGTTGAGTTTATTTTAAGCAATATACTCCTGTCTGTGTGTCCGTTTATCCCACCCTATTACAGTCTCCTCATTGTATATATAACAGCTGCCGAACACAGTGCTATACTGAATTTTGGTACTTATTGTATATATTGTGTATACATATTGGTACTTATTGTACATATTTGTATTCTTAGCACATATTGTATATATTCTGCGTACTTTGCCTGTATTGTTAATTCAACTCTTGTGATGTTCTGCCTTACTTAAACCTGTATCTCCTTGTACCCTTCCCTTGGGTCACACCTGGAAATGAGCCCTGGCTCAGTGTGCCTTTCCCGGTCATCAAATGTTTAAATAAAAATAAATAAATAAATGATAAACTTAGATGTTGCTTGATCAAAATTACATACAGTAATTAAATAACACATTATTTATACTACATTAAATACTGTGTAGCTCAGTACTTACTGGAGTGGGCCACTTGTGACAGGATTGATTTAAGCCAATGCCCTATTTGTTCTGCAAGGAGAGTTAAAAGCAAGGATCTAGTCTACCCTCTCCTATTCAGTCATGTGTCTGTCTCTTGCCTGCATGATTATGCAATCAAATTTTCCTCGTGGCACCTAGGAATCTGCCACTCCAATGGTCCCATAATTTTCTCCTGTAATTTCACATCCTTCATTTGCTGTTTCCTCTCCTCTCCTCTCCTCTCCTCTCCTCTCGTCTCCTTTCCTTTCTTTCCTTTCTTTCCTTTCCTTCCTTCCTCCTCCTCCCTCCCTCCTTCTTTCTTTTTTATTTTCGTTTACAATTTTTTGGCACCTCCCACCACCGACACCATCTGCCCGGTCACGAACCCCAGCTGCAGCTTCCTGCATTAGCCGCCCTCCTGGTACCCCCTGGCTTGCCCCCAGGGTGGGGTCATGACACCCAGACCCCTCTGAAGGGTGCCGCAATCGATGGGATAGGGCAGGAGTCAACCTGGGAGCCAATGCAGCCTGGGCGGGCATCATCTAGGTGGTGGGAAGGCAAGGTTCTTTTCTTCCCCTGTAAGTGGGACAGGAGCATGCAATGATGCCTGCATCCATCCCGCCCCACTGATTCTAGTAGGTGCCAGTCACTGTGGTGCCCCCAGCCTCTGCCAGGGGCCCCTAAGCACTGGTCACACACTGCACCCTCCCCCCAGAGAAGGAGAGCAGTCCATGGGATGCTCGAACCTTCTCTTCCCGGCCAACCCTCTGATGACTCAGGTCCATTCCCCAACCTGGGTCACCAGCTTCGCAAGTGGAAATCCAACCACTGTGCCAATGGACCAGCTCTTTCTTTCTTTCTTTCTTTCTTTCTTTCTTTCTTTCTTTCTTTCTTTCTTTCTTTCTTTCTTTCTTTCTTTCTTTTTCTTTATTTCTTTCTCTCTACTTAAAAGAGATATATGAATCTGTACAATCCCTTGGTTTGCAAATGTATATGATTATATTGTTGAAATGAATGCAGTCAGCTACTTGGGTTTGTTAGAAAAGTTAGCAATTTAGAATACAGGGGATTGACCTTGAAAAACCTTTTGACCATCACAAGCTTATTTCAGCTCTGGACAGAATGTATTAATTGGTGGCACCTGTTAAGAAGTCTAGATGTACTCTTCAGACTGGTGACAGCAAGGACAATGACAAAGTTTTGTTATATTGTGTGAAAACAGGCGCTATAGCTTAATGAGAACAAGATACAGAATTGAATTGACTTGCAACTCGTACATTAACTTTATTTTCAAAATGGCAATTAAAAGTTAGTGCTCACAAAATGGTGACATCTGTGAGCTGTTGCCACTACCCCGGCGCTTTGACTCGTGTTGAGTCTTCCTCTGGGGTGTAGTTCACAACTACAGAAAGTGATTAAATAGTTAAAATTGTACATAGTTAATTCATTTGCATAATTATGTGCATATTAAAAAAACTATCAAACTGTGTTCCTTCTACATACAAAGTGCTTTTCTCTAATCTGAACATATTTTAAAATCACACATAGCAAGAACATTTTTAACAGGCATCATAATCTTAAAATGTATAACATTTTTTAGACCTTAAATATGTCACTTTAAAATATCTGAATAATGTTTTTCTAGGAGTCTGTTTTAAAATTCACCTGCTCATTTAACTAAATCTGTAAAAGACATAAGGCAGAAGAATTTGCTTAAGGTTCGTAACTTCTCTGTTCTTCAAAAAAAATCTATTTTCTTCTTGTTTGTGGGTCAAACCAAAAAATTAATGGGACAGTCTTTAAAGTTTGAGTATAATCCTTATCCCAATGTGTCTAAAAGGTGTACTAGAAAGACAGAGGAAAGGAAAAAGGGGGAAGGGAGGAGAATTGGAGAGGAAAGAAAATATTTTAACTGTTTAATCACTCTCTGTAATTGTGAACCACAACTTCAGAGGAAGACTCAGCATGAGTCGAAATGCTGGAGTAGTGGTAACAGTTCGTGGACATCACTGTTTTGTGAGTGCTAGCTTTTAATTGCCATTTTGGGAATAAAGTTAATGTATGTTTTGCAACTCATGGGTGGAACTTTATTACTTCCCCTTGAGTGTTGTGGATTTGAAATGGAGCAGTCTTGTGTATTTGGGGCAGGCAACCCCTTCTACAGACACTGACCATTAGTTGTTCACGGTTCCCACACCTATTGTTAGCCAATTTTGGGATTGCCTCGGAGACTGCAGAATGCAGATGCTATAGTGGGATAGCACAGGTTGGAGAAGTGTAGGGAAAAAAAGTGTTTTAAAAGAGCTGTTAGCATGATTCATCTGTGTCTCAAGCACTTGGAAATTTGAGCAAAAAAGTGCAATTAGCCAGTTTGGTATCTAGAGAAGAAATGGGCACCCCGAGGTCTAAGGTTATAGTTGAACCATCAGTGGTGATCGACTTATTCAGGCAATAGTATGAATGGCTAAAGGCTGCTTGTGAATGCACAGAGAAGTTCATTAGAATGATTATAAAGGAGAAGGAAGAAAATTATGTTGAACTGTTTACATTGTGCAAAAAGTCAATCAAGAAACAGAGGGAGATCAAAAGTACGGTTCTCTGATAAAAGAAGAAAGAGAAGACAGCAGAATAATAAAAGTCCCCCCTTCCGCAATGGTTCTGGGAAAGCTTTTTTAGACAAGAAAAATGTCAACAGGATATAAGAAATAAAAAAAATGGAAGAGTAAAATCAAAGAACACACAAGAAACTTATCAACTACAAGTAATTAATCTCTTTGATATTACCTTAGCTAAAGACCAATAAATGGGGTTTAAAAAGAGCACTTATATTTGTTCCAGCACCAACTGTGAACAATTTTCAGGTATTTGTGGACTTGAACAAATTTATCTGTAAGATTAAATTGAAACATTATTATTATCAGAAAACTGGAGGTAATTTTGCATCTGATAAAAATATGGCATTGACAGGAAAATTGAGATGGAGGACTTGGACATATAATTAAATGTAATTGAGGCTAATTAAGATAGTGAGGAAGTGGTTGTCTTGGATCAAGGAGAAATGGAACCAAATGATTTGGTACAAATGGAGCACATTTTTGATCCATTGGACATTATAAATTTGGAAAACCTAAACAATTATTGGAGGAAAATAATATTGAGGAAAGGGGCATATTGCAAAATTATAGGGATTTGCCCAATATTTTAACTGCAGGGAAACATCTGAAAGAGCATAGGAAAATCCTGTTCAAGGTTAGGTTGATCTTTTGCCCTAAATCATCAAATCAGGCTATAAATGCATTTAAAAAGGGTTCCATGTCATAACAGCGATTGCAAAACAACAATCGCTATTATGGTGAGTGTATATCACTGAAAAACAAATTGGCGATATTCACTTTAAAGCTATCCGACATTCGGGTACTAAAAAAGTGTTTTGGCTTTGCCCCCCACACCTCCCTGAAATAGGATTCTCAACTCCAGGGTTGTGCATGTTGGGGAGAGGGCAAAATCCGGATGTTAGCAGAAAAATTAAGTGCTGAAGCGACAAAATGTAACCCGCTTCCGAACCCAGTACCTGCTGTGCCAGAGCTAGCCACCCACACCACCATGCCACATTGCTAGCTCAGCAGCAGCAAGTATTTTTATTTATTTATTTAGTTATTTAAAAATGTTTCACCAGGAAAGACAACATAAGTTGAAAACAGCTTGTTTTCAGAAGTGTCCTGGGGGAAGGGTCACAAGAGGAGGAAAAGCAAATAAAAACATTTACTTATAAGTGCAATTACATGAAGCTAGTACACACATTGGCATGCAAAACAGCACTGTACATTCCAGAGCATCAGATCAAAGTAATTACCATAAGTAGGTAACAATCATAGTTGTAACTAAGAAATAGGCAGCTGGAGGTTAAGGCTGGAGATGGAGAAACCTTAATAGTTATTAGAAGTAACAGGCTGGGCACACGGTTTATAAGTGCTAGGAGGAGACCACCCTGAGCAGGAAGGAGGATGAGATGGGGAATTGAGGATATCAGATAATGAGGTTGTTCGTCTCCATGCTGACCTGGCAAGGATTCAGGAAACCTGCTCCCCCACCCAGGGACCACCCAGGCCACCACCACTACCTCAGAGGTTGCCAAGAAAGAGGAGTGGTTGGACCATGGTAGGCTTAGGGAGGGTGAGGGTGGTGGAACAGAGGTGCATCCCTCCAGTTGTGCCTCTCCACAATCCATTCACCACTCTGGGGAAGCATGGTTCCTCTATGGAGGCACCTGCAGTGGAGACCAAGGAGGATGCTGGGAACCTCCACAATGGAGACCCACAGGAGGGTGGCCCAGGACCCCACATGGGAAGGAAACAACTCCTGGTGGGGGACTCAATTGTTAGGGGGGTAGAACTGGGGGAGGGAGGAGAAAGGGAGGTAAGGTGCCTGCCCAGCACCAAGGCTTGGAGGGACAGGAAACAAATCCTCAGGATCGTGGGAGCAGTAGCAAGGGGGAGGGAGCTGGATGTCATTATCCACCTAGGGACGAATGACCTGGCTGAGAATGGGATCAGAGCAGTGCAACAGGAGTTTGTGGAGTTGGGGAAGGGCCTTAGACAAGTAGCACACACAGTAACTTTCTCAGAAGTGCTACCTGTCTATGGCATGAACGAGGCTAGGGCACTCCGCACCATGGGATTCAATGACTGGTTGAAAAGCTGGTGCAGAGCTCAGGGATTTGGCTTCATTGGGGACTGGGGCTCCACCTGGAGGGATGCAGGCCTATACAGGTGCGATGGTCTGCATCTATCCTGGAGGGGAACCAGAATCCTAGGTGATAGGTTTAAATGCTTCAGTGGCAAGCATTTAAACTAGCCAAGGGGGGAGGCACTGAAGAGGAGAAGGGAAATCCTTGCACCTCCCAAAAATCAGGGTAATTAGTGAGGTAAACACCAAAATAGAGCAGTTGATAGGGAGAAGGGCAGGGGTAAATGGAGAAAAAGGCAAAGGCGGTAGGGACAGGGATGGGTCAAAAAGAAATAAAGCCATAAAAAATGGAGGGTAATGAGTACCAATGCCCATAGTCTAGGTAAAAAGCTCCCTGAAATGGTGGCCTTGATGGAAGAAGGATGCCTGGATATTGTGGCAGTCACAGAAACATGGTACACAAAGAACCATGGCTGGAATGTCAACATACCAAGGTACACAATCTACAGGAGGGACAGGGAGGGAAGAAGAGGAGGAGGAGGAGGACTAGCTCTCTAAGTAAGGGAAGGGATAAAAGCAACAGAACTAAAGGGTAAACAGGGAGGAGAGGAGGCACTGTGGGTCACCCTGGAGACTGGAAATGGCTCCACAATCCACACAGGGGTTGTATACAGATCCCCATCTCAGGGGGAGGAAACGGACAAGGAAATGACAGAAGGCATCCTTGGGATGGCAGAGAAAAGGGAGATATTGCTGATGGGGGACCTGAATATGCCAGATGTTGACTGGAGCACCTTTGCTGCAGCCACGTCCAAGAGCAGGGCCATTCTCGATACCCTACAGGGGGCATGTCTCAGAAAGCTAGCTGTGGAACCAACTCAGGAGAGAGCAATCTTAGACCTGGTACTCTCAAATGGGGGATGGAGAGACAATCTCTGATCTTGAAGTGGGTAGCCATCTGGGAACAAGCGACCACCAAACAGTGTGGTTCACGATAAACTTAGCTGTAGAGTCAAGCCACACAAAAGTGAAGGTACTGGACTTCAGGAAGGCTGATTTTGACTGAAGGGGAGTGTGCCTCAGAAAAGCACTAGCAAACAGGCAAGAAGGTGGGGTGGAGCAACAATGGGGAAACATCAAAACCGCCATCACAGAGGCTACAAGTCTTTGTCTGAAGCAAATAAACAAATCAAAATGAAAGAAAAAACCACTATGGTTCTCAAAAGAAGTGATGGGGAAGGTAAGGGAAAAAAAGATAGCATTCAGAGAGTATAAGGAAACACAGAAGGAGCAGGACAGAGAACTGTACCAGTTAAAGCAGAAGGAAGCGGGTAAGGCAG
The DNA here is from genome assembly GCA_016271365.2 of Neoceratodus forsteri. NCBI lineage: Eukaryota > Metazoa > Chordata > Ceratodontiformes > Ceratodontidae > Neoceratodus > Neoceratodus forsteri. The sequence goes on along the minus strand of CM057455.1, from coordinate 284,671,164 downwards.
TCAGAATAGCAAAGGCCCAAACTGAAAAAAAGATAGCCAACTCAGTTAAGAAGGGGAATAAAACCTTTTATAGGTACATTAGGGAGCAAAGAAAGACTAAGGCAGGGATACTGAGGCTGAAAAAAGAGGAAGGTGGTTGGGCAGAGAGTGACAGTGAAAAAGCAGGGATACTGAACGAATACTTCTGCTCAGTATTCACAATGGAAAAGCAGGGGGAAATACCTAATCCAGTCAATAGAAGCACTCTGGATAGGGGGGTTGATATTAGTCCTTTCACAGAAGAAAGGGTTCTTTTTTTTTTTTGCAATTAACTTTATTTTTCTTCAACATAAACAAAATCCAACACTTGCCATACGTGGTAAATAGCTGATAATTATGTAGCAGAAGCAAAATACATAGAAACACAAAATCCAAAGGAATACATAAGACAACACAAACCCAACCCGCCTCCCCACCCCACCTCCCCATTCAACCCACAGCAGCCACCTTACTATCCTCTACTAGGGGTAACAAACTAATTAATGACAACAATAGCTTACCCCAAACTCTGAGATACCTTTATAGAGGGGAAAACAAAAAAAACAGCACAAGTCCATCCCCAGTAACTGAATAGGATCCTATACTATAGAGAGCTATACTATAGAGAGGGACAGAGAAGAGATCTGTCAGAAAAATTATTGCCAAGGGAATATTAAACATACCATAAAGGAAAAGGGCAAGAAAAAAGGGGAAGGGAAAAAACAAAATGCCAAGAAGGGATATATCAGTGCACGCTATCTGCCCTGGGAAATAAAATTATCAGTTAAAAAACAAGAAAAAAGGCTTTGTCCCAGAGGACTCCTATAAGGATACCAATGGAAGACAGACACAGAAAATAAAAGGTTGAGCTTACATTAATAACCAAATTTGCTTCTGAGGCATACCAAGAAGTCGCCGCAGCAATTCTGAATCTTCTCATTGGTATAAAAAAGCGGGCTACGCATCTTTCCGCATTTAAAGCATTGAGCAGTTCAGCCCACCATTCCTTAAATGAGGGTTCCCAGTCATCTTTCCAGTGATGGAGTATTAGCAGTTTAGTGACCAGAGCAACCATCGCTAATTGTACCTTTTGAGAAAAGGTAGGGCTCAGTGAGTACATACCCAACAGGCATGTATACTCATTAAAAAAGGGGGCAATGTTAAAATATGGTGCCACCCAATGCTTGACCAAATTCCAAAATTTAACAATTTTGGGACATGCCCATAGTTTCTGATGTAAGGTAGCAAGTTCAAACCCACAAACCCCACATTCAGCTGAGGATAATATTTTGATTCGAAATAACTTGGCAGGCGTATAATATAAATTATGCAGAATATTAAATTGGATGTTCCTTAAACGGTCTTGTTTAATTAAGGTATAGATGTCCGTCCAGATCTTTTCCCAGGTTCTAACCGGAAAGACCTTATTGTAATTATTTTTCCAATAATGCGCCATAGGAGTAGCTTTCGATGTGACATGAGTCAGGATTAATTAATATAAATTGGCTATTGCTTTCCAGCCCTTAAATACTGCTTGTAAAGCTATCTAGCATGGCCCCAGCCCCCTCAGACCATGGAGGTTTCCCCCAAAAATGCAGGATACATTGACGTATTTGTTGTAATCGAAAGAGCCCCTTCTGAGCCACCCCACATTTTGATTGCAATTGTGGAACAGATAGAAGAGTCCAACCTGAAACAAAGTTAGATAAATATAATTTAATAAGGTAGTTAGCGGGAAAGGTTCGTGTTGGGTTCTTGCCTATCCGCAAGTTTGGATTATTCAATAAAGGTTGCCTTAAATTCTTTAGGTTAGACTTCTGAAGTAAAGAGCATAATTGTCTTAAGGCCCTGATATCCCACCCAAGGGGGAAGTTCCTCACCTGCAACGGAACCTTGGACCATGGAGTATACAAAAGAGCCTCTAAATCTATCCTACAAGAGTTTGCTTGCAGCCAATCTAAAAACAGCCAAGTGGGAGAGCTTGGTAAGGAAGTCGTAGTAGACAGCCTATGCAAAAATCTGTTGGCATGGATAGCTAAATAATAGATATAAAAATCAGGTAATTGAAGCCCCCCCAGCATCTTAGAATGGGTAAGCTTGGCGTAAGCCCTACGAGGAGTCTTGCCTTTCCAAAGAAAATCGGAGCAGAGCCTACAAAGGTACAGAAGAAAGGTCTTTGGTAAATAAATATTAAGGTTGCATAAAGGGTAAAAGAATCTGGGCAAAATAGACATTTTAAGGATGTTGGCCCGGCCCCAAAAGGATAATGGTAGCTTATTCCATCTCGCCAAGTCTTCTCTAGTCATTTTGAATAGCGGGCTTAGATTAAGGTCTTTAGAAGAAAGGGTTCTGAAGGAACTCTTAAAACTGAAGGTGGATAAAGCAATGGGGCCTGATGGGATTCACCCCAGAATTTTAAAAGAATTAAGGGAAGAACTAGTAACACCACTGACTACCCTTTTTAATAAATCTTGGGAGGATGGGGTGGTACCTAAGGACTGGAGGAGGGCAGATGTGATTCCCCTTCACAAAAGTGGGAGCAAGACAGAGGCAGGAAACTACAGACCTGTCAGTTTGACCTCAGTGGTAGGGAAAATGATGGAATCATTTCTGAAGGAAATAATTGTTGCGTACCTAGAGGCCAGTGGGGCACAGGACCCAAGGCAGCATGGATTCACAGCAGGAAGGTCATTTCAGACAAATCTAATTGATTTCTTTGACTGGGTGACCAAAGCAGTAGACCAGGGAGAGGCTGTGGACATTGCCTACCTAGACTTGAGTAAGGCATTTGACATAGTCCCACACAAAAGATTAATAAACAAATTAGCCAGTCTGGGAGTGGGTCCTAGGGTGGTAGCCTGGGTAAAACACTGGTTGGACAACAGAACACAGAAGGTAATAGTAAATGGAGTCCACAGTGAAGAAGGAAGGGTTACTAGTGGGATACTGCAGGGTTCAGTACTGGGGCCAGTCCTTTTTAATGTCTTTATAAGTGACATTGCAGAGGGACTGGAAGGGGAAAGTATGTCTCTTTGCAGATGACACAAAGATCTGCAACAGGGTTGATACACAAGGTGGGGTGGAAAGGATGAAAAGGGACTTGGCAAGGTTGGAGAAATGGTCAAATGTATGGCAGCTTAGATTCAATGCAAAGAAGTGCAAAGTAATGCATCTGGGAAACAAAAACCCAGAGGAAGAGTACACAACGGGGGGTGAGATACTGACAACAGCAAGAATGGAAAGGGACCTGGGGGTAGTCATATCAGATGACCTAAAGGTGGGCCAGCAATGTGAGAAGGTAGTAAGGAGGGCTGGGGGGGATACTGGGATGCATAGGGAGAGGCATCACCAGTAGAAAACAGGAAGTTGTTGGCCCTCTGTACAGGCAGTTGGTAAGACCACATCTGGAGTACTGTGTACAGTTCTGGAGACCCCATCTACGCAAAGACATAGACAGAATGGAAGCTGTCCAGAGGAGGGCAACCAAAATGATGCAGGGTCTGCATCAGAAGACATATGAAGAAAGACTAAAGGAACTAAAGATGTATAGCCTCGAGGAAAGGAGGAGAGGGGACATGATAGAAACTTTCAAATACCTCAAGGAATCAACAAAGTCCAAGAGGGTACATCTTTCAGAAAAAGAGATGCACAAAAATAAGGGGGCACAATTTGAAGATAATGGGGGGGTGGCTCAGAGGTAATGCGAGGAAGTATTTTTTCACAGAGAGGGTTGTGGATACATGGAATAGCCTTTCTGAGGAGGTCGTAGAGTCAAAAACAGTGGGGGAATTCAAGAATGCATGAGACAGACATAAGACAATTCTAATGGGGGTAGGAGGTAGTAGGTTGTTGGTTAACTAGGATCTGCAGCTTATCCGTTAGGTAGGGAAATGGGCAGACTAGGTGGGCCAAGCGGTCTTTATCTGCCGTCAAATTCTATGTTTCCATGTGCAAGCTGGAAGGGAGCTTTACTCCAGTACTCCAGTCCCTGACAACCCCTTCCCTGTCCCTCCCCTTCCCCTCACTATTCCCCCCTTCTGTTTGCCCTTCCCCATAGTCGCTGTCCCATACCCTTGCTATTCTGCAGGGTAGCCCAGAATAATAGTGCCCACAATGAGTCACCATTTTTGTAGTCACTCATTTTGGGTCGTTATTATTACGTGATACCTTGAAGGGATAGTAATGAGCCAGACTATGTATTTATTGAACAATACAGGATCCCTGAGAAAACAAAACCTTAGTTGGAGAAAGAGGAATGCCATTCAGGAATTAGTAGGGAATGGGCCAATAATTAAAAAACCCTCAGATAAAGGGGTGGTACAGTTGTTCTATATAAGAATTTCTTGGAACCCCTATTTGCAAGGGGGTTACACTCTCCCATGGCAACATACCTTGGCATCTGCGCCAAGGGTATGCCAAGCCTGGCACACAAAGGTACCATCCCACAATAACTATTAACATTTGAAAAACACTTTGTCCTTTCTGGGGCATATGACTTCCTAGTCGACATTGGTTGCTAAACATTCTGATCTAGACAAATGCATCCTATTCTAAATCAGCTAAACATTTTTTTAAAATCACTGTAAGCATAAACAGATGTTACATTGTACAGGGACCCATATATAAACAGCTTTTTTAGCTACAAAAACATAAAAGGTGCAATTCCACTTTTGGCCACTAGGGGTGCCCCCCCTACATATTGCCACTGAACCAGCAGTGAACAAACAGCCCAGGCAGTTTTGGCACCACAATATACTCCTGAAGCTAGGTGGTGGCAGCCATTTTAAGGATCTCCTCACATGCAAAATGGGGTGGGGGGGTCCAAGCTGGTCTGGTGCATGGCATAAAACATAATCCCAGTGGTGTGCCTCCATGTGTAACCCCTGGGTGGCACTATCCCCAGTGTTGCACCCCGGCAGCACTACCCTGGACATAGGCTAAGGGGGTTGGGTTTGCTAGCTAATAACATTTTTTAAAACCTTTGCACAGTGCCTCCACTCAGGGTGCTTTACGTAGGTGAGATGGTAATGGGTGTAGCCCCCCAGAGATGCTACATCACCCACGATAACCATTTGCCTTCCCCAGACATGCCCCAATACACAGTTCCCTACATTTCAAATTTTTTTTTCCTCCAACTTCTTTATTTAGTTTGTAATATAGAGACATACAGACACATATCCCCTGAGTCAACTCAGGGTCCACAACCCCAAACTGGTTATGGTTACTATATACAAAACAATATATACACACACAGGTGCACTGCCTTATCGATCTTAACATGTTACAAGTTTCCTCAACTTTCAACTTGGGGTAGGCAATTACGTTTTATGAATAACCAGAACATCATCAATCCCCTACCTGCCCATTCCAACATAACTGTTAAGATACTTACTTAAGTAGTAGCTTTTCATAAAAACTGGTTGCACCAGCATCCCCATGAAAGAGAGAGAGTCCCCCCACCCTTATATAGTTAGCATTGCCCTGCAAATCTTTAATATCTACTAAGTTAAGTAGCATCTAATAGTGTTACTACTGTGCTTTAGAGATATAAACATACCAGATCAAACAGAAAAATGCATTAGAAAGTAATAAATAAAATTTAGAATTGTCCATGTGAAAAAAACATCTATATTCCAGTTACCAACAGTTAACTACTCGCAGCCAAACAGACAAACCTGCATTTGGGCACTTTCGACCTGTATTGAATAAACTGCTTCCATGACCATCCACCTTTTATCATATAGCCCTTTCTTACCCTCCTTGAGCATTTGCTTCCTTATTCTTCCCATTACCCTCATGAGGTCTCTCACCCATTGCTCATAAGAATAGATGAGGTCACTTTTCCAATGCTTTAAAACAAAGGACTTAACCAGGGCTGACATTAACGAGATATGGTATTTACCCTTCACCCCTGTAACCTGAGCCATGTCACCCAGTACACAGATCCCTGGAGTTATATAGTCAGAGCAGTCCAAAAAGGGGTCCATGCGTTGTTTAACATTAACCCACAAGGGCTGTATTTTGGAACAGTCCCACACATGACATTAAGAATATCCCACATTACAACATTTTTGATTTAAAGACTCTCTCTAATAGTATACTTACACAGAATTTCAAACAACAAATAACAATATATTTATTTAGGGAGTAGTATAGGGGCTAGGAAATGGAAACAGGAGGATTAGAGGTTATATTGTGTTTACAAAATGTACAGTTATTTGGTTTTGCTGGTGAACCCATTGTCTCTTTTAGCAGATTAGATACAGTCCTGAATAATGTCCTGGTGCAGCCAGAAAGAAATAATTATTTGCCCCATGTGCTCCACAGTTCTATAGCTTAAAGGCTGCACTTGCAGTCGCTGCACAGATGAAAGGGGTGGCTCTTCTAGTTTCCCTGTCGCTACTGCACTTACCAAGCTCCCCCTGCAGCAGCTGACAGGCTGATACGCAGAGTCCCAAAGTACTGCTGAAGGCAGGAGAAAAGTACTCATTTTAATTTAAAACACTCTCCCCATTATGTACAGAGATTCCCCCCTTATGCAACAACAAGTTCCATCATTTAAAACATTTAAATTCCTCTATTTTTTGGCTGAAGCCATTTAGGGCTACCCTGGAGGCAGCCAAGCACTGTTATGCATTATTCAGATGACTGGGTCCTGCTCAGGCATACTTAAATGAGTCCCGGTCAAAACTCCTTCAATTTTCACCAGAGCGGCCCCCCAGCAGGCTGTCCATGGTCACCGGGGTCCCAAATAGGTGGAAGGGATCCCAGAACCCACGGCACAGTCCCCGAGGTGACCGCAAAACAAGCTGCTCCACATCAAAGGTACTTTACATGCCAATGCAGCTCCCGCTGCCCTGGAGGCAGCACTTTCACAGCAGGAGCTCGCAATCAACATTGTAAGCCCTGAGGGGCTGGATTTTCAAATGGGAGGCTAGGTGGGGCACTGGAGGAGCAAACAGGACCTGGGGCAACCAGAAAAATTAGGAGCCAAGTCGGGAGAAGCCCGAGAGACAGCGGGAGAAGGACAGAACAAAATAGGCTAAGGTAAGTCCAAGCAAGCATTTCTTGGAACCCGTATTTGCAAGGGGGTTACACTTAATTTTCTTACAGGATACTAGGTTCCATACTAAATTCCATACTAATAAGGAGATAACAACGGCCGACTTGGTTCTGGGGTCAAAGTGTTTGGTCCATGGTGGTGGATCAATGTTGTGGCTTAGGCATTGGCATAAATAATGACAATATGAAAATTACACACTTGGTAGATGTCTGCCCGGGGTGAGCCTTGTTAGTGGATATAACATTTAATAACACTGACTTTAGGTTACTAAATATATATGCAGGACAGACTAAGGTGGGGAGAGTGGAATTATTTAAAGCAGTTCAACCCTGTCTCTTTTCATCCAGGCAAATAATTTTTGCAGGAGATTTTAATTATGGGAGACTGTGCTCAGACACAGGTCTCCAGACAAAGAAGGTTTTTTGTGACTCCCTTTTCCTAAATTAATTACCTCCCCCCCCCTCGAGGAAGAGGGCGTATGCCCTCGAAGCGCCGTAGAGCTGTTATGTGTGTGTTTAATAAATGATTATCATGTTTTTTCAACAATTGCTCTGTGTGGATCACTTTTTCCAATGTTGTTTGACTGTTTTTGCCAAGATATAGGCAGATCCAGGGAGCATACCCATTTAGCGTGTTGTTGTATGTATTTTTCTCTCCTGTCTTCCAGGGAGTACGTGTTCGGTGCCCTCAGTCTCTCCTCATATGCCTTACCCTGCTGACCCACTATCATCTTTGTAGCCTTCCTCTGGACCTTCTCCAGCAGGTTAATGTCCTTTTTGAGGTGTGGGCACCAGTACTGAACCCCATACTTTAGATGAGGCCTTACCAGGAACCTGTACAAGGGCAGTATAACCTCCTCTTTCCTACTACTTATCCCCCTAGATATGCATCCCAGCATCTTGCTTGCCTTTGATGCTGCTTTCTTGCATTGTGGGGAGTGCTTCAGGTCACTAGTGATCATCAGTCCCAGGTCCTTCTCCTCCTCGGATGCAGATATTTGGACTCCACCCACGTAGTACTCTGCCCTGGGATTCTTGGCTTCAATATGCATAACTTTGCATTTCTTGGCATTGAAGCCAAGTTGCCAGATCCTGGACCACCTCCCCAGCTTTTTCAGATCATCCTGTAGGTCCTGTATCCCTTCAGCTTTGTCCACTCTCCCTCAAAGCTTGGTATCATCGATGAATAGGCACGTTTTGCCCTTAATGCCATCCCCAATGTAATTGATGAAGATACTGAACAACACCAGCCCCAGCAGCCCTGTGGGACCCCACTGGTTACCTCTCTGGTGCCAGATAACTCTCCCCCCACAACCACCCTCTGGTTTCTGTCACTCAGCTAGTTTTCCATCCATCTGGCCATCTTTTCCCCAACCTAGAGATCCACCAACTCCTGATCAACCTTTTATGGGATACTTAAAGGCTTGTACCCACTCAATGGTGTCACCTGCCAGTGTACAGATAGTGAGACCAGTAACAAGATGACCTTTACTGCATTTGCTAAATAACATACTTTTCATTTTTTTATATGTTCAGCACCAGTAGGTTGCTAGTGAACCAGGACTCCACAGTCATAAATTCTTCCTGTAGACTCTGCCTAATGTGATCAATGTACCGATCAGAGGTACAATCAGAGGATGACATCATCTGCATATACAATAATGCTAGTGGATTTACATACTGAGGATGACACCATCTGTGTAGACAATAGTGTTAGTGGACTTCCATACTGAGGATGACAACATCATCTGTGTACAGAAAAATGTTAGTGGACTTCCATACTGAGGGTAGCTCATTGACAAACAGGCTAAAAAGAAGAGGTCCAAAGATGGATCCCTGTAGGACACCATTATTCACATCAGATAGAGAGGTATTGCACTTGAGTAATTGTGTTCTACCACCCAGCTAATCTGAGAACCTTTTTGCCACATCAGTAGAGAGGACCCACTTTTTGTTTTTCCCCCTAGGACAGATATTGTGTTTGAGGCATTAATGTCCTTAAAACCAGAACCACCAGACGCTCAGGCCCGTCACTAGACATTGTCACTGCAGTAGTTCATTTTCTCATGCCTCCCTCATTGGAACAAACTGCATTTCATGTGACGAGGATGTAATGTTATTGTACTCAATAGGAGGTATAACTGGCATACAGTATGTGGTGAGCTGTCTGAGAATATTACTGCAGTGCCATCGCCACTTCCACTGCTTGGGATCTGTACATCAGATTCAAGAAGCAGAATAAAAGACACAGGTGAAGACTCACATGGATTTAACAGCACTGGACTGCACATGCCACTGTTTGTCTGTAACAGCCGGAGTGAGAGGTCCACCTTTTTCTCGTTGCTCAATACCCTTTCTGCCATGCTATGCAGTTCAGTTCTGAGCACTGGCATATACTCTTACTGTTCTTGCTCATGCACACATGAAATATCCTCTTGTTTCTCTGGTTGTTCCTCCTTTGATTTCATGCTCTGTCTCCCTGTTTACATCTGGCTGTTCCTCCTCAATTTCATGCTCCATCTTCTTTTCAACATCTGCCCGATTTTCCTTGATTTCCAGATCAAGTTCTCCATGAACCTCTTCTTGGTGGTCCTCTATTTCCTGCAGTACTTCAAGGTTTATCTCTGGTTGTGCCTCGATTTCTTTTTCAACTTCTTCTTGTTCATCAACTTTTTGTATCTTGTGAGTGCTGTTTTCTTTACCTTGTGTACTGTTTTCATTGCTGCTTCTTGATGTTCCATAGTCATCCATTTTATCAACACACTTACATTGTTAGAAATAAAGAGAATAACAGTTACTGTATTGCACTGTTTGTTAAAACAGGAACGGGTTGCAGAATATAGTGATATAGGACTTACTGCAGAAACAAAAGTAATGAACTGTATTTTACTTTACTAGGGTGCCTTTGTTCTAGGCTGCTTTAGGGTCTTCACCATATCCATGGATTTCCTACATTTGCATTTATTTAGTCTATGAATGTTCTCCTTCCCTAAGGCAGTAGACAACCTGTTCACAGGTGGTGTCCTATTTGCCAGGCTGTGACTTCTTCTTAACGGACGAGATACCCTCTCATGTGATTTTCTTCCATAGAAAATGGTCTTGTCCATGGTGAAATAGATAGGTGACACAGCACTGGTAGTGCTTCAGAATTTTTACAATACAGTACTGTTTGCAGTATGGAACATTTCTGTGCCTTACGTATGCCAAGCACATATGGCATCTGGTGACTTGCACAGTGGCAGGAACACATCATAGGTGCTTTTTTGCCTCACATTGGACCTACAGGTACGGTGACATGGTACCCTATGATATTTCCAAATAAATGATGTTCTGCCACAGCTGGCAACTCCTTAGCTTTTATTTTCCATGCATAAGGATGAAGAAGATACCCACTGAGATCAGCACTGCAGGGAGGCAGATGAGGGCTGAAGGTGAAAGTGTTCAGAAAATCCAGATGTTTCTGAAGAGCACAGGGATCTCCAGTTTATCATGGATACTGGGCTTAGGGCACACCTGAAATGCCCCTTCCCAGTTCTGCATGTACCGCAACCTAGCATCATCACCAAGTGCTCACCTGAATAGCACTGTTACTGACCTTTTCTCGCACAGTATAGTTTACTGTAGTATAGCATTATAAAATTATGTGCAGTAATTTACCAACACAATTAGGGTTAAATCCTTTATTTGTAGTTTTCTTTCTGAACATGAGAAAGCAGTGCTACTTGTGGACGTCATGCTAACTGAGGATGTTGAGACCACTGCAAGGGAAATTTGTTAAACGTCTGACTGCTAAACATGGGATAGTGGTATCCTCTGTCAAGGGAGTGAACTCTCAGATGAGGTGGACATACAGGCATATATAGTAAGGCCACCATAAAACTGGACATTTCCATTATAAAATTGTATCTCATACTGTGTTACCACAGTAAGTTGCATCTCATAAGATGCAGTATCTGGGTTTGTTTTGTAAAGATTTTGCCTCATGGTAAGGAAGGTGAACAAATAAAAGAAACTGGAGCATGCCAGGACATAGATAAAGAACAAGGAGATGTTTCATGATTCCATTTTTTCCAATGAGGCAACAGTGTCTTTGGAGCAGTTTTTTGCATGGCGTTTCGTAAGAAGGGTAGGGACCCAACGAAGCCAAAGCAGGTGCTCAAGCTTCATGTTTGGAGCTCCATATCTAACTGCAGTTGTGGGCCACTGTGCATTTTGAGGATTATTAGTGCTAAATTGTAGTTTGAGAAACCAGAAAATATCACATATTGCTAAAAGTGCCATTTGACTTATGACCACAAGAACCATGGATGGTGACTTCTTCTGGGAACATATTGTCATGAGAGCAGTGCAAAAACACAGAAGGAGAAAACATCTGGATGGACATTGATTCTTTTTCAAGACAATGACCCTAAGTACGCTATATCAGCAGTGGTTATTGCAGCTGCTGGATTTAATTGCATCAAGATGCCACCAGAGTAAGTACCTTACTATGGCAGTTTGTTTTGTAAGGTACAGTACCTACTATACTGTGTAATTGTGGTTATGATGTTTTGATGCATAGTGACATTTTTGTCTTCAAATGCAGTGGACACAGTATTGCACTATGAAATGTATTACATTGTGAAATACTTCAATAAAAGCCACCCCTTCCCCATGATACCACACAGTAATGTGTACAAAACACAGGACAGATGCCACATTTTATAAAGTGCTCCCAGGAGGAAGGGAGATGCATCCAAGACCATGCTTTCCCATAAAGTTCTGCTACTGGCATTTTTTTCTCTCCTGAGAGTCTGGGTGTTGTGAAATGATACTGTATAAAAAAAGCACACTTTTCACAAACTGTGCTATGCACATCGCCATGCATGTCACACACAGTGCAAGTAAGCATAAGCACCAAAACACAGTACATGACACATACTGTTCCCTATATGCTAAACAGATGTTAAAAATGTATTGTATGCATATTTCATTATATAATGGTAGGTAAAAAAGCAGCAAACTGATATTTTTATTTATTGAATTTTGTTGACCCGGTAAGCCCACTGAGACTAGAAGTCCCTTTTTCAGTGGCGACCAGTGGGGAGGGGGATACAGATGGTAAGCAACTGAAATTGGACCAGATTAAGCTGTTGGTAGTAATTATTTTAGTGAATGGGGGAAATTTGGCCAGGACACAGGGGAAATTCCCCTACTGCATTGCTTTCAGAAGGAGGAGACGCTGTCCATCTTGGCAGTCTGCCAAGATGGTGGACGGGGAGCTGGTTGGTGTGGAGGAAGAATGTATGGACCTGGGAGTTGCAGCAGATTTACAGAATAATATGTTGGAAGATGGAAATATTGTTACCAAGAAAGTGGATACACTGGAAACAGGTACAAAGGAGCTGAATAATGGAAAAAAACACATAACTGTGGAAAATATACCTGAGTTGCCTAGTGACAGTGAATCTGTGCATAGCGTAGTAGAACAATAGAAAGACTCTGATATAATACCTGAGAATATTTCAGTGGAGGAACAAACTTTATGGCAATAATTTGAATCAGAAGAAAGACTGTATTTTCAAAAGAAAGCACAGCTAGAAACCAAAATAAGAGTCCTAAGGTCTGACAGCTGCAGACCATCTGTCAAACACGCCCAGCTAGATGTTGATGATGCAGTAGCATCAAAGGGAACACCGAAAAGCTGGGCATCCATAGTAGAACAGGCAGAGTGCGCGAGAGAAGAGATACCCGAACAGAGAGCACATTTGGAGGACACTTCATCAGAAATCACTTCTGAAATGGCATGAGCAGGAAAGGAAATACCTGGCCTAAGATGCTCTGAGGAAAGATCCTCTGCATCAAACAGACAACAACCATGATCTGTAAAAATGCTCTGGAGAACACAGGCTGGCAACAAGACTCTGTAACAGGTCAATGGTTTTCAGAAGATACACCAATAAAAATGCCCACAGAAGCTGGGGTTCCAGAAAAATAATGGTTCAAATACATAAGTTAATGATTTAGAATTACCACAAGAATTGACTTTGACACAGACCCCTAAGTTGCATTTTTCAGAATCTTTGCTACAGAATCAGACTGAAGGGGGACGCCCCACAGAACCTGAAAATATACCAGAAAGGCCTTTGAATATAATAAATAAAGAAACCCCAAAAACGTTTGCCTCGCTCTTTAAAACACCTATTTTTCTGGCAAAAAGGCACAATGTGGTGTGTTTAACTTACACAGGAGGAATGACGACACCACCAGATAGATTTTTTGTTGCAAGAATACTCCAGAAAGACTCTATGAAGTTTTTCTTGGCAGAAATCTATGCTTTGATACATATATCTGGAGAGACAACATTTGATATTAGTTTTAAAGCAGCAAATGGTCTTGAAAGGTTTTGGGTGAAATACAATACATTAAAAAAGTCTTCTCTGAGGTCTCCCTTTATAGCTACCCCCTCTTTACCTGAACAGCACATAAATTAATCATGGTCCTATTTAGAAATGAGGGAGTTAGTATTCATGATTTATTATTTTGGTTAAAACAGCGATGCACGGTGATTGATGATCCAAAAGTCATTCTGGATTCAGAAAATATTTGGATGGGGGGATGGAGAGTAAAGGTCATGTTAAAAACGTCAGATACAGGGATCAAACACTTACCAAACTCTTTCTATCTAGGGATGGACAGAGGAATTTTATTCTAAGCAGGACAACCAAAGATGTGTTACAAGTGTGGCTCTTTGGAACCCCTGAGCAGCGTTTGTGACAGGTTAAGATGCACAGTGTGTGGTAAAGTGGGACAGGTAGGGCCGAATGCCTTAACAAAAGTCAGTGTAATTTGTGTGGGGAGTCGGGACATACTTTTCAGAATTGCAGAAAAGCATCACATAATACCCTGACCAAGCAGATGAGGTAGAGCAAAGATTGACTGGGGCTATGGCCCAAAAAAGTAAAACTGGGAATACTCAATTGCAGCCTCAACATGAAGGAGAAAACCAAGATACGGTTGCTATATCAGATCCCATTCCCCGATTTACCCCAGGTTCTGAAGAAATGAGGTGCAGAAGGAAAATCAGCAGGAAACAGGTATAAGGGATCTAGCCCCCCCAGGCAGGATACCTTGCCCCAGGAAGCAGAGCCTTCAGATAAGGGGATGCCACCCCATCCCAGGAAACAAGACAGGGGGAGAGTAACAAGACAATCAAGGAAAGAAAATGTAGTAAATGCACAAATAGTGAAAGTGACAATATACACATCAAGCAAATTTGACGTATTACAGACAGAACAGACTGAAGATGACTCAGACCACTGCTCTATAGACTCTTCAGTATCTGAAGGTACCACAGATACTGAAGTGCATGAGAAGCCTAGGGGACAACAAAAACAGAACGCGAGATTACAATTGAAAAACATGGATAAATACAGCAGGAAAGGGAATTATAAATAACTTTAATAATGACAGAACCCTTTTCCTTTCACACTGTTAATGTAAACAGCATAAAAAGAATAGAGAAAAGGAGAGCAGTTTTTTCCTTTCTCACTGGCTTACACGTAGGAGTAATTTTTCTTCAAAACACTAAATTACATTCATTATATGAGGTAAAGGAGGCCACAGAATCTTGGTATTTAGGACCATCTCATTGGTCGTTAGAACAAGAAACTTGTGCGGGGGCTAGGAATTCTTTTTAAATATCCAGAAGTTCAGCTTTTAAAATTATATGATATAATATCAAGTAGAATTTTGATTATTGATGTATTACTACAGATTATACCATATACCTCGGACACTGACCAATGAGATAGGCAGGCTGGCACTTTACCTCCATTAATTATCTACTGATAATCACCACAAAATGTGCCAGCCAGCCACATCTTTAAAAAAAAAACAATCCGAGGCCGAAATCACGAAACTCCGACCGCCATCTTGTTTTCACGCTAAGCGGAGACTGTAAAAAAGCAGCCCCGAACAGCAATAAAAACCAAACAAAATAAAAACGGTGCTGTAATAGTGACTGTCTTATTAAGCATTATACCAAGTACTGCTTTTTTAAAATAATAAAAAAAGCAGTGCTTGGTATAATCGCAATAAGCCACTTGGGGGATCTGGGTTAATCGGGGGATTTACCATGGCTGGGGTGGATTTACCCACTCGGCTGTGCCATGTGGGCAAACCACCCCAGCCATGGTAAATTCCCCGATAACCCACACCTCCTTGTGGCTTATTGTTTAAATAACCCTTACAGGCTTATTAATATTTATGCGCGCCACAATCCAAAACTTTGAAATGTGAATTATTTAACCTTATCCAGCCATACTTACAAACCACACATACAATAATATTTGCAGGTGATTGTAATTGTCCTTTAACAGGAAAAACAACCAAACAATACTGTGATTCAAGCCTTCTTGTTCAAATTATTCAAAAAAATAAATTGAAGGATGCAGTAGGCAATCACATGAATACAGAAATACCAACTTTCCAAAAAGGGAGGTTGGGATCCAGAATAGATTATATTTTTGTCACCAATTCTATCACAATAAATAGTGCTGCAGTCATGGCTATGGAATTCTCAGACCATAAAGTAGTTTTGGTAATTATAGGTGTAAAAGATACATTGCAGAAAGGACCAGGGTCATGGAGAATTAATACATCAGTATTATTGGATGCAGAACTCCAACAGACTTTTCAAAACTTCATACAGGCAAGAAAATCAGTACTCATTTTCTTTGAGGATCCCATTTTGTGGTGGGAAGACACAAAGATTAATCTGCAAAAATTATGTAAACATATTAGCGGACACAGAAGTAGAGCATCATACCTAAATTATTTACAACAAAGGAGAATCTTACAACAACTGCTAACTAGCTCAAATGAAATAGGGCAAAATTTAACTTCACATATTACAACAATGAAGGGGAAAATGAGGGATTTTCACCAATAAAAAAGCAAATAGTTTGCAATACCAACATAAGTTCGGAACACAAGGAAAACCTTACAATTTGTGCATATGAATATTGGCAGTCACAAGCACAAGCAAAAAACGTTATGAAAATTAAAGATAGAAATGGGACTGAACTTACTGCACCACATAAAATTCTAGAGATAGTGTCAGAATATACTAGGAAAATGTATGAGCAGCTCAATATAGAACAAGAGGAGATGGGAGCTTTTCTGAAGAATTTAGACATACCCTCATTAGAGGATTCAGATATACAGGATTTAGTGAAACCAGTACAAGAAACAGAACTACAGCTTGCAATCTCCACATTAACAGCGGGAAAGTCTCCGGGTCCAGATGGTTTGCCTAATGAGGTATATAAAATCATAGGTCAAAGCTGGACAAAAGAACTAGTAACAGTTTTTAATGCTATTTTAACAACAAAGCATATACCTTTATCCATAAACATGGGGAATTTAACATATATCTTCAAAAAAGGGGGTAAATAAGATCTAAATAATTGGAGACCAATTACACTTTTAAATTCTGACTTTAAATTATTAATGAAAATACTGGCCAATAGACTTTCTAGGGTAGCTACTAAACTAATATCACCAGCCCAATCATACGTAATACCAGGAAGAACAGTACAGAATCATATAATTTTACTCAGAGAACTAGTGGAACAAGGAAAGCTGGGAAATACAGATGGATATTTACAGTAGTCTCATTAGACCAACACAAGACATTTGGCCAAATAAGTTATGATTTCTTATGGGAGGTATTGGGTTGTTACAGAATCCCTATTGAATTAGTTAATTGGATTAAATGTATGTATATCACCGCAACAGTAAGGCCTATTGTATATGGTTGGAAAGGTCCAATGATTTCAATTAAAAGGGGCGTCAGACAAGGATGCCCACTTAGTCTGATGTTATTTGTTTTTTTATAGATGTCTTGTTAAGAAAAAATAACAATTCAGCAGACATACACAATGTTTTAATCAGTACACAAATATTTCCATGCAAAGCATTGGCATACGTGGATGACATGACTATTATAGTTCAGAATACAAAGTCATTAATAAAAGTTTTGGATGTTAGTAATACCTTTGGTAAGGTATCAGAAGCATCCCTAAATTATGCAAAATGTCTAGGCCAGTGTCTAGACTATACACGTAAACTAAGTGGGCAAATTGGTGGACTATAAATATCATTGGAACCAATCAAAATTCTAGGTATATACTTTGGAAATATGGAGTTGAACTTAATAAACTGGGAGGAAAAAACAATTGGAAAACAGAAGGTAGCAAAATGGAATAATTGGAAGCTTAGCAAAAAGAAAAGTATATATTTAAATAAAACATATTTAGTGCACGTTTTTCTTTTTATCAGTTATGTATTTCCTTCCCCCAAAACATTAGAGGCATCAATCTTGAGTATATTCTTTCAGGCCTGCTGGGGAAGTAGACTGAATCCTTTAAAGAGAAATATATTATATTTGCCTTTTAAGGCAAGTGGTCTAAGTATTCCAAACCCAATACTTTTTTTTTAATAGTTTTTCTTTTATTACAATATAAGACCCTTATTAATAGGAATAAGTGTGGGTTGGGAGACATTTTTATGACTGAAATGCAAAACTTGGTTACATGCATGGGAATTACAAGTTTTAAGAGGTTTCAAAAAATCCATTGAAATACCAGAATATATTAGATTCACATTTCTCAGAATTAAACAATGGGGTATTACACAAAGACAAGTGATAGACAAATAGGAAGCAACCATATTTTCTTTTACTCGAAACAACCTGTACAGTAGAAAGGGTGTTTGAAAAATGTCCAGTAATATACAGGGAGAATTTAAAAACATTATTAAACAACAAACATATCCCAGAACATATGTGGGACTTGCACTGGCTGACGTGCCACAAGACAATAAATGTCAAATCCAATCAGTACCACAAATCTCAGAAGGAAAGAATTTGCTCCAGGTTAACATGTATCCAAGTAGAAGAGACCACAGATAATTTATTATTTACATGTCCTTTTATAATGCGTTTTTAGTCATTTTTGGATGTACAATGGGGAACAAATATATTTTGCACTCTAACGTATGAGAACATCATGTATGGGACATTTAATAATACCTGGAAGATATGGCAAATAAGTACTTTACAGGTATTAATGGTCATCTTCAAACGGCATATATGGTTGGTGAGGTGTGATTTTGTTCTGAAACAAAAAGAGGGTAGTTACATGGAACTATTGAATAAAATTACATAAGAATTGTAGATTTTATATCAGAAAGAAAAGACGACTTTGCATAGAAGAACATTGTTAGAGTTATGGAAAGGTCTTCCATGGATCATGGATAGTGACACACTTGCAACTTAATCTATCTGTTTTCTGTATATAGCTGTAAATAGTTTTCAGAAAAAAGGGTGGAAATAAGGAGATTGGTGGAGGGTATATAAAATGTTGGGTGAAAGGTTTAGATTTATACCATGAACACTATTTTTTTGTTTGTATAATGGAATGTATCATGAAATGTTGACTGTATATATATTTGAAATATGTAAACTGTGATTTTTTTTATATTTTGTTTCAATAAAAAAAAAATCCCCTACTGTTCTGAGGAGGGCTCTGTGTGGCAGTTTGTGAGCCTCAGTAATGCAAGAGCCAATGCAGGATCAGGATGCTCCAAATTTGCAGGACAATTTATCGGACAAAGCTTCTTCTACAAAAGTACAAAAAAAACAACAACATGAAAATAAGCAAAATTCTATCATGTCGAAATTGTCTATGGATATACCAAGAGTAGATGGAGAGCCGGCAACAAACCAACTGATTCAGGTACAAATGGAAGTGACGAACATCTAAAGCAAAGTGGAGAGGGACATCACTGGCAGTTCAGACCTTTTAGAGGATGAGAAGAACCGGAAGAAACTGCTAAATTTATCACCCCATAACTCGGGGAAAATAAATATTCAAATGGAGATATTTCACTTTGGGCTTCCCTCCGGTTCCCCGGATCAAATATTAGGACAGCAGGTAGAGTCTGGAACACCTGCTTCATCATCCGATTGGAACCCAGAGATTTCTCTCACAAAAGCTGGTTGGAAAAAACTGCCCAAGGTACTTGGATACCAGACCCAGCCATTCCATTACCCTGATCACCTGAATGGAGCCACCACTCCAGTGGATCGGCTCTTCAAAAGACTGTGGAGATAACAAACAGATATGGCATAGCCACAGGTACTGTAAACTCTGTAGATAACACAAATGAAATCTTTTATGATACGGCACCACTGTTACCTGTGGGCAGTAACAAGGCTGGTGATTTGACTATTACTCTACTGTCTAGCGATAACCTTAACCCTCCTAATGTAATGAAACCATACACAAACAACCTACAGTCACTTATGCTAGTTTGTTGCAAAAACCTGTTGAGAATGCTAAAAGAAGACACGTGGTTAGATTGTGATATGTGGGAGGCCTTTCCATGCCACCAGACAGATTTTTTTGTGGGGAAAGAACTGATAAAAATTAAAATGGGATTTTCTCCATCGGATGTATATGCACTGAAACATGCCACAGGGGAGGAAACTTTTAATGTAAGTTTTCATTCTGAGATACTGTTTAACACATTTTGGACAATTCATTCAGCCCAGAAACAAGACCCTATCTGGAGGTGCTTCCAAGCCATTCCCCTTATGAAACCAACTGTTAAAACTGTAACTATTCTGTTTCACAATGAGGGGGTTAATATTGCAGACATCACTTACTGGCTGGAAAAACACTGCAACATCCAAGGTGTGCCCGAACCCATTATTGATTATGAGGGCTTTTGGACAGGGGGATGGAAGTTTAGGGTTAAACTATAACAGAATGAATAGGGTATACAACATCTTACCAATTGTTTCTTTTTAGAGAGAGACAAAGGCATTCTGTTTTATCAGGGGCAAACTAAAACCTGCTTTAAATGCGGTTCCACCAGACACATCAGCACACAGTGTGAGAAACTAAAGTGCTCCATGTGTGGAGACCTCGGTCACTTGGGATATCACTGTACAGCCACTCCTAGATGCAACCTGTGTGATGCTGAAGGCCACTTATTTACAACTTTTCCATGGGTTGCACATAATACCGATGATGCTAACTACACAGAACAAGACTTTTACATTAATAAAGCAGCAAGAGCATAGTATCAAAATATTCCTCAAGAAGAATGAGTAGAGATGGGGGATCAAAGAATTGTGCCAGAGCCTCTTCCCCAATGCAACACAGGAACACTCCCAAAGGGAGGAATTGCAACCCTGATAAGGAGAGAGAATACCCAAGTAGAACCTCCCCAACCTGTGGAACCTTCTCCTCCTTCAAGGATTCAAAAGTTAGCCCAAAACACCTTACAAGAACAGTCTTCTACATCCCCCAAATAGATGCCTCCACCTCCTCCTCCACCACTTCCTGATGAGGAGGAAGGTTTCCAAGTAGTAAAACAAGGGAAACATGGACCAGCTAAGATTCCCACGCATGTTCCAGAAGACATTAAAACCCAAAATAATTACTCTGTGCCACAGTGGGGGGATACAGAGATGGAGGAAGAGTCAGATTCTGCTTCTGTTTCTTCCAAAACCCATCTCAAGTGGAGTTGATGTCAGATGTGGAAGACAAGACCCCAGCAACCCCATCGAAGAATCAGATCAAGCAAAAAAATTGGGGAATAGATCAGAGGTAAAGAAAAAAAATTAAACAGAGGAGAATCTGAAACTCGGTCTGTAAATGGAACCTTATCAGCTAACAGTTGCCTCCTTGAACACAAACAGTATCAAATCATATAAGAAAAGAGGGGCCACGCTTGCATATTTTTTCCAGAATTATTTTGATTTGGTATTTCTACAGGACACAAGACTCCATAAAAATACTGAAATCCAAACTGCCACGAAGGAATGGTTTGGGGGGAAAAGTGTTTGTACAATGGGGGAAGACAAATGTTGTGGGTTAGGCACCGGGATGAACAATGATAACATTGTGATAAAACAATTGATTGACATTTCTCCAGGAAGAGCCATAATATTAGATGTTACATGTCATAATCTGGATTTTAGGCTAGTGAATTTGTATGTCCCCCAGACAAAGCATGATAGAGTAGAACTTTTCAAACTCATTCAACCCTTTATATTTACAGCAAGACACACTATTATGGCAGGGTGTGGATGGACGAATTAGCCATGGTAAAAAAACTGTGGTAGATTTCGTTTGGATACAGGACAAAAGACGCAAAAATTCTTTTGCGATACTTTATTTTTAAATAAACTAATTCTGCAAACTGGTTTAGTAGACTGCTTTGCCACCTTACATAAAACACTGGCACATACATACCATAGGGGAAAACTATCCTCTAGGATAGAGTTTGTATTTACATCTACATCCCTGCCATTAATTTCTGCACAAACGTGGCCTATGACCTCCTCCAATCATGATCTAATAGGAATTAAAATAGCTAACTTCTCTAAAATGGCTTCAGGGAAGGGATATTGGAAATTAAATGACACCTTATTGACGATACCCATAATACAACAAGGCCTGAACAATATTATTGCAGCCAGGAAATCAATTTTTTTTCCTGTACGACTCATTGACATCTTGGTGGACAGACAGTAAATGGGATTTTTCAGATTTCCTTAAATTAATTGGGAAACTACGGGGTACATGTAACAAACTGAAATATAATACCTTAAGAGATGAACTGTATAGATTACTTACACTATAATGTCCTGCAGAGGGTGACTACTCCCACCACATATCAGAAGTTAAGCAACAAATTGTAGAAGTTCAGTATAATAGAACGACTCTTTATTACAAGTACAATGCTTTGGTACAAATGGGAAATCCATACACATTAATCCTTTTGAAAATTGTACAGTCAGACAGAAATCTAGACAAATAAGGGTACTGACCTCTGAGTTAGGGACCCCTGTTACTACACAGACAGACATCTTAAAAACTGCGGAAACACATATTACCAATACACTAGGTTATATGCACTTTGCTAAGGATAGAACACGATCATGATTACACAGTGTCTCCTTGCCCTGCCTGCCATCCGAAATAAACAACATATTAACACAACCCATAACTAGTTCAGAAGTAATAACCATAGTACAACAAATGAATACAAGGTCTGCACCCGGAAAAGATGGGTTGACAATGGAGTTTTATAAAAATATTATTTCAGAATTGGCAGTAGAAATAGCAACAGTATTTAATTATATTTTGGACAGTGGGACCATTCAGAAGACATGCAGTCAGGTTTTCGTATTTTTCTATTTAAAAAAGGGGAGAGAAAATCATTAGAAAATGGGAGACCCATCACATTGTTGAACTATGATTTTAATATTCCTACTAAGATTCTAAGTAGTAGATTATCTTTAGGATTACCATGGCTAATTCGTCCATCTCAAATGTGTTCAGTACCAGGTAGGACCATGTCTGACATTTTAGCACTGCTTAGAGAAATAATAACCAAAGGAAATGAGCTAGAATTTACTGAATATATGTTATGTTTAGAGCAACATAAGGCTTTTGACTCTGTCTCACATACATACCTGTGGGAGGTACTAGCATCGTATGGTATCCCACCTCAGTTTGTTAACTGGATCAAGAAATGTTACCATAATGCTACAGTATCACCATATATAAATGGCTGGACAGGGGAAAAGTGTTGGTAAAGACAAGAGGTTAGACAGGGGTGCCCCCTAAGCCTGCTATTGTATGTATTGTCACTTGACCCACTACTTAGATACATACACCATCATAATAGTATTAGATGTTTGTCGTTTTTTTAGTTCAGATCTGGAGGTTAAAACCATGGCTTATGCAGATGATTTAATGTTGACTTTAGCAGATAAACCTTCAGTAGTCCTTGCAAAGTCCAAAATACAAAAATATGGGGGTGTGTCTGGGTCTTCCATTAATTATACAAAAAGCACTGGTATCATGATTGGGTCCCAATCTACCACAGAGGAGGATTTGATTGGTATTAAAATTTCCTCTACTCCAATAAAAATACTTGGGCTTTTTTTGGCCCTGGGAATTTAGCTTTGATCAATTGGGAATGGTGTTTAGATAAAGCCATTAATAGAGTCAAATTATGGAACCAATGGTCTATGAGCAAGAGAAAAAGGATTTATTTAATTAAGTCATTTTTGATACCAATGTTTCTTCTAGTAAGTAATATATACCCTCTACCATTAGAAATGGAAACCAGATTGTATGGTTGTTTTTTCTCCTTTATTTGGGGCAGTAGACTCAACCCCATATCACGTAGTATTACATATATGCCCATTTCAGAAGGAGGGCTTAATATGATTAATCCGCTCATTTTCTTCCATAGTATTTTTTTATATATTTTTTTAACTTTTTATTTATAGAGTTTATTCAATTACATCACACTATTGGAAGCTGTACAGTGTTATACTTCATAAGGCAAACATCATTAAAAAGATATTCGAATTTGTGAACCACTGTAACATTTAGTACAAGATCGGGGGGAATTCCACGTAGCTATAAGCTAACTAATACAACAGTATCTAGATATCATATGGCCATATGCTATCATTGCCACTAGTATATCAAAATAGCACTCAGTGTGTTCAGTTAAGAAAAAAAACAGGCTATATGCCCTTAATTGGTAATTAACCCTTAGTTTCAAAAACTCCAAAAGTACCTCCCAGTATGCTCCCACAGCACATATAAAAAGGAAAGAGAAAAAAAAGACAAAATTAATAGAAAAAAGAATGCACAACACATTCATTTTCAATTTCAAAGAGTTAGCATATTTCTCTGTCAGAAGTTCTGAGTGCAATCCAGCTCTGTTTGATATGAGCCTCCTTAAAACAAATCATAATGTCCAGCTTGAAGTAAACAAAAAAGGGGTAAAACCCCTGAAATGTCTCAATCGATTAAGCTTCAGATCAATTATTATTATTAGCCTTTTAAGAGAGACATTCAAGCCTGACAAAATGCAATCTGTCTATTTTCGACTATGCAGAGAGTCTACATAATTTCTTTAAACAATAAAGATAGACAGTCGTATTAAGTTAATGAAATGTGGTTAAACTCAGCCATTTCTTTTCATTTTCAGGTGTCCTCCACCTCATATTCCAATGAAAGATCTCCCTCCTGGGCTGCCCTCTCGACTTCAAGCTTTTCAAGAATTTCCATGGCCTCCTTAGGCTCCATGTATATGTAGGCTTTCTTCCCAACTGTGACATGGAGTCGGGCCAGCATCAGTAAGTTATTAGGGACCTCCAATGCCCTTAAACGCCTCCTTACCGCATTGAAAGCCTTCCTCCTCATATGTGCTGAATAGGAGAGATATGGAAAAAACAATATTCTCAAGCCATCCACCTCGACCTTTCGTTGCTGTCGAACTGCCCGAAGGATATGATCTCTCACTGTCACAGAGGTGGTGATCAACATTATGGTTCTAGCCCCTTCTGTGGACATCTGTCTCCGGACATTAACCCTGTAGGCTCATACGATTTGGCCCGGTAAGTCCAGTCCAAGAGTCTCCAATAGCCAAATACTTAAGTAGGTAGGCAAGTTATCTCCTTCTGTGCCCTCCGGTAGCCTGAGAATCTGGATATTAGCAGCATGAATAGTACTTTCCAGATACTCTAGTTGAGAATGGAGCAAAGCCTGCTCCTTTATGCAGGTGACGGCAGTAGCCTGTGCCTGCTGCGAAGATTGTTCGGCGTCATGCGCTGTCTCCATAAGGCCATCCAGCTTCTGTTCTGCTTGAAACAAGCAGGTATGATACCCATCCATTTTTTCATCCATCCGCTGAATGGTTCTGGTTAGATTCAGTACCGCCAGTTGCACAGACTCTAGTGTTGCTGGACCAGTCTCCCTGATCATGGCTTCTATTGCCAGGAGGTTTGCAGGAGCAGATGGTGGTTTAGAGGCTCCGCCACGTGAGGCAAAAAAAAATTAGTCTTTGAATCTGCATTTTTCCTCCCCATTAGAAAGGATTTGATGTCTCCGAAATCAGCTGGGCACCAGGAGTCCAGTAAAGCTGTTAAAACAAGCAAATTAGGCAATGAATCTATATAAAATTAGCTAATTATGTGTGCTGTAATGGGAGCGCTCTGGAAGTGTGCACATTTAGCTGGCTAGCTAGCCATGCCCCCATTTTTATATTTTTTAATATTAAACCAGTAATACTAAATCTCTCCAAATGCTGGACACCCTGGATTCGAGATCACATAGAACAATTTCTTTCCACTTGGCACTTACACATGAGTATACCTAAACAAAAATCACTAATTTCACTACCACCATATTTGCTATGTTGTTTTAGGAAACTCAAGCAATGGAATGTAGTAAAATCAGACATAACTCAAAAAAATAGGAAAAAATTTTATGGGAAAATTCTACATGAAAAAATTCAGATTCTCTCTTCATTTTCTTGTAAAAATGCAACAGAGAAGTTCATTAGCCAGACACTTACAGACCATCGGACACCAGAACGAATGTGGGGTGTAGTTTGGTTATGTGTTCATAAGTAATTAAAAGTGAAAAATAATTTAAAATACAAAGAACAGAAAGATTGATACTGTCCTAGAGAAAGCTGCACATTTATTTTGGAAACTATGGAACATCTGTACTATGAATGTCCCTACATTGTCAGATTTTGGCAAGTGCTAAAACGGAATTGGAGTCATTCTCCATTCTATAATATTCCACCAGATGCATTATTTTTAGGAAGTCTACCCTCATCTTGGAATTTTTTACATTCCAGTATGACTAGACTAGTACTGAACTGTATAAAATATTGGATTTGGAGCACTAGAAGTCAATGGACTTTGCAACAGCTGGAGGTTTCTCCTGAACAGCTGTTTATTTACATTAAGAATCTATTCATGAAATTAAAATGGTAGAAAGTCGTACTTATTCTGCAGATCATTTTAAAAACCTGTGGGGTTCTTTACCCCCTTTTTCATGATTAATTATAGACTTAGGGCCAGATATTCAAAGCTTAGTGCAGGGAGCAAATCCGTTGCATTGGGCTAGCGCAGAATTTGCACCGGACTGCTATATTTAAAAGGACATTTAGCGCCAGCACTAGGTGTTAGTGCTGATGCTAAATCATAATGTATGCCAGGGAGGGATTGAGGGGAGGGGCCCTGAATGCCGGCGCACTGGCATATTCAAAGGTATAGTGCCGCGCTACAGGCATTAGCGCAACCTGTAGCGCAGCTCTGAATACTGCTGAGAAAAAGCCGGTGGTAATGTGCCGGCAGCAATGTGGTGGCAGTGCCGCCCCCCCAAAGCACGATTCCCATCCCCGGTGCACACATTCAATATACATTTTCCGTAGTAGTCTAGTAGCCCCCCAAAGCATGATTCCCGATCCCCAGTGCACACATTCAATATACATTTTCCCGGTAGTCTAGTGGTCCCCTTCCCCAAAGCATGATTCCCGATCCCCGGTGCACACATTCAATATACATTTTCCCTGGTAGTCTAGTGGTCCCCCCCAAAGTACAATTCCCGATCCCCGGTGTACGCATTCAATATACATTTTCCCTGGTAGTCTAGTGGCCCCTCTCCCCCATGCACATATCCCAATCCCAGTGCACATATTGAAAATAACATCTTCCCTGGAAGTCTAATGGCCCCCCCACCCCCATGCACATATCCCGACCCCCGGTACAAATACATTACATATCATTTCCCTGGTAGTCTAGCGGACCTCCCTCCCCAGTGGTGACACCCTGTTCATCCAAAGAATTTCCTAGAACAGAGCTGGCGACTGGCTCAGCCCTCCTCTCACCACCATGGCTGGCTACCAACTGAGGTAGGAAGGAGAGCTCCTTCCTACCTCAGTCGGTGGCCGGCTGTGGTGGTGAGAGGAGGGCTGAGCTGGCTGCCAGCCTGTTCCTGATTATTCTTTGCATGAGCAGGGGTCACCACGGGGGGCATTAGACTACCAGGGAAAGGATATGTAATGTATTTGTACTGGGGGCTCAGGACACATGTGTGAGGGTGGGGGGCACTAGACTACCAGGGAAGATGTTATTTTAGATATGTGCATGGGGGTCTGGATATGTGTGTGAGGGTGGGGGACCACTAGACTACCAGTGTGCATACCACTCCACTGTCCCTGTTTATAAGGGACATCCCCCATTCTGCCCCTTGCAACTGCCCTGTCCCTCCTCTTGAGTGTCCACATATGTCCATGTTCCTCTTTTCAGTGACACAAGAGCTGAGGGGTATGCCAGGGTGTGTAACAGGCACACATGGGCACAGCGACCATGATGGCAGGGAAGGAATTGCCCGGCCCAGCCAATCTGCCCTGTTCCTTATCTAATGGATATGCTGCATATCCTAGTGAACCTATGGCCTATGGCCTTCTGCCCACACCAGGTTCACCTTATGCCTGTCCCATGCATTGAGTCCCCCCACTGTATGTCACCCACTACTGCAGTGGGGTACCTATGTTGTTGGGGGGGGCATCCTCCAGGGCATGTATGGCCACAGTGGCCACAGGCAGTGTGTCTGTGTTTAGCTATCGATCTATGACTGTGTGTATATATACATATATATATATATATATATATATGTATACTCACACACACACATATGCAGGTCATGCTTGCACAGATGCACAGGTGCACTGTATGCACTGACTGTGCCTGCCAGCACACAGTTCCTGCTGCTTTCAGCCTGTACTTCCATTCTGATCGACAGGGGATGCTGTGGGCATGCCTTGACCTGCAGCATCCAGCCTGTACTTCCATTCTGACCAAAAAGTGGAGCTGTGAGCACCATGCAGTAGCACAGGGCAAACTGCATGGTAATGTATACTAAGCAGCACATAATGAGATGCAAATGTGCCTGTTTGCCCATGGATTACATAAGTAGGCTCATTTGCATAGGAGCTTTGAATATAGTTCCCGTTTGCCCCGGATTAACCAGTTTGCACTGGGCTAATGTGTTAGCACTGTGCAGTCGGGTTAGCTCCAGGCAAACCTTACTTCAGCATAGCACAGTTCTGCAGTGTGAGGCTTACATTGTTGTTTGCAGTCATATCTCTCAACTGTCCCTGATATTCAGGGACATCCCTGATTTTGCTTCAAAATATTACTCTGTCCCTCCTACAAATTGTGTTTCCATAACCAAACAGTGGGGGTTGTAAGCATAACATAATGCAGACATTAATGTTACAGATGTGTTCTTCCTTAGAAAATGCATTTTACACTACACCACTTATTCTGCCAGCTTCCTGAGTGGATATCACCAATTGTTAAGGTGTGTCCCTGATTTTAAACCTTTGTCCCTGATATTTTTAAGTCTTGTCCCTGATTTATGAGGCAGGAGGCTGACAGGTGTGTTTGCAGTAGATGTGGACAGCTCTGCACAATCACACATAATATTCTCCACCTGCAGCACTGGCTTGCTACAGTCTAATGAGCTGCAGTTGCAGTTTGCACTTCCCTGTTGCTATATTCAGTGATGTCTTATTCTCGGGCTATTTTTGCCCTGCACTCCCAGACCAGTTTGCCCGGCTTCCTTAGACTGCTATATTCAGCAGGATTAGCACCGGGCTATTTCCCTTTGAATATAGCTTGCTCTGTGCTCCAGGCTAAGTTTGCCTGACGGGCAGTGCTAATTTAGCCCCGAGGCAACGTTTTGAATATCTGGCCCTTAGAATGTATTTCTGTATGATTTTTCCTTAATCAGAAATGAGATTAAATAGTTAAGAATACGTACTCTGATTAGGACAAGAAGTATAATTTTAATACATTAATTTCTCCCTGATTCTAGGTATGTTTTTTTTAGTTTGGTTTCTTCACTTTAATGTGTGATGTAACACTGTTTATGGTTTTCTGTATAATTTACAGATTTGTATGATTTTGTGTGATGGAACACAGTTCCCTATTAAGTATTTTGAGTTCATGATCTAATACAAATTCCCCATCTCTTTTCGAGAAGTGCCATGGGATCTTTAACGTCCACCTGAATAACCACCAAAACAGGCAGACGGGACCTCGGTTTAACTTCTCATCCAAAAGACGGCACCTCAGAAATGCAGCCCTGTGTATACAAACCATTCACTGAAAGCCACCGCAGTGACTGTTCTAAGTGTTGCTGGCTTAGAAGCCAGAGAAATCATGACAGTCACCGAGCACAGAAATGAGTAATCTCTGTGCCCATATTGGAGACGTAATCTTGAGTACTGTTGTAATTGGAGCAGCATATTATCGCCCAAGCCTACTCAACAATGCCAAAATGTCAACCCATGCTCCAGCTCCACAACAGCCCATGCAACAGTTTTGAACCAGCCCTGCAGCAGCACTTTCAGTAGCCAGGAGAGGGATTCGAACAGTAGTACCTCCAGGACAGAACTCAACAGTATGAAAGTGAACCAACAACAAACCCATAAAAGATCAAGAGAAGAGCATCCACATCACACCAAAAACTCTAAAATCTGTGGCCAAACCCTACAGAAAGCCAACATAATTGCAGACAAAACCAGAAGAATCACAGTGGAACAGCAATCCGAGACCATTTCAGAAACAGTCACCTCCAAGAACAAGCACCACTAAGATAATGAATCTTACAGCCTCTTCAGTTATCTAAGCCATGAACAAATATCCAACATCTAGGAACAAGAAGGCGAAAGCTAACCCAATGCAGAACTGCTTCACTAGGATGATGATTCACCATCTTGCAGCCAGATTAGTGCACAGAACATGGCGAGCCCACTGAGCAGCACACAGAAATCTTGCAACAATGTGAGAGCACAAGAATTGGCAATACCTCCACACCAATCACCCATACTAGGCTGATTCATAAATCATGGTACAATCTATATGTATTTTAAATAATGAGTAACACAACTAAAACACAGCAATCATTTGGAATATCTTAGTTGTTATAGTCTACATTTAAAAAAAAAAACAGTTAAAAAAATGAATAGCAAGTGAAAAGACGGGACCTCTACTTGTAAAAAAAGTAACTGTTGGCACTGCATTTTCAAAACTGAATCATCGGGTGGGGGGGCGTGGCCAGCAACTGACAGGAGAAGACTCTCCCTACTTAGCTCCAAGCGTGGATAGCCAAAAAGTGAAAAGAATTGGGATTTAAACTATTACTTGCACTAAGCTATTTACTATACCTGAAAACTACTGACCTCAGGACTTTAGTGTATAAACTTCAAGCAAGTTTCACCATAGGAAGAACTAAATCAGACTCCTTGAAGAACTAGGGCAGAGGAAAAGGCCATGCACCAGCTGCCAGTGGAGCCTCAGGCAGTATGCCATCAACAGAGAAAGCCAGGGATCTAGAGGCCACAGTAAAAGCAATCTTGGCAGCAGTACAACAAACTGACCAAACGCTGGAAACTTATAACGGCAGACTTACTCAAGTTAAAATCAAAGTCACCACTTTTGTAAAGGACCACTCGGCTCTTACAACCACAGTAAACAAAACAGCATTGGTCACAGATGGTGTTCTTAAGGAGAATAAATTGCTCTGGACCAGGCTTGAATACTTGGAGAACAGGGTGTGAGCCTGCAACCTTCATTTTTGGGGGATTCTGGAGGGTTCAGAAGGGGAAGACCCTCTTGGTTTCAGGCAGAGACTCGTATTGGACTTTTTACAGTTGGCAGCGGAGCATCTCATGGTAAGGGCCTACCGTATTACACCCAGATGATGGCCCAGCAATCCAGATCTCCCCAGGACTTTTCTGGTCAAAATGATGGGGGTACATGTTTGGTACCTTGTCCTCCAAAAATCAAAGTCAGCTAGTTCCCTTACCTTGCTGGACTGGTCTATTCTGCACTGTTTCCTAGACCTAAGCTACACCACTAGGATGAGGCATCAGGGGTTCAATGCAGTGCGAGCAGGGTTACAGGAGCTAGGAGTCAATCATGTCTTCCAAATACCTGCTAGACTCAAAATCTTCTATGCAGGTAAAACTTTTATTTACAATGATTCTGCTGATATTGGTCGGAAGCTGAAGAACATTAGGAAAGACCTTTCCACTTTGCAACAGCCAGCAGATTTGGAGGCAGAGGACTCAGAGATCTGAATTAGTTCTTACAATGACTATACAGCAATATTCTTTTCTCTCCCTTGCTGACGGTAATGGTTTCTATTTCAGTGTTTGGGTGAATAGAGTATGGTGTTAGTAGTGCTTATGTTACTGTAGTTTACTTTTGGCTTTTCTCTATTCCTGCCCTTAGTAGGTAAGCTGGGTACTGAGTAGGGAATAGAAAGCCCAGCACCAAGGGTGAGTAGAGTGCTGGAGAAGGAGGCAGCAAGGGTGGATGGTGGATGTTTCACAACACGCTAAGCAGAGAACTGCCAAGGGAGGTTGGCCTTGTAAGGGATCTGGGAGGAGCTATTCCCCCACACCGAACATTGGGCTATAGCCCTCCCATTCAATGTTTGAGTGAATAGAGTATGGGGTTAGTAGTGCTTATGTAATTGTAGTTTACTTTTGGCTTTTCTCTATTCCCACCCATGGTAGGTAAGCTGGGTAGTGAGTAGGGACTAGAAAGTCCCAAAGAATTATCAATGAATGTTCAAAAGAGTATGATTACCTCCTCTAACTCATGGAGAGTATGACCAGTAGCACACAACAGAGAACCCCCCCCCAGGTGGAGGAAACCTCTGAGGACCCATGGCTACTGACCCGTCTGTCCTCCAGGCAAACTAAGAGGAGATGAACCTTGGTTCTAGCAACCATAAGCTAATTTTTCAAATAAGGAGAACTGCTTGGAGAGATTATGGTTATCTTTGAATCCATGGATGATGCATTCTGGAAGGATGATTCTGAGGTTGAAGAGGTAGATCTATTCTGAAGGAGCATCCGAATCCTGAGAGTAGAGTAGAGTAGGTCCAGTCAAAAAAAGGGCAAATGTAGTCCAGGTTTCCAAGGAGATGATGGATGATGTCCATAGGGATTATAGAGACTAATGAGTAGGAAGAGCATGATTTGATAAATATGTTACCAGACTTTGAATGGTGGGAAATATGATGGGTTATGAAGTCATAAGGTTAACAATCTAACTTTGTAGAAGGTTTGACATTCAAGTTAGAGTCTGGAGGTGAGAAGTTAAGTGATGAGCTATAAGTTGCAATGTAAGCATTCATGAAGCAGATGAAGGAGTCGGACAGAGTCTTTATGTGCCAGGAAGGACTAGTAATGTGAATGATTTTAGACCAATGAAGAAAGACTGGCATATGCAGTAGAGATGGCAACTGAATATATAAGAAATAATTGGAAGTTCAGTACAAGGAATTCGAGAGTTGATTTGGGTATTGATGTCATAATGATACTTGTATAGGCTCTTGCTGGTCTGCCAGTAGAAAAGCAGATACGGGTATTTCTGTGGTGTAATTGCCCATGACGTGTGCTGAGGTGGATATGACTGTTTTGCCTTACAGGAAATCCACTGTCTAAATACTGTGGGAAGCCTGGAAACGGGTATATG
Source organism: Neoceratodus forsteri (assembly GCA_016271365.2). Taxonomy (NCBI): domain Eukaryota; kingdom Metazoa; phylum Chordata; order Ceratodontiformes; family Ceratodontidae; genus Neoceratodus; species Neoceratodus forsteri. The sequence continues at coordinate 284,638,646 of CM057455.1, read as the reverse complement.
AAAAAGTCTATAGACTGATGTGGCAATGGGAAGTCCAGAGCAGTGAGAATGCTAGGGGTGCCTAGCGCCATAGTTAAGTAAAGATCTGTTGAGAGGCAAGACTGCAATAGTGAGACAGCCAGTTTGGTTGCAGATATTCAGATTGAGAATCAATGGAAGCCTGCTCTTGGTGAAAGTCTTCACTGGAGGGAGTATGCAAGGTGAATCACGAGGGATGAGCTAGAAGGACCGCTGGATGGACAGCTGATCTAACTGGGGGTAATATGATGAAGGAGTGTAAGTGATTGTGTGAGGATGGTGACATCCAGAAGCTGGGAAACAGTTGTTTGGATAGAATGCCTTTAGTAAGGCAGCTAGACACCAGAGATCCAACAATGGGAGATCTGGGAAAGTAGCTATGAAGGTCTTAGGACATCCAATAGCTATAGAGGAAGTAGGAGTCAAGTAACATGATCAACAGAGTTAGTGCTCATAGGAGAAGTTACAGAAAGGTAAAATGGATTATGTCAGTACTGCTATGAGGTATCTTGCGGTTCCTGTTATCCATAACAGCAACAATGATTACAGAGTCATTGCTTGATGAAAGGAATTGGATCGCTTTTCCATGTAAAAAGATATGTTATGAGACATGGTAGATAAGAAAGCCATAGTGCTTGAATTGACAGGATGCATAGGGAGTATCCAGTAGAATCGGATGAGGGATGAGATCTTTCTATAGTCCCGATAAATGGTGTAACCACCCCACTGGCCACTTGTTTAACTAGTAAGCACATCTCCCATATTTGTCTGTCTATGGGAAACAGAAGGGTAGGGGTACAAAGCATAAGTATTACTGAACATAGAATGACCATCACTAAACCCAGGTCCTGAGGAAAGAACTTTTGCTAGGGGCTATGCTAAGTCTGAACTTCTGGAGGAGTATCTAATAATTCCACACAGGAAGCAGTAACAAGAATGTCCGTACCTTGTTGGGATTCTAGAGAGTGGCTTTATTCCCAAGTTGATACACAAAAGCAAAGGGCGGACCCCAAATGGTTTACACTTCATGGCAAAAGGCAATGCAGAACAACAACATCTGTAGCAGACAGAAACTCTAAACTTCCCATATTGTATAGGACTTCGAACTTTTTTCAGCGGCAAAGCCTCAGCTGAAACACACATCTCTTCTAGTGGCAGTGGCCACAATGGGGCACACATATTTTTCTAGTGGCACTGACCACAACTTAGAATATTTCCCATATGGCATAGGATTTAAGGTTTGGCAACGTGGCTACTAGCCACGATGGAGCACACCGGTGCTCAAAACTAGAACAACCCACACCAGGAGGTAAACTTTCTGTGCAGGCATTGGCCACCATGTCCTGAATAAGCAGACACCCCTACAGAACCTGTATTGCTGAACTGGTCACTCCAGATTGGGGGGGGGGTTGCCTACCTTTTGCTTCCACAGTTCATACCCAGCCATTCTTTCAGTTACACCTCAACATTTGCAAACAGTAGAACTATGTATCTTGGAATGACTTTCACATTCAGCATTTGAAACACACTACTTCTAAGAGTACATTAACATTTTTTACAATGTGCTAAGTCTCACCAGGGACTCCAAGATTGTCAGCCAACTTTAGGAAAGGCATGAGAACAGTCTCAAGCAGAACAGAAATTGGTGTCTTAATCCCTTTGTCAGAGTACACCCCAAAAGAAGACAGGCATGTACATTCCTCCTGAGATACCCAAAGTCAGATTACTCACGGTTGTACACAAAAAAGGCAGCTTCAATGTACTGGATCAAAGTCAGGGGACTGCCCCTTGGATCCATTATGCAGTCCTCCTCATCATCTCATAGGGGATGAGTAAATCAGGAACTCCTGCTAGATGGTTTCCACTACTTCTACCAGGCAGGAAGATGGTTCTCAGCACTAGGGTGAGAAAAATAGGCTCTCCTCAGAGCCCACACTGCAGCTCCTCACTCTTTCACGGTTCACTCTGGCTGTTGATGCAGAACTCCTTGAGAATTCTAAAAACTCCCCACTCACAGCTAGCTATCATGGCTTATGCTGCTGCGAGAGTTCTAAATGACATCACCTGTCTCCTCTCAGCTGAGACCAAGTAAACAGAGAGGGAGCAGGTTAAATCTATTTAACTAGTTACTCACCAGCTGCCTTCCCTACCTAGCACTGACACTGATGGAATTCTAGTAACCCCATGGAACAGGGGGGTTACCCTTGCTCCTAGCCAGGTAAATGATGTCCGCAGTCATTTCTATACCTGGCACCAGGCCATCCTACTCTCTGTACTACCTATGTGGAGGGGTGATCAGGCCCACCTTACCATGTGCCAGGCACAGACATGTGTCACTAAAGGTACAGAGGCTGGTTGATGAGACTTCAGCCCCATCCTATGATATATCTATGGCTATTCAGTGGTCCCAAGAAACTGCTTGAAGCATGCCCTAATAGACCAGAACTGAGGCCCCTACTGCAGGTCAGAACCACAGCCTGTCTATCCCCTAGCCCTCTAGGGAAAATCTAATCTTTCAGACATTTATACAACACATTTTGAGGGGTGGAATGCCCTAAATTGTCCCTACTAGTGACAGAATATTGTTGCCCGAGGGCAAGGTCCATAAAAGAGTCTCTCCTGGGCCGGAGCCCATTGAAGAAAAGTTCTGGAATAGGACAGGGCATGAAAAGTATTGCAATCCATGAGGAAGAGTCTTTGAGGACAACTCAAACAGTTTCTGGTCAGTCTGCCAGTGTAAGGTGTGTTGTGCAAAGTCAGAAAATAGAAACGGTCTTTTTATTTATTTATTTATTGATAAATATAGGATAACACCTTTGAGTCAAAGACTCTTTTACAAAGGTTCCACGTCATACATAAGAAGAGACAACAGTGTACAGAGTAACAAGTAACATAGTAGTTAAACACAGCAGTTACAGAATGATTGCAGATGATTACAGAAAATACAAAGAATACAAAAATTAGCAGCTGGGGATAAAGGTTGCAGGTATATGCATAGCATTTCAGGGAGATGACACTAGCCATGCCCACACATTATCGCTGACCAAGGCTGGACAGAGATGTCCATTGTCATGGTATAGGCATGCTCAGGGGCAGCAGACCAGAGTTAGGTCCGCAGACATGGGAGATGGGAGGTGGTAGAAAAATGGAGGGTCAGGTTTGGGGCAATCACATCATTAGGGGAATCTTACCAGTTCCTTGAAGATTTAAAATAAAGGATCACCTTACTTCTCCAAGCTGAAGACCCTATTCCTTCAGGTGGCACCTTCACATCCAGCTGGGGTTATGTCCTCTGGAAAACCAGGGAAGAAACAGGAAAAACAGCTGAGCTGATGTCATCTGGAAACCAAATGATAGAACAGGAAAACAACTGGGTGATGTCATCTGAGAAACCAGGTGATGAAACAGGAAAACAAGTGGACTGATGTCATCTGGAAGGCCAAGCAATGAAAATGGGAAAACACTGCTGGGATGACAAGTCTAGATGCACCTGAAGAATCCTGGAATACCAGTAGAGCTGCATCTTCCTCCTTGGATACTGCTGCTGCTGGATAAGTGACACTGGGCTGCCACTGCTCGCTTCCCTCTGGGCATGCTGGGAATAGTCACAGGAAGTGACACCATTAATGGTAGTACCACTCGGGGTGAGGTGCAAGAACTGACACCATCTGGGCACTCAAAGTTGATGTTGTGGAATGTCTCATACCCTGCCTTGTCCACAATTTGTACAGTGTCCATAAACAGAGTTCTGCCCAATTTTCAGAATTTCAGTTGATTGTTTATGACTCTGTCCCTGACAGATTCTGCTGCATCAGAGTACAAATTCTTGCTTGCCTCTTCCAACAACCAGGAATTCTGTTCTGTTCAATTTCCTCCCAGACTCTACGAAGAAAGGTAGGAAAGGACTTCCCATATAAGACATCAGCCTTCCTATGTACCAGTCTCTCCTCCTTGCTACTCTTCACAAGTGTGTAACCTCTGGCTCAGCTTAGGGGTGGTGAGTCCTGGTTGAGCCAGTGCCGCATACTTAAAGAATGAAAGAACTTGTCTCCAACCATCTGTGTGGGCAGGTTACCAGAGCCTTCTTCTTCTCTCTCTCTGGCTCCTCCGAGGCTGTGAGCTTGAGGCGACTCACGGGAACCCTCAACATGAAGATACATTTCTTCATCCTCCTCCTCCTCTTCCTCACTCAGAATCTGAGCCCAGGAATGAGCAGATGTCCTCACTCCTGAGACAGTACACTCCTCACTGGGTGTGGATGTAGACATCTGCCAGTTCAATGTCTCTTGCAGTTCATCCTCCCTTACTAGACTAGGACTTGGACCCTCCTTCCATGGGTCCACAGATCCTTCTGATGCACTGCTCACCTGGGACATGGTTGTAAAAACCCTTCTTTGTTCCTGCCCTTACAGTATATCAATGCTGTCTTCTCCTGTGCCACGCTACAAGGGGTCTCCCCAACAGGTTCAATCCGGTGCTGCATGCTGCTACTTGTAGGCTTTCCTACTTTGGTCCAAGTGGGAGCCAATCGAATTTGTGATGCCCTCTCTGGTGCTGCACCCCTGCTCATACCATACTTCACTAGGCAATCTGAACAGTGGAGTATCAGAAACAAATATCTTCCAGCCTTGAGGCACACAATGCACAATCTCACTGGATAGCTAGGGACTGCTACATCTGGAGGCAACCCTTCACCATAGAAAGCTTTCTCTATTTCTCTTAGTGTGGCCACCTCCTCTGCAATCATAGCTCGGGCATTATCCGGGTAGTGGGGTATTCCCGAAGCCATGTCTGCAAGCAAAACACATAAAAGTTTGTTGTTACTCATTTGTTCACTAGTCCCATCACAGTCTCACAAAATGGCTCCCTGCTGCTGTGTTTAATTTTGCTAATCCCACACTATAATGGCGGCGGTAGCTTTCCTCATGCATCAGATCTGTTTCTGACTCAAAAACTGCATTTCCGACCTTTTCTGGCTACTGAACTTGCTCAAAACTGTAATTGATTGCACTGCTTATATCTCCCAGCACATTCATATGATTTTAACTTGACTTTGCGATCAGCATCAAATCGGACTATTTACACATGCTCTAAGTCACTTGCAAACCTCAGTATTTTCCTCGCACAGGATTGCCTGTTTGCTGCAACCTAATATACAACGCATAGTCTCTCACTTGCTTAGAAACATTTTATTGTTGCTGAGCCCATTATAAATGCTCACAGTCCATGCTCAGAATTTTTGTTTGCTGCCTTTCTGTTTTAACAGACAGTCCTTCCTTGCAAAACAATCACACTGCTTGCACACAGATTCAGCTGGCTTGAAAATCACACACAGTTTGATGCTCGGTTAGCCGGTTGTACTCATTGAAATCAGTAGCTGGCTGTCTCAGGGGGAAAGTTTCAGCCTGGTGCCAATCCTGGAAGGTCTCTGGGGTGAAATGGCTGGCAGTCTCGCCGATCATAGCCACGAATGCCATGCTCACTTTCCAGTCTGTCGTACAACGGGTTGAGCCCAAATTTACTCAGCAAAATTCTGTTTTCTACACATTAGAACATTCACAAGCCCCTCGATGGTTGATCCTGGTCTGACCAGCTCATACACCACTTGCTCTCTCCTTCTCGAACATTCGGCTTCACATAGAAGCTGGCTAGGGGCGGGACTGATTGCAATCACACCAATCACTCAATGCCATGCAAGTGAGCCTCTCTCTCTCGCTCCTCCTTCATGGCGATTGTTGAGCAGGGCAAATTTAAACTGCAAACTGTCATTTTTTTTTTCTCGTCTGCAATTTCAGTGGGAGGAGTGCATTTTTACCATTTTCTCCACAGATCTTGGCAATTTCTTTAGCGACTTCCTCAATTTGCACACAAAGCACATGAAATTTTCAGAGCACATTTCTCTCTCTGTTTCCTAAAGTCCACACTACTTTTGGCATGGAAGTTGCAAGTTAAAAAAGTTCTGTAAATGCTCTGAATACAGAGACAAGGATATACACTTTCTGGCTTTACTGTCCGTTGTAAGTTGACAAAACACACAGCAGCACTGTACTAGCAGGCACGCAAGTGGCACATTCAGATGGCACTCTCCTGGGCAAAATCCTTTTGTGCAAAGCTTCCTTTCCTGTTCTCAGCTACCATGTTACCAGACAGACAAACACTAGCCATACCCTCAGCAAAAATCTCTAGTGCTCTCCTCAAATTAAACAACATCCTTGGACGAGACCCTATTTTTTTTTAATCTTTATTTATACGTTTCAGCAGAGAGAGACATTAAATCATATTTTTTTTTTAAAAAAGATGTTTTGATTTCAGCCTTTATATATTGTAAAATATCAAGTTCTGTTATCAGGAAAATACATGTTACTTAAACATATAATTTACAAATGTTTCCAGTTGATCTTTTATGTATTGTTACCTTCTATAATTTGGAAAACATTTCCCTGGGGAACTAGGCAGCCTTATCTCTGAAACATTTCAGCAGGTTACTACAATCTGATTTTGTTATGGAATGGATGTTTTATCTTCCCTAGACATATATGAGGAGCCTCCATTTTTTGTAATCCCATTTCCACTGGCCACTTGTTTAATTAGTAAACACACCTCCCATATTTTTCTGTCTAGGGAAAGAGAGGGGTTGGGGTACAAAGCATAAATATTACTGAACACAGAATGACCATTACTAAACCCAGGTCCTGAGGAGAGAACTTTTGCAAGGGGCTATGCTAGGTCTGAACTTCTGGAGGAGTAACCAATAATGCCACATAGGAAACAGTAACAAGAATGTCTATACCAGGCTGGGATTCTAGAGAGTGACTTTATTCCAAAGTTGGTACACAAAAGGAAAGGGTGGACCCACAAGGGTTTACACTTCGTGGCACAAGACTATGCAGAACAACAACATCTGTAGCAGACAGAAACTCTGAACTTCCCATATTGCATAGGACTTCGAACCCTTTTCAGTGGCAAAGCCTCAGCTGAAACACACATCTCTTCTAGTGGTGCTGGCCACAATGGGACATACAAATTCTTCTAGTGGCACTGACCACAACTTACAACATTTTCCATATGGCATAGGATTTAAAGGTTTGGTAATATGGCTACTGTCCTCAACAGAGTACACTTGTGCTCAAAACTAGAACAACCCACACTAGGGGGTAAACTTTCTCTGCAGGCATTGGCCACCATATCTTGAATAAGCAGGCACCCTTATGGAACCTGTAGTGCTAAACTGGTCACTCCAGATAGGGGGTTGCCCACCTTTTGCTTCCACAGTTCCTAAACAGCCATTCTTTCAGAGTTACACCTCAACATTTGCAAACAGTAGAACTGTGCATCTGGGAATGACTTTCACATTCAGCATTTAAAAATGCACTACTTCTAAGTATAAATTAAAGTTCTGTACAATGTGTTAAGCCTCACCGGGGATTCCACGATTGTCAGTCAACTTTAGGAAAGACATGAGAACAGTCTCAAACAGAACAGAAATTGGTGTCTTAATCCCTTTGTCAGAGTACACCCCAAAAGAAGACAGGCATGTATATTCCTCCTGAGATACCCAAAGTCAGATTACTCACGGTTGTACACAAAAAAGGCAGCTTCAATGTACTGGATCAAAGTCAGGGGACTGCCCCTTGGATCCATTATGCAGTCCTCCTCATCATCTCATATGGGATGAGTAAATCAGGAACTCCTGCTAGATGGTTTCCACTACTTCTACCAGGCAGGAAGATGGTTCTCAGCACTAGGGTGAGAAAAATAGGCTCTCCTCAGAGCTCACACTGCAGCTCCTCACTCTTTCACTGTTCACTCTGGCTGTTGATGCAGAACTCCTTGAGAATTCTAAAAACTCCCCACTCACAGCTAGCTATCATGGCTTATGCTGCTGCGAGTTCTAAATGACATCACCTGTCTCCTCTCAGCTGAGACCAAGTAAACAGAGGAGGGCAGGTTAAATCTATTTAACTAGTTACTCACCAGCTGCCTTCCCTACCTAGCACTGACACTGATGGAATTCTAGTAACCCCATGGAACAGGGGTTACCTTGCTCCTAGCCAGGTAAATGATGTCCGCAGTCATTTCTATACCTGGCACCAGGCCATCCTACTCTCTGTACTACCTATGTGGAGGGGTGATCAGGCCCACCTTACCATGTGCCAGGCACAGACATGTGACACTAAAGGTACAGAGGCTGGTTGATGAGACTTCAGCCCCATCCTATGATATATCTATGGCTATTCAGTGGTCCCAAGAAACTGCTTGAAGCGTGCCCTAATAGACCAGAACTGAGGCCCCTACTGCAGGTCAGGATCACAGCATGTCTATCCCCCTAACCCGCTAGGGAAAATCTATCTGACCAGGCTGCCCCTCAGGTAACCTTTCCTGAAGCTCCCAGGGTACCTGCAAACAAAAACAAGGAACCAACACATTGCAATGCATTACTTTACCATAAACTTTCCCCACAATCTCACACCGATGAAGAAAAAGCATGTTAACATCCTTTTAACCACAAACCATCCTAAAACTCTAAGAAAAAAGAGGAACTCGGATGAGCTCTCACATACTCTTCTTTTCTTACGCAGGAACACCTGCAGAGAAGAAAACAAAACACATCCCGCATACCACGCAGTGTCTAAACCTCCACCTGAACACTACAGAATCCCAAAAAATTTTTTCTATAAAAGTACAAAAGTGAAAAATGGAAAATAGACATTTATACAACACATTTTGGGGGGTGGAATACCCTAAATTGTCCATACTAGTGAAAGAATGTTGCTGCTTGAGGGCAAGGTCCATAAAAGAGTGTCTCCTGGGCCGGAGCCCACTGAAGAACAGTTCTGGAACAGGGCAGGGTCTGAAAAGCACTGCAATCTATGGGGAGAGTCTTTGAGGACAATTCAAACAGTTTCTGGTCAGTCTGCCAGTGTAAGGTATGTTGTGCAATGTCAGAAAATAGAAAAGTTGCACTTACCAGTTCCTTGAAGACCGAAAACAAAAGATCACCTTGCTTCTCCAGGCTGAGGACGCTCTCCCTTCAGGCGGTATCTTCGGATCCAGCTGGACTGATGTCCTCTGAATAACCAGCAGATGAAACAGGAAAAACAGCTGGATGATGTCTTCTGGGAAACCAGGCAATGAAACAGGAAAACAACTGGACTGATGTCATCTGGAAGGCCAGGCAATGAAAATGGGAAAACACTGCTGGGTTGATGAATCTGGATGCACCTGAAGAATCCTGGAATACCAGTAGAGCTACATCTTCCTCCTTGGATACTGCTGCTGCTGCTGGTTAACAGACACTGGGCTGCCACTGCTCGCTTCCCTCTGGGCATGCTGGGAATAGTCACAGGAAGTGACACCATTAATGGTAGTACCACTCGGGGTGAGGTACAAGAACTGACACCATCTGGGCACTCAAAGTTGATGTTGTGGAATGTATCATTCCCTGCCTTGTCCACAATTTGTACAGTGTCCATAAACAGAGTTCTGCCCAATTTCCAGAATTTCAGTCGATCATTTATGACTCTGTCCCTGACAGATTCTGCTGCACTAGAGTACAAATACTTGCTTGCCTCTTCCAACAACCAGGACTTCCTGTCCTGTTCAATTTCCTCCCAGACTCTATGAGGAAAGGTAGGAAAGGACTTCCCATATATGGTACCAGTCTCTCCTCCTCCTTGCTACTCTTCACAAGTGTGCGACCGCTGGCTCCGCTTGGGGATGGCCAGTCCTGGTTAAGCCAGTGCTGCATACTTAAAGAATGAAAGAACTTGTCCCCAACCATCTGTGTGGCAGGTTACTGGAGCCTTCTTCTTCTCTGGCTCCTCTGAGGCAAGAGCTTGAGCCGACTCATGGGGATCCTCAACATGAAGATACATTTCTTCATCCTCCTCCTCTTCTTCGCTCAAAATCTGAGCCCAGGAGTGAGCAGACGTCTTCACTTCCCGAAACAGTCTACTCCTCACTGGGTGCAGAGGTAGACATCTGCCAGTTCAGTGTCCCTTGCAGTTTGTCCTCCCATTACTAGGCTAGGACTTGGACCCTCCTTCCATGGGTCCACAGATCCTTCCGATGCACTGCCCACCTGGGACACAGTTGTAAAAACCCTTCTTTGTTCCTGCCCTTGCAGTAGATCAATGCTGTCTTCTCCTGTGCCACACTACATGGGGCATCCCCCAACAGGTTCAACCCGGTGCTGCGTGCTGCTACTTACAGGGTTTCCTACTTTGGGCCAAGTGGGAGCCAATCAAATTCATGATGCCCTCTCTGGAGCTGCACCCCTGCTCATACCATACTTCACTAGGCAATCCGAACAGTGGGGTATCAGAAACACATCCCTTCCAGCCTTGAGGCACACAATGCACAATTTCACTGGATAGCTAGGGATTGCTACATCTGGAGGCAACCCTTCACCATAGAAAGCTTTCTCTATTTCTCTTAGTGTGGCCACCTCCTCTGTGATCATAGCTTGGGCATGATCCAGGTAGCGGGGTGTTCCCAAAGTCATGTCTGCAAGCAAAACACATAAAAGTTTGTTGTTACTCATTTGTTCACTAGTCCCATCACAGTCTCACAAAATGGCTCCCTGCTGCTGTGTTTACTCTTGCAAATCCTGCCCTGTAATGGCAGAGTTATCTCTCCTCATGCAACAAATCTGTTTCTGACTCAAAAACTGAATTTCCGAGCTTTTCTGGCTACTGAATTTGCTCAAAACTGTAATCGATTGCACTGCTTGTATCTCCCAGCACATTCATATGATTGTAACTAGACTTTGCGATCAGCATCAAATCAGACTATTTACACATGCTCTAAGTCACTTGCAAGCCTCAGTATTTTCCTTGCACAGGATTGCCTGTTTGCTGCAGCCTAATATACAACTTACAGTCTCTCACTTGCTTAGAAACATTTTACTGTTGCTGAGCCCATTATAAATGCTCACAGTCTATGCTCAGAATTTTTGTTTGCTGCCTTTCTGTTTTAACAGACAGTCCTTCCTTGCAAAACAATCACACTGCTTGCACACAGATTCAGCTGGTTTGAAAATCACACACAGTTTCATGCTCAGTTAGCCAGTTATACTCACTGAAATCAGTAGCTGGCTGTCTCCGGTCAAAATGTTCAGCCTGGTGCCAATCCTGGAAGGCTTCTTGGGTGAAATGGGCTGGCGGTCCCACCGATCATAGCCATGAATGCCATGCTCACTTTCCAGTCCATCAGACAATGTGTTGAGCCCGAAATTACTCAGCAAAATTCTGTTTTTTACACATTAGAACATTCACAAGCCCCTCGATGGTTGATCCTGGTCTGACCAGCTTGCACACCACTGACTCTCTTCTCAAACATTCGGCTGCACACAGAAGCTGGCTAGGGAGCAGGACTGATTGCAGTCACACCAATCACTCAACGCCATACCTCTCAACCTCTTGCCTCCTGAATCAGGGACAAGGCTTAAAAAAATCAGGGACAAAGACCCAAAATCAGGGACACATCTTAAGAATTGATACTATTAATTCAGAATGCTGATAGAATAAGATGATTTGTGTTAAGATGCATTTTCTGAAGAAGAACAAGTCTGAATCTTTAATGTTTGATATTATTTTGTGATTTTAATCCCCACTTTTCAGTCACAAAAACACAAATTTTACAAGGGACAGAAGAAAATTTTGAAGCAAAATCAGAGACATCCCTTAAAATCAGGGACAGTTGAAAGGTATGCTCAACGCCATGCAAATAAGCCTCTCTGTCTCACTCTTCATTCACGGTGATTGCTGAGCAGGGCAAATTTAAACTGCAAATTGTAACTTTTTTTCTTGGCTGCAATTTCAGTGGTGGTAGCACCGTTTTTACCATTTTCTCCACAGAACTTGGCAATTTCTTTAGCGACTTCCTCAATTTGCACACAAAGTACATGACATTTTCAGGGCACATTTCTCTCTCTGTTTCCTAAAGTCCACACTACTTTTGGCATGAAAATTGCAAGTTAAAATGTTCTGTAAATGTCCTGAATGCAGAGACAAGGACATATACTTTCTGGCTTTACTGTCCATTGTAAGTTGACAAAACACACAGCAGCACTGTATCAGCAGGCACGCAAGCGGCACATTCAGATTGCACTCTCCTGGGCAAAATCCTTTTGTGCAAAGCTTCCTTTCCTGTTCTCAGCTACCATGTTACCAGACAGACAAACACTAGCCATACCCTCAGCAAAAATCTCTTGTTCTCTCCTCAAAGTAAATAACATCCTTGGACGAGACCCTATTTTTTTTAAAAACTTTATTTATAAGTTCCAGCAGAGAGAGACATTAAATCATATATTTTTTTTAAAGATGGTTTGATTTCAGCCTTAATATATTGTAAAATATCAAGTTCTGTTATCAGGAAAACACATATTACTTAAACATAGAATTTACAAATGTTTCCAGTTGATCTTTTATGTATTGTTACCTTCTATAATTTCGAAAACATTTCCCTGGGGAACTAGGCAGCCTTATCTTATATAGCTTGGCAGAAGGCACTAGGAGAAAGGACTGCTGTGTGACTGAACTTCTCTGCTGGGACTATATTGCCCTCCTTCCCTCCCCTCCACCCCCCACCCAAAGTTAGTTCTATTTTTATAGGTACAGAATTTGACTGACAACAGGAACTTCCTGTTTAGGGGCAGGAAGTGAGTGATCACAGAACCACCAAGTACCCACCAACCTAGAAGGGCAAGAGTAGCTCTCTGGCCCCTCTAGCTGCTGGAGGTCTGCCTCTGAGCAAGTAAGTGGTCTACTGTGAAATATAGGATATTCTTTGTCTCAGAACAGGACAATCAGGAGCTTAAAGGGCACACAGGCAGAAAGTAAGGAGAGAGAGAAAAAAAACAGAGGAAAGAGTAAGGATTGCAAACAGTTAAGGGGCCAGAAATAAGACATGATTGGAGTGGTGCAGTGCAGTGGCTGTGGAGCAGCAGTCTTCCGGAGATGTTCTGGAGGATGCGGTGTTGTCCCATCTGCAGGCACCTCTCTGGGCTGAGGAGGTTGCTCATCTCAGGCTGAGTTGGCCAGGATTTGTGGGACCTCTCTTCCATCCAGGGACCACCAGTGCCACTGCCGTTGCCTCAGAGGTTGCCAAGAAGAGGAGTGGTTGGACCACAGTGGGCTCAGGGAGGGTGAGGGTGGTGGAACAGAGGTGCATCCTCCCATTGTACCTCTCACAATTCCTATGCCATTCTGGCAAAGTGTGGTTCCTCATGGAGCACCCACAGTGGAGACCAAGGAGGATGCTGGGAACCTCCACAGAGGAGACCCACAGGAGGGGCAGGGGACCCTGCAGGGAAGAAACAACTCCTGGTGGGGACTCCATTGTTAGGAATGTAGAACTGGGGAGGAAGGGGAGGGAGGTAAGGTGCCTGCCTGGCGCCATGGCTTGCAGGGACAGGAAGAGAATCTTGAGGATTGCAGGAGCAGCTGCACAGGGAGGGAGCTGGATGTCATTGTCCACCCTAGGGACAAAATGACCTGGCTAAGAGGGATTAGAGAAGTGCAGGGAAGAGTTTGTGGAATTGGGGAGGGGCCTTAGTCAAGTAGCATGACGGTAACCTTCTCGGAGGTGCTACCCATCTATGGCATAGGAGAGGCTAGGTGTTCCGCACGTGGGATTCAATCAGTGGTTGAAAAACTGGTGTGGAGCTCGAGGGATGGCTTCATTGGGGACTGGTGTCCACCTGGAGTGATGCAGCCTATACTGGCATGATGGGCTGCATCTGTCTGGGAGGTGAACCAGGATCCTAGGTGATAGGTTTAAATGCTTCATTGGCAAGCTTTCACGACAACCAAGGAGAGGCACTGGAAAGGAGCAGGAAATCCAGCACCCCTCCAAATAATCACAGTAGTAAGTTGGCAAACACCAACATAGAAGTGTTGATGGGAGAAGGGGAGGGTAAATGGAGAAAATGACAAAAGGCAAGAAGGACAGGGATGGGGCAAAGGGAGTAAGGCCATCAGGAAATGGAGGTAATGAGTACCAATGCCTGTAGTCTGGGCAACAAGCTCCTGAGCTGATGGCCTTAATGGAAGAAGGATGCCTGGATATCGTAGCAGTCACAGAAACATGGTACCAGAGAACCATGACTGGGATGTTAACATACCAGGGTACATAACCTACAGGAGAGACAGGCAGGGAGAAGAGGGAGGAGTAGCTCTCTATGTAAAGGAAGGATAAAGCAACTGAACAAAGAGTAAACAGGGAGGAGAGGAGGCACTGTGGGTCACCTTGGAGACTGGAAAGGGCACCACAATCCGCACAGGGTTGTGTAGCAGACCCCATGTCAGGGGAAGGAATGGACAAGGATATGATAGAAGGCATTCTTAGAATGGCAGAGAAAGGGAGATACTGTTGATGGGAGACCTGAATATGCCAGATGTTAACTGGAGCACATTTGCTGCAGCCACATCAAGAGCAGGGCCATTCTTGATGCCTACAGGTGGCAGGCATTAGACAGCTAGTTTGGAACCCACTCGTGAGGAGCAATCTTAGACCTCATACTCTCAAGCAGGGGCAGTGAGAGGATCTCAGATCTAGAAGTGGGTTGCCATCTAGGGACAAGTGACCATCAAACAGTGTGGTTCACGTTAAACTCAGCTACAGAGTCAAGCCATACAAAAGTAGAGGTACTGGACTTTAGGAGGGCTGACTTTGTAAGATGGGAGAGTGCCTCAGAAAGCACTAGCAAACAGACTAGAAGGAGGTGTGGAGCAACAATGGAAATTATCAAACTGCCATCACAGAGGCAACAAGCCTTTGTGTGAAGCAAATGAACAAATCAAACAAGAAAGAAAAAGCCACTATGGTTCTCAAAAGAGGTGGCTGTGAAAGTCAGGAAGAAAAAGATAGCATTCGGAAGTATAAGGAAACACAGAAGGAGCAGGACAGAGAGCTGTACCAGTTAAGGCAGAAGGAAGCAGGGAGGAAGTCAGAATAGCAAAGGCCCAAACTGAGGAAAAGATAGCCAACTCAGTTAAGAAGGGGATAAAACCTTTTATAGGTACATCAGCGTGAAGAAAGACAAAGGGAGGGATAGTGAGGCTGAATAGAATGAACAGTGGGTGGGCAGAGGGGACAGTGAAAAAGCAGGAATACTGAACAAATATTTCTGCTCAGTATTCCTAAAAGAGGAGGAAGTGCCTAATCCAATTAACAGAAGCACTCTTGATAGAGGGGTCGATCCAGTCCTTTCACAGAAGAAGAGTTCTGCAAGAACTCCTAAAACTGAAGGTGGACAAAGCAATGGGTCCTGATGGAATTCACCCAGAATTCTAAAGAATTAAGGAAGAACTAGTGAAACCACTGGCTACTCTTTTAATAAATCATGGGAGGATGGTGTGGTACCCGAGGACTGGAGGAAGGCGGATGTGATTCCCTTCACAAAGTGGGTCCAAGACAGAGGCAGGAAACTACAGACCTGTCAGTCTGACCTCTGTGGTAGGGAAAGTGATGGAGTCACTTCTGAAGGAAAGAATAGTCAGTACCTAGAGGCCAGTGGAGCACAGGACCCAAGACAGCATGGGTTCTAGCCAGGGAAGGTCATGTCAGGCAGATCTAATAGATTTCTTTGACTGGGTGACCAAAGTAGTAGACCAGGAGGGGCTGTGGACATGGTCTACCTAGACTTTAGCAAGGCATTTGACACAGTCCCACACAAAGATTAATAGTCAAATTAACCAGCCTGGGAGTGAGACCCAGGGTGGTAGCCTAAATAAAACATTGGCTGGACAACAGGACACAGAAGGTAATTGTAAATGGAGTCCATTCTGAAGAAGGGAGTTACTAGTGGGGTACCACAGGGTTCAGTATTGGGTCCAGTCCTTTTTAATGTCTTCATCAGTGACATTGCAGAGGGACTGGAAGGAAAAGTATGTCTTTTTGCAGATGACACAAAAATCTGCAACAGGGTTGATACACAAGGAGGCATGGAAAGAATGAAAAGGGACTTGGCAAGGTTGGAGGAATGGTCTGGAAGTATGGCAGCTAGGATTCAATGCAAAGAAGTGCAAAATAATGCACCTGAAACAAGAACCCATGGAAGAATACACAATGGGTGGGAGGTAGTAACAACAACAAAAAGGAAAGGGACCTGGGGTAATCATATCAGATGACCTTAAGGTTAGCAAGAATGTGAGAAGGCAGTAGGGAGGGCTGGGGTATACTGGGATGTATAAGGAGGCATCATCGCAAAACAGGAAGTTGTTATCCCTCTGTACAGACAGTTGGTGACCCCATCTGGAGTACTGTGTCCAGTTCTGAGACCCCATCTCCGCAAGGACATAGACAGGATAGAGGCAGCCCAGAGGAGGGCAACTAAAATGGTGCAGGGTCTGCAGAGAAGCCCGTATGAGGAGACTAAAGGAGCTTAATATGTATAACCTTGAGGAAAGAAGGAGGGGGGACATGATAGAAACTTTTAAGTACCTCAGTGGAATCAACAAAGTCCAAGAGGGTAGCATTTTCAGAAAAGAGACTTGCAAGAACAAGGGACACAATTTAAAAGATAGAAGGAGGGCAGTTCAGGGGCAATGTGAAAAGTGTTATTTCACAGAGAGGGTAGTGGATGCATGGAACAGCCTTCCTGAGGAGAATTGTGGTCTAAAACTGTGGGAGAATTCAAGAATGCATGGGACAGACATAAGGCAATTCTTGTGGGGGGTAGGAAGAAATAGGCTGTTGGTTAACTAGGATCTGCGGCCTATCCTGTAGGTAGGGAAATGGGCAGACTAGATGGGCCTAGCGGTCCTTATCTGCCGTCAAAGTCTATGTTTCTATGTTTCTATCTCTGAAACATTTCAGCAGGTTACTACAACCTGATTTTGTTATGGAATGAATGTTTTATCTTCCCTAGACATATATGAGGAGCTCCCAATTTTTGTAACCCCCCACTGGCCACTTGTTTAATTAGTAAGCACACCTCCCATATTTTTCTGTCTAGGGAAAGAGAGTGGTGGGGGGTACAAAGCATAAATATTACTGAACACAGAATGACCATTACTAAACCCAGGTCCTGAGGAGAGAATTTTTGCTAGGGGCTATGCTAGGTCTGAACTACTGGAAGGGTACCTAGTAATTCCACACAGGAAGCAGTAACAAGAATGTCTATACCAGGCTGGGGTTCTAGAGTGTGACTTTATTCCAAAGTCGGTACACAAAAGGAAAGGGTGAACCCACAAGGGTTTATACTTCATGGCACAAGACAAAGCAGAACAACATCTGTAGCAGACAGAAACTCTAAACTTCCCATATTGCATAGGACTTCAAACCCTTTTCAGTGGCAAAGCCTCATCTGAAACGTATATCTCTTCTAGTGGTGCTGGCCACAATGGGGCACACAAATTCTTCTAGTGGCACTGACTACAACTTACAACATTTCCCATATGGCACAGGATTTAAAGGTTTGGTTATATGGCTACTGGCCACGATGGAGCACACTGGTGCTCAAAACTAGAACAACCCACAGCAGGGGGTAAACTTTCTCTGCAGGCATTGGCCACCATGTCTTGAATAAGCAGGTGCCCTTATGGAACCTGTGGTGCTGAACTGGTCAGAACAGAACTTGGTGTATTAATCCCTTTGTCAGAGTACACCCCAAAAGAAGACAGGCATGTACATTCCTCCTGGGATACCCAAAGTCAGATTACTCATGGTTGTACACAAAACAGGCAGCTTCAATGTACTGGATCAAAGTCAGGGGACTGCCTCTTGGATCCATTCTGCACTTCTCCTCATCTCACAGGGGATGAGAAAATCAGCAATTCCTGCTAGATGGTTTCCACCACTTTTACAAGGCAGGCAGATGCTTCTCAGCACTAGGGTGAGAAAAATAGGCTCTCCTCAGAGCCCACACTGCAGCTCCTCACTCCTCCACTGTTCGCTCTGGCTGCTGATGCAGAACTCCTTGAGAATTCTAAAACGCCCCACTCACAGCTAGCTACAATGGCTTATGTTGCTGCAAGAGTTCTAGATGACATCACCTCTCTTCTCTCAGCTGAGACCATGTAAACAGAGAGGGAGCAGGTGAAAATCTATTTAACTAGTTATTCACCAGCTGCCTTCCCTACCTAGCACTGACACTAATAGGATTCTAGTAACTCCAGGGAACAGGGGGGTTACAATGGGATTCCGGAAGTGATCCTGGGGAGATGATTGGGAATTATAGATAACTTTATGTTGACTGAAGAGTCTATGAGGCATGTTGTCCTAGGGATGTTTGCTAGAAGTAGTGTTCCTCAGGTGACGTGAACAAGTGCTCTGTTGAGTAGAGGATGGAGCTGTTAGAATGGCCAGGTTAGGAGTATGAGATAGATACATTGGAGGAGTGGTTGACAGGGTAGGAATACTCGCTGGAGATAGGATAAAATGCCCAAAAAGGGCTACATCAAACAGGACAAAGCCCCGAGCCACTAGGGCGGTGAGGAGAAGGCAGCAGTCCAAGGATTGAGAAGAAAGTCCGGAGGGGATGCCAGCAGAGTGGAGGAAGGAGTCCTAGAAGAAAACAGCAGAGGCAAGCTGTGTTGACATCGCAGGAGCAGGAAGGAACAGGACTAGGGCCAGCACCACAGCAAAGCAAAGTAGGATGTGGCAAAGTCGCTGCAGGCTACATGTGGCAGATCCAAGGAAGTCCAGAAGTGAATCCAGATACCAAGGCCACAAAGGGGTTATATGAAGGTCCCATGTTCACGGAAGATGGCTAACATCAAGAGCAGAGAACAGAATTCACTGCTGTGTAGAGGCACAAGGTTCCCACTTCCAAAGGAAAAGGCGAACTCACATGATAGACAGGAAGATGCAACCAGTAATATGAAAGTCCAGGAGGCAGTTGAACTGAAGGAAGGTAGAGACTGAACAAGCTGGTGGAGTCCAAATTCAAAGTGGGAAGGAGGCGAAGACAGGGACGAGTACGATGAGTCCATAGAACTGCAGGATGTAGACTGGTGAAGTAGAATGGGGAAGTAGAATGGGGTACAGTGGCTCCATTCCCAAAGGGAAGAGGCAATTGGTTATTGGGTAGAGAATGCAGAAGGCTGAAACAGTCGAATGCAGACACAGGCTCCCATCCCTGGTAGTTGAGGTGAGATGGTCATTACTCGATGCCACCAGATAGAGGTAGGAAGGTGAAGGCAAATGGGGTAAAGTAGTCCTGTTCCCCAAAGTGAAGCAGCAATCTGGTATTCAGATAGAGAATTTAGAAGGAATAAACAGTCCATTGCAGACACAGGCATCCATCCCTGGTAGACGGTGCAAGACAACCTTCAGTCGATGCCGCCAGGCAGAAGTAGGTTGATAAAGGCAAATGGGGTATAGTAGTCCCATTCCCAAAGGGAAGCAGCAACCAAGCATCAGGTAGAGAATGCAGAAGGATAAAACAGTTGTTTGCAGACAAATGCTCCCATCCCAGGTATTCAAGGTGAGATGATCCTTACTCAATGCCGCCAGGCAGTGTAGGATGGTGAAGGCAAATGGTTAATGTGGTCCCATTCCTGAAGGGAAGCAGCAACCGGGTATTCTGGTAGAGAATGCGTAAGGTTGAAACCATGGATTGCAGATATGGGCTTCCATCCCAGGCAGTCAGTGTGAGACGACCTTTATTCGATATCACCAAGCAGAGGCAGGACAGAGAAGGCAAATGGAGTATTGTGGACCTGTTTCTGAAGGGAAGCAGTGACCAGGCATCAGGCAGAGAATGCATAAGGATGAAACAATAGATTGTAGACATGGCTCCTATCCCAGGTAGGTGAGGTGAGATGACCTTCACTCAATGCAGCCAGTCAAAGTTAGGGTTGGAGGATGTCAGGTACTGTATGTAAGTAGTAGACAGTAATGATTGTAACAGAATCCCATCCCCATTAGACATGGCAAGCCTTCCTTCACTCAGTGCCTCAGAAGATACGAGGTAGGGACAGAGTCCAGAAAAACTGCTGGTATGAGATGAGTAAGGACAGGGCAGCTGATTGCATAGTGATAGGTACTGTAGGTAAACAGGCATGTAGCATAAAGGGAAAGGCAGCAGGTCAGAGTGGGAGATTGTGAGGAGGAAGGTATCGGGAATGCCAGTAAGGCAGAGATAGAGTAATCTGGGGAGGAGCATGCTGACAGCGATGGAAAGCAACGAATGGCTGAAGGTCGAGTAGGCTGTAAGGGCAATAAGCCATGTGAGGGTAGCGTAAGCCATGTAGGTAAGAAGGCAGGGTAGATCATAAGGCTGGCAGGAAGCAGGTTCCTGCTGATCTGAGCTACGATGACCCACCGTGATGCTCCAGTCCCTGCCATGGGAGAAACAGGGGGGCTGCAAGCAGAGCATCTTCGAGACCAAACAGGAATTATGGTGGGGTATGAACCTGAAAGATGCTCTGAGACATGCAGGGCTCAGAGAAGGAGAAGCCATAGGCAAACTGGGGAACAAAAGCAAACAGTGCAGTAGTCACAGAGAGTAGATAATGCCTGATGAAATGAATGCATGAGGAGAGCCAATGATGCGGGCTTAGGGGGCACCACGCGGGGCATGGAAGAGAGAGCAGGTGTAAATGTTACAGGTAGCTGGCAAGCTAGAAGGTGAGGAACACCAGGGATAGAACAAGGAAACCCAAATCTTGAGCAGGGTATATGTGCCGGGAGCAAAATGGTAAGGGGTGCAATAGCCAGATTAGGGGCGCAGGTAGCACAGGTTGGATGGTAGAAGGGTCATAAATGGAGATGGAATGCTGGTGTGAGGAGCGCAAGGCCCAAAAGGAAAACCAGGGGAGCACAAGACAAGGGTAGGAACAGAGGATGGGGGGGGCAGCAGGGAAGGGGGGGCCTAGGAAGAGAGCAGGGGCAGACAAGTAGCCATGGGATAAAGGAAGGGAGGGCAGGACAGGGAAGGTTGTACATTTTTTATTGTTTATAGATACACATATTTTTTTTTTTTATTGGTTTGGAAATGAGACGTTGAGGTCTGCAGAAGGAATTGGTGAGCGCTGGGGGGTGGCAGACCCAATTGCAACAAAGGGGACAAAATGGCCACCTCATGGCACCAAAATAGAGCTGGACCCAAAGGGCAGGTAGGAGGACAGGAAGAGCCCCAACAGCAGGTAAGGTAGCACAGAGTACAGGAGAAACACAGCAAAAAGTGCAGCTAACCAAATCAGGACAAGGAGACCTCGGGTCAGCACAGCAATGTAAAGCATGGTACTCACTGAGCATAGTCCGGACAAGCAATGCAGCTACAGTTAAAAACAGTGGGCGGACAGCAGGCAGAGCCAAGCGAGGTGCATGTCGGAACTCAGAAGCAGGAAGGAAAGGCACGCTGGGGGAAGCCACAAATACCAGAGCAGACATAGCATCACCAGGAGCAAGCAGCAACCAAAAACGGCAAGCAGCCAAAAGGCAGGTCGCAGGGAAGCAGACCAGGAGAACAGCAGAAGAAGATGCTAGACCATGCCGGAGTTCCGCCAAGATGGAAAGCACAGAAAGGTGGGGTCACAATAGCACAATGGAAAGGACGGAGCCCTCAGGAGTGGGGTAGGGGCAAGAACACAGGTAGGGGAAGGGACAGCAGGTGGAGTTGATGGCAAGGGAAACCCACAAGCAGGCAGGACACAGCCAGGGCCGATGGCACTCACAGGCATGCACCATCACTCAGCAGAAAGGTACAGAGCAGGAGAAGTACAAGACAGGAGCCACAAGATAAAGGGGTCAGGGCCGGAGGCAAATAAAAAGCAAAATGGGGCCGAGGAGGGAATGGGGGAGGAACAGAAGACAAAAAAGGGGCAGGGACAGGAAACAAAAACATGAGAAAAACATGACTAACGAGCACTGAGGGTGCAGGGGAGAAGGAAATGACAGAGAAGGCAAACGGGAAAGGAAGAAGGCTCAGACCACAAGCCACACAGCAGCTCGGCATTGCAAAAGGCAGGTTTCACAATGCACTAAGCGGAGAACTGCCATGGGAGGCTGGCCTTTGTAGGGGATGTGGGAGGAGCTATTCCCCCACATTGAACCTCAGGCTATATAGCCCTCACAATGAATGAGAGATGGCCGGCATAGGTTTTTTATCTCCAGCCAAGGAAGCTGACTGATTATTTCCCAGGCAGTTAAAGCTGTAAATCCAATGTTATTGTTCTTAGTAAAGAACTGTTTAAATAAAGAATAGCTGCTAGGATTGTTAAAAGTTGAGTGGATTCACTGCCATTTGGTGGAGAAGCCTGGGTGTGAGTTATACAAATAACTTTCTCTTTTTCTTTGCAGAGTTGCAAAGTGACCATATTTGTTTGTTCACTTAAGATATTGCTCGTATTACTTAAAATAAGTCTTATGATATGGATTGCTGGGATGAAGGTGGGTGTGTTTCTATCACCTAAGAAAGGGAAATGTTCGTTGTTTTAATGTAAGTTCATGGATTCCAGGACTTTTCACAGATTACAGCCCATCTGTATAAAAGGGATTCTCTGTACTTTTTGACAATAATCTTTTAACTGGTTGTCCATGGTCTTGTTGCAATGGTCTGAACTATAAACTTATCTGAGATTTTAATTTAATAGCATTCTTTTCCTCCACAATGTTGTGACAGTGAATGCGGGGCAAAGTATTGTCTACCATAAACATTTGTATATGATGTATTCTATACCTCAAATCAAGGTCGGAATGTGTGTGCTTGTTCATTATAAATGAATAAATACAAAGTTAAAAAACATTATTAGATGTTGAAGTCTGTTATACAAAATGCAGCTATTACATGTTAATAATTTCATATGAATTTCCTATTAGTAAAGTGTGTCTATGAAAAAAAAAATAATTATAATACATGTTTTAAATATAGATACATAGATGTTGTTGGCAGATAAGGACCTTCTGGCCCATCCAGTCTGCCCTGTCCTTCTGTCTAATGCTTAAGGTATCCTGGATGCTACAAGCCCCCTACTCACCCTAGCTTGATCATTCCCATGTGCCTATTCCATGCATTCTTGAATCCCTGAACCGTGGCCACCCCCACCACTTCCTGGGGAGACTGTTACATCTCTCCACCACCCTTTCAGTGAAATATAATTTCCTCAAGTTCCCTCTAAGATTTCCACCTTTTAGTCTCATACTGTGCCCCCTTGTTCTGCTATTTTCCTTTATGTGAAAGATGCTCCCCTCTGGTACCCTGTTGATCCCCTTTAGATATTTGAAGGTCTCTATCATGTCCCCCCTCTCTCTCCTTTCCTCCAGGGAGTACATATTTAGACCTCCGAGTCTCTCCTCACATGACTTATGCTGCATCCCTGACACCATTTTTGTTGCCCTCCTCTGTATCGTCTCCATCCTGTCTATGACTTTTTGGAGATGGGGCCTCCAGAAGTGAACACAGTACTCCAGATGAGGCCTCAGTAGGGAGTTGTACAATGGTACCACCACTTCCCTCCTTCTACATGTTATACCCCTCCCTATGTACCCTGGCATTCTATAGATGTTTCAGATGTGTTATTTAAGCAATAAATAATTACTTATTCACGAACTATGTGTGCCAGCATCTTTCTATTACTATGCCACATTTAGATTCATATTACAAGCAAACACAGTTAAGACAAATGGGGCGACTTTATGCAGCATATTAATACCTACAAACTTCAAGCAGAAAATAAGAAATTAAGCAATGTAAGAATTCTTAAGTGTGTCTTCCATCCAAACTACTTTTGTCATATGTATAATCGCAATTGGCCTTGTGACCAAACCATGCTAGGTGTGAGCACTGTAAATACCAGCATAACCACACCCTGTCATGGATTATTACCTAATTAAGTGCTCCTTGGAGGAGGAGGACACAATCAAGGCCATGGTTTCCTGGAGATTTCTGCCACTGGCACTGTAGCCCCATGCAGACATAACATTTGGATTTCCTGTGTTATATATAGGCAAGGCAAGGCAAGGCATATTTTATTTAAAAAGATGCCCATCCTGGAGGCTCTGGGCACCGTAAATTAATCAATAAATACAACACTTCACAATAATAATCAATTAAATACAATAATCTGAACAAATTAAAACAAAATTTGCTATATAATTAGCTACCCTCAACTTCAGCAGCATTTAAAGTCTCTAAGACTAAATTAACATCAGATTAATCTTTATTAAAAAGACAGGTAAGGAGCTATAAAACATAGTCCGGGAAGGCCTGATTGTGCAAAAAGGCTTTGAGGCGGGCCTTAAATACCTCAACAGATGGGGCCTCCCTAACAGCTAGAGGAAGCGAATTCCACAGGACGCGGGCGGCAACACTAAATGCTCTGCCACCAGCAGTTCTTAACCTCGTCCTGGGAATCGCTAGGACGACCCTAGAGGAGGAGCAGAGGAAGGACCGAGACAGCAGGTGCAGGAAGGTCCTTCAGTTAGCCAGGGCGCAAGCTGTGCAGGGCCTTAAAGGTGAGCAAACCCACCTTAAAGAGGACCCTCTACCTAACCGGCAGCCAGTGCAGTTGACGCAGCACCAGGGTAATATGACAATATTTAGACTGTCCTGTCAACAGCCTTGCTGCTGCATTCTGCACCAGCTGCAGTCGGCTCAGGGTACCCCCAGAGACCCCGAGATAGAGTGCATTACAGTAGTCAAGCCTGGACATCACGAAGGCATGCACCAACGTGGGAAGGTCCAGTGGTGGAACTAGGGGGCTTTATCCTGGCAATATTCCTCAGATGATAAAAGCTGGTACGGACAAAGGACACCACCTGAAACTCAAGTGTCAAACCACTGTCAAGAATAACACCAAGATCACGCACCCTAGAGGAGGCCTTCAATGGTACAGAGCCAAGACAAAGTCCTGTCTCTGCACCAGAGGCCAACCTATCACACCCTCTGTTCGGCTTCACCACCAGTACCTCCGTCTTACTGGGGTTCAGTCGCAACTAGCTGGAGGCCATCCAGTCACAGATTTCAGCTAGGCAGTTGTTAAGCACTTCTACTGTGCAAGATGTTCCAGGGGCAAAGGAGAGTTACAGTTGGGTATCATCAGCATGGCAGTGAAAACCCAGACTGTACTTCCTAATGATCTCTCCCAGGGGGTAGCATGTACATGGTAAACAACATCGGTGACAAGACCGAACCCTGGGGAACTCCGCACGACAGGCTGACAGGGGAGGAGGAGAAATTCCCCATCACTACCCTCTGCTTCCTGTTAGATAAAAAAGACTCAAACCAGCAGATAACGGTGCCGGCAAGTCCATAGAATTCCCTTAGGCGGTCAAGTAACACTCGATGGTCCACCGTGTCAAATGCTGAAGAGAGATCGAGGAGAACAAGAATTGTCCCCTCCCCTCGATCTCTAGCCCTAAGGAGGTCATTATGCACCCGAACTAGTGCAGTT
Source organism: Neoceratodus forsteri (assembly GCA_016271365.2). NCBI lineage: Eukaryota > Metazoa > Chordata > Ceratodontiformes > Ceratodontidae > Neoceratodus > Neoceratodus forsteri. The sequence continues at coordinate 284,613,285 of CM057455.1, read as the reverse complement.
TCAGTGCTATGCCTCACACAAAATCCAGACTGGAGCAACTCATATAAATCATTGACCACAAGATGCTCCTCAAGCTGAAACACCACCACCTTCTCAACAATCTTACCCAAAAATGGGAGATTGGAGATAGGACGGTAATTTGTCTTGACGTCAGGGTCCAATGATGGTTTTTTCAGAAGGGGTCTCACCAATGCCTCCTTCAAGACATCAGGAAAGACCCCTTCTGACAGGGAATACCGGACAATCAAGGCAAACACGGGGCCAACAGAGTCAACACGTCTCATTAAGAAACGAGTTGGCACCGGGTCCAGTTCACAAAAGGTGTGCCGCAGCTTGGAAGCAATCTCACTGACCTCAGCCACCTCCACCAGTCTAAACTCACCCCAACCAGGCGAAGTGCCCTCCAGTCGCCCATGGCGACCACTGTCAGCCAGATTCTGGTCCACTGGCGTAATCTCCTGGCAGATGGCAGACACCCCGTCCAAGAAGAACTAAGCAAACTCCTTGCATAATGCGTTTGAAAAAGCTACCTTCAGCTGTAGACAGGAAGGATGAAGAAGCCTGTTCACAGTCTGAAAGAGCACAGTTGGTCGGTTCCTCCTGGTGGCAATCTCCCTACACAGGAATTCTGCCTTCTTACGGTTGATTGCCCCCTGGAATACACAATAATGTGTATGCAGGGCCAGTTTGTCCATCTCCAGGCCAGACTTCTGCCAGCAGTGCTCTAATCTCTGACCCAAGGTCTTCATCACCTTGAGCTCCCCACCATACCAAGAGGACCTCAAGTGAGAAGACCTGGGTCATACATGGACTGGTGCAAGGGAGTCAAGTGCACCAGAAAGAGCCTTATTATAGGCATCCACTGTTGCGCACACACCCCCAACACATGCACTGTCCACACTAGATAGGTCAGTCACCACCAAAAAACCCTCAGGGGTCAACCCCCTCAAAGGGTGATAGCTACCATCTCTGGAGGGGGAGGGCTACCAGGGGGGACCTGAACTGGAACTTCACCATGCAATGATTGGACCAAATGACCCTATCAATACTGAGACTATTTATCTCAAGCCCCAATGAGAACACCAAATCCAACATGTGGCCACCCTGATGTGTCATGGAAGAAACTTCCTGCGCAAAGCCCAGAGATAATCTGAAGGAAGTTATAACCAAACTGAGAGGATTCATCCTTGGCCCAAACATCGAAGTCCCCCAACACCAAACATCTGGGGGCCTCCAATGTTTCCCCAATGATGAAATAGGTCACTTCCTGCTAGAAATCTTCCACCATCCCAGAGGGGCGGTAAATCAGGAGAATCAAGCAGCCTGCACCCGGACCCCCATGAATGGCCACACATTCAAAGGAATATGGTGCTCTCACTGGGTGCATGGTGAAGCCCAGCTCAGATTTAAAACAGATGGCTACCCCCCACCCCTGCATTCCACTCTGGGGCAGTGCACTATGGTATACCTGGACGGGATGGCAGCCTCTAAAACTGGGCCAGCATCATCACCAATCCAGGTCTCCATAATGTAAGCCAGATCAGCCAAAGAAACCAAGTTCACTATAATTGCAGTCTTGTTTCTGACTGATCTGGCATTGCAAAGCACCACCCTCAGGGGATTGGTGGACAGTGCAGCCCCTCTGGCTGCCTGCCCATTCGGTCTGGTGGAAACTCTGGTGATGGGAACTAAACATGACTAGCCTCTCCCTAAGTCCCATCTAATCCCAGGACGCCTTCTGCACCCCACTACCTTGATCCTCCCACCACCCGTCATGCAAGGGGCACCCCGTCCTGATCGAATCCTATGACTCCTCCCTATTCCAACCTCCCTGCAGTGCCTTGCTGTAGTATATGACACAGGGAGGCTGAAAAAAGGCTGCAGATTGAACAGCTGTGATGCCCCATACACTATCCTGGCCCTCTCTGACCAGAAAAAAGTTCCATTCCTGTTACAACCTCCAACACATTGTTTTCACCTGGTCACCATGACAGAATCTCAGTTTGGGATCAAAGTAGTTGTCAGCTTATTCAGAGGTTAATAATTGGCCCACAGACCTGTCAGCTTGGAAAATGGGGGATGGGAGCTCACAGATATGACATGGACCATGCAGTTTAATGAATGGTTGAAATAATGGTGTGGAGAACAGGGGTTTGGCTTCATTGGGGACTGGGGTTCCACCTGGAGGGACACCAGCCTATACTGGCAGGATGGTCTGCATCTGTCCAGGAAGGGAACAAGTCTTTTGAGCAATCGGTTTAAATGCTTCATTGGCAAGCTTTTAGACTAGTCAAGGGGGGAGGCACTGATAAGCAGCAGGAAAATCCCAGCCTCTCCCTACAAAACAGGGTACTAAATGAGAAAAAGACCGTGGTAGAAAGGTCAGTGGGGGATGCTGCAACAGAAGGTAAAGCCATCAAAAAATGGAGAGCAATGAGTACCAATGCCCGTAGTCTGAGTAACAAACTTCCTGAATTAGTGGCCTTGATGGAGGCGGAACATCTGGATATCGTGGCAGTCACAGAAACATGGTACACACAAAACCATGACTGGGATGTAAACATACCAGGATACACTATCTACAGGAGGGACAGGGAGGGTAAAAGAGAAGGAGCAGTGGCTCTTTACATAAGGGAAGAGACCAAAGCAACAGAACAAAAGGGAAAACAGGGAGAAGAAGAAGCACTGTGGATAAATTTGGAGACCGGCAATGGAACCACAATCCGCACAGGGGTTGTATACAGACCCCCTTCTCAGGGGGAGGAAATGGACAAGGAAATGATAGAAAGTATACTTAGAATGGCAGAAAAAGGGGAGATATTGCTGATGGGTGATCTGAATATGCCAGATGTTAACTGGAGTGCAGTTGCAGCAGCCACTTTGAAGAGTGGGGTTATTCTAGATGCCCTACAGGGGGGCATGCCTTAGACAACTAGTATTGGAGCCCACTCAAGAGGGAGCAATCTTAGACCTGGTTCTCTCAAATGGAGATGAAGAGAGGATCACAGATGTAGAAGTGGGTAGCCATCTGGGAACTAGCGACCATCGAACAGTATGGTTCACAATAAACACAGCAATAGAGTCAAGTCATACAAAGGCAAAAGTACTGGACTTTAGGAGGGCTGACTTTGTCAAAATGGGTGAGTGCCTAAGAAATGCACTAGCAAATGGGCAGGAAGGAGGGGTGGAAGAAGAATAATAATGGGGAATAATAAAAACTACCATCACAGAGGTAACAAGCCTTTGTGTGAAGCAAATAAACAAAACGAAACGATGTAAGAAACCACTATGGTTCTCAAAGGAAGTGGCAGTGAAGGTTCAAGAGAAAAAGAAAGCATTCAGGAAGTACAAGGAATCACAGAAGGAGCAGGACAGAGGACTGTATCAGTTAAAGCAAAAGGAAGCTGGGAAGGTAGTCAGAACAGCAAAGGCCCAAACTGATGAAAAGATAGCCAACTCAGTTAAGAAGGGGGATAAAACCTTTTATAGGTACATCAGGGAGCAAAGGAAGACCAAGGGAGGGATAGTGAGGCTTAATAAAGGGAGGTGGGCAGAGGGTGACTGTGAAAAGGCAGAGATACTAAACAAATATTTTTGCTCAGTATTTACAAAGGAAGAGGGAGGTACCTAAAACAAACAGTAGAAACACTCTGGATACGAAGTTGATACCAGCTCATTTACAGAAGAAAGGGTTCTGAAAGAACTCTTAAAACTGAAGGTGGACAAAGCAATGGGGCCTGATGGGATTCATCCCAGAATTCTAAAAGAACTAAGGGTAGAACTAGTGACACCACTGACTGCCCTCTTTAACAAATCATGGGAGGATGGGGTGGTACCCGAGGACTGGAGGAGGGCAGATGTGATTCCCCTTCACAAAAGTGGGAGCAAGGCAGAAGCAGGAAACTACAGACCTGTTAGTTTAACCTCAGTGGTAGGGAAAATGATGGAATCACTTCTGAAGGAAAGAATTGTTGAGTATCTAGAGGCCAGAGGGGCACAGGACCCAAGGCAGCATGGATTCACAGTGGGAAGGTCATGCCAGATGAATCTGATAGATTCCTTGACTGGGTGACCAGAGTAGTAGATCAGGGAGGGGCTGTGGACACGCCTACCTAGACTTTAGCAAAGGCATTTGACACAGTCCCACAAAGATTAATATACAGTTAGCCAGCCTGGGAGTGGGTCCCAAGATGACAGCCTGGGTAAAAATTGGCTGGAGAATAGGACACAGAGAGTAACAGTAAATGGAGTCCACTCTGAAGAAGGGGGTTACTAGTGGGGTACCGCGAGGGTTCAGTATGAGACGGGTCCTCTTCAATGTCTTTATAAGTGACATTGCAGAGGGACTGAAGGAAAAGTATGTCTCTTTGCAGATGACACAAAGATCTGCAACAGAGTTGATGCACAAGGTGGGTGGAAAGGATGAGAAGGACCTGGCAAGGGTTAGGGAGAATGGTCAAATGTATGGCAGCTAGATTCAATGCTAAGAAGTGCAGGTAATGCACCTGGGAAACAAAACCCAGGGGAAGAGTACACAATGGGGGTGAGATACTAACAACAACAAAATGGAAAGGGACCTGGGGTAGTCATATCAGATGACCTAAAGGTGGGCAAGCAATGTGAGAGGGCAGCAAGGAGGCTGGGGGGATACTGGGATGCATGGAGGAGGCATCACCAGTAGAAAACAGGAAGTTATTACCCTCTGTACAGACAGCTGGTGAGACCCCATCTGGAGACTACATGGCAGTTCTGGAGACCCAATCTCCACAAAGACATATACAGGATGGAAGCTGTCAGAGGAGGGCAACTAAAATGGTGCAGGGTCTGCACCGGAAGACATATGAAGAGTGACTAAGGAGCTTAATATGTATAGCCTCGAGGAAAGGAGGAGAGGGGGGACATGATAGAAACTTTCAAGTACCTCAAGGGAATCAACAAAGTCCAAAGAGGTAGCATCTTTCAAAAAGAGGTGTGCAAGAACAAGGGCACAATTTGAAGATGGGGGTGGGCTCAGAGGTAATTTAAGGAAGTATTTTTTCACAGAGAGTTGTGGTTGCATGGGCAGGCCTTCCAGAGGAGGTTGTGGAGTCAAAACAGTGGTGGAATTCAAGCATGCATGGGACAGTCATAAGGCAATTCTAGGGGGTGGGGGCAGGAAGAAGTAGGCTGCTGGTTAACTAGGATCTGCAGCTTATCCATTAGGCAGGGAAATGGGCAGACTGGGTGGGCCAAGCGGTCCTTATCTGCCATCAAATTCTATGTTTCTATGGTTAGAGGCATTAGAACAGTATAGCATAGTGATTAAAGATCACATGCAAAGGTTGTTGCATATTGTTATTAAAACTTGAATTCAAGTCCCAGTGTCATGATTAGTGTTTCCTGAAAATTTTATGCTGTTTGATTTTGTGGTTTTCTTTAAATCAGCATTTGTTAACTTGCTCTATGGTGGCTGAAAACAGTGGAGTTATTTCTGTCTCTCTCAGTCAGGCTTAGAGAGTAATGACATCATCTTAGAGTACTGTAGCTTGATGCTTCAAATTCCCAATCACAGCAGGCTGTAGAGTTAGTAATTTGCTCCATGTTTCTTACAAACTCAGTCTGTGATTTGTGTTTAGATAGATTAGCTCAAAATCTATAATTCTCTTGTTATAAAAAGCTGATCGTTTGAGTTTCAGTGCTGAATTAAAGTAGTGGAAATCTTTCTCTGTGAGAGATCAGCTTGTCTGCATCACAGCTTTTAGTTCTTTCTCATCAAAACTCTGATTTTTTCTAACTATACAACACAGGGTTGTTTAATGAATATAAAATAAATCTAAATTTTGATCATTCATAGAAATAGTTTGTCTTTGATATAGCCTTCATAAATACATTCATGTAAGAACATTTTTTTTTCATGTATTCATCATGTATGTATATAAATAGAAACATTATATGGCATCCTGATGCACCATGTCTCTTCCCCATGATTGAGGCAGCTGCACTCTGCTGCCACCTGTCCCCTGCCCCACAAGCCCCCTGCCTTCTGCTCCACATTCAAAGCTGGTGTACCCTGATCCCCACTGTCTTTTCCCTCACAGTCGGGGATTGTGCACCTGGCTGCCTCCATCCCCTGCCTAAAAATCAGGGCTGCACCACCCTGCTGCACCATGTTGAAACAGTTGGGGTTGCTGCATCCTGCTGCCCTGACTGAGAGAGACAGAAATAACTCCACTATTTTCAGCCACTGTAGAGCAAGTTAACAAATGTTGGTTTAAAGAAAACCGCAAAACCAAACAGCATGAAATTTTCAGGAAACTCCAATCATGACACAGGGACTTGAATTCAAGCTTTATTAACAATATGCAAAAACCTTTGCGCATGATCTTTAAGAGTACTGAGCTGTAAACCTAGGGAACTGGGTTTGAATCCTACAGCCACCACTTGCGTGTCTCTCCCCTGTACTCTCATGTGAGCGAGCTGTTGCTAAGCAACTGTACACCCTCAGCCCCACCACCTGAAGCAAGGGCTTTACAAACAGGCCTATGCCTATAATGAGTACTAAACATATTGTACTCCTGCTGATATATTATTTTAAGTACATCCTTCTGGTAGCCAAAGGGTCATGGTGCCTTAAAGACTCACTTATTTTTACTTTATGTACATATTCGTAGTCACTTATTCGTATTTATACATGTATTCAATGGAGGTGGTGGGGTGGGTTTTGAGGTGTATGAAAACCATCAATTTTTATACACAAGCTTTATACATCATTATATCGCTACAGATTATTCACAAGCACTCTGTGTTCTTGTTACTTTTCATTATCGTAATGTGGCACTTCCGATTTCCAACCCTCCAGTTGGCTGCTCTCACTGTTCCACCCTAAGTACAGGAATGCCAATTGCACTCAATATTCATTCCTATTCCTGCCTGTAACTATAACATAGCTTCTGACTTGCTAGGCATGATGGCACCAACTTCAAAAGAAGTTCCTGTCCCTTTGATCCCCACTGCCCAGCAAGCTAGACTGATCTGTCATGGACAGCCTGGAATGCATAAAGTCTGAATAGTAAAACGCTCGTGCTCTGCGGCTGTTAAATTGGTGATTAGTGCTGTAGACTTAGAAAATATATATGTGTTAAAAATCTATCACAACCCGCAGTCTTCCGCTAATCTATAAATCCTTTAAAGGTCATATGTAAAGGTTATTAAAACTAAAAGAAACAGCACCACTCAATAAACACTGCTATAAAACCTATTTGTGTTCCAGGTTTGTAACAAAAGTCAACAAATTAATGCATTTTAGTGTCTTTTTGTTGTGGTCCATTTCCCCAAGGTTGTTGGATGCTGAGTCAGCATGCCTCCAGTCTGTTGATGTCATTTGGGGTGCATGCGTGTTAGGAAGTTGTATTGCTGCTAGTAATACAATGCTGGTAACTTCACTGATGTTGGTCAGTGTCTGCTTTACAATAATTTAGATTTAATAGAGACATTATCTGTACTAATTCCTACTAGGGATGGCTGTGCTAGCCCTGGTAAAAAGATAATTTTAAAGTGATTTATTGAGGTTTGCCACAGAAAATGGGAGAAGTGACCTGTAGGAGTGTACTCTACTGTACGCACAATGCCTCACTATGTGAATTAGTATACAGGCTTTTATTTTTCTGTGCTCACTGAAGAAATAGGAGCCAACATCTCTCAGTATAGAAGTCTTGTAGCTAGATACAGTATGTACAATGCATTGTTGTGAAAACAAACAAACAAAAGCTTATATTGTTGACACCTCCACACAAATATGGGACAGCGTCTCAGAGTATGGAAATTGTAAAACTGGTTCATATTTTACCCACAATGCTTTGCTACTGTTATTTACATGTTACTGCTCACCACCAGCAACATAAGGGGCTGAGTAAGGAACATTTAAGGCAACACTGTAAACTACCCAGAATTCCTTGCTGCTGTATGCAAAACAATGACAGCTCCGTGGTATGACATCATTTTGGGGGGGGTGGCCACACACAAGAAACTGAAGGACAAAACCCTGATAAAACAGTAAAAAAATGAGAATGACAAGACAAATTGCAGCTTTAACATTTGAAGCATGCCTGGCAATGGCATGCCATATTTAACAGGCATTTGGGGAACCTTCAACATTTACTTTAACATCAAAGTGTTACTTTCCCTGACTTCTACACAGGCTATACAATTAAATTTAAACTGTTATTGTACATTATTGGCATTGAGCATGACACAACCACAATCAAACAACTTTCAGATTCTTGCAACAGGCACAGTGCAAGAAATTAGAAGTCATTACAGACCTCAGCAATGTGACTGCATCCATAGCTGATGTATTGAAGAAAAAGAATAGCACCCCAAATGACATCACCAGGGTGGAGACATGCTGAGTATCACAAGGAACTGAAAGTCTCAGCATCTAGAAGTGTTGTTGACACACACCACACAATAAATAGCTATAAATGGTATGGAATGGTAGATTTTCATATAAAACACTAGGCAGACACTGTTGTTATAACTATATTTAATGAATGATTCTGACAGTTTAATTTCTGTATATTTCATCGCATATGATCTTAAACAGATGTGCGAGTGGTGGATGTGACGCTCTGCCACCTGCTTATTGTTATATTGTATAATATTTGTGATATAAATAAGATGTGTATGGTATGTGACTGCCTGCTTAAGGATGGTAGTCAATGTAAGGAGACTTGACCTTTGACCTCAAAAGTGCTAGTGGGAGGAAACAGCAGGATGTGATAAACAGACGAGTCAAACCACTAATTAAAGCCTTCCTTCCAGAGGGACGGTTTATTATCCCTTATAACCTGCTCTTGCTTTTGAAGCTGGGAACTAAGTATGAATTTTATGACACTAGCAGGAAGGGAAGTCATTTGGCTAATCCTTTGTGGTTTTCTCATCTAGCAGAGAACTAGTGACAGAATGTAGGGCTATGAAACATCAAAGGGAATGTTTTGCTCAGAGACTCATATTTTGGGAAATTGCTAGTTGCTAATTTTCACAGTAATAACATACATCGTTGTGGATATCCATACTCAGATTACAGATTTATCACAGATCTAACAGTGACCTCATGGGTGTCATCACCAGGAGGTAGGGAAAACTGACTTTTGAATATGGCTTGCATCCGACAAGTTGTGGCAGAAGGACTCCCTGAAAATCAAAGACACTTTTAGTCTGTGGACTGGTAACTAGGCACTTTAGAAAGATAATTGATCTGGAACTTTTATATATTTGTGGCAGGCATATTTGTGTTCTATAACTTCCCATTTATTTTATGTGACTGTGAGTTATTGATATATTTGTTCTGTGTTTGATATTTTATCTATTTTACAATTTTTAGTAAAGAATATTTTCCTTGAAATACTGCCTGTGTCTTCTCAGTTTTCTTTTGCATGTGAATACTGAACCAGTGTTTAAGTATGACAACTGTTAAGGGCTTGAATGTGTTTCTAATCTTGCTAAAGGTAAGAATATACCTAGGTCTCATATTGAATCATAAGGGCACATTTCAGAAACCTGGCTGGGTGCCACTGGGCGAATAATTGTACTGCATTCCCGAAGAGGGTACATATCTGAGCCTGTTATCTGGGTGTGCTAGCATAAGGTTCACATCTGACCCCCAGAACTCAATGCTAGTAGATGATTCGGACCCACAACAGACAGGAGGGTTACCCTGTCTGTCCCCTGTTCAAACTATCGCACTTCAAGGTTGGCACTGTGGGAGCAGAGGGCCTGGCCTGTGAAGTGCATTTGTGATAGATTTGGTAGGCAGCAGTGCAATTTGAAAGTATTTGGCAACACGAGCATTAAGAGTTCAGTGTGTCAGATTAATACTTTACAGCTCACATGTAAAATAAGGCAGTGATTTTTAAAAAGTAAACAGAACTATACCATTGTGATTATAGTCTAAGTTCCTACCTGTTTTATTTTTTTTCAGGTTCAAGTTAGTGTAGCCATAGTTAGGGAAGAAGACGTCTTCCAACTACAATGAGCACACTGCAGACTACCTGAGGCAGTTGTACCAGAGAGAGGAGTCCAGCACAAGGGAAGAACCAAAAAGCACCTCATGGAGATTCTTGTGGCAGCCGATGCCCAAAGCCTCAAGTTACAGTCTGTGACTAAAAAGGACTGAACCTTGGGCATGGAGGGTCCAGAGTCCAGTGAAGTGTCCAGATCCAGAGAGAAGGACAGCAGGGCCAGTGCAAGCCAGGGGCCACAGCAGCAGGGGAAGGTCACCAGCATTCTGGAGCCAAAAGAGATCAGGCTGAAGATGAAGTTGTGGAGAGTGAAGCTGGAATTTGAGGAGAAGAAGTTTGAGCTGCAAATGAAAACAGAGGAGAAGCGGGAGCAGCTTCAATGAGAGGCAAAGGAAAGACAGCGACAAGTTCAGTGAACGGCTGAGTGAGAAGAGAGTGAGCACCAGAGGCAACATGAACTGGAGAAGCTGCAACTCCAAACACCAGCACCAGAGCAGGAAAGTGGCCTGGGGATAACTGGGACTCCAGGACTGGGTTACAAATTAAATTCTAAATTGATAGCTTAATTTAAAGAGGGAGAAGATATGGATGCCTTTTTAAATTCCTTTGAAAAAGTATGCATTCAGGCAAATATTCCTAGAGGGTCCTGGAGCTTCCAGCTATCCCCACTGCTTACCGGAAAAACTCAGGATGCATTGGGTCAAATGGACAATGAGGGCAAAAATGATTACAGTAAACTTAAAGCTGCACTTAAAAAAAAATATGAGCTAACAGCAGAGGCATAGAGTTAAATTCCGTAAGCTCAGGAAAAGCCCTGACATGAGCTTTGAGGAGCTAGCCACTAAACGTCAGTCTTTAAAACGTTGGCGGGAAGGAATTGAAGCAGACTCTGTAGAAAAAAATTGAAAATTCTGTACTGTTAGAGCATTTTTGGGGGGCATGCCCAGCACAGCTGAAGACCTGGCTCTAGGACTGAGATCCAAAAACAGTGCAAGAAGCTGCTGAACTCTAGGACTGCTGTGTCAGCAGCAGACTTGATCTGAGAGCGAATGGGGTGGGCATGGCAGGACAGAAAGGGAAAAGCATGCCTTCAGGGGCAGCTAAAACCCTCCCTTCCTCCACCAAAACCAAGTAGCCCCAGGTTACAAAAGAAAAGATTTACCTGAGAAAATAAATGAATGTTGGGTTTGCGAAGAAACTAGCTATATTGCAAGGCAGTGTCCCTAAAGGACAAGCAGTGCACAGAGTGGTGCTAGGAAAGAAGTGGGTTGTTTGTGTGTCCCTGAAAGCTTGCCAGTAAACATGAGGGAACACATGTACCCAGTTACAGTGAACGGTGTAAAGACACATGGATTAAGGGACATGGGGGCATCCCTGGCTTTGGTAAAAGAGGATTTGGTAGAGCCTGGTCAGCTTATATCCAATCAATTTGTAACTGTACGGGGATTCACTGAGGAGGAGAAAACTTTACCATTCACTGGTGTCCTCCTAAACTGCAGTGAGACAGGGGGGACTGTGCAAAAGGTTGCCATAACAGAAACTTTGACTGTTGATGTAATTATTGGCAACAGTCTCAAACAAGGGCTGGTGTGTTCAGTTACTGAGCAGCAAAGGAAAATTGTAGTTCCCTGGACCTCATAGAAACTGCTGTGGAAACCCATGGGAGGCTGGTTCCCCAGCATGTGTCTCCTAATATGGAGAATAATGAATGGGGTGTAGATATTCTCCAGGCAGCAGTTAACAGAACAGCTATGAAGGGTTACTCTGAGAAGGAAGATGTGACCCATACTCAGAGGGTTAGGGATGGCAGTGATCCTGAATGCCCTTACACTAGAGTTAGGGACCCTAGTACAGAAACTGAAGGGGACCTGTCCCATGCCTTGGCAATGTGTAAGGAGTTTGCAGTTGCTCAGAAAATTGACCCTAGTCTAGAGAAACTGAGGGCTTGGGCAGACTGTGACAGAGCACAGAGAGGTGACAGGAAACATAAAGTTTATTGGGACAATGGTTTGATGTATATGCAGGGTGCTAAGACAGAGGGAGGGTGATGGCCAGGCAGCTTGTCATTCCCCAGGGGTACCGTGAGCAGTTGCTCAAGATTGCACACGATATTCCCATGTCTGGCCATCTGGGAATTGTGCACACAATGCAGTGGTTGGCCCAGAATTTCTATTGGTCCAACTTCACCCTGCAGATGAAGGAGTGTTGTAGGTCTTGTCACCAGTGCCAAGAAATAGGGAAGGCAGGTAAGAAAACCCAAGCCGCCCTAATTCCCTTACCCATAGTGGAGGAGCCATTCCAGAGGGTGGGAATGGATAGTGTGGGGCCTTTAAATACCCTCAGCTCCTCCAGGAAGAGGTTCATCCTAACCATGGTGGATTATGCCACCCGGTACCCAGAGGCAGTTGCCCTATCCTCACTGAGGACAGACAAAGAGGCAGATGCCTTGCTAGGGATTTTCTCCCGTGTTGGGTTTCTGCAGGAGGTTATCACCGATCAAAGGGGTTCCTTCATGTCTGACCTGATGAAATGTTTGTGGGAGAAGTGTGGGGTGGTGCAGAGATGCATGACACCTTATCACCCACAAGCCAATGGGCATGTAGAAAGATTTAATGGTATCCTTAAGTCAATGCTCCAAGTGTTTGCTGAACAGCATGGGAGGGACTGGGAGAAATATTTTCCCCACCTGTTGTTTGCATACAGGGAGGTGTCCCAAGAGTCAACAGAATTTTCTCCCTCCGAGCACTTATATGACATTAGGGCACATGGGCCCCTAGACTTGATCTGGGAGGACTGGGATGGCAAGCATGCCACCCAGGGAACTCCAATAGTGGATTATGTCCTTAGGTTTAGAGAAAGGCTGAAGGAGCTTATGAGGACAGCCCAGAGCAACCTGGCATCTGCCCAACAAAAACAAAAGGTGTGGTACGACTGCAGAGCCAGAGCTCACTAGTACACTGTGGGTCAGGAAGTCATGGTCCTAATCCTGGTCCGGAAAGACAAGCTGCAGGCCGAGTGGGCAGGACTGCACAAAGTAGTCAGAGAGAAAAATGATGTACACTACATTGCAGAGCTACTTGACCGGAGACATACACAAAGAATGTACCATGTCAACATGATGAAGCCATATGCTCAAAGGGCTAACATGGTGTATGCAGTGTGTAGTGGTGAGGAGGGGATGGATGAAGGAGCCCCCCTTCTGGACTTGCTGGAAAAAAGCAAGCAGGAGTCCTCTGTGGAGGCAATTAAAATGTCACCCCAGTTGACCCAGGACCAGATCCAGGAAGTAGGGAAGGTTTTTGCAGACTTTGCTACACTGTTTAGTGCCAAGCCTGGACTAACCCCCTTAGCGACAGACGATGTGGAGATGGGGATGCAGGTGCCCATACGACGAGAAGCATATCGGGTGTCAGAGGCTGTCTAAAAGGGCATTAGGAGGGAGGTGGAGGAGATGCTGAATTTAGGGATAACCCAGAAATCCCACAGCCCCTGGGCCTCACCCGTAGTCCTTGTTCCCAAACCAGATGGCTTTACTCATTTTTGTGTGGATTAACATGGACTCAATGTAGTCACAATTTCAGACACCTCCCAATGCCATGGACAGACAAACTCCTGGACAAGTTAGGAGGGGCGACATACCTTACAACTGTTGACCTGACAGACGGGTATTGGCAGGTAGCATTAACTGCCAGAGCTAGGGAGAGGTTTTCCTTCATCACTCTGATAGGGTTATTTGAATTTAAAGTAATGCCTTTCGGAATGAAGAATTCACCGGCCACTTTCCAAAGGTTGGTGAACCAGGTGTTAAATGGTGCTGAGAAGTACACTGTGGCATACCTGGATGACACTGCCATCTTTAGTGCTAGCTGGGAGGAACATCTGTCCCACCTTAGGGAAGTGCTGGGAAAGATATAGAGGGCCAAACTTACTATGAAAGCTGAGAAGTGCGAGGTGGCCATGGCTGAGGTGGCATACCTTGGGCACGTTGAAGGCTGGGGACAGCTCCGTCCTAACCAAGCAAAAATAAAGACAATAAAGGCATGGCCCAGATCAGAAACACAGAAGCAGATCAGGAGTTTTCTAGGGACAGCAGTGTACTATAGGAAATTTGTACCAAATGACAGTGCCCTGGTCACTCCCCTGTCTGGCCTGTTAAAGAAAAGGATGCCTAAGAAAATTCAGAGAACAATACAAAGCACTGCACTACAAAGCTGGGGTGGGGTGTGGGTGAGGGCTCCATGCCCTAAACATAGAGTATACAAACAAAGACCACCACACACTCCAGAGCCAGGAGGAAATATATCCCTCCAATGAAGGTATTTCAAAAATCACCTAATCCAGTTGATAAAGATGCAAAAATTAAGGATTTATTTCCAGATGTACAGAAGGAATATTAGCAGCAACTACTCAGTTGCAAGGTCCCCGGAGCTTCGCCAATTATGGCTTCATCAAGGGGATAAAGGGATAGATTTCCTTCTGGTTCTGGAGTGCGTGGTGGTCTTTCTTTGTATATGACTGAGAAAATTACCTGGGAACCAGCTGTGAACAAGCCTTTACAAGACTAAAGGAGGCACTGTGCAGTGCTCCTGTATTGACAAGTCCAGACTATAGCAGACCCTTTGTAGTCCAGACTGACGCCTCAGATGTGGGTATTGGGGCAGTGCTGAGTCAGACGTCCAACCACGGCAAAGATGACCCCATGGTGTACCTCAGTAAAAAGTTTCTTCCCAGGGAGCAGGCTTACTTAACTGTGGGAAAAGAGTGTCTTGCCATGGTGTGGGCCCTAAAGAAGTTAGAGCCATACCTACATGGGCAGCATTTTGAGGTACAAACTGACCACAACTCCCTCGTTTGGCTGGCACAAATGGGTAAAACGAATGGTAGACTACTAAGATGGAGCCTTGCCTTGCAAGGGTATGACATGACGGTCTCACACAGGGCAGGGGCAGCCAATGAAAATGCAGATGGACTGTCATGTCAGTTCGAGCAATGAACTGACTTGTGGAACTCACCTCATGCAGGAGACAGAGCCCCCAAATTCAGTCTAGGTGGGGAGGACTGTGATGCTCTGCCACCTGCTTATTGTTATACTGTATAATATTTGTATTATAAATAAAATGTGTATGGTATGTGAGTGCCTGCTTGTGGATGGTAGTCAGTATAAGGAGATTTGACCTTTGACCACAAAAGTGCTAGTGGGAGGAAATAGCAGGATGTGACAAACAGATGAGTCAAACCACTAATTTAAGCCTTCCTTCCAGAGGGACAGTTTATAACCCCTTATAACCTGCTCCTGCTTTAGAAGCTGGGAACTAAATATGAATTTTAAGACCCTAGCAGGAAGGGAAGTCATTTGACTGATCCTTTGTGGTTTTCTCCTCTAGCAGAGAATTAGTGACAGATTGTTGGGCTATGAAACATCAAAAGGAATGTTTTGCTCAAAGAGACTTATATTTTGGGAAATTGCTAGTTGCTGATTTTCCCAGTAATGACATACATCCTTGTGGTTATCCATACTCAGATTACAGATTTATCACAGATCTAACAGTGACCTCATGGGTGACATCACCAGGAGGTAGGGAAAACTGACTTTTGAGTATGGCTTGCATCTGACAAGTTGTGGCAGAAGAACTCCCTGAAAATAAAAGACACACTTAGTCTGTGGGCTGGTAACTAGGCACTTTAGAAAGAATAAGTCATCTGGAACTTTTATGTATTTGTGGTTGGCGTATTTGTGTTCTGTAACTTCACATTTATTTTATGTGACTGTAAGTTATTGATATATTTGTTCTGTGTTTGTTATTTTACCTATTTTACAATTTTTAGTAAAGTATATTTTCCTTGAAGTACTGCCTGTGTCTTCTCAGTTTTCTTTTGCATGTGAATACTGAACCAGTGTTTAAGTCTGACAGCTGTTAAGGGCTTGAATGTGTTTCTAATCTTGCTAAAGGTAAGACTATATCTAGGTCTCATATTAAGTCGTAAGGGTATATTTTGGAAACCTGGTTGGGTGCCACTGGGTGAAAGATTGTGCTGCATTCCCGAAGAGGGTACATATCTGAGCCTGTTAACTGGATGCGCTAGCATAAGGTTCACATTTGACCGCCGGGATTTGAGGCTAGTAGGCGATTCAGACCCAAAACAGACAGGAGGGTTACCCTGTCTGTCCCCTGTTCACACTATCGCACTTTGAGGTTGGCACTGTTGGAGCAGAGGGCCTGACCTGCGGAGTGCATTTGTGACAGTGGGCAGTGCCCACTTCATCTCCTCTACTCCTTGGCTAAGATTTGGCAAAATAGGCATCGCCACTCCACTTCCTTGAATGCCACCTTCAACGTTACACAAAATCTGATGGCTGATGCCTCTTGGCTTCCCCAATTGTAGACAAAAGTGCTGAGACCCCTTCCCCACACATCTTACAGGCTTATTTGCTGATTGCGTCTTTCCTTTCATTTTTCAAAAAGGCGCATTTTTTAAATGGCAGCTGTTCCACAAATCACCAACTCATGGCAGGTGTACTGTAGTAGGAGAGGGTAGGGTGTTGCCTATGTCTATCCATGGTTGGCTATTTTTGTTTTCTGTGATAAGGTGGGTAGGCGGTGCTATGGTTGACAGGGCAGTGATCCAAGCAAGCAAAGGGATGAGAAACAGGGGAAGGAGTAGGGATAGCTGGAAGAGAGGGACCATCAACAAAAGGAGACAGGATGTAAAATTCAAGATGGGGGAGGAGGCCTGCATCCTTCCTGGCAGCCTCTGGGCAAGCAGCATCTTGGTATTGGTCATAGGTAAATGTCCTTTTTTTTTGCCATAATCTATATCTTATATAAAAAGTCTCAGTTTTGTTCTTGTGGGTGGGGTTGGGTGCTTTTGTATTGTTGCTCAGCAGAACTGGGTATTCTTCACGGACTGATACAATTTTGTCATTTCCAGAATTCTGATTTCGACTTAGTGCCTTTCCCGGTTACCAAAATTTAAATAAATAAATAAAAATAAATATTGTTTTCCCTCTGATTATAACCTCATTTTGGTGAGCCACAGTTGTGGAGGGCTGTTTTTGTGTTTGCTGTGCATGCAAGTGCAGTGAACACATTGGTATGAGTGTGAGCCTTTGAGGGGTGTGACACTGTCCCTCCCATGACAGAGTTTCTAGGTTACTGGGCGGGGATAGCACCAACTTCAAAAGAGGTTGCTGTTATTTTAATCTGCACTGCCCAACAAGTCAGAATAATCTGTCATGGTGAAAATGTCCAAGTATCTTGAAAAACAAAAACAATAAAAAACAAGTTGTCCCATGGGAAATGCTTTTCTGAAGCTTGAGCTATGCTGCCCCCCCCCATATGTGAGTAATCAGTCTGAAAAAAGTCTCTACAAATAAAGAGTCATCTGGGGGCACAATGGAATAACAGGCAGCACTGTAATTCTTCTCCAAAATAAACTTTATTCATATTTCTTTAAGGCCCATCTGTCATGGTGATTAGTCTGGAATGTTTTCCTGCAACAAAGAAAACTGTCCATCGATGTCTGTTGCTAGCGACCCTTACTGTCTCCCAACCTGACCCTCCCTGTCGGCGCCCCCACATAAACAAACAGTAGTGACACTGGGGTTGCTCAATCTCCCAATCTAGAAGAAAACCATCCATTGACATCTGTTGCCCCCCCCAACATAACTCAGTGACACTGGGGATGCCCAATCCCCCAGTGTCCTTAGTGATTTAAATACTGTCCCTTCCAGTGACACTGGGGGTGCCCAATCACCCAGTTTCCTCTGTTAATAGAAAATTCCATGAAATAAAGAAAACTGTCTGTCATTTTATTTTTCTGAGAAAAAGAAAACCATCCATCATTGCCTGCTGCACTGTTACCCACCTGACCCTCTCACTCAGGACTCACCACTCCAAACCCCCTCACCCTATACTTACCCACCAGAGGTCCATCACTGCAATTTTCCTTGGACAACAGACACGTCTTCACTCTTCAAAGCCCAACCATGGACTGAGGAAAGCGCTTCAATGTATTTTAATGGGGTTTACAACTTTGTGCCACAATGTGACCATTTCTAAATATTTTTGCCCCAAATTTTCAACATACCTCTTTTGGGACACCACCTCATGAACAATTAGGTGACATTATGAAATGTTTTCCCAAAAGGTAATTTTGTGGTCGCTGTGTGAAATTGCTTTTTGGGCAAGAGCTGAAAATTTACTCCACCTTTGTTCATGAGATGGGGTCATAAGAAGGCTATGCTGAAAATCTGGTGTAAAAATATTAAAAAATAATGAAGTTATGAGCCTGCATTGAAATTTGCAAATGCAGTCTCGTAAGCTTAGCAATTTTCAATAGTTTTACCCCACATTTTCAACTTAGCCATTTCTTTACAGCACTTCATGACTGTGACAGCTGTCATTTTCAGATCCTGGGCAGAATGTGTTTTTTTTTTTTGATCCCAAAAGGTGATTTTGCAGTTGCTGCATGAAATCCCCTTTCGGGCAGGAGTTGAAATTTTTCTCTGCACTTGTTCATGAGGTGAGGTCATAAAAAAGCGATGTTGAAAATCTGGTGCAAAAATACTGACAAACAACAAAGTTATGAGCCTACGTTGAAATTGTAGTTTAATGGATTTTAATATTTCTAATTGTAATGTGTGTTTTTAAATTGTTATTTTGTTTGGTTTATGTACTGCGCTTTGGTTTTAGAAAGGCGCTTTATAAATAAAGCTTTCATTCATTCATTCAATTTTATCAATGCAGGCTCGTAATTTTGGTAATTTTCAATATTTTGACCCCAAATTTTCAGCATAGCCATTTCTTCACACCACCTCATGATTGCGATAGCTGTCATTTTTTAAACCCTGGACAAAATGTGTTTTTGCATCCTGAAAAGTGATTCTGCAGTTGCTGCGTGAAATCATCTTTCGGGCACGAGTTGAAAATTTTCTCTGCACTTGCTCATGAGGTGGGGTCATAAGAAGGGTATGTTGAAAATTTGCCACACAAGTATTAATAAACAAGACAGTTACACTGCCCAGCATCGTCACGTCTACTTTGCATTCTTAATGTTAATAAAATGATTGCTTCACTGAAACAATTTTCAACCCCCCCATGAAACCAGTGCACGCAGAGCACATTCGGCATTGACAAATGCTTGTTTTGTATGTTTTTGTTTCTGCCCACCCTCCAGTTTTCTGTGTATGGCCACACCCCCAGAATAATGTCATGCAAGGGAACAGTCAATGTTTTACATACAGCAACAAGGAGTTCTGGGTAAAGTATAACATTGACTTAAATGTTCATTACTCTGAGGTGCAGTCCCTTATTTTGGTAATGGGGACTGCAGCATAGCACCTAATATGTAGACATATAACCTAGCTCTAGGGAAGCTTGAAAAAGCTAAGTACGTGCGCATATGGGCAGACTATATGGGCCGAGGTCTTTATCTGCCATCAACATCTATATGTGTGTGTGTACATATATATATATATATATATATATATATATATATTTATTTATTTATTTTAGAGGCAAAAACTCCATTTAATGCATAAGTTAGGGTTGTTCCACAGTGATAAAAGCAAGGAAATTCGTTGTTAGGGTTAAAAGGCCCCCTTGAACCCTCACGCCCACACCCTCAACCGGCATCGGGCTGTGCGTTGGGGTTGTCGTTCCTAACTCTCACCCCATTCTCCTATACCTCTGCTTATTCACACATCTGATCAGATGAGAGTTAGGGCTGGGGCTGTGGGATGTTGGCTTTCTTCCCTCCAAATTTCAGCCCAAAAGACCAAACAGTTATTTCGCAGCAGGGCGCCAAAGGATTCCTGTAATGCGGCAGACGCCGTAATGTTATCCTATGGGGAAAAGTGTCAACTTTGGAGTGCTGTAACTTTGCTGCCATGTAATATTTTTTCACTGAAACACTGAAAAACACAGCTGTGAGATGTTGGCTGCATTCCCTCCAAATTTCAGCCCAAAAGACCAAACCGTTCTTTAGCAGCAGGGTGCCAAAGAAATGCTGTCATTTTCCCACAGCCTGGAAAAGTACTGTTGAACTTTGCGAAAGCTTTCGAAAGTCATTCGACATCGTCGCGAAGTGCAAAAGTACTTATGAAAGTACTTTTTCCCAGAAATTGAAAATATACTTGGGGTGTTTACCCCAAAATAAAGACATGCCTAGCATCCTCAGGGTCCGACTAGGTTAATACAAAAGAATTAGGTTGTTAGAGGGTCACAAATTTAAATGCCAAGCATTTTTCTGATGGCCAACTGAAAACAAAATGGCAGATTTGCGACAGTAAAAGGGCCATTTGAGAAAGTAAAAACTGCATTTGCGACACTGTAGAACTTTTTGTTAACTTTTCCCATTGACTTATAATGGGAACTTGCTTTTTGAATAACTTTTGAACCGTTTAATATTTTTTCATGAAATCTTCAAAAGGCACATCAGGGACCCTGGACACATGTTCCCTGAAGATTTTGGACCTGTCACGCAAACCGTGTGACCTGTAGAGATGACCATAGAATTAAAAAAAGCATAAATGCGCACGCAGATCACGCTTAATAACTCCGCAGCCATATATGCGACCAGTACAGAACTTGACAGATCCCAAGGCGTATGGGTCTTGATCATGTATGCCAAATTTCAGGCAAATCCATCAAATGGTTGCAAAGTTATTAAGGTGCAAAATTTTGGGTTTAACATGTAAATGGCTCCTCAACATTAACTATGGTAGCACTACTGTGCTACCATAATATATATTTATACAATGGGGTGAGACATATTCCAGTGAGATAAAACAAGTTATTTTCACTGCAATGAAATAAATCCTGATGACGTCAGCAGAGTTAAAATAAATACTGTTTATTACACCCCTGAAACCCAAGCAAAGCCGCTCAATGTCACACAAATTGTACATTTTGCAACAGTGAGGCCCCCATTGTATATATGGGCTACATGATGTGTACTCGTGTGATATGGGAAATATGTTCAGTCCTGTACAGTGACCTCTGAGGAGTGAAAATATTTTCCATATCACACTCACCATCATGTATCCCATATATAAAATTATATATATATATATATATATATATTAGAGGCAAAAACTCCATTTAATACATTAGTTAGGGTTGTTCCACAGCTACAAAAGTGAGGAAATTTGGTATTAGGGTTGAAAGTCCCCTTGGACCCCCGCCCACACCCCAACTGGCATCGGGGGTGTGCGTTGGGGTTGACTAAATCTCACCCATCAGATGTGTGAAGAAGCGAAGAGGTATGAGGAATGGGGTGAGAGTTAGGACTCGACAACCCAAACGCACCCATGCTGGTTGGGGGTGTGTGCTGACACTTTTTTCTTCTTCATTTTTTGTTTTTTTGGTTTTGTGATTGTGTTAGGGTCCGCTAAATATGACTGTTAGGGGTTAATCCTGCAGTATGTCTGAATAGAACACATCATCTCCCTATTTACTGGTAGAAAGGAAAGTACTGCTGAATAATTGATTGATTAGTGTGTATTTCCATGTCATTAAGTAAAATGTGGGACAAGGTAGTTATAAAAAAAATCTGTAAAAGTATTTTATGTATGCATGTATGCATTTATTTATTTATTTATTTATTGAATTTTGATGACCAGGTAGGCCCATTGGGCCCTGGAGGTCCCTTTTTCAGGGGCGAGCCAGGGGTTACAGGACAAAACATGGTAAAACAGTTAGAACAGATACAGCTTTGGCATGCGACATTCTAACATGTACAGTATATATCGCAGTGATATATTACATAGCAGGTTACATTGATTATTCAGGTGTACAATATAGGAGATCCTGAGATTAAATTGAGTCACAATTACCCTCTTAGAAAAAAAATCTTGGAGGAAGAGACAACTGAGAGGGTTAGTGCTGCCAGCTCAGGTGGTAGTGATGTAAGTGCTCAGGCCGGCGGGTAGTGTGGCGGTGTCAGGTAACGTAGCATTGGCATTGACTCGTAGCAAGCATATGAGCTTTGAGTCTTGTTCGGAAGCACATTAATGATGTAGCTTCCCGAACCTCCGGAGGAAGGTTGTTCCAGAAGGAAGGGGCAGCGTGAGAAAAGGACATGTCCCCTGTCTTGGTCCTTACCCTAGGGACCTCTAGGAGAGTTTGGCCTGAGGTCTGTAGGTTGCACAGATTTTGCTTAGCAGTTATGAGCCCTGTGAGGCTTGGGGGAGGTGTGGAGCTAATTAGCTTATGTGCTTGGCACAGGACTGGGTACCTGAGGCAGGCTTCGAATGAAGGCCAGCAGAGTAGTGCCAATGAATCACAATGGTGGTTCCTAGAGTGGGACACAGTGGCGAAACATTACTGTATATAGTTATTTATTTATGCATTTTCACTAGGAGTTTAAGTTGTTCTGTCTATAAATAATCTTTTAGTGGAATCATTATTTGCTTAAACCCACTATGTCATCAAAATATTGACTACCATAGCAGACTACATAAGGCTTTTGATAAGCATAAGTGATTTACCTGACAAGCTTTGGTTCTTTGTGCCCATTTTAATAACTTGTATTGGATGCATTTACTGCAGCAGTTGTCATGTTGATTTTATTTATTTATTTAGTTAGTTAAATTTTGGTAACCAGATAGGCCCACTGACCTACTGGGTCAATATGTTGAACGCTCTACAGTGCACGACATGACCGCGAGGTAGGAACAGCGTGGTAGGGAAGAGCGATAGGTTGCAAGACCACAAAAGGAAAATGTTACATGGTAGTGCACCCTCTCATTCCTCCCAGTGGAGGATAAGAATCCTGCTGGGACAGGGGTCCACTAAGCAGCTGCCGTGGCTCGAATGGATGAGCCACTAGCAGCAAGGGAGGCAGGCAGTGCATTTGGGACCGGGTTTTTATTCACGGTCCAAGACTCATGGAATTATTTCTTTTTTCGCACTTTGTGCGATATTAACTGTTACCCCCCCAAGTTAGTTATATTAGTTGGGGGTTAGGGGCACAGCCCCCCATAATGGGGGTTTACAGGGGCACAGCCCCCCACAAAACAAAGACTTGTGCTGCAGGCAATATATTGCACTGTATTGGCAGCATGGTATGTTGCTGCAGCATGATGTCTTGTGACATTATGACCCCGTGCCGCCCACTGAGACCATGCAGTGACAACTGGGGGGAACACATATAGCACAATACAACTGAAACATGCATAGGATATGACAATGTGCAAAGAATGAAACAGGATACCATAGCAATACAGAGACTTATACAGTTAATTGAACTAATATAGTACCATAATAAATGCATTGAGAACATAATTGGAACATATATATATATACAGATTAATCTCCTGAAATGTACATATTTACAGATCCTGAAATAAATATATTTACAGATATAAACAATATGGTAACTTCAGGAATAAAATACTACTAGTGCAACTAGTGCAGAAATAGGACAGTGAGGTAAGGATTAGTGAAAGCAGGAACAATGCGGGGGTTCAAGGAGCTAAGAGGAAAGTTATTTTTTGAAAAGTGGCAGGGTAGGGAAGGAGAGTACAACAGATGGGAAGGGATTCCAGGCCATGGTGGTGCAGGATGCAAATGAACGCTTACCTGCAAAATGATGTGGTTTCTGAATTGCTAATAATGGAAGGGAAGTAGATCTGAGTGGGCGAGCAAATGTTTTGTGGTATACGATACCCCTTAGACAAGGGGGATTAAAGAGATTAACTAGCTTGAAAACAAAGTATAGCGTGAGGTACTGTAACCTTGAGTCATAATCCTGTCAATGTCATGAAACCAGGGTGTCACAATGGTGTTTTCTAGAGTCAATCCCTAGGGCAAAATGCCCAATCCTAAAATAAATTTGACGCAGCCGGGCAAGGGAAGAGGGTTAAGCAGACAGCAAGAGAGGAGCACCATAGAATAATATAGGGAGAAGGGCAGTGGAAGCAATTTTTGAATGGGGGAGGAGGATAAAAGGGGGCAAACATGGTACAAGAGACCTAGCTTCTGGTTTATGATTTTAGTTAGCTGGGTTACATGAGACTCGAATGAGAAGGAGGCATCAAGGTGCATCCCAAGATATTTGAACATTTTGACAACTTCTATAGTGTCACCAGCCTGTGCACAGATTTGGAGAGAATAGAGACAGATTTAGATAATTTAGGAGAGGAACTGTGGAATACCATAGCTTTAGGTTTTTTCATATTCAGAATTAGATAGCTAGCTGAGAACCAAGTTTAGAGCATGTTGAAATTGGAGTTAAGACTTTGGCTAAGCCAACCCATGTTGTTGGATGAATGCTATAAGATTGCATCGTCAGCATAAAGTTGCACTGATGCACCACCACAGAAGTTGGAAAGCTTATTAATAAAGAGTGAGAACAATAACGGACCAAGTATTGAACCCTGAGTTACGCCGTGTGAAATAGGCCTGAGGGAGGAGAGAGATCCAGGCCAATTTACCCTTTGCGATCTACCAGTAAGCTAGCCTTTACACCATGTTAGCACAAGGCTATCAAAGCCTATTTGGTGCAGTTTTCCTAGCAGAAGGTGATGGCTGATGAGGTCAAAGGTCTTCGTCAGATCTATGAACACTGCACCAGTAACTGGACCTGCATCACTAGCTTTAAGGTTGTTGGCAGACACTTTGACCACAGCTGTAGTAGTGCTATGGCCCATTCTAAATCCATGCTGGCAATCTGTGAGAAGCTGATGAGTACCTAAGTAGGATTGCAACTAGTTATACAAGATCTTCTCTTGGGTCTCAGCCAGGGGACATCAAATTGAGATAGGTCTATAGTTTTCAATGGCAAGTGAGTCACCGTTGTGGAGGGGGACTACAACTGCCACTTTCCATTGACTAGGCACAGTTCCAGAAAGGAAGGACCTATATAAAAGACTACAAACAGGTGTCACAAGTGCCACAGCCCAAGCTTGAGGAACTTAGGTTCTAAACTATTATGACTGGGTCAGCTCTCTTCCTTGAGTTTTAATAGTAACTTATGAACTTCATTTTAAGTGGTGAGTTTTAAGTAGAAAGCAGGGTAGGAGTCAAGGGCAGCATGGAGATGAGTAGGGATGGAGAACTCAGGGGTGGGTGTCAGATGAGCAGCATACCTATCAAGGTCAGTGAAGAACTGGTTAATTCTTTCTGCAATAGAGGGTGAATCTTGTAACAGCTCACCCCCAGACAATATGGAGCTGGGACATTGAGTAGTTTTGCCTTTGATCAATAAATTAATCTGTTTCCAGAAAACCTTGGGCTTGCTTAGGTTATCAATTTTGAGAGAATGGCAAGAGGCTTGATCACCACCCTGGATCCTGTTTTTGCACTGATTTCTCAGCTGACAGAAGAATAACCAGTCAGAAAGTAAGTGGCTATATTAATAAACTTTACAGGCAGCATCTTGCTTTTTCATAGGGGACCTAATTTCACCAGAAAGTTATAGGGCTTTGATGCCTTTGGAACTGCACTTAGTTTACATATCTGTTGATAATGCCTTTAAAGGTGACAATGAAGTAGTCTAGGGCATGGTCTATGGAGGGGAGGTGTACAAGTGGGCTCTAATCAGCATTATTAATTGAATTAAGAAACATATCTAAATTAAACTGTGCCATGTTTCTGGATTCGTGGATTACATGTTGGGGGGGGATTCAAAATTGTTGCGCCAGTGGCCGGCCTGGTGGCACTGAGGGTTAAGGAGCTGGATGGCACACCTTGTGTTATGCTGCGACCAGGGTTCAGAAACGGGCCCTGGTTGTTGAGGGTTGGCGGGGGGGGGCAAGGAGTGGAATTGAGAGTCTATAGGGTGGCTGTCCTCTCCCGGGGAGGGATCTAGAGTTTCCCCTGGCCCTTGGCTGCCACCCAGTGGAGAATGGATGGCAGTTCAGGCTATGGGAGGCATGCACATGCATGACCATGTGCTGGGGCCCTGGGTGTACAGGGAGAAAAAACAGCAAAAACTACTATGTATCCCCATCGCTGAGTAGACAGGTGATGGCGGCAGGGATCAAAATGCTATATCAAAAAAAAAAGTGTTGTGCCAGACATAATACACAGGAGAGGGGTCACTAATGCAGTCGGATAATACATCAGCTTACCTGATCCTCTGAAAGCAATTATATACAATCCAATCTAATAGCATTGAGGTCCCTGTTCTGGACTTACATCAAGTAGGCTCGTAGATATGCTGGGTGAAGTTAATGTCAAAGATGATGGTATGTGCCTTATTTTTGTGTAGGGACAACTGGTCATTGTTAAAATCTCCACAAATCACAGTATCATATGTGGGAAGATCAAGTAGTGATGACATAACGGAAGGAAGCTCATTGGTGGCATCTTTTGGAAGGAGATAAATACAGCCAACTAAAAGTTTTTTTTTACATTACCAAGCATTAGTGAAATAAATAAAGGAAAGGAACATAGGATGGGGTTATAGGTGATCTAGTTTACTTTTCTCAATAGACTAATGTCGATTGAGAAAATGAAGCTGGATTTCCTTTGCCTGTGGATTTTAGGTACTAATGATATTGTTATTAGATATGTTTGATCTGATGTGTTTTCTATTGATGTATAATTGTTAAATTAGTACTGCTGTTTATTTTTATTCATTGAAATTTTGAAGTAATTAGTGTTCTGCCTGTTAGATATATTGAATTTCATGGAGGAATGTAGTACTGCTTCATTGTTAGACACATTTTATTGGTGTTTTTTTAATTGATGTAATTTGTCATGTGATCTATTCTAGGGTTATATTTATGTGTGTGTTTTTCTTGCCTCATTTAGCCTTTGATAAAGGGTCCAGTGGGACCAGAAACATGTCAGGCGATTTAATAAATCTTTTTTAAAATGTTTCCCTTCTGGGCTAAATTATTTTGTGGTGGTGTGTGCCTGGATTTGTGTCTTTGATTCTGAGTTTTCCATGGCACCCCATCCTAGTGCAAGCTCCTTTGTGGTTTTTGTAGATAAATAAAGATTCAGATGAAGATAGATTATTAGCAGGCGACGGGATTACAGCAGCATGAAGATTAGATTTAACATAAATTATACAATGGCAATAAAACTTCTAACGTACTGATTGGTCAATGTGTGCTTGGGACAGTGATGTTATTGAACGATAACATCACTGTATTAAGTCCAGGCACACAAGACACAGAAGTCAATCAATCAGTAAATCAAACCGCTCCCTCTCCATGCAACCACTGTGAAGCATACAGTTCTGTCTCCACGCAGCCAAACATTCCCAGACGGCAAACCCATCACAGCATAAGATCCCCCACCTGATAGTCATTTCTTCCCTCAGTCTACATTTTATTTGAAAAAAAAAATGAATCTCTTTCTCCACAGCACCATTGCCTTTGGCTCAGTGCTTTCAATATTAACAGCAGGCCACTCGTTACTTTTGCTGAAAACCCGCATGCAGTGCTGACACTTAAAACAGAAGCTATTTTTCTCCAAAATGTGGTTCCTTCATAAGCAAAACTCACCTCTCCTGTTAAACATCCCATTGATTGTCCTGCACAACACTGCCTGCTCCACACATTGCCTGCCTCATGAAAGAAATGGCCGTGCTTACATGCTCCTCACACTTCCCAGCACCTGAAATCAATGGCCGCAGTATATTTTCCAAGTTCCAGAGTAAAACAGCAACCATACAGTTACAAAATAAGTATGTTTGTATTAAAAAAAAACAAAACAAGAAAAAGACGAGAGCGAGGGCACACACAGGCGTCATGGACATAGAAAAATATCCAGAAACAGACACAGAATGAACCAAAGTGAACCATAACGCAACAGCATTAGCTGCTGGATGACATAGAAACTAGGAACTCTTTTTTCAACAGGTACACCTACCCCAACAAAATAATAAAAATAACAGTACATTTACACATATTTTTCCCTTTTCTTTTTTTTATTTATTTCTTTTTTTACAAAGGAGCCATTGTATAATATCAATAAGGCACTCCAGGGTGTGTGTTTTTGTCTAATAATGTCACCCCTGGGGTGGTGGTAGCACTCGGCTTTGCCTCGTGCTTTGACCCACCCTAGGAGTGATGTTATTAGACAATAACACACACCTTGTCATGCATTATTGCTTAAATAAAACACCACCTCCCTTTTTACCTACACAGTCTTTCCTGAAACAGGAATAATCTTGCAGGTCTACCTTGCGTTGTTGTATACTTGGCTTTAGCCAGATTTCAGTTACAGCAAGGATGTCCGGTTCAAGTTTATCAGACCAGGCCTGGCTCTCGGCCATTTTAGGTTAGGGATTTTGAATATTTAGGTCTGCAATTCTGATGCCCTTTAAATGTGGTTTGATTGCGAGGGACGATGAGGCAGGCACTTATATGGGGCAAGATGGACCAGGATTTACAGGTAGTTCAATATCTCCCGCTTGAAGAAGGAGTTAGAAAAGGTGAAAAACTAAGGATAACTTTAGTGGGTTTAAGCAAATAGGTCTGAGGCCAGTCCCTAGTAGAGAGAACCACACGCAATACCCAAGAAAGAAAGCATCCTTGTTACTCATAAAAAGAATGAAATGGGAGGGTTGTGCTAATTCAGAGTAACACGCACTAAGGTGAAGGGAAGTGGGATTGGAGGTCAGGATGTCTAGACAAAGAGCAAGGGGATTATCTGGAAGTGAAAAAAGATATTACAATTAGCAGAGAAAGAGCAATTCCCTGTTTAGCCATTGTGGAACCCACGGAAATGAGTACCCACCAGAAGGATAACAATTTGAAGGGAACTAGAGAGGAACGGTAGAAAAGAACCAATAAGAGTTACACATAATGTGTGAAGACATATATGGGGAACAGTGGGTTGGAAAACATAAAATATTTTAGAGATAAACATGTATCAATATGCACTGGGAAAGACTATAAATGAGGAGCCACCAGAATGGGAAGATATCAAATCAGTTCCAGTGCAGTAGCTTCTTCTTGCTGCTTTTACATTGTTCTTGTGGATTTTACTTGGTAGAAGGTTATTTTTTTCCTTTCTTACTACTTCTAAGGGGCTAGAAGGGTATTGTTTTGGGGTTGTTGGAATTTTGAAACCTATTTTGGTGGTGTAAGTGGGCTCATTTGTTTTGATGTTTCACTGTATAGCATGCTAAGTTTGTCTTACTTCTTAAAAGGGGCTAGCAGGGAACTATTTTGGAGCTGTTGAAACTTTAAAATCTATTTTGGTGTGCTTTGAGTGAGGGCTGTCATTCCTTTACATTGGAGGCCTATTTCTTCTGCTTTCTTCTGATTTCAAACCTATTTGGTGTGATTTTAATGGGGCTGCTTCTTTGAATTGGAAACCTATATTTTCTAATTTACAGGAAACTGGCAACAGGAAGAGACTTGGGCTATAGTCCACAGGCTGCACTTTGTGGACTACAGATACATAACTAACTCACAGAGATTTACTGTTTCTAACAAAACGTAGACTACAACCACTGTTGGAGTGGTATTTTGGGGGCTAAATCAAACAGTAAACATTTTTTGAAGTTTGCACTTTGCGAGACCGGGTGATGCACTTCCAGTCCATGGTGCTTTAACTTCAGACCGTGCCAGTGAGCGGTGCTTCTTGATGAAGTTTTTCCTGTGTGGGAGGCTCTTTCCATGCATTTTGCCTTGAACAGCTAATGTTGCTGCAGCTGTGCAGGGAGGAGTCATCCATTTGGGGCTACTATTATTAAATTTGGACGTTGCTTTATTGCTCAGTGTGTTCGGCCAACTGAAGGGGGGTTGTCTTGCTGCACAGGAAACTGGCAGCAGGAAGGGACTTGAGCTATAGTCCACAGACTGCACACTGTGGATTACAGATACATAACTAACTCATAGAGATTTACTGTTTTTAACAAAACATAGACTACAACCACTGTTGGAGTGGTATTTTGGGGGCTAAATCAAACAGTAAACGTTTTTTGAAGTTTGCACTTTGCAAGACCAGGTGAAGCACTTCTGGTCCACGGTGCTTTAACTTCAGGCCGATGTAGCAGTGGTGCAAGCTTCGAGCATACACATTGTGTCTTTTGGAGAGATGGCATAGATACACATGCATTCTGTGTCTTGCATGTCCTGAGGGACAGAGGGATATAGGGCAGGAGAAACCGAAGGACACTACTAGAGAAGGTAAGCTAAGCCAATACAGAAACGCAAAGGGGGCAGTGTATGAGCGCAAAATGGAGTCTACAAGTAGTATAGATCAGGTACTGGAAGCTATATGTAATTCAGGGGACCTGATACAGTGTAGACAATGTGAGATGTATTCCAGAAACCCACCAAAATTCAATGCACCAGCATATCTTTGCACTAAATGTACAGAAAATAATGCTCTGAAATTGGAACTAAAGGAATGGCAGCAGAAATGTCCCCTAGACTTTCAAAACCGAATGGAGGGAGCTGAAGGGCAATTAAAATTAGACAGTGCTGAAATATTAACTAAGGACCCCCCCCCCCACAATTGCAAATGTGAGCTCTAGTGAAGGCTCTGAATTCTATAACTGGACAATGGCTAGCGAAGGACTGGAGT
This sequence comes from Neoceratodus forsteri, assembly GCA_016271365.2. NCBI lineage: Eukaryota > Metazoa > Chordata > Ceratodontiformes > Ceratodontidae > Neoceratodus > Neoceratodus forsteri. Next base: position 284,582,789 of record CM057455.1, on the reverse strand, counting down.
CAAACAGTTGGGCATATGTGTCTAAGGCCCCCCACAAGAAAAGGAGGGCAGCTCTGGGAGGCACAGAGGTGGCAGTTCATAATAGATACTCCCCACTTAGCACAGACTCTGAAATCAGTACAGAAACACTTACAATGGACTTAAATCAGGGCACACAAACACAAGGAACACCCCTAGAGACAGATATACTGGTGATTGGGGACTCCATAATAAGAAGTACTGATTCAGTGCTTACCACCGGTTCCAAAAAAAACATGACAGTAAACTGTCTGCCAGGGGCAAGAATAAAAGACATTAAACAATGCTTACCTAAATTGTTACATAATCCACCAAAACAGCAGGGAATTGTGCTCCATGTGGGGATAAATAATGTGGGAGGGGAACAAGAGAAGGATATAGTGGATAAGCTCCTAGAGTGCACTGATTTAATAAAGACAAAGGGGCAAATACCTATTATCTCAGCAACACAACCTAATTATGGATGCAACCCTGAGAAAAACAGTACCATTCAAAGAATAAACAGTAGATTATCAAATGGGTGTGTTGCTAGGGATATGGTATTCATAGATACTTGGCCATACTTTGTGAACAATAAAAGTCTGTACAAAAGGGATGGGTTACATCTAAATTCTCTAAGCACAAAGACATTGGCAACAATAATTAAAGAAAACCTAAGCAGATATTTAAACTAGGTATGGGGGGGGCAGAACTTACAAAGTAAGGCACCATGGGCTATAAAAACAATACCAGGGATTAACCCCCGAGTCTTTAAACCATTGTTTACTTCTAAATGCACAGAGTCTGAATAGCAAAAAAGAGGAGCTAGAGGCACTCAAGAGTGAGGAAAATGACACAGACATGTGTTTCATTACAGAGACTTGGTGGTCAGAAAAAAATGACTGGGGTAGGGAAATACCAGGATTTACCCTATTCTATAAGGATAGGGAGGAGAAAAGAGGAGGGGGAGTAGCAGCATATATATCAAATAAAATAAAAGCTATATATATTACTGATAAGATTAACCTTGGAATAATAGGGCCAGAAACCATTTGGATTCGGATAGTCACATAAACAAATAAACCTGTAATAATTGGGGTATGCTACAGAACACAGGGGGCAACAAAGGAGCTTTCAGATCAAATAAATATAGAATTAACTAGAGTATGTGAGATGGGTAAAGTAATATTAGTAAGGGACTTAAATTGTAATGACAGACTGGATAGACCAAAAGGCCACAAATCTTAACAGTAAAGTATTCATGGAGCTCTGTCAGGAATTGGATATAACCCAATATGCAAATGCCCCAACCAGAAGAAATAATACCCTGGACTTGGTGTATGGAGGTGAAGGAAATTAATATTACAGGTTGCTACACGGTAGCACCACTGGGAAATAGTGACCATGATGGGGTGCATTTCTCATTTCAGCCATACATACCCATAGAGAAAGGTTGTATAGAAATCTATAACATAAAAGCAGCAGACAAGGCAAAAATATTGAAGGAACTGGATAATACAAATTAGGATAATTTATTAACAAATAAAACAGTTGAGGAAATGTGGGGTACCTTTACAGAGCAAATCTTTGTAATATGTAATGTACACATAAAAAAGGTTACGGGGCGGGATATTCAGAAGGGTTGCACATGGCACAACACAGTTGCACCATGCACAGCCCACTAATGCACCCCAGTGCGATATTCAAAGGGGGATTGAGCCTTGCACAAATCCTGAAGTGCCAGAGTGCATCAGTAATGTGTGCAGTGCATGTAAGGGGGGTGTGCCCATGCATACTCCGCACATCCCGATATTCAGCCCAGGATGTGCTGAGCCCATGCATGCGCAACCCCTACCTGCACTGCACACAGGTGAGCCAAAAAAAAAGAGGAGCAACAACTGGCCACCCACAGGTGAGCTGCCGTATTGCAGTGTGCAACACGGCAGCTGCCACCTGTGGGTGGCCACCCGAGCTCCGGCTGCACCTTCCTGGCAGCACCCCTCCATGCCCAATCATGGGCATGCATAGAATAATAATAGTCCTATATCCCTGGTGGTCCAGTGGACAGCTTGCAGCCCGATCGCGGGCATAAGTATGTTTTAAAAATGTTTACTCTCTCCCTGGTGGTCCAGTGGACCGCTCACAGCCCGATCGTGGGCATTTGAAGTAGAATAAAAGTCCTATATCCCTGGTGGTCCAGCGGACTGCTCACAGCCTGATCGTGGGCATTTGTCATAAAAAATGATACCCCAATCCAACCCTAGTGGTCCAGCGGTACCCCCCTTCCCACCTGCCCACTAAACCCCACTGCCCCACTCCCCGGTCAGCGGTGGGCGGCAGCTCTTCACCAGCTTGCCTGCCCTCGACTGACTGTTGACAGTGAGGACTGTAACACATTGGTCTGAGCAGCGAGCCAATGGACGTCAGCTCGTATCAGATTAGTGTAATCCAGATATGTGAATGGATCCATTCACATATCTGGACTTGTGTACGGCAGGCTGCATGCCCATTGCTCATGCTGTGGACCAATGGGTGACAGCCCAACATGGTGTCAGCCAGCGGGCGTGAACAACAAGCAGGTGGGCAGCTGCCACCCGCCGCTGATAGGGGAGGGGGTGGGGCTTAGTGGGTGGGTGGGGAGGGGTACCGCTGGACCACCAGGGTTGGATTGGGTTGTCATTTTTTATAACAAATGCCCGCGATCGGGCTGCGAGTGGTCTGCTGGACCACCAGGGAGAGAGTTCACTATTTTTAAATATACTTATGCCCGCGATCGGGCTGCAAGCAGTCCACTGGACCACCAGGGAGAGAGTTAACTATTTTTAGATATACTTATGCCCGTAATTGGGCTGCAAACGGTCCACTGGACCACCAGGAACATTGGACATGTTCTGCACTATACACATGCCTGCGATTGGGCATTGGGGCACTTTGCCGTGCTGTGCAGGGGGCGTTGGTCCCTGATGGCTGCTGCCTGGCAGGGCGCCAGGTGCAGGTCGCAGGGATCAGTGCACCTGCATGCAAATGGGGCCATAATGACATGGAAATGGCCTCATTTGTGCCTTGCATACATTATGGCCCCATTTTCGTGTGTACTTTTGAATATTGCAGTTGTTACGCCTAGTGCAATGGAACTTGCACTGGCGCATCCCCCTGCTCCACTCTGGCCACTTGCGCTGGCGCAGTGTCACTGCACCATGCGCACTGCACGTGGCCAAGGTGCGATATTCAATGTTGCTGTGCCGTGGCACAGCTCCGTTGAATATCACCCTGTCAACACCCCTGTGCAGTCCAGTTGCACTGCGTCCAGGCTTGCGTCACAGCCTGGTGCAGTCTGAATATCCAGCCCACGGTGTATAATAGGAAGGGAAAGAAACATAGATGGCTCACAAAGACAATAATCAAATTGCTGAATAAAAAGAAAAGGTTATATCGAAATTATAAAAAAAACAAAAATTTTCTAATCTGGGCAAAGTATAATCAGACACAGCATAAGTGTAAGCAACTGATGAAAAGAAATGCACAATGGATGGAGGTCAAGTTGGCCTCCTCAGCACATAGGGATAACATGCAACATTTTTATAGCTATATAAATACATTAAAAAAAAAACAACAACAACCTATGCACAATTGGGGGGGGCACTAACATCAGATCCTACTAGGGTAGCAAACATTATCAATGGATATTTTAGTACAGTCTTTGCAATAAAATCTATGGGATTGCTAAATTTCAAACCAAACAAACAATTAGATATAAGGATCTCATCTGACATTATTCTAAATAAAACAAAGATGTTAAAGAACACAAACTCAGCAGGGCCAGATAACATATCAAACAACCTACTTAAATTACTCTCACCAAATATTGCTACCCCTCTAAACATTATCTTCCAGCAGTCGCTGCAGGATGGGGTGGTGCTCGGGGACTGGTTGAGGGCAAATGCGATTCCCATACATAAGAAGGGAGATAGAACAGACCACACAAACTATAGGCCCATAAGCTTGACCTCAGTACCAGGTGAGCTAATGGGATCTGTATTAAATGATGTCATTAATTCATATTTAACAGAGACTAATCAGGAAGACAGTGGGCAGCATGGATTTGTCGCAGGAAGATCATGTGTAACAAACATGCCATGTTTTTATGAGAACATTTCAGCAGCACTGGATAAGGGGAAGATGGTGGATTGTATATATTTCAATTTCGCGAAGGCTTTTGACAAAGTACCACACATAGAAATACTAAACAGCTTAACAGAAATACATATGGATCATAGAGTGGGTGGATGGATCCAGGCATGGCTGGCAGATAGGACTCAGAGGGTGTGTATAAATGGCTATCTTTCAGATGAGGTCCCAGTGACCAGTGGGGTCCCTCAGGGGTTGGTCTTGGGGCCAGTGTTGTTTAGAATATTCATAGCACATATGGGGGAGGGGCATATAACTGGATAAGTAAATATGCAGATGACACAAAGCTGGCAGGGCTAGTGACACACCCTGAAGGGGCAGAATCTATTCAGAAAGATCTGGATAGCATATACACATGGGCAAATGGTAAGGGAAAAAGTTTTAAAATAGATAAATGCTGTGTGATCCATATAGGTAATAGGACTCTGGAACACGATTATATGACAAATGGCCAAATCCTAAGAAAGTCAGAAATGAAAAAGGACCCGGGTGTACTGGTGGACCATAAACTTAAATACCAAGCTCAGTGTAGTAACCAAATAATAAAAGCAAAATGGATAATATGGAATATAAAGAAAAACTTCAAGAGTAGAGGTTAAGCTGTGATTATGCCACTGTACACAGCCTATGTTAGACCAACATTGGATGATGGAGCCCCGGTGTGGGGACCCATAAACAAAGAGGCAGTGGCAGGGATGGAGAGGGTGCAGAGGCAGGCCACCAAGATCATGCACGGCCTGAGGGAAAAATCTTATGAGCAAAGATTAACAGATCTAAGATTGTCACTGGAAACAAGAAGAGTTAGAGGGGTTCTGTTGTTGTTATGACATAATGCAGGATGAATATATGTTAAATTAACTAAATCTGCAGTTTAAAAATGATCAGCTGGGTACCAGGGGACACCTTCTCCAACTGAGACATGTAAAGTGTAACACAAGCAGCCATATGGCTTTTTACACCCAGAGAGTGGCTGCCCCATGGAATGACTTACCGGAGAATATTATTTATGCAAAAAATAAGGCACAGTTCAAAAGTAAACTAGATACCTATATCCTAGGTGGGCACAATCTGACATCTTACAGGTAAAGAGGATAGGAGCAATCATGGGTCTAACTCAAGGCCCCCTAAGCTCCTCACAACTTAGTATGAAACTTAGTATAATTTCAAGCCTATTTTGGTGAGTTGTTGGTGAGGCTGTTTGAATTGGAGACCTGTTTCTTTCGGTATCAAACCTATTTTTTGTGCTTTGAGTGGAATTGTGATTGCTTTTTGCTGGCTTCACCAGCTGCAAAGTTTAGTGCATAGTGGGGGAAGGGTGCTAATGGTCTGGCCAGGTCTCACTCAGCTAACTAACTGGAGATGGAGCTGAATCAGATTTGTGGTGTCAGTTGCTTTTGGCTTCTCAGAAGTAACCAGAAGGGGAAGAGATCAGATCAGATCAATTCCAGCACAGTAGCTTCTTCTTGCTACTTGTACATTGTTCTTGTGGATTTTACTTGGTAGAAGGCTATTTTTTTTCTTTCTTACTACTTCTAAGGGGCTAGCAGGGTATTGTTTTGGGGGTGTTGGAATTTTGAAACCTATTTTGGTGCTGTAAGTGGGCTCATTTGTTTGATGTTTCACTGTGTAGTAGGCTGAGTTTGTCTTTCTTCTTAAAAGGGGCTAGCAGGGAACTATTTGGAGCTGTTGAAACTTTGAAACCTATTTTGGTGTGCTTTGAGTGGGGGCTGTCATTGCTTTACATTGGAGGCCTATTTCTTCTGCTTTCTTCTGATTTCAAACCTATTTGGTGTGATTTTATTGGGGCTGTTTCTTTGAATTGGAAACCTATATTTTCTAATTTCAAGTCTATTTTCCTGTGTTGCTGGTGAGGTTGTTCGAATTGGAGACCTGTTTCTTTTGGTATCAAACCTATTTTTTGTGCTTTGAGTGGAATTGTGATTGTTTTTTGCTGGCTTCACTAGCTGAAAAGTTTAGTGCATAGTGGGGGGAAGGGTGCTAATGGTCTGACCAGGGGCCTCAGCTACCTGATTTTTTATGGAAGGCAGGGCTGGTCCCATCCTCCCTGACCCTCATCCCGCCCACCCCAGGTCCGTGATTTCCTTTATACCAGGGGTTCTGACTTCACTTGCCCAAAAAGGCAAAGGACATGCACCTGTCATAGCAGAAGTAGAAATCCAGGAAAGGAACAACAGTGAGTGAAGAGGTAACTGAAATCTCAGTGGAAGGGAAGTAACTGTAAAACAAGCAGCTTTCATTGTCACTTGTTTGCATTGGTATTTGCATTGTGGAAAGGAGGGGTAGGAGTTTGAGGAAGGCTGTGCAACAGTTGCTTAAAGTCTCTTTTTGGGTGTGGACAGGAGGGATAGGAATGTAAAAAGCAGTTGCTCAATCTGTCTAGAATTGTACGACAATGGGGGTAAGGGAAATTAAGAAAAGGAGCAGAATGTTTTGCACTGATAGAGGGGGAAGAGGGGAGACTTGGGGGAGTGTTTGGTATCCTTCATCTGCAAAGGTGGGGGTTGCTGGTGGGCAATGAGAGTAATGGGTAGGGTGGTAGGCTGCAACAACTGCGGTGCACCAATCTTTCTAAAAAATGCCTGGAGGGTGGGGGATGTTTAGTGTGCAACCACGTAGAGAAACCTAGAAAGGAGATTGAGGGTCTGCAGGAGGAACTAAGACAGACAAGGCAGACTGGAGGTGGTTATAGCCCAATAAAGGAGGGAGAGGAGGGTAGACGAGGGAGGGGAAATTTGAGACAACAGTGGTGAGGAGAGGATCAGAAGAAGGGATGCGGAGACAAAGGGGCCCAGGCCAGGAAGAATGGTCTCTGGGGATACCAGGTCAGGAGACAAAAGACAAATGGAAGGAGGAGTTATAGACTTGTGAGGGGAGTAGGAGAAGTGGCAACAGTCATGGAGTGGAAAGAGGGAATAGGTTACTATGAGGAAAGAGGAATTGGGCATTGGTGAGGGGTCTTCAGAAAATTGTTTTGCAGTGCTAGAGGGGAAGGAGGAGGAGGGAGGTGATGAAATTGGAGGAGTAACTGATAAATGCCTGGACCAAACTGGAGTGGGGGGGAGTTCTGCTGGGGGAATTACAATGGGCAGAAGGGGGAAATACTGTGCAGGAGGAGGAAGAAGAGGAGCCAGGAATTAGAGATGGACAGGAATGGAAGCAAGCAGGGAGTAAGAGGGGTGGAATCTTAGTGCTGGGGGACTCAATACTAAGAGGAGTCAGGTGGGGTAGCATAGAGGAGAGTCACAGTCGCATTTGGGTGGAGGCCATGACAGAAATGACAGTGGAAAGGGTGGGACAATCTGTTCTGAAATATGCTAGATGGGGAAGGGACAAACCTCATTTAATTAAACGTCTTGGGATGAACGACCTGGCTGACAAGACGGAAGATATAGTCCAGAGGAGGTTTGAGGAACTAGCACAATTATGTGAATGAGCAGGAAGATCAGTAACTTTTTCAGAGATACTTCCAGTGCCCAAGGCAAGCACAACAAGAAAGCTGAGAATAGAGGAATTTAATGGATGGCTAAGAACCTGGTGTCATGCTAAAGTGTGTGGGCTGGTGAGGGGGTGGAGAGGGACCTGGGAGGACAGTAGTCTCTATGCCAAGGACAGACTATACTTGAGCAAGGAGTGAAAGAAAGTGTTGAAACAGAAGATGGAGGAGTACATAAAGGAAGTTGGGAATTTAAACTAGAAGCGGGGTTGACAAGTGGGCAAGAGACATACAGAGACCACAGGTTGGGAGGCCATATGAGCTTACCCTCCATAACAGTGACAAAGGACAAATAGCAAGTACTATTGGAAATGCTAGTAAAGGAGGGCAGGATGGGAGGGGGGAAGGGGTGGAAGGTGGTCATCGTTAATGCTAGGAGCCTTGGGAGGAGAACCGCAGTTACAGGTTCTCATGGCAGAGGGAGAGGTGGACATTGCAGCCATCACAGAAACATGGGGCACCCAATACAATGACTGGGACCTGTCTGTACCAGTGTACAGGTTATTTCGTAGGGATAGGGTGATTGGGAAAGGAGGGGTTTGGGTGGCACTATATGTGAAGGAAGGACTGAAGTGTGTAAGGGAGGAAGAGGGGAAGAGGGTAGTACGGAGCCACTTTGGATGCAAATCCAGGATTTCAAGAATAGGACTCTCAGAATGGGAGTGGTATACAGGCCACCCTCTCAGATGGAGGAGTCAGACAGGAAACTAGCGGGAGAGATCAGGAGGACCTGCAAGAAGGGTAGTGCGGTGATTGTGGGGGACTTCAACATGCCAGGAATGGACTGGAGTACCCAAACAACCAGGAATAGAAGGGAGCAGGTACTGATGGATCTCTTCCAGGACAGCTTCCTGATGCACATGGTCAGTGAACCAACCAGGTTAGAGAATGCCCCTGACCTTGTCCTAGCAAATGGGGAGTTTGTGAGGGAAATTAGGGTGGAAGAACCATTGTCAGGGAGTGACCATCACTCAGTGTGGCTCACATTGGATATGGGCAAGGAAGGAGTGGAATCTGGCACAAGGGTGCTGGACTTCAGGAGTGCTGACTTTGGGAGGATGGGGGATGTGGTAAAAGGGTACCTGACCAGAATTCACCCTAGTATGGGCACTAACCAGAGGTGGGAGCTCATAAAGCTGGTGATAGTGGCGGCAACCAGAACCTGCAGCAAAGCCCAGAGCAGGAAGACTAGGGCTAAGAAACCAAGCTGGTTGAGCAAGGAGGTCATGGAAAAGGTAAGGAGGAAAAGAGCTGCCTTTAGAAGGTACAGGAAAAAAGTGAGGGGGGAGGACAGGGAGGAGTACCTGAAGGAATTGAAGGAGGTGACAAGGGCAGCAAGGAGAGTCAGGGCATCTACGGAGCTCAGGCTGGCACAAGGCATTAAGAAGGGGGAGAAGGACTTCTTTAGGTACATCAGGGAGAAAAGGAACTGTAAGGACCACATAGTAAGGATTAGGAAGGATGGGGGTTGGTGGAAGCAGGGTGCGATAAGGCAGAAGCGCTAAATGATTACTTCTGCTCAGTATTTACTAAGGAGAAGGGGGGGTGATACCCAAGGGCAGAGGAACTGCAGAAATGGGGGGGGGGTGGCAGATGGGGAAATCATGGAGGGCAGAGTTCGGGAGGGTTTGAAGGCACTGAGGGTGGACAAGGTGCCAGGCCCAGATGGCATCCACCCCAGGGTACTGAAGGAGCTGGCAGAGGTCATTGCAGGACCTTTGGCAGACCTATTTAATGCCTCACTACACTCAGGATGTGTACCTCAGGATTGGAGGATGGCTCATGTGGTGTTCCTCCACAAGAGTGGCCCCAAGGATGAACCGGGGAATTACAGACTGGTGAGCCTCACATCCATCATGAGTAAGCTGATGGAGACTATCCTGAAGGAGAGGCTGGTGGCCCTCCTGGAGGCCAAAGGACTACAGGACAGCAGACAGTATGGCTTCATACATGGCAGATCCTGCCAAACCAACCTGGTGGAGTTCTATGACTGGGTTACTAGGCAATTGGAAAGAGGCCATGCAGTGGATATCCTGTATCTGGCCTTCAGTAAGGCATTCAACTTGGTGCCACATGGGAGGCTGGGAAGTAAGTTAGAAGGCACAGGGGCAAGTGCAAAGCTGGGGAGATGGGTAGGAAACTGGCTTCATGGAAGGCAACAGATGGTAGTGGTGGATGGGGAGCTCTCATCCCCAAGGGTAGTGACAAGCAGTGTTCCACAGGGCTCAGTGTTGGGACCAGTGTTGTTTGGGATATTCAGTGCAGACATTTCATTGGACATCAAGAGCAAGATCAATCTGTTTGCTGATGATACCAAGATGGGAACAGTGATGGATGACATAGGGGGATGGCAGGGGCTGATGGATGATCTGGCAAAGCTGAACATCTGGTCAGACTCCTGGCTACTGGGGTTTAATGCCAAAAAGTGCAAGGTGCTACATTTTGGGGTGAAGAACCCAAGGAGAAGTTACCAGCTGGGGGGAGTGCAGCTAGCCCAGACAGAAGAGGAGAAGGATCTGGGGGTGCTCATTACAGGGTCAATGAACAACTCAGCACAATGTAGGAAGGCAGCTGCAAAGGCCAACAAAATGCTGGGTTGCATTGCAAGGGGTATATCCTCAAGGAGGGAGGAGGTGATTCTGCCACTGTATAGGTCATTAGTTACACCGCACTTGGAGTACTATGTGCAGTACTGGTGCCCGTATCTGAAGAGGGACATTAAATTACTGGAGGGGGTGCAGCGCAGGGTGACAAAGATGATCAAGGGGCTGGGGGACTTATCATACGAGAGGAGGCTGTAGGAGTTGAACATGTACTCACTGGAGGAGAGGAGGGGGGGACATGATTGAAACCTTTAAGTACGTGAAAGGAATAAACAAGACAGGTACAGAGGGGCTGTTCAAAGTAAGGGAGGGGAGGGACACCCAGGGTCATGATATGAGACAGGAGGGAGGAAGGTTCAGGAGGGAGATTAGGAGACACTTTTTTACAGAGAGGGTGGTATCTGGGTGTAATGCATTACCGGTAGAAGTTATATCCAATAGAACAGTGGACTGCTTCAAAAGGGGCTGGGACAGGGCAAGGGGAGGGTCAAGGAAGGGGAAGGGTGGAACGGAGGGGCAGTTGCAGAATAAGAGATGCTAGCTGCACATTCGAGCAGACTTGATAGACCTCTAGGCCTTTATCTGCTGGCAAATTTCGTATGTTCATATGTTCGTAGGAGCGGTAGAGACAAGGTGCTGTGATAATGATGTGGAGAAAGAAAATATAGGAGGATGAAATTTGTAAACACTGGAGATTTCAGAAAGGTAAAAGGCAGGCAACAAGTATACTTAAAAAATAAGGAATAATAGGCAGAATTAGTTATGCTAGAAATAGCACAAAAAGAACCACTGGATCAGAAAAAGGTAAACAAATAAAAGCAGAGACAATTAGAAGCACTATAAACAATCAGTTCAAATTAGATAAAAAGCATAGATGAGAACAGAAAAGAAGCAGAGGTGTAATAATGAATGCTAAAACAGTCATTCACATTAAGTAAAATGTGAGGGAGATATTTTGGGAAATGTTGAACTGGAATAGCACAAAACAGAGAAGGGGGGAAAGAAAGAATGAAAAGAAAAGCCAAGTAAAAATTTGGAGAGAGTGGGAAAGCAAGGGTTCCACCTCCTTGCTACAAGCATCCCACCTGCTCTCAAACCCAACTGCTCAATTATATTTAATATGGAGAAGGAACAAAAAAGTGGCTATTTATTAGATTACTTGTTTGGTATTGTTTCGCACAACACAAAAGGTGTTTCATTATGTTAAAAGGAGCCCCCTTTTCCAGAGAGAAACAATAACTTGAAATTTTCTTTAAAGTCTATCAATAATACATTTCATTTTCTTTTCTCTCTCATTCAGTCTGGCACTGTGCTGGCTCAGGCACAGGCAGGCAGAAAGGCAATCCCTCTCCAAGGTGACTGGTGTAACGTCTTAACCTTCTACTAGTTATGATTATATTTGTGATATAAATATATGTTTATTTGAATGTCTGCTTAGGGAAATGACAGCCAGTAGCTTTTTGAGGGGCCTGACCTTTTGGCCCCAAAGGCTCTGGCTTGCTGAGAACAATTGGCTATAGGCACACTGACTCAGTGAATGAATTAATTAAGAAGCTCCCTTATGACATATCCTGCCATGCCTGTGTTAGCTGTAACACATTGTAAAACTTCAATTACTTTGAAGTCCCGGAAGCCATAGCAGTCTGCATCTTTTACGACATCCTAGGAAGTGACAAATTCTAACAGCTATCTGTTACATCTCTCACCACTAGAAGAGAACTGTTTGTCAGGATGTGTTTTCTAAGGATCAAAGGCAAATGCTGTGATCAAAGAGACTGTCATATTTTGATACTGCTAACTTTACAGATTTCTAGCCAGCAGTAAAATGACATCCTTTTGGATATACTTGGTCAGGTAACAAATTAATTACAGGACTAACAGTGACCTCATGAGCTATGACCTCACAGGATGAGAAGGGCATTTTGGCTCATTATCACTCTGGCTGAAAGCAGTACTCACATCTATCTCTGGACTTCTAAGAGAACACACACACAGTGGGCCAGATATTCAAAACTTTGCCCAGGGGCTAAATTAGCACTGCCCAGTGGGCAAACTTAGCCCGGAGCACAAAGCAAGCCATATTCAAAAGGAATAGCCCAGGGCAAACAGCCTCTGAATATAGCATGGGAATGAGGCCGGGCAAACTGGGTTGGGAGTGCAGGGCAAACATAGCCCTGGAATAAGGCAGCTCTGAATATGGCAACCAGGAAGTGCAAACCACAACAGCAACACAGTGCACAGCGATGTGAAGGTAGATAGAGTTGAACTATGAGGCCAATGTGTGTGCCAGCAAATGTGGACCAGTACAGCTGCAGGCAGCAGCGTATGTGAAAGTACAGTGTGCAAAACTGTAAAATATCCCCCTAACTGTTTGCACAACGCTAACACGTTTGAGCGGGTTTAGTGCAGGGCTAAACAGTTAGCCCGGTGAAAACATGTTTGCCCGGTGCTAAATTTTGCCATATTCAAATGTGACATGCAAATGAG